>OX336389.2:1304963525-1305619491 GCA_946902985.2 Meconema thalassinum | reverse complement strand
TTCCTTGTGAAATCATTTACAGAATTAAGAAAACCGCATCAAAATCGGTCCAATGGTTCTCGAGATAACCCGTTACATCCAAGAATCGGGGGACTATGTGGAGATGAAAATATAAGCCACAAGGATTCTGCCGCTTTCCATCCTCGAGGAAGGAGCCTAGCTGTGCTTCTCATGTTGTTCCTAAATTAGGCAAAATTAAAGAAAGCTTAGAATTTTCATATGTTTTTAGCAAATTTATATAAAATTATCGAAGCTACCTGTAAGTCAAATAAACGATGTACCATTTGTGCATTACCATGCAAAATATCAATATTATTTAGTGAATTAATTTGTGTTCAGATTTGAATGAATGGTCTTATTGATCTCTTTTTAGCAGGGTCAGGGATGAGATGAATTCCTATGTTGAGGGTGTTGTTACTGCTAGATGCCCTTCCTGACATCTCGTGAGAGGAGTTAACGAGAGTTGAAATAAGTGAAAAGCTTGGCAAGGAGTTGGAAGTAAGCGGCCGTGGCTTATTAGACCGGTGTTTGCTTAAGTTGAAAATGATAAATCACGAAAAACAATTTCAAAGACGACTGACGGTGGGGTTCGAATTCATGTCTACCAAGTCCACAGATAACCTGCCCCCACTGGCTAGCGTAGTTACCGCTGTCGGTTAGGACAAGATATGAGTGATTTTGTGAACTGCTACTTGCTAGTTCATGTAAATGCACGTATGGATAGGGAATTTTTAAGATATTTTTATATTTCATTGAATTATGCTGTTTTGAACAAAATGTTAATTATATCTATGCTTGTTTAATACTGCTTTTGATGGTACACTATAAATCGTTCGAGCTCTTGCATCCAATACAAAACACTGTAGAATGTCATCGTTTCTACAAAGCTCCAGGAATTAGACTGGCTGGAAAAAATACTCAGCATTCTTTTTAATGATTGATTGACTTTGGGAGAACGCTCCTCTCTCATAGGGGCATGATGAAGTGAGGGAAGAGGAACAAGGCCGTAAAGGAGAGAGGAGAGGCATACAGAGAAAATATGAAATAAAGAACATCTTCCCAATTTTAAAAATAGTTTGGCTCAGACATGATATCCCGGCGTTCCGTTGTGACGTGACACATCTGACGACAGAGGTAACTACACTTCAAATGTTATGAGAAAACACTGATTGGTTAATAACACATGACCAACCATGAAGGGGGGGGGGGGGGGGGGGGGGGTCGTAATCTGTATTGAACTATGGAGCATTAATTCTTTTCGTGACTCATCACGCTAATCGTAGTTGAAAGCTTCTCAGGCAGAATGTCAAACTGAGTTTTATGGATGATGCTGGTCACGGGATTATCTAGGTCGTCCTAATCGACGTGGTTAAGTTACACAGAACGGTTGGAGCAGGTAGGAGAAGGGCCTGCCTGACCTTTGCACACCGGTGTCTTATTCTTTCATTTCACAGAAAGAAAAACAATTGAATACAAAAAAGAACGGGTATAATTTTAAATGCTTCTTTCTTCTGGCTTCCTTTTTTATCAAAGACAGTTTATAACTGCCACTTTTTTCTAAAGTTCAATTAATGATTTTCTTCAAAATGGGCAAGTAACCAGGTATCACATGGGATCTCATGTTTATAAGAAACTATGCACACATGTTGATCAGACCACAAGGAAATCATCTGAGATATGAGATGTTTAAATTCATTCGAGTCATTTCTAGAGAAGGTTATTGTACAAGTATAAATACACTAGGGAGGCGTAGTGTCCTAGTGTCCGCAAAGTTACCTCGTCATTTCTGACCAATCATGCTTTACTTAGCCACCTGTATAGCCTATGCCACGGTGGAAGAGGCCTGCGATGGCCACTTAAATTACATACCAAGTACTAGAGTTGCCAATCGTTTGATATTTTCGGCACTTGTAGCTTATACACACACAGAGGCCACTTTGGGTTTGATCAGTAGAGCGCACTAGAGGCATGGGAGTGGCATGAACACCGTCTTTCGAATAGTTCAATAAGAATGAATCAGTTGGGGAGGGGCTAAGATTGGAGAACGCAGAAAGGCATCGTGACAGACTGCAACGCCAATGCACATTACAACTTCGTTCAATTTAAATCTCTCTATTACAGGAGCCATGTTGTATCTCCGAGATAATCTCCATAGGCCTACTACCTGCTGTTGCTCACGTAGCCCTAATTACTGATCAATTTCTATTATGCCTTTGCTGTATTTAAACAATTCGCGTTGCGCTGCTGGTGAAGTTGTCCCAAAATGTCAATATTACAATAATAATTACTTTTTTTTAATTTAGTCAATTTACCCCTCTAGGTTGGTGGATCCCACGGACTCAGCGAGGGAACTCACCACTACCGCCTCTATGGGCAGTGTCCTGGAGCTTGGAAAATCTGGTGGAATGGATACAACTGGGAGGTGTGATCAGCACTTCGCCGAGGCGGCCTCATCTGCAAAGCGAACAGGGGCCTCATGAGGGATGGGAAACGGATGGAAGATTGGGATGGATAGGCTAGAAGAGGGAAGGAGGCGGCCGTGGCCTTACAGTAGGTACCATCCCGGCATTTGCCCGAAGACGAAGTGGGAAACCACGGAAAACCACTTCGAGGATGGCTGAGGGGGGAATCGAACCCCCTCTACTCATTTGGGCCACCCGAGGCTGAGTAGACCCCGTTCCAGTCCTCGTACCACTTTTCAAATTTCGTGGCAGAGCCGGGAATCGAACCCAGGACCTCCGGGGCGGCAGCCAACCATGCTGTCCGCTACGCTACGGAGGCGACAATAATTGCTAATTAGAATAATTTATTTGAAGTATTTTCTAACTTAATTTCTTCAAATTCGTAGAACCGATTTACGTAAAACCTGCTTTGATATAAAATGTGAACTTCCAACTCAAAATTTCTGGCGACAACCTCTAAGTTCTGCTGTTGTTGTTTCATTTGCGGAGCATGGGCATCATGGTCATTTAACCCCTGGCACTACAGCCCGTGAAGGGCCTAGGCCAACCAAGCGACCGCTGCCCAGCCATTTGGCCTGCAGATATTGGGGTGATGCGTGATCAGCGCATCGGGTCCCCTCGGCCATTAATCTTGGTTTTCGTGATCGGGGCGCTGCCTCACTGTCAGACAGCTACTCAATTGTCCTCACGAGGCTGAGTGCACCCCGTTCCAGCCCTCACGTCAGTTTCTAAAATCCCTGACGGAGCCGGGAATCGAACCCGGGGCCTCCGGGTGAGAGGCAGGCGCGCTACCCCAACACCACGGGGCCAGCATCGTGGTCATTTAGTCCCATGTATTTGGGGGTGAGTGTAATTTTGTCTAATAGTCTGTGTTATTGTGATGGCTGTATTAGTTTTTGTATTTGTTATACAGGTGAGGATTGGGAATGAGGTGGTCGTGGCCTTAAGTTAGGAACCATCCAGGCATTTGCCTGGAGTTGAAGTGGAAAACCACGGAAAACCACTTCCAGAATGGTTGAGGTGGGACTCGAACCCACCTCGTCTCAGTTTTACCTCACGAGTTTGATTGTTCCCCGTTCCAGCCCTCAGACCAGAATTGAATTTCTTGGCAGAGTCCAGAATCGAACTCGGACCTCCGGGACGACAGCCGCTAAACTACGAGATGGGCACTAAGTTATTTAATCTACTTCATTGGCTTGGTGGCGTGAAGTGCAACGTAGGTTCTCATTATCCGTCAAGGTTATCATCAGTTTGAGACATTAAAGTTTGCTCCTTGTTATGGTAAGTATGGAAACTGTTCTTGTCGGCCCTGTGGTGTAGAGGTAAGGCACTGATCTCTTACCTAGAGGTTACGGGTTAAATTTATTGCCCCATTAGGGACGTGAGGGTTGGAACGGGGTGCACTCAGCCTTGTGAAGGCAATGGAGTATCTGTCGGATCCAAACGGCAGTGACCCTGGCCAAGAAGGCCCAGATTAGTGACTGAGTGGACACGTTGCCCTGACCACGCATCACCTTGCAATTTGCAAGCCTCACCACCTCGTGCAGCAGTGCCTTCCATTCTTGGCTCTCACCTCTAAAGTCCAGCTTCGATTCCCCGTCCTGAAAAGAAAATCTGGTTTGAAGGCTGGAAACGGGTACAATTAGCCAGAGGATTTCTGTGATTTCCCACTTCTACCCCAGGTAAATCCCGGAATGGTTTATAATATATGGCCACGACCGCCTCCTTCCCAATGTTTGTCTCAATAACAAAGAAACGCATTACTACAGATGCCACAATAACACAGGTATATACATCCACACAACCAAGTACACGGGGCTATATGAGCACGATGTCACAAACCCCTAAGTGAAACAACAAAGCACAGGCCATATGGTTGAGTAGCGGTCGCTCGGTAGCCCAAGACCCTCAATGAGCTGTTGAGCCACAGGGTTATGTATGGGACCTGTTCTTATGACATAAGGTTGTAATGCAGTAGGCCTACTCTTTACTTTGGGAGGACAAATAAATGCATGAGTGCAGCAACTCATGGTTTAGTTAAGTAGCTTAACTAGCAACCAGCCCGGTATCTTCAAATGTTTACCCAGCGTAGGCTCAAAAGGCGCACGGACGGCACGTCCCAGACGACGCAATTCAGAAAAACCGTGGCGAACAGCTAAACCCTAAACACTTATTTTTAGTAATATTCTCTGAAGTCTTAACTCGACACGACTCGACAGTTTGATGCTGGCCGAAGCTGGGATGATAGGCTCTCTCGGTAGCTCGTAAACTCACTCCGAAGTTAGGAATTTAAATCTCCACTGAATGGAATTTGTTGGAAGAAGTAAAAACATAAAAACACTTAGAGTGGTGGATGTTGTCGCGGACGTTTTTGTAGAACTTTTCATGCTGAACAATTCTTACACTCATAGGACTCATAGTATAATTAATTATAGTTATCTTTAATGGTTTTCTCAGCGTAACTTTAAAAGACGTGCGTACGGCAGGTTTTTCTTTGACTCGATTCACTGAAATCGTTACTGCTCGGCTTCCTTTGGTCATAAATGAATATTTTTCCACAGAAACCTTCCTCGAGAAATCCTTTACAGAATGGTGAAAACAGCATCAAAATCCATCCAGTGGTTCTCGAGATTACCCCTTACATCCAGAAATAGGGGACTTAGTTTTATAGTACGTAGTTATATCACGCTTGTGGTTGCATTATAAAACTCGGTCTTCATAATCAGACTCGTATTAATATAGTGTGTTTAATCTGAATCGTCTGGGCATGTAAACAACACCCTTCAAGTTCCTCAAACGAGATGTAAATTCTTTGGCATAGCCAGGAATCGAACCTAGGCCTGTGGCGTGACAGCCATCTTTGATAACTACAACACCCCGAAGCATATTTCTGGAAAGTTGTAATGATCATTAAGGGAAATAATTGACGCAGTGCACTCAGATGTAATGAAACTCAAGAGAGGAGTAGTTGAGATAATGTACAGTATATTACTAAGGGGAAACCCGTATCGGCCTAAATGCAATGCATGAATTATCTCGCCACGGTGGGTGAGTGGATAGCGTGTCGGTCTACTAACCCCAAGATTGCAGGTTCGCTCCTGGCCGTGGTAAGTGATTTTTGAAAGGCGCAAAAATACGACACGCATGTCATACGATGTTGGCATGTCAAAGAACCCATTTGAATTCAGTAGGCCGTGTTCATAATGGCAAAATTAATCTCGGGAGTTTCCGCCAACACAAATTCCTAATTTCTCTACTAGAAAGCGCTATAGTGTTCAAGGAGCTTAGATATCTAACCTCCTTGACTTTCATAGTGATTCAAGGAACAACGAAATTCGACATGCAAGCTACCCTCTGGGTGTCAAATTTCAAAGCTTGCACCCGGCACCCGAGGCCATATGATATTATTATTATTATTATTATTATTAATATATTATTATCCCGCGAAACTTACGAAAATCTGGCGCGCACCATCGAGAGTGCGACACAAATTAATGACTGAATTATGCCTGGTCTACCGCTCGAATGCCACACACCATAGAGCAAAAATGTACAGCATGGTTATAACAACTAACCATTCCATACTTACCCACCTCTATGTGCGAACCGAGTGATCGCATGTACAGCTGAATGAAGCATCTCCATGAGGATATGCTTCTCTTCATGTCCCCTGATACTGATACTAATGTAGCAAGCCAGATAGAATCCACGCGTGAAAATATAACAAATAGAAATAGAATTTTAAATTTCAAACATAACAAAAACACAAATAGAAAGAACTCAAATTTTACCTTGAAATGAAGTAGGCCCACATCCATGAATACGTTTAGAAAATGTACGGTACGTTAGCGGTTGTTCTACGGTGCGTGTTTTGAGTACTGTTTTTTGTTTTAATGTTTACTTTCTTCTATTTATTCTATTTGTTTTCATATGTTTGGTTGCTTTGCGTATGAAGACGTCACAGACACCTAGTCTCCGAGCTAGGGGAATCAACCACAGGAGATTAAATTCCCCATGGCCCGGCCGGGAATTGAACACGGGACCCTTTGGGTCAAAGCCTAGCACGCTAACCAATTAGCCACGGAGCCGAACGATCAGTGTGGCACACTCAGTCATCGATCTCACTAGTCTAGTCTGCAAGCATCTGTTGACGAACGAGTCGTCTCCATCATCCCTTATTATCATTTAGCACTACGGCCTACTTTCCTTCGATGTCCCTCTGCTAAAAATCGTTTAAAACTGAATCTTACCAACGCCTCCTAGGTCTACCCTCTTTAGCCGAGTTCATTAACCCCTTAGGAATTCTCTTCTCCCCCATTCTCATCACTTGATCCCACTTTCTGAGACGGCTCTTGCGAACAGCCTCATCTAACGAGTTCATTTCTAACTTACCCTTTATCTCTTCATTATGAGAACCCTCCTGCCTAGGGGCAGATTATCTCGTAGTTTCGCCCCTTAAAACAACAATAACTAACTAACTAACCCTCCTGCCTTTGCTTCCGTCCATTTGTCCCAGCAATCGTTCGTGTTACCCCCATATCAGCTATCTCCAGGTTGTGTATTAGATATCCTTAATGTATCCAGCTTTCACTTCCATATAGCAAGTTTGGTGTAAATACTGAGAGATGTAGAGATAGTTTCGTTACTGAAAATTAATCCTCGTGCCCCTTCCCGTAGCGATATTTGGTTTTTAGAACTAATTTCCTTTTTATTGTGATAACCCTTGAAAATCCAGAGTGAGAATATAATGAGACACTTGTACCACATGACAAAATTTGTATGTTATCCCTTTCTCTAACTTTTTTTTCCAAAGGAATAAAATTGCACTTCGGGCTTTATAATTTGGTACACCGCACTTTTTCCTGTACAAATACTGTAATGTCAATCCACATAATGCGGTACACAAAACCATATTTTAGAAGTATTAAAGCCAGCTGGCTAGAGTATGAATTATTCTGATAACCATTCGGAACACTCACATTAAATAGTAAATTGATTGATAAAATTCTTGGCTGTCGCCCTGGAGATTCTTGTTCGATTCCCTGCTCTGCCATGAAATTTCATTCTGGTTTGAGGGCTGGGACGGGATACACCCAGCATCATGGGGCAATCCTGAGAAAAGGTGTGTTCAAATCCCACCTCAGCCACCCCGGAAGTGTTCTTCCTTGATTTCTCACTTTTACTCCAGGCAAATGCCGGGATAGTTTCTAACTGAAGCCGATGGCCAACTCCTTCCCAATACTCATCAGAATTATAAATATACACACTACTACAGACACCACAATAATAAAGGTTATCAGGCAAATACTAAACATAACAAATTGCACGGGCTAAGTGACCCCTCAAACGAAGAAACAACAATAAATAAATTACCTGAAATGCATGATGATCGTAATGCCTCGTCAGCAGATGCGCGATTCTGTGAGAGAGTTCCAAAACCTACAAACTACGCTACAAGATTAGTTGACCTTTGACGTTTAACTATGACAGACATTTCATTTTATGTCTCTTGCTCACCCTTACAGCTCTATTTTTATTCTCCGCAAGGAATCCTGAGGGAGACAGATCTATTTAAAGAGATAAAAACAATCTCATCGTATGACGTTTGTATGTGAAGGGTTCATTTGAATAGCCCATCCTGATCGAAGCAGAAAACTCCATTAGCAATGGTGGCCATTTTATATAATTAAAAGAAAAAAACTCACTTGTCAGACCCTTGTCTCGGTGTTATAGTAGACTGAAATATTAATTGTTCATTTATTGTAATATTATCTGTTTTTAAGCGAGGAAGCACACCACTTTGTTTTAGTTCGTTTTTCCTTTGTGACCGTAAAGCACTTGGAAGATGTGTTTCTCCGCTGTGCCTCGAACTGCTGCGTGTCCTGGAAATTTCATGTCCCTTTGCCGCGCTACGGTGTCGGGAAATAAGTCGTAGATGGAGTATTTCAGAGTTTCTCGTCCGCCAGGATTCAGGCCTTAAGATATATTCTACCAGGCCATTGAATTATCCCATTTAAATAAATTTTACTGGAAGTTATTCTTTTAAAGTTCAAATAGATACTCAACATCACTACACAAATGGCAGTTAATGGCAAATGTGGTAGGAAAGGACTGACGTAAAATGTGCAGTCTTGTATATAGATTTCTAATTGTCTCAAAATACTGGCTTAATATAGAATCGCATATGGCAAATCATACGAAAAGGCATTGGCATCTTCCTCATCATGCAAAGAGTATTTCTTTGTTTTAAGAGGCTTAAAATCTACAGCAACGTTGAGCAGGTGAGCAGCTCATACTCGCAGTGCTAGTGCGAGCAAGTTGCCCCACTCTGCCTGTCCCTTGACATCGATACAGGTTGGGAGGGGAGAGCCAAGAAGGTTGCATTAATACAGGCTGTTCCAAATCCATGAGTTTGAGTAAGCGTACACGCGAGTACTCAGCAGTGATGCTCGGAGTACTGTTGGAGAGGGACTGGGGGTGAGAGCCAATACGTCACTGGGCGAAGGTCATAGCACAGGTCTATGCGTTCCTGCCAGTCTTGATGTATCTACCGCGAAGTGACGGCAGCCCCCCCCCCCCCCCCCCCCACAGCAGATCTGTATTGCATGTTGCAGGTTTACTCACGAAAGGCGGCGAGTACTCTGCTGCTCACTGGCGAGCTGCTCGGCTGGAACAGCCTGCATTAATATATATAGCAGGGTTGAGCAAATGAGCAACTCAAACTCGCAGTGCTAGTGCGAGCAAGCTGCCCCACTCTGACTGTCTCTTTGCAACCATAGAGGTTGCGAAGGGAGAGCCAAAAGGTTTAACACCTAGAGCAGGGTTGAGCAGATGAGCAACTCTTACTTGCGGTCCTAGTGCGAACAAGTTGCCTCACTCTGCCTGTCTCTTGACGTCGATAGAGTGTGGGAGGGGAGAGACAAGAAGGGTTAACATCTAGAGCAGGGTTGAGCAGGTGAGCAACTCCTACTCGCAGTGCTGGTGCGAGCAAGTTGCCTCACTCTGCCTGTCTCTTGACAACGATGGAGTTTGGGAAGGGAGATACAAGAAGGTTTAACATCTAGAGCAGGGCTGAGCAGGTAAGCGACTCATACTCGCAGTGCTGGTGCGAGCAAGCTGCCCCACTCTGCCTGTCTCTTGACAACGATGGAGTTTGGGAATTGAGAGACAAGAAGGTTAACATCTAGAGCAGGGTTGAGCAGGTAAGCGACTCATACTCGCAGTGCTAGTACGAGCAAGTTGCCCCACTCTGCCTGTCTCTTGACAACGATGGAGTTTGGGAGGGGAGAGACAAGAAGGTTTAACATCTAGAGCAGGGTTGAGCAGGTAAGCGACTCATACTCGCAGTGCTAGTACGAGCAAGCTGCCTTACTCAGCCTGTCTCTTGACAACGATAGAGGTTGGGAGGTGAGAGACAAGGATGATTAATATCTAGAGCAGGGTTGAGCAGATTAGCAACTCACACTCGCAGTGCTATTGCGAGCAAGCTGCCCCACTCTGCCTGCCTCTTGACAACGATAGAGGTGGAAGGGGAGAGACAAGAAGGTTTAATACCTCTAGGTAGAGCAGGGTTGAGCAGGTGATCAACTCATACTCGCAGTGCTAGTGCGAGCAAGTTTCCCCACTCTGACTGTCTCTTGACAACAATAGAGTTTGGGAGGGAAGAGCCATGAAGGTTCAGTATCTAGAGCAGGGTTGAGCAGATGAGCAACTAATAGTCGCAGTCCTAGTGCGAGCAAGCTGCCCCACTCTGCCTGTCTCTTGACATCGATAATAATAATAATGTTATTGGTTTTACGGCCCCTTTAATTACTCTGGCTTTTAGAGACGCCGGGGTGCCGGAGCTTTGCCCCGAAGGGGATCTTGAACGTACCAGCAAATCTACTTACATGGCTCCTTCGCATTTGCGCACCCTCAAATGCCAGCTGACTGAACTAGGATACGAACCTGAAACCTTGGGCCCAGCAAGCGAGAGCGTGACCGCTGTGCCACGCAGCCTGCCGACAACGATAGAGGTTGGGAGGGGAGAGCCAAGAAGTTTTAACATCTAAGGCAGGGTTGAGCAGGTGAGCAACTCGTACTCGCAGTCCTAGTCCGAGCAAGCTGCCCCACTCTGCCTGTATCCACTGATGTCGGGGTTCAATTTCCGTCTCTACCTAGAAATTAATTCTGGTCTGATGTCTGGAGCGTGGTACACTCAGACTTATGAGGCAGAACTGAGAGGGGGTGGGTTCGATTCCCAACTCAGCCAACCTAGAAGTGGTTTACCGTGGGCATAGCCACCTCCATCCCAATGTTTATGTCAAATCCAAATACACACATTATTACAGACAGCACAGCATCACAGTTTTTCAGACAAATTCTATGCACACACATATCCAAGTACATGGGGCTAAATGACCATGATATCCAAGTCCGTCAAATGATACAAAAGCAAACAAGAAGCTGTCTTGAGAAGCGAGCAATGAATGTACTGCGGTATGATTCACCAGTGTTATAGTAGTTGTTTAGTGGGGTATCGCCGGCATCACTATTATGTACTTGGATGACAATCGAATTTCTCCGTTAACCTGTTTGATTGCGGTGTGCTTATAATTGAGACTATGGTTGAAATGAGGTGATTATTGTCTTAAGTTGTGTAACACTCAGCCTCACATCTCTTCAACTCCTTCGATTTACAGTCTAAGTTCGTTAACACTCCAAGCACTGAAACTCTCAAAGGTCGTCTTTCATCCTGTTTCTTGTGGATTATAGCACTCATATCTTATTATTGTATTGTATCTTAAGAGATTATTTCTACGCCATTAGACCAATTGAAACATTATAGAGCTTTAGCTGAGAACTCAGCGTATGGAAACTATACTGCTTGCATTTGTTCGTAGTGATATTCTGTCATCATCATCATCATCATCATTATCATCTTCAACATCACACCATCACCATCATCATCATCATCATCACAATCACCATCATCATTATTAATTAAGTACAAGTCTTTCGGGCTTGTAGGCCGTGGTCCAGACAGGATATCTCCCGACGTTTCACCGGAAACTGCGCCCGGCATTATCAAGGTCCACTGCTGCCCCACTGCTGACCAAGGAAAGGAGCGGAACCCTTGATAATGCCGGACGCAGTTTCCGGTGAAACGTCGGGAGATATCCTGTCTGGACCACGGCCTACAAGCCCGAAAAACTTTTACTTAATTATGAACGCCGGCCGTGAAAGCCTAAGCTGTTATACCATCATCATTACAATCATTATCATCACTATAATCATCACTATCATCATTACCATCATCATCGCCATTATCACAATCACCATCATCATTACCATCATTATCAACATTACCATCATTATCAACATCGCCATCATTATCATCATCGACATCATTATCATCACCATCGTCATTATTACCATCACTAGAATCATCACTGTCATCATTACCATCATCATCCCCATTATCACAATCACCATCATTATCAACATTTCCATCATTATCAACATCGCCATCATTATCATCATCGTCATCATTATCATCACCATCATCATCATTACCATCACTAGAATCATCACTGTCATCATTACCATCATCATCCCCATTATCACAATCACCATCATTATCAACATTTCCATCATTATCAACATCGCCATCATTATCACCATCGTCATCATTATCATCACCATCGTCATCATTGCCATCACTATAATCATCACTGTCATCATTACCATCATCATCCCCATTATCACAATCACCATCATTATCAACATTGCCATCATTATCATCATCGTCATCATTATCATCACCATCATCATTATTACCATCAATATAATAATCACTATCATCATCACCATCGCCATTATCATAATCCCCGTCTTCATGACCATTATTATCAACATTACCATCATTATCATCATCGCCATCATTATCATCATCGTCATCATTATCATCACCATCATCATCATTACCATCACTAGAATCATCACTCTCATCATTACCATCATCATCCCCATTATCACAATCACCATCATTATCAACATTACCATCATTATCAACATCGCCATCATTATCACCATCGTCATCATTATCATCACCATCGTCATCATTACCATCACTATAATCATCACTGTCATCATTACCAACATCATCGCCATTATCCAATCACCATCAGCATTACCATCATTATCAACATTACCATCATTATCATCATCGTCATCATTATCACCATCACCATTCATCGTCATTATCATCACAATCACCATCATCACCATCATAATTATCACCAACATTACCAACATCATCATTATTAGCAACATCACCATCATCATTATTACCAACATCAACACCATCATTATCACTTTCATCGCCATCATCACCAACATCACAATCATCATTAACACAATCATCATTATCATCATCATCATTACCATTACCACCATCATCACCGTCATCATTTCAATCATCATCGACATTATCATCATCACCATTATCATCACAATCACCATCATCATTATCACCAACATCAATACCATCATTACCATCACGATTACCACTACCATTATCATCACCATCATCATTATCATCAACATCATCACCACTATCATCATCATCGCCATCATCACACTCATTATTATTATTATTATTATTATAATTATTATTACTTTTTTATTATTATTTTTATTTTAGTGAATGCTGGATGCTACGTCATATTGTTTCTGATGTGATATGATAACCTACATGATATGAAATGAACTGTAGGCTATTGTATTTTTCTATTTCGTATATCTGCATTTGTCACTATGTTTATAAGGTCTGATCCTACTATACAGGGTGAGTGGGGTATAATTAAACAGCCGGAAACCTACAATTACCTAGGTAAGGAAGTGCCGAATGTCATGGAAAAGGTTTGGTAAAATACTTGCCCTTTAGCGGGAAAAATTGTTTTTGTCACAGTATTAAACATGTCTAGCAGGCTAATTGTTCGTTCAGTAGATATTGTGTTTGCATTAGGTTGTGCAGCGTAACAAAACAAAGAAATGTTACCCAGGGTGGATCTGTGTACGGGTAGTGGTAGACACTTAAGGTACGTTCAACGGTCTCCTGAAAAATGATTACAGTAATATGCATTTTGGGAGAACCATTCACCGTCCACAGATCCACCCTGAACCACATTCCTTCGTTTAATTATGCCGCACAACACGGTGCAAACACCAAGTCTACAGAGCAAACTAATAGCCTGTTAGACGTGTTTAAATATTGTGACGTAAACAATTATTTCCCACTAAGTCACGCACTTAATCATACATTTTTCACGACTTTCAGCTCTTCATTTCGTGGAGAATCATTTCCCCACCCTCTCTGTATGTAGGGCACTACTGTAAAGGAGCTCTAAATGTAGCTGAGGAAACAAAATTACTTGAGTAGAAGTCGAACAAGCACGGGAAATCCTGAGGTAGCAGCGAATCGAATCCACTTATTAATAGTTTCCTAATGAAACTACGTGAACCCCGTTCCAGCCCTTAGACCATAGCCTGGAATCTCCGTCGGTTCTACCACACTGACGAAGACTTAATTGGCACAGCCTGCAGCCAGCCAGTCAGCCATCACTTGGCGGGACCAGTATACGTCACGCATCATTAAAACATTTATGTTCGTAACCCCACGGCCCAGGAGTATTGACACGAATCTTTGTAAATCGTAAAATAAATCGATGGCAGTTAACATTCAACGCTTATCAGTGGCAGGCGGTAGTCCCTTTAACAACTCGATCTACGATTGTACATTTGACACCAAGATCAGAGCAAAAACACAGACTAGGACTATTAGCTGAGTGTCGGGCAGATATTGGTATAAAATTGAAGAGGACGGGAAATTCATCTGTTAGCAATGTTTATTTTACCACTTTTAACTGCCCGTAACCGACAGCAGTGGCTACGCTCGCTAAAGTACAGCGTTAGGTCATGGAGCCAAGGTCTGTGCTGACTCAGTAGACACGTGGGATCAGCCCCATCGTCGGCCGTCCTTGAAATGGTTTTCCGTGGTTTACCCACTTTTCAACACCAAGCAAATGCTGGGACGGTACCTTCTGACAAGCCACGGCCTCTTCCTTCCACATCCTTGTCCACTTCCATCCATTCATCTCATCTCTCGTATCGACGCGCAGGTCGCCCACGGGCGTCAACTAGAAAGACCTGCACTCAGCCTCTCAGGAGGCCACACAAAAAAAGAAAAAAAACGCCCGTAGTGGTAAGTATACATGTTGATACTGGTACATATTCATACATGCTTATACATAATTATACATGTTCAATCATAATTATACATTGCACAGATCTACACGATTTTTCCTTTCTTGGCTTTGACTCTTATTTTACATGTACTGTGCGAGTCCAAGCTCTATGAACTTGCGGGGTGAGGAGAAAGAGCAGGGAAGGGTCAGGCGAGAAGAGAAGGGCCTGTCAACAGCCCGCAGTGTTACTTGACATGCTCGTCTATTCCAATACTGCTAACATAGGGTCTTCTCTGAAACCAGTGTGGTGTTACGAATGAGTGAGTGAGTCACGGACCGAGAAACCTCATCACTCGTCAACACCGTTTCTCATAGTCCGCGATGCACATTCCTCTCAGGTTCACGCAGCTTAGACTCGAGCAGTACATTGTTCATCTGAATTCAGAAGTGCAATTACTTTTGTCCTATCACATACCATTTTTTTATAATTGCAGTCATTTTGATTAACAAGATAATGCAAAATTTCACAATATCTCTACTGTTGGCTGATAAAACGTGATGATCCTACTAGAGTGAACAAGAGAAAGAGCAGTATGAGGAGCTTTGCATCCAAGCGGCAACGCTTCCATTGACTTAATAATCTACAAGTGAACACAAACTGTTTTTTTAATATAATATGCCTTAAGTTAATGTGTCTATTACTTTCATGTACTAAACTCTGACTGCTATAAAGAAACAATACAGCGCTGATTTTCACGTTCACGCATCTTGTAATAATTTCTAAAATATATATTTTTTATTTTGTATTTATTTAGTCAATTTACCCTCTAGGTTGGTGGTTCCCACGGACTGAGCGAGGGAACTCACCACTACCGCCTCTATGGGCAGTGTCCTGGAGCTTGGAACATCTGGTCGGAATGGATACAACTGGGGAGGTGTGATCAGCACTTCGCCCAGGCGGCCTCACCTGCAAAGCGAACAGGGGCCTCATGAGGGAGGGGAAGGGATGGAAGATGGGGATGGAGAGGCTAGGAAGAGAGAAGGAGGCGGCCGTGGCCTTACAGTAGGTACCATCCCGGCATTTGCCCGAAGACGAAGTGGGAATCCACGGAAAACCACTTCGAGGATGGCTGAGGTGGGAATCGAACCCCCTCTACTCATTTGGACCACCCGAGGCTGAGTAGACCCCGTTCCAGTCCTCATACCACTTTTCAAATTTCGTGGCAGAGCCGGGAATCGAACCCAGGACCTCCGGGGCGGCAGCTAACCATGCTGACCGCTACGCTACGGAGGCGACTCTCTAAAATATATAGTGTGTTTTTTTAACGTGATGTGATACAGGAACACAGAAGACATTTCCGTAATTCGTACACTTTCAATATACAAAATCAGTTGTTGAATCCAAAAAAGGTCTCCAAAAATGTTATTTTGCAGACCTGTGTTATCCATGTTTATGGGCCATGATAAGGAAACAGAAAGTTCAGCTGTAAGTAATGTTTTAGCTTCCCGTAGCTATAATTAATTAACTTATGCATGTATGCGCATAACTACGAGGGAAGTTCAGAAAATAGTTTACGTCATTATTTCCCAGGGACCTTTTATTGCTAAAACTGACACACACCATGGCATCATGAACTATACACCATACACTATTGTTTGAAAAAGGCGCCACCGATATTGAGACACTTGTCGTGGGGTGCATTGAGTTTGAAGACACCACTCTGGGTAGTGATGGACTGCGAGTGGACTCGCGAAGAATCGAGTCTGGAACCGAAAAACTCGAGGTACTCGAGGCCTGGGACGCTGTCAGCGTTATCAGTGAGCCATGTATGGGAACAACGCGATGCATAGCCTAATAATGCCGGTAGGCCTACGCCAAGTATTGTATTCGTTTCCCATTAATGCACAGTGTTATATTAGAATATTCAAAATTGAAAACTGAAAAAAAAACGCATTACACCGAAGAGAGATTTCCTTCCATGTGATCATTTGCTAAGCAGTAGTATATATGGGTGTTAATAACGCTCGGTTAATTACTGACATCTTTGGTTGAGTGGTTAAAGTTGCAGACGATTCCCGGCGTGGAGTTTCTTTTAAACTTGATTTTTAATATATTTATTGCTTTATAATTACTCAGTCGTTATAATATGAAGCATACATAATGTTCATTTTGCAAACGATTTCGCTTGTAAATAACTAGTGTCCTAGCCTTGTAGAAAAGTCGTACGCAAAATTAGCGAGTATTGGGAATTTTGCCGCATTATGCCAGATCGTGACGTCACCGTGGAGAGTCGAGTCCTTCGCACGGGTTACTCGTTCAGACTCAGAACCACCAAGCTCGATTCTCGCGAGTCCAAGCGTCACTCGTGCACATCACTAGGTGAAACACGGTGTCCTGCGATGCAAGGAAATGTCGCACAGCCTCCTCCACCTCAGCATTGGTGTGAAAGTGACGTCCCAAAAGTGCGGCTTTCAATGCATGTTATGGATTCGGGTACGACCAATACGCAGTGTGAACGCCACGTCTGCCACCAATATGCGCCCGTCCGCTAACACCATGGCCTCTACTCGAGCAATATTGTTTTAATTCGTGGATGTTGAGCGATGCCCACTCCAATCTTCATCCAGGTTGCTACACACGTAACTGCAAGCTTGACAAGCATGCATGATCAATCTTTTTTGTACAGGAATGCAAAATTTCCCTACGACACCACATGGTACAAGTATGCTGGAACAAGCGCCAAATGCGCGTGATTGACATCATAACACCTTTAATTAAAATGAAGAATACGATCACTGGTGAATATGTTAACATGCCATGTCTGCGGGAAGCCAAGGCTCTTCTAGCGCGAGGCACAGTGTTGCCAACTTAACACCGTAGCCGCTGAGAGCAAGCAGCGAGACTGGACAGAACTGTGTGCAATTGTGTAACACTGTGACACCTGCGTGACACGCGAGCTAGCCACCAGAGCGGGACATGCGAGTTCACGTGGAGTGATAGAGGAAATATGGTAGACTGGTTAAGAACCATCAGCTATAGGTCAGTAGCGAACAATATTGACGATTGACCTTCTTCAGATCACTAGACATGTTCCAAATGATGTCACCACCTGTAGAGCTCACTCACGACTGACGTCTGCTTGCACAAGCTGGCACATCCGTGGTACACACGCTCCGTTTCGCTTGGGCAAACGCGGCTTGTACAAGCTTGCATGATTTCAATTCAATCCATCTTCAAGCTGCTTGTACAATTAAAATGCTTGTGCAGAATTATCCTACAGACGCTAAAGCCTGCCTTCACAACAAGA
Organism: Meconema thalassinum; assembly: GCA_946902985.2. Classification (NCBI taxonomy): domain Eukaryota; kingdom Metazoa; phylum Arthropoda; class Insecta; order Orthoptera; family Tettigoniidae; genus Meconema; species Meconema thalassinum. Next base: position 1,305,601,494 of record OX336389.2, on the reverse strand, counting down.
TTGATCATGCATGCTTGTCAAGCTTGCAGTTACGTGTGTAGCCACCTTGTCATCCACACTCTGCCGTCCTCTTAACACTGCGGAGGCATTTTACAGCTTACGGAGCCAAAACAACAACGATTTTAATATTATAACTGTGCCTGTCGTAGATCTTGTACAACAATTGTGTACATTTCCAAGGAAACACACACACCTTACTATTATAATCAATGCTTAAATTTTTCAAAATTCACATCGTAACCATTTTTATCCATTTTTCAAAATGTGGTCCCTTCTTTGTGCTGATCTTCACCGTTTACCTCAGAATCCCATGTTTGTAGGAATTTATGGACTTTTCCTTCTTTTAAGTGGATGATAAACCTTCAGCTACAATATGAATCTGACACATTTCCACATTATTAATTAATTAAGCGTTATTATGTCATATTTATTCAGAGCACACTCAAAATATATGTTAACGTTTTATAGAAAGACTAATTAAAGTCACAAAGGTTCGAGAGAGTTTCATTTTGTACCTGAAGGTTTGACACTCACTTAAGAAAAAGAGAAATCCAGACATTCCAATAAAATGGGAGATACGAGGGTAATTCCAAATGTAAGGTCCGATTCGCCGTAAATATTTGAAAGCGGCGCCAAGGTCAAAACACGCATGCGCGCCGACTCCTGGCATGCCTTGCGCGGCAAAAGCCGCCAGTAGCGTTGTTACTGTTGCTGTGTGCTGTTGATAGTGTCAGTTCACAATGTTTAAGACAATTAATCAGCCCGCCGATTGTGAAGTAAGGGCAGTGATACGGTTTCTGTCTGCAAGAAACATTTCTGCGGCAGAAATTCATCGGCAGATTACTGAAGTGTACGGTCCTAACATAATGAGTGACAGTAAAGTGCGCAAGTGGGTGCGAGCCTTTAATGAAGGACGGGAAAATGTGCACGATGAACCCCGCTCTGGCAGACCATCAGTGATTTCAGACGAGTTGGTTCATGCGGTTGACGACAAAATTCGTGAAAATCGACGATTCACTATTTCAGGGACAACGATCAATAAAGCCGCCTACTGCGCTACCCTGACTAAACTTCGACGTGCAATCCAGAAAAAGCGACGTGGTCTTTTGTCGTCTGGAGTGTTGTTGTTGCATGACAATGCCAGACCCCATACTGCGAATGACACGCAAACTCTAATCAAGAAATTTGGATGGGAACAGATGGACCCCCACCGTACAGTCCGGACTTGGCGCCAAGTGATTTCCACCTGTTCCGCTACCTAAAGGAGTTTCTTGGCGGCAAGCGCTTCTACACAGATGATGAAGTGAAAGAAGCTGTTAAAGGCTGGTTAGCTTCGCAGGCCGAGTTCTACGACTTAGGCATACAAAAGCTTGTGGAACGATGTGACAAATGTGTAAATAAGTATGGAAATTATGCAGAAAAAAAAAGACGTAAGGAATGTCAATAAAACAATTGTATTGGAAACAATTTTGATTTTGGATGTTTTTTTTAACCAGACCTTAGTTTTGGAATAGCTCTCGTATAAGGGAAACTATGAAGATCAGCACAAAGAATGAACCAAAATTTGAAAAAATGGGTAAAAATAGTTATGATTTCAATTTTGAAAGTTTATAACTTTTCTTCTAATAGCAAGATATGTGTGTTTTCTTGGAAATGTATACAATTGATGAACACGATTTATGACAGGCACAGTTGTAATATAAAAATTGCTAATGTTTTGGTTCCTTGAGCTGTACTACCCAGCCAGCGAATTGTTACCGGTGGCGGAAATCGGAACTAATGCGCTCCGTCCAGCCACGCGCCTGCGATAGGCGTGCAGTCGTCGCCAGCGAAACTTAACCGCATGTCGTGTGTGCGCATGGTTCGTACTGGGTCGTGCGCTGTGCGGTGTGTTCTCATTGTATGACTGTACATGCGTTCCTCCTCTTGCCGCGTACCCGCCCTAGGCAGCCATAACGTGGTGAGTGACGTAATGTACAGGGTCTTTCATATAAAGTAAGAATGGTGAGCGGCTGCTTTGTTTTCCGCTGCTGCAGTGGCCTAAGCCGAGCGTGTGGCGTGCCACGGCCCCCTGCTGTAGTATTGAAAGCGCGTGCATAGTATATACTGTACTCGACCTTGCAATAAACGTGCAGGTGTTCAGTAGCCAGTCTGAACCTGAGATGTTAACATGAGACAGTTATCATTACAACATCGTATTTTTGTATGTAAAACTTATTTTAAGTACGAGTCGGCTCGGTGCGTACGTGATGCATTTGTTCATAAAATTCCTGATGAAATGCCACCTTCACTAGCACAGATTCACGTGATTGTAAATAAGTTTGACTCTACTGACTCAGTGCTCAATAAAAAAGCATAAAATTAAAAATCAGAAATATTACATTTGCAAAACTCACTCGCGTCAGCCAGAAAGTGGTTACCAGATACAATGCCTGTATAACCCAGGAAGGATGACACTTACAGTATTTTTAATAGGGTAATATCTCATACAGGTTTGTACACACGCTTAAAGCAGAGGGCCATGGCGCACCGCAAGCTTGGCCAAGGCCACCGCAGCAGCGAATAACAAAACTGCCGCTTGTCGTTCTTACTTTATATGAAAGACCCTGTATACACAACAGCCCCGCTCCCCTGGCTGGGTACTATGTTCCCCCTTAACAGCGACCGACCATTTGATGAGACATGACCGCTTAACCGTGCACGGTTTGTAGGCATTCATGGATAACTGACACACTAGCCCCACGTGCCCATTCATACCGGATAACAGTACGCACTTCCATTGGCAATCACGTTGTCAGTACACGTATGTCTGCCATCGTGAGTTGAACTCCAATGGTATCGGGCACGCCAGTGTGCCATTCCTCTCTCTTCGTCGGCGCTCTGGGCATGCGTGATTCCCTCTCCGCTGAAGATCCTTTCGTTGTTGAACCAGCCACGGATGTGGATTCTTATGGCGATTGTTTGTGACACCAGGTGCAACATCTGCTCGTGCAATAAAATGACGAAACTTACTTTCGGAACTTCCCTCGTAGCAGAAATATCCGTTCTTACGACGGTGTTTGGTATTTACCGGCCAAGAACTAAAACAGCATATATTCGTAATGAAGTTACTTTTTTACCAGTTCATCAATTACTGTCGACCAAAATATTATGTGTACTCGAGTTTGAAGGTTGGTTGTGAAGTAACCAATATACCTACATAAAATCCAATAACATCATTATTTTCGTCGTTCTATTTTACGTTAGTTCATGTAGGTTTGGAATTTTTAATTTATATTTTAATATTTTTTATCGTAGTTGAAACACAAAAAGTGCCCGTTTTTAAGGGTGTTTCAACCATGCGTCACATTTAAGAATTATTATCTCACAAACCCGTCATCAGATCGAATTCAAATTTTAACACAATATACATAGGAATGTTGTATAACTGGTTTATTAATTTTAAAATTTTGTGTGTCCATGAAACAAGAGTTGTTATCATTTTTGTAAGGTAACTTTTTCTCGGCTCGAGGTCGTTGGAAAATGTAGTTCTTGGTTGCGTTGTAATCCTTATACATCAGAAATTTAGGCTGTATGACTGTGAAATACGTAAATTAATTCACTTATTTTATATCGGTTTGTATTTGTACGGGGAATTAAGACATGGTTCACCGGCTAGCCGCTCCGGGAAATGCTGTACAGTGTTGCTGATATGGAGTCCATGACTTCCGAGCGAGGCGCGCCATGACGCGTGATGGAGCCCATCTTGGCAACGTTGTACAGCTTTCACCGGATTGTATTTTATGTAGGTCTATTGGTTACTTCACAAACAACCTTCAAACTGGAGTGCACATAATATTTTGGTCGACAGTAAGTGCAGAACTACCAATTCATAAATTATCAATATAGCTCAATGTGTAGTGACTGGTAGCAAGTTGAGGTGAGTGAATCAAGATAATCATCGAACAACTATGATCTCACAAACATAAGATTTCAAGATTTTGATTCGAACCCGTGACTTCCACCTTTGAGGTCTCCGTCTTGGTGTATTCTTGGAATACACGGTATGATAGAGTATTCTTTTTAATGCTCTTTGCATGTTTATTTCTTCCTTTTTATCAAACACCAACAGTGATCTTCTAGTTTCTCTTTGGTGGTTATGTCTCTTATGTTCTTTGTGAGTCTGTTCTAGATATATATCTTCCATGACCCACCTAGCGTCATCTAGCAGCGAATCTCAGAAGTTCCTCAATTTTTCCCTGCACAAGAGGATTTACTTATCAACTTGGCCACCAGATCTCGTCGCCATCGCCAGCTATCATCACCGTGATCAAGAGAACTTCGTCTACTTTTTCACTCACCATGCTGCGCTAGTATCGCCTACTATCAACTCTTTGAAGACCATTCATCAAGAAGAACATTTATTTTTGATAAGTTGTCTATTCTGTTATGTTCTCCTTTTGTCTCCTACCCCCACTCTTTTTCCTTCCTTGGTCCCTCCGCGCTTCGCTGAGCATGTCTCACTTGCACGTCGGCAGTTGACTCAGTCAGTCAAGGCTCAACTAGAGCCAGTCTCCTCAAACCAAGAGACACTCTCTACATTCTACGCCATGTTGGCACATTAAGTTCATACGTCAAAGGGAACTTCACCTTCGCCATGCAACAAAGATAAGTACATACTTCAGGTTTTAACCTCATCTTCATCGGTTTTACTATCTTCATGCTTTTAACGATTATTTTATAGGCAGTGTGAGATATTTATTTGTGGCAATAATCATCCTTCGTGGGATTTTCCATGTTGGGCTTCTGTCCAATTAAGCAAATCTTTGTGAAAAGCAGCATTTCTTATGCTTATTAAATGAGAGAGCTTCTCACAACGGGGGATATTATAGAATACCCACTGTCTATAAATATTAAGCTTGTTCCACCGCTGGAGTAACTTTGGCCCTATTCTTCCATTAGGATCGTTCTGGAACCTTCCAGAATCTGCACTTTATCTACAAGTCACGCCATCTTATATCTTTCACTCACTTGTGGGAATGCCATTTCAAACTAAGGAATCTTCCTTATAAATTAATGTTCAATAGCTAAATTTTCTTCCACCGTTGGGATTTTTTCTGGCGCATTTAATTGTAATCCAAAACTTTCTCAAGTAATAGACATTCGCCTATCTAGTGCAACCAGTCATTTTCCACGATTGCAATAACTTTCTTTGCCATAAACTTTTGCGCTACTACAGTGAACTTTTCATCCATTTCAACGAACTATAGTGATAAACAGTGTTCTTTCAGTATTTCTTCCGCGTCGCGCTCGTCCGATTATTATAAACACGGTCATGAACATTTACCTTTCATCCCAATTGCTTTTTCCTAAACCTCTTACTAACAACCCATAATAAATTGTTAATTTAGGTCTGTTTCAACGAGGTGTCAATCTAAAGATGTGCCCTCCCATTTTTTCTTATGTGTAATTAATTAACTTCTGCATAACTACGTGTCTTGTACACGGTTCAAATTATCTTGTTTCTCCCTTCTAATTTAGGGGATACAATTTCTTCAACTTATAAGTGAGTTATTTCTAGGTTTCACGAAAGGGAAACTTGCCCCATTTGTCTCGTGATTCCTATCTAAACATAGGAGGTCTAGAACCTTCCTTTTGACTTTCTCTTCAGGTTTCACAGTAAGTGACCTGCCCTATTTGTGTAACTACCAAAAGTAATGCTGCTTCAATACAAGAAGTTATAGGAACTTCTCTTTCATTCTACCTGCTTTCTTTTTTGTTAGTTTCGAAGTTGTAACTTTCTTTAAGATAGGTACTTGGAAATTTTTGAAAGTACACACCTTGTACTCGATTTAATGTCTAAACTTTGATCACTTCATTTGTCTTTTTTAAATCTTACAAAGATTTTAGTACATATAAAGGTTTGAAACCTAAAGAATTGTTAATTGCCTGGAGCAAACGTCAAATGTTTTCTGAGGTCTGCGACCCCAAAATTGTTAACCAAATTGAAAATATATATTTGTTAAAGTTATCAACTTCTTTAGAATCGTTAAATAAATTAAGAGTTTATTTTCGCTTTTTCATTTTTCTAGTACAACAGTTAGGCAAGATCCTGTCTTCCTTGGCTCTTCCTACTCAATGCCATTAAATCTATTGATAGAGCTTTCACCACTCGTTGCATTTGAGCAAGAACTCTTAGTTGTCATCTCGTTAAAGTTTCTCTTAGCTTTAATAGCTAATTCTAACTGGCTAGTAAGGCAAGCACAGCTCGCTACGCCAGCTACCTGCTTGTGGAGATCCTCTCCGAAAACTTATGGTTGGTTTTCCAAAAGATAAGTTTTTCTCTTTGCCTAAATTTTAGTCGGCTCTTTGCTGGGTAAAAGCTTAGCCATTTTTAAATGCAACTATTGGTTCACTTACCCAAATTATTCCCCACGGTATAATTCTTTTATCACTATCCTTCTTGGAAGCACTTGGTCGCTTTTTCAGGAACTCTACAACTTCGAAAACTGGAAATACCAAACCTGATTCAAATTATTGGCATTCTCCGAATTACTTTTGCAAAAACGAATTTCTTTGAACAGACATACAATAAATCTGTTACTCTCTGCCTTGCCAGACCATCACCCTTCCCCATAGTAAGCAGATGCATGCTTGAGAGGGAATATACTAAAGCCATTCTCTTGCAAACCGCCCAAGTCTTAGCTGCGTTTCCCGTCAGCTTCGACCAGGTCCTTACCCACTTTAGGTATCAGAGAGCGGATTTGCGGTGGCAACCGCCTCTGAGTGCATTTAAAGTTAAATTCATAACTTTTGTGGGACTCTCGTCCTATTTTTCTATCCTTTTTCTCCAGTCCGAAACCCGTCTCCTTTTCTTTATCATCTTCCCTTGGTGGTTAGGTTATTCCTCAGCCAATAATCTACCCACGTCTTGACCACTCAACTAATGGGGTACCGGGTGAGTTAGCCGTGGTCGTTACGGCATGACTGCTGGCAGTCGCTCACATCCGGGAGGCGAGGAGGTTCGAATCCCCCCACTGGCAACCTTGAAGATGGTCTTCTGTGGTTTCCCATCTTCCTTCCAGGCAAATGCCGGGGTTGGTCCCTAACTATAGGCCACAGCCGCTACCTTCCAACTCCTCGACCTTCCATTCCAACTTTCCTCCCCAACGGTACTTGTAGCTCACCCATTGGGTGTCCGTCTCGAAGCAGCTACAAAACTGGCGAGCCGAACATGTCCTCGGACACTCCCGGCACTAAAAGCCATACGCTAAAAAAACTAATGGGGTGTTCCTTAACTCTAATTTGTCAATGACACATCCGTGAAGCAGCTCTGTTCCACTCTATCATACTTTAAATATTGCCAGATGTGGGCTTTTTATAGATTCAAAGACTTACATCAATTTAATTGAAGAAGGCAATGCCAACTTCCAACAAGATTTCTACAGAATTAGCTACTATAATTTCTTTATTTGAACTTTGCTCCAAGGGGCTCCACATTTTATTCGTCTACAGTCGAGCAAAAACATGGCACAGTGTAAAGACAACAGCGTTGTTTTTTAATAATAATAATAATAATAATAATAATAATAATAATAATAATAATAATAATAATTATTATTATTATTATTATTATTATAACAAGGGGACTCGTGAGAGAAATCTTGCATTTCAACATCATTGTTGTTGTGCATTAGCTTCATCCAACGCGAAACAGTACTGGCAGAGGCTAACCAAAGCTCGACATGACACAGGGGCTATCGTCTTGTGTATTTCCTTAAACGCACTATGTAAGTATATTTCCGTTTACTTTTCAAGGAAGGGGACGTGGTGGCGCAGCGGTGAAGCTGTTGGCCTCTCACCAAGGTGGACCGGGTTCGATTCCCGGTCAAAGCCTGTGAGATTTTCGAAGTGAAATGCCATGCCCTGTGGTTCGGATTCCACGTAAAAAGGAGGTCCCGTGGCTCATGATCGCATGATTAACGGTCACGTAAAACTAAAAGCTTCCTTCCTTTACTTTTCAAGAAATGCAAGATTTTTCCTGTACTATTGAGACGATTTGGAAGATTGGCGTTTTATATATCGGCTATGATAATACTGTAATTAACTTTCACGGCCATTGTCAATGAAATTGAAGGCGTCTTACATGTTATGACGCGTTGTGTTTACTTGCTAGCCAATGAGTCACACTGCTATCGTGGCAGGTCTTATGAAGTCTTAGATAAGCTTATATCGAGCCACAGTACAGAACCAAATACATTGTTCGGTGACTCACTTACTAATTCGTAACACCACAGTGGTTTGAGCAACGGCCCTATGTAAGCCGTATTGGAATAGAAAGGAATACCAGATATCACGGCGGGCTGTTGACAGACCCTTCTCTTCTCGCCTGACCATCCCCTGCTCTTTCTCCTCACCCCGCAAGTTCACAGAGCTTGGACCCGAGCAGTATACCGTGGTGTGTCGGAGGAGAGAGAGCACCAGCGCTTGATGTGACAAAGCCTATGACGTTGTCGTGACGTAGCGGCAAATATACATTGAGAAGTATATGGCCCTGTGTTTGCCCTGAGCAGCTTGAGTGCCACGTTGCCTGGCATCAGCCAGTTGTGCAGGCCCGACATAGCAGCTCGAAGACATTGCGGAACGAACATAATCAGAGCCCAATGGTTGTGCAGATCATCTGTCAAAACTATTCGTGTGTGCTCTCTAAGGCTTCGGCAATGACGAATAAATTAGGAATAGCCTATTGGCACAATTTGCATGAAATTGTAGGCTATTTCGTATTTCATATGCGTTTCGAGAACATAGTTGATTTTGCGACACTTAATGGCATCACCAGCCTAAAATATCACGTGTATGAAGTAACGGAACCTTCTGGTTATCAAATGAATATTCTACAAATGAATGAAGAAGAGCATTAGTAGCATAAAAATGCTCTCTCATCATATGGATTAGAGATGATGATGATGATAATTTTTGTTTTAAGTGGCCTAACTTCTAGGTTATCGGTCCCTAATATTATGTTTTATTTTTCGTGTGGCATCCTGAGAGGCCGAGTGCAGGTCTTTCTAGTCGACGCGCGTGGGCGACCTGCGCGTCGGAATAAGACATGAGATGAATGGATGAAAGTGGACAAGGATGTGAAAGGAAGCGGCTGTGGCCTGTCAGAGGGTACAGACCCAGCATTTGCTTGTCGTTGAAACAGGGGAAACCACGGAAAACCATTTCAAGGAAAGAAGGCAGACGCTGGGACTCGAACCCACGCGTCTACCGAATCAGCAGAGAGCTAGGCCCCATGACGTAACGCTGCGCTTTAGCGATCGTTGCCATGCCACCACTGTCGGTAATATGATGGTGAGAGTGAGCAAATGATAATAAAATGAAAAACTACTTACTATAGTTCCCTCACATTCCTGGTAAACGAGCGGTGACTCAAACGCAACGCAGTGGCACGCACCGACAATAACCATTGTTCGCTACTGACCAATAGCTGACGGTTGTTGACCAATAGAATGCTTCCTCTATAACTCCACGTGGATTCCAAAGTTCCGCCCTAGCGGCCAGCTCGCGTTTCACGCAAGTGTCAAGTGTCCAGTGGTGCACATCTGCACTTAGTTCTGTCCAGTCATGCTCTCAGTGTCTAAAGCTGGGTTTTCCTAGGCGCGGAAGCGGAGAGCGGAACGCGGAGAGCGGCGTTGGATCTCCTCTGGTCATATGTAATTTTAATGGTACTGTTTTCCTAGAAGCGGAGCGGACCACCGCTGGACGAGTGGAACTCGCTCCTCCGCGTTCCTCTGCTCCGAGAGCAGATGAGTTCGCTGTCGGCTGGCGGTGTGGCTGGACGTCTGTTCAAGCTGTGTGTAGTTTTATTCAATTGTGTCCCTTGTGTGTTTAGTATAAAGTGTGTGCACCATGAGTGTGTGTCGGTTTACTGCTTTCGAAGATGAACAACTCATTGAGTTGGTTCATGGTCATCCTATAATATGGAATCTAATAGAGAAAGAATATAAGAATGTTGTGAAGAAAGATGCCATATGTCATTTGCACATTTTCGATCCTTCACTAAATGCAGTAGTAACTCTTTTTGGTTCATGGTCATCCTATAATATGGAATCTAATAGAGAAAGAATATAAGAATGTTGTGAAGAAAGATGCCATATGTCATTTGCACATTTTCGATCCTTCACTAAATGCAGTAGTAACTCTTTATCCTCCTCCTCTTCCAAGTGTAATGAAATAGAAAGTCTAGATTCCATGTCCATATGGACCTCACCTTATCACACCTAGTATACAAATGAGCAGCCGTTCCGCTCTCCGCCAGAGGACAAGTCCGCGTCTAGGAAAACACAATTCAGCTAGCTGATAGCTCACGAGCGGAGAGCCGACTCCACTCTCCGCGTTCCGCTCCCTGCTTCCGCGCCTAGGAATTCCCTACTTAAGGTGGAAAGTTGACAACGCTCTGCATCGCGCTGGGAAAGCCTGGGCTCTAGGCAGCCATGGAATGTTAACGTATCCGCCCAGGCGAGCCGCACGTTAACGAGGAAAGTTGGAAGTACTATACAACTAACTACTGACAATCTAACTTATATACTAGAAGAAACAATGGGCAAAAACAGGAATAAGGAAAATGAAAGAAATAAGAAATGCCCTTAACCCTCGAAGATTGAAGTTTGAAGGACTTGGGAGGAAGTAGGGCCATGAAAGGCAGATAGAAAAGGGGAGAGGGTCCGTCCTAAAGACATAGGAAAAGGGAAAATCGGACCCAGCTCAGGCATCCCTCGGGGTCACCAACACCCTAACTAATCAGCCGTGAGCCCTTGAGGTTTTAGCTCTATCCAGGGTGCACCTTAAGTTGTGGGGCTGCACACACCCGAACTCCTGTAGAACCTAGTGCTGAAGGCAGGAGATACCAGAGAAATAAAAAGAAAAAGAGGGCTGACCCCTCGAAGAATGAGGGTATCAGCAAAGATCAGACAAGGTCCAATTAAGGCGGGAGAGTGGTAGACACCCTACGCATCGGATACCCTAATACCGTTGGGGTTGGAACAGGACAAGAGTTGACCAAGGACGGGCGATAGGAAAGATGAAGGATAGGAGCCCGACACAAGCAACCGAAAGCAATTCAGGACTCAGCTGAGGTCCCGTGGTCGCCAACCCAAGTCCCACTAATTGTGAGCCCCTGGGGGACATATCGATTAGAGGAGGCGAATTTATCTCCTGATCCTAATGGGAATAATATTAATAATGATAATGCTCCTATGCTGCTGGAAGCCATCTTCAGTGTGGCCTTAGTAAGCGAAATTTATGCTTTTCAGTCGGTCAACACGATTGTACCCAATTGTATTTGGTGTTAGGCCCTAACCTCCCCTTAAAAATACATGAGATTAATACATTCACTTCGATAACCAGTTTTGCTCGTCAAATGATCATCATTTTCTGAAACTAAATAAGTGCGCATGTTGTAAAGACCATAACCCACATATTTGTAGACATGGATTTAATAGCCTGAGCGCAAGGGATCTAATGATGATCGCCTGATGATCGAAAGTGGTTATTCAAGTGAATTTATTAATCAAATTGGTACAATCATATTGACCGACTGAAAAGGATAAATTTAGAATATTGATGATAATAATAATCCTCAAAATCCAAGCAGAATTTCCAGTATGATACTGACAGCTGTTGGCATTCTGGTTCTGACTGCAATTAATATCTTCGTGTTTACGTCCTGTCGCAGACATGTTAAACTCTTACGAAATGTGATCGCGTAAAATTAAGCGGCTGAATTAATTGAGACATTTATTTAAAAGTATGCCGGGTAGTGTATTTTCACAAACAATGCAACTACTTTTTAATAGAGCCAAAAAACTATTTCTGATTATGCAAGACAAGAATAAATTTCACCCGTTAAACATAGGACAAAAATCATGCTTTTCATAGACATTGTGATTAATAATCATACATAATTCCTTCTTGGGTTATTTACATTTTAAATTGACACGTGGCCTATTTTGGAACTAACCATGGAAAAGTTTTCGAATTTTGAAACTAAAACAAGGAAGGTTACAAGTTGTTTCACTTGAATATGATTTATTATGACAGTTATAAGACACATACAGTTGTCACTACAGTAGCTTGAAACAAAAAGGATTAAATTCCTACACAGTGCCGGTGTTTCCACCATAGTTGCACAGCACTCTTCATTGGCACTTCATTCAGCATCTTCATTGCCACCCAGTTGCAGATAATTTTTATAGAATGCAAGGGATTGGATGCTTTCCCAGTCAGCCCCAAAATGTTTCTCTAACAGTTTCGCTACATCTCTAAGTTTGAATGGGTTAACAGTAATACCACTGTTGCAGCTTGAGGACGAGGTGGTAGCATTGACAGAATTGGACGCATCAGCCTCGACTGTGGAAAGGACATTGTTGTCCATGATACCGAGCGCAGCATTCTCTATAGCAGATTTAAACGACCGAACGTTCATTGCATATCATGTAGACAACAATAATATCCAATAAGAACATCTACCGACGTGCCATTGACTGGCAACACTGGTAATAAAGGTGCGCTCCACGTGGCAGGCTTCGGAACTAACTCATGCCTGCTTTTGGAACTAACAACATCGAGCAAACGGCCGGTTCTGGAAATAACTTACAATTATACTTCGCGATTTCTGTTGAACTGGGCCGGATTTGACACTCAGTGATTTAATCACAGAAAGACAATATATGGGACTACCGCTTTTTACAATGAAACATATTTTCAATTTCATTGCATATGGCCGGTTTTGGAACTTCATTTTTAGGTAATCATGGTAACTAGAAACTTCAAATTTTAAGTGGTCATCAATAATATTCATGGCTGTCTACTGATAATATATTACAGAAATTGATAACATATTTGAATTAAAGTTTTAAAAACATATTCCTATTTATGTTTTTGTGGATAGTTTGATGAAAACTATAATTTATAATCGAATGTTAATGTTAAATCTTGTAACACAAACTTAAAGTGGAAACGCATTTGGTTTAGATTTAATGAAATTTTGCTCCCGTCAATATTTTTCCGACATTATTTCAGTTACCTTTTTATTGTTTTATTACCTTATTTTACTTTGAATAATTTTATTTTGCTTTGCTGGTTTGTAAACGCACATAAGCATGAAACAATTCAACATGATTGGGCACGTGGTTCCTCAAAAGGTGCCTAACTTAGAAAATGTTAATTTTTTGAGAAAACTAAACTTAAGGTTTCTGACTATTCACCATCCACTGTAAACCATTCAAAGGCCATACCCATCATCCTCTGCTTCTTGTCTTCCTTTGGTCCTAGCGTCTTTGGTTCCTAATTCAGATGCTTTATTTGCACAATATAGACACTCCTTGTCAATGTGTTGAAGGCTCTATCCGGAGTGGAACCCATTGCCTGTAACAGCCGTGTCCTTGCTCGAGCCTGTTGTTGAAAGTAATGACTGCATTCTTTACTCCGATATCACTGATATATACAGTACTTCAATTTATTTTTCTGCTACAAGGGAAATATTTCTGATTCATGTTAAGTAAAGTGCCCTGAATACATATCTGTGTTCATATTTTCTTGATCAAGTCAGTTTATAAATATTTGTAATTTTAAAAATAATATCGAAAAATCATCAAAATTGGCTAAGTTCATCATTAAAGAAAAGAACATATTAATAAGACAATATACCTGAAATGATTGCTTAGGTATTGAGGGATGTAGAATCCAAGTTCGTATTCAGACGTTTTCTATCGTGCCTCGTTTTACACCATTTTACCCTGTTTTCATTCATGAGAACATAGGCTAACGAGGTCACCTTTTGTCCGTGTGTGAGTGTATGTGTGTGCGTATGTGTTTGTCCCCCTAATAGCATCTAAACGGCTGGAGCGATTTCAATGAAACTCGGTAATGTCATAGTACTATTATATTCAACCCCGACCGTGCCCTTCCAATTTTATAACATCTCACCAATCCTACATGGCGCCTGTGCGAATTATTTCACCGGCATTCTATATCTCAGAAACTATTACGGATATCACCTTGAAATTTTGTACGGTGATAAACGGCACTACTGAAAGTTCACCTATGTAACTTTCGGAAACCTATTAAGTACAAAACGAACATGGCGGTCTAGCGAAGTTGAAACATTCAAATAGAATTTCCTCGCGATTTAACCATCCGAGCGCAGTGCAACATGGTACAGCAAATATTTATACACATTGCAATGCACTGACATCCAACTTAGTTCAATATTTTACATAACGTCAAGATGGCGGCTGTGCGTAATTTTCAAATTAAGTTCTGATTTCTTGTATCCTAATCATGCAATCGAAATCAACGTTTGAATAATGAACCTACGCAATAATCGTCATCTTATAGTACGTAACCCTATGGCCTACATACGTAAAAATCCAACATGGCGACCATCCGAAATATTTAGACGGTTTTCAATATATACTAATCTATGACAGCAATCAAACTGAAATTTTATATGTTGACAAAGGCTGTAAGTATAAGTTCACTTATGGGACTTTCAATAACCTGGTGAGCATAAATCCAACATGGTGGCGACGCAAAATGTAAGTATTAAAATGGACGTTTCCCGCGATTTAACCATCCAAGCGCAGTAGAACTTGCCTATACTATTTTAATCCACTGACATCTAATTTATTTCAATTGTTTTCATAGCCACAAGATGGCGGCTGTGCGAAATTATAAAATTAAGTTTTTATTTCTTGTGTACTAATCATGCGATTGAAGTTTTAATAATACATTTACGCAATAATCTTCAGGTAATAGTACAGTACATATTTCTATAGGGGGCGAGGTGGTGCAGCGGTCAAGCTGTTGGCCTCTCACCAAGGTGGACTGGGTTTGATTCCCGGTCAATACATGTGAGATATTCGAAGAGGAATGCCATGTCCTGTGGTTTGGATTCCACGTAAAAAGGAGGTCCCGTGGATGATAATCACAAGATTCACGGTCACGTAGAACTTCAATCTTTCTTACCTACTACATAACTCTATGGCCTACATATAAAAATCCAGCATGGCGACCAGCCGAAATATTTAGGCGGTTATCAATATCTACGAATCTATTACAGCAATCAAACTGAAATTTTGTACGTAGATAGAGGTAATTAACAAAAGTAGGATATATGAAAATAGGCTATTTAGTTCTTCACGGAACTACTTGTTAGAAATAAAAATGAAGTACATCAAAATTTTAACATGGATATCAATAACGTCAAATTAGGTATATTATTTTTTTAAACGTGTTTTAACACCTTAGTCTATAAGATAACTATAAAACCTTAAATTATATTAACATAAAATATTTCCAGACATTCAGTCCAATTTACTTGCTATGGCGATGCAGTTCAATAGAAAGTAATTTTTTACACCACTTAACCTCCTCAGATCCACTACAAATGAACAACATATTTTCTGAACACTATCTATTTTATATTGTGCCCTTGTATATAACAGCGTCGTATATACGAGAATCAAACTTCGGGGAGCGTTCAGTCCGGATATGCTTTCACTAGAGCTCAAATACCAGACGGCTGCTTACAATTACAAGGACCATATGCAAAACTACAAACAAAGAAATGAGTGAAAAACAAATAAAATTACCACCATTTAATAACTGAATAAAAACAACAAAACATAAAAAAAAAATATAAACAAAGTCCATCCTGAACTTTACTCCCACAGCACAATAATTTACACAAATCTGAGTGGCCTAGAAAGGTCCACTCCAAAGAAATAAAATTGTGGATCAAATTCCACTTGTCTGATTAATATGTATGCACGCGTATAACTACGCTAGAGAAAAAATAAGTACTTTTGATGGAGATTTGCTCACAGATGGAACAGCCAATATGCTTGCAAACCCCCATACTGCAAACCATTATTATGGCTTTATGGGACACACTCGTAGAATAACAAACCAACAATTAAAATTTTACTGACACACGCAACCATTTAAAATTTATAAACTAATTGATCTCCATCGAGATCGCAGTGAGTCAGGAAACTCCCAGCAAAACAGAAGCTTGCCCAATGGCTCATATTGCTCAACACATACATGACAACAACGTGACCGAACATCGAGACCACCCGAGGTCAAAGAACATGACAATAATTAAACAAGAAATAAGATGCCTAAAATCCGATGATATTTACATGAAATAAAAGCATGAATAAGCTAACACGCTGGGACTCGATCAATCAAAACGCGAACAGCACCCATTTACCGATTACAATTCTTTTATCATTAAACAGGCTTTATTTTAATATAAGATAAACATTTACGAAGAACGGAGACCTGGTCCGTGAATACTAATGAGCACAGCTTGCTCCTTATCTGATGGAGTGCGCCGGGTAGAAATACCTTCACTTACCACTCATTAGCGTCTGTGTTCAAAACCAGCCCTCCTTGTCGAAGCTTTGAGTCATGCTATTTATAACAAGAGACTAGACAGTCCCGTTCCGCCACCTGTTAATCGCGACACATAAATTCACACACATTGTCAATTCCAAAGAATTGCAAGACATCGTAGAAGGGGATTCCAACATTTTCCTCGCAAGGATTAAATGCTTAACTTGGCCAAAGCTTCAGACAGAAACCAGGGTTCCCGAAAACTCCTATCCCATAAAACACATATTTGCAGACTCATCAAAGCATTTTGGGCAGAACACAACACAAATCTACCACGGGCCGACACTCCAATCAAATATCATAGATTTTGTGTACCAAGACACTAAAAGGGAAACTTCATCAACAAATAAAGTCATTGGGCATATGACCCCTCACTTAACAAAAATGCAACAAACGGCAATTAACACACAAGCCTGTGTAACAATAAAAATCTATACAATAAAAAGATTTCCCACCAATTCTATTATCTACTCTAGTTAATTCAGTTTCGCTTCTGTTATGATATCGGTTCCCAATTTGTGTCGCTTAGCCGCGCATTTTACGGTAGCGAAGCGCACTCGAGTACGCTTGCCCCGTGTACTTGACATCAACAAAAAAATAAACTTCATACAGATAGAATACATGCCACGTTGCTCATGAACTAAACTAAAGTGTGTCAGTACCACAAACCAACTACAATAAAACACGAAGACAAAAATAAAATAAAATATTTACACAAAATAATATGTTCCCACAAAACCATAACCAGTTTGTCAAATAATTAAATTACTTAGTACTTATTCCTCTTTCTGCGTCGTCTCATCGAACATCGCCTGACATTCTCTCTCCAAAGTGTTTAGCTCATCTCAGACCACATGGAGCCGTAGAAACGTTGGTTCGATGTCTTTCTCTGGGTCTGGAGTTCCATCTTGACGTTGAATAAAAATAAAAAAATAAAATGTTATTTATAGTCACACGTAATTTTCTATCTAAATTTTGCCAATAGTTACTTTATTCACCATTTGTCTAGTGCAAAATTAAAAGTAGACTTTCCCTAATAGTTGTAGTCGTGGGAGACTACTAAAATCTTACCGATACACAAATTTCACACTCAGCTGTGCGCACACAACTTTATTATAATGTTTTCAATAATGACCCTATCTCTGATAAATTTAACACAGTATATCTTCACGGTATGGAAAAGAATAAGTGATCACCTCACGGTGTCACCAAGAATCAACAACCTCGTCACTCAGACGACAGTATTTATGTGAATTTGGCAAAAAGACGGAGGGAGAGGGAAATCTATCACTAACTTCTATAATAATGCGACTATTGGCATGCAACAGGTATCAAACAGTTTGAAAAATTATACAGGTCACAATGGGGCTATCGTGCTCTGGAATCGATCATAGATTTCGTTAATCCAATCTTTCCCGCTTTCAACTTCAAGCCGGCGTCAGACGCTCCCTTGGCGCTAAAATTGGTGACCCTCTCTGATTGGTAGTTCATGACGTCAATATCGCAGTTTAGAACAGAAGCCTCTGTCCTATGATTGGTTGAAAGTTCCTCTCATCTCTCTCATCCAGCAACTATCTTACTCGTAACGCTAGGGTGACAAAGAAATTACGGTCTGAAATGAGTCAGGACCCCAACACACCTTTGTCTGATAAAGTGTCTGTCAAACATTCCGATCTCGTCACTCCTTTGTTTCAGGACTGGGCACGTTCAAACGTACTGTCTCCACATAAGCTTGATATTTCGCAATCCAGTCTGGCCTTCCTGTATGATTCTGGCAGTAAAATCAGAATATAATGAAATGAATAATTAGAATCATTAATATGCGTAGCTTATTAAGGGTTCAATATGGCAAACAAAATGAATACACAAAGCCAGTTTCAAGGAATGGCATTCATAAAAATCTAGAAATGCATTGCATTAAGCAGGCAAAAACATTATTATAGGGGTACTTTATTCATATTTTTAGCCTATTTTTAGCCGATTTTCATTGATGAAAAAATAGGCTTATGAGATCACCTTTTGTCCATGTGTGTGTTATATATGTGTGTGTGTGTGTGTGTGTGTGTCCCTCTAATAACTTCTAAACGGTTGGAGCGATTTCAATGGAACTCAGTAAGGTCATAGCTCCATTTTGGACGACCCCAACCGCGCCCTTCAAATTTATTTACGTCTCACAAATCCAACATGGCGGCTGTGCGAATTATTTCACCAGCATTCAATATCTCCGAATCTATTACCGATATCATCCTGAAATTTTGTACGGGAATAAAGGGCACTACTAGAAGTTCACCAATAAGACTTTCAAAATTCTGATAACTACAAAACCAACACGGCGGCCAAGCGAAGTTGAGACTTTTAATAGACTTCTCTCGCGATTTAATCATCCAAAAGCAAATAAAACTTGGGACAGCAAAAGTTTATACACATTGTAATGCACTGACATCTAATTTAGTTCAATTATTTACGTAACCTTTAAATGGCGGCTGTACGAAATATTTCACTGGCATTCTATATCTCCGAAACTATTACTGATATCGGCCTGAAATTTTATACGGTGTTGAAGGACACTACTACAAGTCTATTTAATTTTCCAAAACCTGTAATGTACAAAATAAACATAGCGGCCAAGCAAAGTTGAAACATTTTAATGGACTTTTCTCGCGATTTAACCATCTGAGCGCAGTGAAATATGGTATAGTAAATGATTTTACATATTGTAATGCATTGCCATCTAATTTAGTTCAATTTTTTACATAACCTCATGTGCCCGTTTAGACCGACGTCTGGACGACAACATAAGCATTTCACCAAAAATCAGTCAGCACGAGAATCTAAACATCCCAGGGCGCCATAAGTGTTAAAGTGACTACAATAACACAATAAAAAAATGCTTTAATGATTTTCGGCTCGATGCAACAATAAGGATAGAAGGAGATTTTCTAAAAATAACACAATTCGTAAAATTATCTCATTTTATTAAAATGTTTAAAAATTGACTGAACTAATGCCATAATAGCATTATTGATGCATGACGGATCATACATTTATGTACACAAATTTACAGATTTACCAACACATGAACACTAAATATTTGAGACGAAAGCAAGATTGTTAGTCCTATTGCCTTCGTTCAAATGTACTATTTACAGTCGTAGGTTTTTCAGTGCAAATTAAATTGTCCAGCCTGATTCCTAACTTTTAAGTATTCACTTGTTGAAATTAAATGGTTTCACTCAGTGTAGAAAAAATCACTTTGTTTTTGTTTTTCAAATAGTTGCAGAAAATAACTAACACTTTTCCAGGAATCAATATCTTAAAATTGGTTCAATTGTAAAGTCATAACAATGGGCATAACACAACATCAATTTATATGGACATCTGAGCATGGATTCGAAGAACTTCGATAAACAGAAAAAAATATTGTACCATCTGTTCTCGATCCAAAATAATTATTCTGAGTTCTTGACTCGATTATCAATTATGGTCAAAAATTATTATTAACAAAATATCAAATCATTAAATATTAATTTAACCATTCAAATATCATTTGAAAATGTTATTTAGAAAATTGTTTACAAAAATAGCATTTGTTGCTATTATCAAAAATTGCAATTCTTTGACAGAATGTCAAAATGTTAATCAATTAATTATTTTACATAATATTTATATTTTTACTAGGATCACAAATATCCTCTAAATTGTAGTGGCCGTTCATGAAATAACAGTATTAATTTATTTATAGCATCTGCCCATTCTATTTAAATGTGTCAAAATTCACAAAATCAATATTAGCATTAGACAACGGTAAAGTCTTCTCATAATGAAAGGTAAATGTTAATAACAAAATCCGGGTCAACAAGTACTAGGAAATATTTATAGAACACGTGGATAAACTGTGAATTAATCATGATGGCACCATAAAATAACCCTTGGTTATAAATTCGATGAAAGTGTGGCTTGTAACAATATTTCAACTCCCGACATACTGTATTTTAAAGTCATCCAACCCACAATATGGTTGATGCTCCATTTTAACAACCTCATTCCTGCGACTTAATTGCACAAGCAGAATGGCACATTTAATTATTTCCACACACAATAATTTCTTACCAAATTATAAATAATAATCAAGCCTTTACTTGTTACTCAAACTGAAAGATTTATAAGCTAGTAAGCTCCTCAATGAGTTTACTGTAATTTTACCATCAGCTTAAACATTAATAATTTCACAACGTGTCTATTTCTGGTCAAACGTTCTATCAAAAGACGTTGCTCATAATGATTTATATTTACACAAACTCTAGTAAAACCCGGTTTTATACATTCTATTTGCTTCCCATATCATTACTTTCCGTGTCTTCCAAAAGATTTAACTGCATAATGCAAGTGTAAAATGTTTCCATTGAATTACTCTGTTAGTTGAATGCGGGCGTGCGTTAACCACTAGCCTTCGGAAAAACAAGTATCCGATTTAGTAAACTGTTTAAATATCCAATTTATAAATCACACTACATGATATGATTATTAGAAAATATAAATCATAATTATTATTATCTGAAAAAAATGGAAAATTATTATTATTATTAAATCAACATTATTATTATTGATGTCTACCCCTTATTATTCCCGTTTTTCCAACGGGGTCGGGGATGAGATGCGATGGAAGTCTTAGTGGCGATGGTTTTTACGGCCGGATGCCCTTCCTGACGCCAACCTCATGAGAGGAGTTAATGATAGATGAAATGAAAGATGGTGAATGAAACTGGGCAAGGATGTGGAAGGAAGCGGCCGTGGCCTGTCAGAAGGTACCGTCCCAGCATTTGCCTGGAGTTGAAAATGGGAAACCACGGAAAACCATTTCAAGGACGGCCGACGGTGGGGCTCGAACCCACGCGTCTACCGAGTCAGCAGAGAGCTTGGCCCCATGACCTAACACTGCGCTTTAGCCAGCGTAGCCACTACTGTCGGTCTTATTATTATTATTAATAATTCCACAACTGAATTTAATGTTGCTAAATTATTCGAGAGAAATATCATACTCTACTTCTTAAATATGGATAAATATCCATTCCTCAACTTAAATTTATCATTAAATTTACAGTTACGACGGCTGATGACCGCGATTAGAAAAAATATCAAAATAAAATAAATGCTCACTATGCTCGTCCATTGACTCAAATCATTGAATCCTCATGTCTGAGTGAAAAAACTGTTCATAACAAGGCTTCCCATGCCTCGCTTAAATATTTGCAACAGCAAAATATCGAAGAAAATTATGTGTTGGCAAGACTGTAGAAACATGAGAAATTCCAGCTATCTACGCATAAAAATAATGCAAATTGTAGCTTATATTCTTGTAGATCTTGATGTTGAAGATAATCTGGTCAAAACCAGATCATTCCAGTCTTTCGTCCCCATTTGGACAACGTACTTAAATTCTTGTATCGGCCTCCATTGTCTACCCGCAAGATGTCTAACCAGACATAGCGGTAATCATATTCGTTGCCTGATATTCTTGATGAAAATTGTTCATATTAGCTGCTTCAACAGCTGAAGTAATATTCTTGACAGGGACAAGATCGAATTGATCCATGATGCAAAATACCAGATGCATCATGACCCAACTGTGATGCATTCAGTACCATCAATACTCTGACAATCTTATTCAGCACCGGAACAAGTCCTGATGTTCAAGTCCCTGGGCAGAGCTTCTCACTCTCCAGACCATACTAGGCACAGCTGGTTTCCCTATGTCGGCTAAATGAACTGAACCGTGCAAGAATGGTATTTGAAAAGTACTGACTTATTATCTTGGTTGGTCAAATAGTTACCAAGACAAAAGCTTGCTTCTGGCCATTGGATAAAAATAATCCAGTTTAAATATTTGTGGACTGTGAAAAAAAAAATATAGACAGAATCTATCATATGTCCATGTAGCAGTTATAATTACCAATGTTCTGCCACCAAAGTCTATCACCTGAGTGATAACTTATGAAGAATCCTAAGTTCACTTGAAATAATTTCAAACACTTTTCGAAGTCTAGTAACCATGTACTCTCGTTGAATCGCACTAAGTCCTAACAACCGTGCGCTAGTTGTAAGCGTAACGCAGAATATGGCAACCATGTGCTCGTAGATTATCTTCACGACGTAACATAATGTACTTAGTGGCAGAGCGCTTGCGAAGAAGTGACATAATGTACTTAGCGACAGAGCGCTTACGAAGAAGTAACATAACATGCCATGGTCCGCGGCCGTTTTATACTCTCCAGGCGGACTGCTGACGTCACTGTGAGATATCAGCTCAAAACTAAAACAACTCATATCTCGGCTCTCGCTGGTTCGATTTTCTTGAATTATACCACGTTCTTCTTCCCTTTTCCTTGCCAGTAATCTGGTACTAGTCCCATGTTTCTAATCAATCGGGAAATATTTTATCAAAATATAGCCTCGACTATGACAAACTTGCTACGTCACTTAACGTTCTGTAGGCTGCATAAAGCTTCGAAATGCTTCTTAGAACATTGGGAGCGCGCTATTCAAAACCTTTGCTCTGGACTTAGCATCTGGGCCTGTGCTCTCAAATCTGGACAACTGGATTTGGGCACACTCAAGATGACGGCTGTGCGAAATTTTAAAATTAAGTTTTTATTTCTTGTGTCGTAATCATGCGATCGAATTGAAAGTTTGAATGATGAACCTATGCAATAATTTTCCTTTAATGGTACATAACTCTGCGGCCTATACATATAACAATCCAAAATGGCGACATCCGAAATATTTAGACGGTTCTCAATATCTACGAATCTTTTACAGCAATCAAACTGATTTTTTTTATGTTCATAGAGGCTATGAACATAAGTTCACCTACAGTATAGGACTTTCAATAAACTGGTGAGCACAAATCCACCATGGCGGCGACGCGAAATATATATATTTAAATGAACGTTTCTCGCGATTTAACCATCCAAATGCAATGAAACTTGGTACGGTAAATGCTTGTACAAATATCAGTCCACTGGCATCTAATTTATTTGAATTGTTTTCATAACCACAAGATGGCAGCTGTGCGAAATTTTAAAATCTCGTCTTTACTTCTTGTGTCCTAATCATGCGATTGAAGTTTGAATGCTACACGTACACAATAATCTTCATGTAATAGTACATAACTGTAAGTCCTACATATATGAGAATCCAACATGGCGACCGTCCGAAATATTTAGAAGGTTCTCAATATCCACGAATCTATTACAGCAATCAAACTGAAAATTTGTATGTTGATAGTGGCAATTGACATAAGTAGGATATTTTATGAAAATAGGCCTTAGTTCTTCACGGAACTACTTGTTATTTCTTGTGTCCTAATTATGCGATCGAAGTTTGAATAAAACACCTGCACAGTAATCTTCATGTAATAGTACATAACTCTAAGGCCTATGTATAAAAATCCAACATGGTGACCATCCGAAATATTTAGACGGTTCTCAATATCTACGAATCTATTACAGCAATTATACTAAAAATTTGTATGTTGATACAGGCAATTAATATAAGTAGGATATATAAGGCTATCAATGTTGGCACGATTGATGAAATGATTGAGGTGAACACTTTTATTGACTCAGTCTGCGTAAGTCTATATCTCGCCTGCGAGCTGTAATGGTCGTTATGTGGCGCCCGTCGCAGTCAGACAAAACATTACTAAAACCGTGGCTAACATGATGGAGAGAGAGAATCATGGCCACGAACATAAAATGGCCAAACCACAACTCGGGAATGAATGTGGTGAGTTTTGAACCGAGGTCTCCACCACGTAGCTCCAGCTCTCTCAGATAGACGGTTGGGCAAGTTATTATTCCCTTATTTCTTTGCTTTAACTGATCAGGCTTTTAGAGACGCTGGGGTGATTGAATTTTGCCCCGAAGGGGATCTTTAATGTACCAGTAAATCTACTGACACGGTTCCCTCGCAATGCGCAATGACAACTGACTTCGCCAGGATTCGATCCTGCAATCTTGGGCACAACAGACGAGAACGTTTCCGGTGAGGCACTCAGCCAGTCTTTCGTATAAGAATATTGTTGCCTATTATTTTATTTTACAATGTAGCAACAACTTGTATTTGCTAAAGGACAAAGAACAGCTCGCTAGTTGCAGTGGATAGAATTTACAGTCTACTTTCAGTGTTGATTGATAGGTTAGGTTATGTTATTGCGTTGTTAACCGGGTAGTCTATCAATAAATGTGAAGATTGGAGACCCTGCTCATCCTGCCAACTTTGGAGTTCCAGTGTCTGCAAACAATCATGATGACTTCGTAAAACGAGCAGTGGCGTACACAGTATTTCCATCTCGGGGGGATACAGTATAGTAGTTGTGTATATTATTAAAAATATATTTCGATTATTATTCATAAAAACAATAATTAAATAAACAATTTATTTGCATGAAAACTATTTTAATTATATTTCCCAGCACAATAAGAAATGGAAAAAAAATCCAAATTCAATAAAATATGGATAACAGGAACTAAATATTAAAACTGAAATGATGCAGTGGTACCAACTTGTCCATACGTGACTGCTTATAATACAGGTTTATGTATGAGAAAAACAGTGTTTTGCTCTCCATGTTCGAAACAAAAGTTTGGTGCTTCTCAGTCGGTCAACACGAATGTACCCAAAAAGAGCTGGGTTATGCCCTAAACCTGAAATAAATTACAAGAGATTAATAAATACACTAGGATGACCAGTTTCGATCGTCAAGCGATCATCAACAGATCCATTACACTTAGGCTATAAGTAGTGTGTTTTGGCCGGTTCAAGGCCCGCCTCCACCTCCCCACCTTACAAGATGGCAGCGACGCGATATCTCTCGAACTTATGGTCAGATTTTAACAATTGAGGTGACATTGAACTCGGACTGACACCCCCTTTCCAATGGACAACATATTTCTACCTCAAAATAAAAACCTACCCCTACTACAGGGGTGAAATTGTAATTTTTAAGAGAATCTCGCTTTTTCAAGTGCAACATGTGAGAGTTTAAATGCCAATATGGAATCAAACGTTGTTCTACCCAAGAGACATGTATACGGTGGATAGCCAATATGAATTAACATGCTTGTTTTTTGTTTTTGTTTTTTGCATGCCCACTCATAGCTTTTGTAAGAGGGCGGGCTTTTTAAAAGATGGTGGCTGTAGTGTAACCTAACCTATCCCAACCTAACGAGTCATTGTTGACAGGATATTGTTGGCGGGTCATTGTTGACAGGTCATTAATGACAGGTCATTGTTGACAGGTCCTTGTGGACAAGTCCTTGTGGACAAGTCCTTGTTGACAGGTCCTTGTGGACGAGTCCTTGTTGACGAGTCCTTGTTGACAGGTCCTTGTGGACGAGTCCTTGTGGACGAGTCCTTGTGGATGAGTCCTTGTTGATGAGTCCCTTTGGACTGATCCCTTTGGACTGTTTTGACAGTGGTGGGAATAAGGCTAGAGACATGTACGAGTAGTCAACTTACTCGGGCAGGCAACCCCTTTCCTATGGACAACTTATTTCCACTCCAAAATAAAATCTTAATAATATTTAGGTAAAAGTCGCTTTCCAGGTGCAACATGCGGGAGTTTGTATGCCAATATGAAATTAAACTCGTTCCACATAAAGTGCATGCATACAACTGAATGCCGCTATGATTTATCATTTATGTTTTTTGTTTTACGAATGCGTAATTGTTTTTTTTTTGTAAGAGGGTGGGCTTTTTGAATAATGATTTATAGATACGTTTTTTTAAACAAATTAACCAAAGATCAAAAAACTATTAAATCATCGGCTTCTTAATATCTTATGAACTAAGAAGGCTAGGGACTTGTATGAGGGGTCGTTGGACTTGGGGTGACGCCCTATTTTTGAATGTATTATTCATTTTTTGTCAAAAGGGCCTAACTGCACTTTCGTTAATATCTCGCTAACTAATAATCACAGAGGGTCAAGTGAGGTGTCATAGGACTTAAAATGGCCAACCCTTCCCCATGACCAAGGAATTTACACCAAAAAAACAAAACAGCAAGGTCAATGACCTAAGATTTTATCAACTAATAATCAGAGAGGGACAAGTGAGGTGTCATAAGACTCAGGATGGCCAACCCTTTTCCATGACCAACGAATTTACCCAAAATACCCAAAACAGCAAGGTCATTGACCTAAGATTTTATAAACTTATCATTAGAGAGGGTCAAGTGAGGTGTCATAGGACTACGAATGGTTAACCCTTTCCCATGACCAATGAATTTAGCCCAAAAATCCAAAACAGCAAGGTCATTGACCTGAGATTTTATAAACTAATAATCGGATATCAACATGTGAGGTGTCATAGGACTTAGAATGGTCAACCCTTTCCCATGGCTAATGAATTTACCCAAAAATACCCAATACATCAAGGTCATCGACCTGAGATTTTATAAACTAATAATCGGATATGGACATGTGAAAAGTTTACCGTGAGTGATGAAACATAGCTAGGTAGTGAAAGAATTATTGTAGGCTACATGTATGGTGACTGACAAGTCTTTCACCATTGGAACTTGTTTTCAGATCAAACTGCAGTACAGAGAGAGTATAGGTTGTAGGTATGGGATAATAAATGACAAATGGTGTATACAAAATCTGATTTACCGATTCAAGAAATAAGAGTAGACAATCTTTAATTGATTGGTTAAAGAGGATAGCTAAAATCCAAAATGGTGACTATATCGAACTAAACTGATCCAAGCTGAATCAAACCCAAATAAACCGAACTAAACCGAACCAAACTTAATCAAAAACTAGCCAATGGTTTAAGTGTAAAACTTGTGGGTGAATGTGGTCATTGGTAATGTCAGAAAGTAAAGGGATAACGCTCTACCTATAGAGGGTAAGGTAAAGCTAGTGCATGATGCTAATGCTCACACACAAGTACATGAACCACACACAACTAACCTATACTGTTTTTATGGGTTGACTGTTAAAACTTGCTCAGTGGTTACTGGGACAAGATGGTCGCTACACACAACAAGCGTTAAATACTTGAGGCTAATGATCTACACACACACGCACACACACATACACACACAAACACACACTTGTTCTAAACTAAACTGTCTTGCTGACAGTGCTCAAACTGTAGGCAGATGACAGAAATGCTTGGCTAACAGAAATACAATCATTTCCGGTTGTCTAATGTTACCAGCTAACCATTTTGTGCTGCAGTGGCGAACACATGTGCCACTTACACTAGAGATTTTAACTCGATTTCAAGCTCTAAGTCCTAGAACGAATCAAACTAAGAAAGAAGGGCATGGTGGCGCAGTGGTTAAGCTGTTAGCCTTTCACTAAAGTGGACTAGGGTTTCATCTCAAGTTAATACGCATGTCATAAACATATAAAAAAGTAGAGATTATGTTTTAAACCGATTACATTCGTCTCTTTTCAAATTATTACTCGGATTACAAATACAAAGGTGGACTGGGTGTGATATACTGATAATGCTGCCCATCGCACACAAGCTGTAAGGAAGCCATATGTAGAGCTATATGTAGAGAACTACCTAGCGATTTCATGAACTGGTATAGCTATGTCGCATAAACGGTGCAGGATACAATCCAGCAACTATAATTCTTATCTTGTGGAACAGAGAAAATGCCCTTTTGCCTTGATGGATAACATGTGTGCAGACGAATGACCTACGCATTAGCCTACCAAGGGGTTATAACCACGAGGAGGAGGTGTGATTTCTATATTTTATTGTTTAGAGACATGGCTTTTGTAACCAGTAGATTTAATTGATTTAGTATTTTGTAAATATTTATTTTTGTAATTGTAAATAGTTAATTTTTTTGTAAATAGTGGAAACCATTTATTTTTGTCATGGTAAATGTTAAATGTATAATTGAAGTTCTTTGGGATGAGTGTGCATGTCAATGATGTTTTTAGGGATAAATAGAGTGGTTGTGTGTTTGTTCTCAAAGTCAGGCATGGTTGTGTGGATGTATGACTACACAGAAAGAGAGAGAGAGAGAGAGTGTAAAAACAGCCTTACCTGCAGTAGTAATAGTTGACCTCTATGTTTTGCATACACATAGACAGACTGTACCATCGCCATGGCCAAGCACTCACTTTAACACCATTTACAAAATCTTAAAATGAAAAAATCATGTTTCGCAAATATGAACTTTTGACACACCGGTAAACAAAATAAAAATAAAATGTGTAAACAACACATTGGAAAATCCATGTTTCCATATCATGAAATTCAAAACCTTTAAACTGACATTTAAAAGAAATGCAAATGGAAATTTGACAAATTGTAATGTGTGAAATGTGAAAATGAACAAATGGCTATCATTATTTAAAAAAACATGGTGCTGTATGGTTGAGGTGTGAATCAAACCCTACTTATTTTGGACCACCCGAGACTGAGTATACTTGTTTTAGTCCTCATACCACTTTTAAAATTTTGTGTTAAAGCTAGGAATTGAACCCAAGAGCTTGTAGGGGGAGACCAAGGTTAGAATATGTTAAACAAATAGTCTTGAATGTAGGGTGTGGTAGCTATATAGAGATGAAACGATTAGCTCGGGACAGGGGGGCATTGAGATCTGCAGCAAACCAGTCAAAAGACTAAAGACTCAAACAACAACATGTAAGCTCACCAAAATAATGTTGTGTAACGGTAAATGTTAGTCAACGAACAGTAATGCATTACTAAAACCCATGACACTATACCTAAGAGCTTTTCTAAAATTATTTTAAAATGCCTTTAACCCCCTATTAAACACCAAGTTCACAAGACTCATAATTGCAATGTTATGGTAAAACAAAACAAAATCTATATTTCAAAACAAGCAAGTGGTTTAATCAATGTATACTGGGAAAATTTTGTAAGCACTCAAGTCCACAAGACTAATTAAATTAGTAACTGTCAGGTTGGTCGAGTGGTTAAGGTGTTTAACTTAAGATCAAATTTTCTGTACAAGGAAGCAAGGGTTCGATTCCCTCACCTGACATAACTATTGACTTAACATTGCTTGGCCACACTGTATTCATATGATACTCAGTACACAAACCATAGACAGAGTGTATTGTTTAAGGCACTCTCTTTATGAACATAGTCAGAGACTGTTGATGGTTAACAATTGCATTAATAGTGGGAAATGGGGATATCAATTAAGAAAAAACAGCCAATAACCATACAATATTTTTATTCATTTAGGTTTTTTTTTTACAATAGTTACACACTGAATACAACTTTTTATCTCTTTACCATTGTTTGATATAGATTTTAAAACCAACGCTTGTTGTAGATCCTTTTATAACTTTCTCCAGGTACTCTTGTTCTTAAAAACTGGGGAAGCCGCAATGGTTTTGTAGACATTAAACCCTCATCCTCTTCTTTTTCATCATCATCATCGTCTTTATAAATATTCTCTTCATAATTATTATAGTCATTGTCACCTTCATTACCATCATCATCATCATCATCCTCAACATCACTAGAACTATCCAATTCCTTTTTTTTCCTTTTCAAAAGGGACCTCTTGAAGAGTCTGTGTTGCTTTTGATAGTGTTACTGTTTTTTTGAACGTTGACAACTGTCCTAACATGACTTTTTGAGGAGATAAATGTTTTTTCACAAGGAAGTCACTATGTTGAGTAACACTATGTTTTTGTTGGGCTTGCTTTTTCTTGTTCTTTTGATCATGTTTTGTTAACACTAACGGTGTTTCATTTGGTATACCACATTGATGAGTACCCACACTTAAGACCTCACCATGTTTACTCTTTATATGACCTAGACATTTTGTTGTACTTTGTTTTGAGCACTGCCAAAATATGATGCCATTCGCATTTTCTCGCTTATAGTTATAAGTAGGCCTCGGATCGATATGCTCGATAAGATCTCCAGATATGCTCGAAAACCATGTGTTTTATGCTCGATAGATATGTTCGATAAACCATTACATGCTCGATAGATATGTTCGAAAAACCAATATATGCTCTTAAATAGGCAGAATATGTTCGAAAAACACCGTTAAAAATATAGAAAGGAAAGTGAAACGAAAAAAAAACAATAACATATCTTTATATACGGGCTTTATTTTCTAATTGTATGTATGATACACTGCGATATACTTGCATTCAAGTTATTCAAGTATATATAAGAGAAGTTTTCAATATAAAAGTTACAGTTTAAAAGTTCATTTACAAAATGTTCAAAATTAGGCGAGTCAATGAAATAGATCTGCTTTGGTCTGTACAACAAGAATGTTTCCTATGTTTTCAATTTTGAATGATTTTCTTAAATCAGTCAATAAAAGTTTCAATGACGAGAACGACCTCACTAAAGGTTAAAAACCTGCGGTTTTATTATTCTCACCAGATAGGCTTTTCATTAATTATTTCTGTTTTCAAACCTTAATGATGGTCAGGGCCCGAATTCGGGGAAGGAAATTTCACAATTTCACCCCCTAGTAGGGGTAGGTTTTATTTTGGGGTGGAATTGAAACTCTAGATGAGATGTTTTGCTGACGTAATCGTATGTTCCCCCACACGCACACGCCGCGCGCACGGTGATACTCATACAACAGACAAGTGAGTTCATGTTTCGCTGACGTAATCGTATGTTTCCACGCACTTCCTGTGTTGAGCGCCGGTCCCTATGGCATGGCCCATGCATTTATCCAAATTATGTCAAAGGGCCCAGGGACCCGTCAACATGGACCCGTCCACAGGGACCCGTCAAAAATGACTCTCTTCAAAACGGACCTGTCCAAAGGGGCTAGTCTGGCTGTTTTTTCTTAATTGCTATCCCCATGTCCCACTATTAATGCAATTGTTAACCATCAACAGTCTCTGACTATGTTCATAAAGAGAGTGCCTTAAACAATACACTCTGTCTATGGTTTGTGTACTGAGTATCATATGAATACAGTGTGGCCAAGCAATGTTAAGTCAATAGTTATGTCAGGTAAGGGATTCGAACCCTTGCTTCCTTGTACAGAAAATTTGATCTTAAGTTAAACACCTTAACCACTCGACCAACCTGACAGTTACTAATTTAATTAGTCTTGTGGACTTGAGTGCTTACAAAATTTTCCCAGTATACATTGATTAAACCACTTGCTTGTTTTGAAATATAGATTTCGATTTGTTTTACCATAACATTGCAGTTATGATTCTTGTGAACTTGGTGTTTAATAGGGGGTTAAAGGCATTTTAAAATAATTTTAGAAAAGCTCTTAGGTATCGTGTCATGGGTTTTAGTAATGCATTACTGTTCGTTGACTAACATTTACCGTTACACAACATTATTTTGGTGAGCTTACATGTTGTTGTTTGAGTCTTTAGTCTTTTGACTGGTTTGCTGCAGATCTCAATGCCCCCCTGTCCCGAGCTAATCGTTTCATCTCTATATAGCTACCACACCCTACATTCAAGACTATTTGTTTAACATATTCTAACCTTGGTCTCCCCCTACAAGCTCTTGGGTTCAATTCCTAGCTTTAACACAAAATTTTAAAAGTGGTATGAGGACTAAAACAAGTATACTCAGTCTCGGGTGGTCCAAAGTAAGTAGGGTTTGATTCACACCTCAACCATACAGCACCATGTTTTTTTTAAATAATGATAGCCATTTGTTCATTTTCACATTTCACACATTACAATTTGTCAAATTTCCATTTGCATTTCTTTTAAATGTCAGTTTAAAGTTTTTGAATTTCATGATATGGAAACATGGATTTTCCAATGTGTTGTTTACACATTTTATTTTTATTTTGTTTACCGGTATGTCAAAATTTCATATTTGCGAAACATGATTTTTTCATTTTAAGATTTTGTAAATGGTGTTAAAGTGAGTGCTTGGCCATGGCGATGGTACAGTCTGTCTATGTGTATGCAAAACATAGAGGTCAACTATTACTACTGCAGGTAAGGCTGATTTTACACTCTCTCCCTCTCTCTTTCTGTGTAGTCATACATCTACACAACCATGCCTGTCTTTGAGAACAAACACACAACCACTCTATTTATCCCTAAAAACATCATTGACATGCACACTCATCCCAAAGAACTTCAATTATACATTTAACATTTACCATGACAAAAATAAATGGTTTCCACTATTTTAAAAAAAATTAACTATTTACAATTACAAAAATAAATATTTACAAAATACTAAATCAATTAAATCTACTGGTTACAAAAGCCATGTCTCTAAACAATAAAATATAGAAATCACACCTCCTCCTCGTGGTTATAACCCCTTGGTAGGCTAATGCGTAGGTCATTCGTCTGCACACATTTGTTATCCATCAAGGCAAAAGGGCATTTTCTCTGTTCCACAAGATACGAATTATAGTTGCTGGATTGTATCCTGCACCGTTTATGCGACATAGCTATACCAGTTCATGAAATCGCTAGGTAGTTCTCTACATATAGCTCTACATATGGCTTCCTTACAGCTTGTGTGCGATGGGCAGCATTAACAGTATATCACACCCAGTCCACCTTTGTATTTGTAATCCGAGTAATAATTCGAAAAGAGACGAGTGTAATCGGTTTAAAACATAATCTCTACTTTTTTATATGTTTATGACATGCGTATTAACTTGAGATGAAACCCTAGTCCACTTTAGTGAAAGGCTAACAGCTTAACCACTGCGCCACCATGCCCTTCTTTCTTAGTTTGATTCGTTCTAGGACTTAGAGCTTGAAATCGAGTTAAAATCTCTAGTGTAAGTGGCACATGTGTTCGCCACTGCAGCACAAAATGGTTAGCTGGTAACATTAGACAACCGGAAATGATTGTATTTCTGTTAGCCATGCATTTCTGTCATCTGCCTACAGTGTGAGCACTGTCAGCAAGACAGTTTAGTTTAGAACAAGTGTGTGTTTGTGTGCGTGTGTGTGTGTGTGCGTGTGTGTGTGTAGATCATTAGCCTCAAGTATTTAACGCTTGTTGTGTGTAGCGACCATCTTGTCCCAGTAACCACTGAGCAAGTTTTAACAGTCAACCCATAAAAACAGTATAGGTTAGTTGTGTGTGGTTCATGTACTTGTGTGTGTGCATTAGCATCATGCACTAGCTTTACCTTACCCTCTATAGGTAGAGCGTTATCCCTTTCCTTTCTGACATTACCAATGACCACATTCACCCACAAGTTTTACACTTAAACCATTGGCTAGTTTTTGATTAAGTTTGGTTCGGTTTAGTTCGGTTTATTTGGGTTTGATTCAGCTTGGATCAGTTAAGTTCGATATAGTCACCATTTTGAATTTTAGCTATCCTCTTTAACCAATCAATTAAAGATTGTCTACTCTTATTTCTTGAATCGGTAAATCAGATTTGGTATACACCATTTGTCATTTATTATCCCATACCTACAACCTATACTCTCTCTGTACTGCAGTTTGATCTGAAAACAAGTTCCAATGGTGAAAGACTTGTCAGTCACCATACATGTAGCCTACAATAATTCTTTCACTACCTAGCTATGTTTCATCACTCACGGTAAACTTTTCACATGTCCATATCCGATTATTAGTTTATAAAATCTCAGGTCGATGACCTTGATGTATTGGGTATTTTTGGGTAAATTCATTAGCCATGGGAAAGGGTTGACCATTCTAAGTCCTATGACACCTCACATGTTGATATCCGATTATTAGTTTATAAAATCTCAGGTCAATGACATTGCTGTTTTGGATTTTTGGGCTAAATTCATTGGTCATGGGAAAGGGTTAACCATTCGTAGTCCTATGACACCTCACTTGACCCTCTCTAATGATAAGTTTATAAAATCTTAGGTCAATGACCATGCTGTTTTGGGTATTTTGGGTAAATTCGTTGGTCATGGAAAAGGGTTGGCCATCCTGAGTCTTATGACACCTCACTTGTCCCTCTCTGATTATTAGTTGATAAAATCTTTGGTCAATTACCTTGCTGTTTTGGTTTTTTGGTGTAAATTCGTTGGTCATGGGGAAGGGTTGGCCATTTTATGTCCTATGACACCTCACTTGACCCTCTGTGATTATTAGTTAGCGAGATATTAACGAAAGTGCAGTTAGGCCCTTTTGACAAAAAATGAATAATACATTCAAAAATAGGGCGTCACCCCAAGTCCAACGACCCCTCATACAAGTCCCTAGCCTTCTTAGTTGATAAGATAT
The DNA here is from genome assembly GCA_946902985.2 of Meconema thalassinum. Classification (NCBI taxonomy): domain Eukaryota; kingdom Metazoa; phylum Arthropoda; class Insecta; order Orthoptera; family Tettigoniidae; genus Meconema; species Meconema thalassinum. Next base: position 1,305,566,848 of record OX336389.2, on the reverse strand, counting down.
TAAAAAGCCGATGACCTATTAGTTTCTGGATCTTTGGTTTATTTGTTTAAAAAACGTATCTATAAATCATTATTCAAAAAGCCCACCCTCTTACAAAAAAAAACAATTACGCATTCGTAAAACAAAAAACAAAAATGATAAATCATAGCGGCATTCAGTTGTATGCATGCCTTTTATGTGGAACGAGTTTAATTTCATATTGGCATACAAACTCGCACATGTTGCACATGGAAAGCGATTTTTACCTAAAAATTATTATTTTACCCCCTAGTAGGGGTAGATCTTATTTTGGAGTGGAAATAAGTTGTCCATAGGAAAGGGGTTGTCTGCCCGAGTAATTTGACTACTCGTACATGTCTCTAGCCTTATTCCCACCACTGTCAAAACAGGTTGTGACTTGTTAGCTCTTATCGTGCACGTGCACAGGCGTCACCCCAAGTCCAACGACCCCTCATACAAGTCCCTAGCGTTCTTAGTTCATAAGATATTAAAAAGCCGATGACCTATTAGTTTTTGGATCTTTAGTCAATTTGTTAAAAAACGTATCTATAAATCATTATTCAAAAAGCCCGCCCTCTTACAAAAAAAAACAATTGCACATTCGTAAAACAAAAAAAACAAAAATGATAAATCATAGCGGCATTCAGTTGTATGCATGCACTTTATGTGGAACGATTTTAATTTCATATTGGCATACAAACTCCCACATGTTGCACATGGAAAGCGACTTTTACCTAAAAATTATTATTTCACCCCCTAGAAGGGGTAGATTTTATTTCGGAGTGGAAATAAGTTGTCCATAGGAAAGGGGTTGTCTGCCCGAGTAATTTGACTACTCGTACATGTCTCTAGCCTTATTCGCACCACTGTCAAAACAGGTTGTGACTTGTTAGCTCTTATCGTGCACGTGCACAGGTGAACACCTGTGTGTTAGGTCATATTACACATGAACTTGCATTTTCTCACGTATGGACCTAAACAGGATGTGACTTGTTTCACAAGGAGGACGGTAATAAGGCCATCTCACACGTGTTCACATGTATTTCGTCACTTTCCTTTCATATCGTTATCACATTATAGTAATGGGGGACTGGTGTACAACGTCAGTTCAACACACTGCTTTACATGTAAAATGTAGTAAGGCACTTTGACATAATTTAAATAAATTCATGGGCTAGTCCGTAGGAACCAGTCCAGAGGGACCGGTCCGAAGGGATCAGTCCTAAGGACTCATCCACAAGGACTCGTCCACAAGGACCTGTCAACAAGGACTCGTCAACAAGGACTCGTCCACAAGGACCTGTCAACAAGGACTTGTCCACAAGGACTTGTCCACAATGACCTGTCAACAATGACCCGCCAACAATGTCCTGTCAACAATGACCCGTTAGGTTGGGATAGGTTAGGTTCCACTACATCCGCCATCTTTTAAAAAGCCCGCCCTCTTACAAACGCTATGAATGGGCATGCAAAAACACAAAAAAACAAGCATGTTAATTCATATTGGCTATCCACCGTAGACATGTCTCTTGGGTAGAACAACGTTTAATTCCATATTGGCATTCAAACTCTCACATGTTGCACTTGAAAAGCGAGATTCTCTAAAAAAAAAAATCACCCCGTAGTAGGGGTAGGTTTTTATTTGGGGTAAAAATATGTTGTCCATTGGAAAGGGGGTGTCAGCCCGAGTTCAATGACACCTCAATTGTTAAAATCTGACCATATGTTCGAGAGATATCGCGTCGCCGCCATCTTGTGAGGTGGGGAGGTGGAGGCGGGCCTTGAACCGGCCAAAAAACACTACTGCTATAACATCTCTGTTTGAGAATACAGGTGAAAATATTTACAATATGTACAATTATTAAGTTGCAGTAGCCTATTGGTAATGCAACTGTTGGTGTATGCTAAATGTAGTATATCTAATGTTAGGTGAAATGCTAAAATGGTGATAGAAAACCGGAGTTTGTCTGTTTGGGGTGATTATATGGTTGTAAAAAATCAACTATGGTTATACTGTAATAATACAGGCTGATAGACTACTTATCCGGTTGTCTTCCTGACTGGAACTTCGAGCAGTTTCGTGTTCACTCTAGCACTCTAGCACAATCTCCATGTTCTTATTGCCATTCGTATTGACCGCCTATCTTGATGGGTTTATCTGCATCATTGATAAGAATAAATTGCAGAGACTCCTCATGTACCGAATTATCGTTAACACACAGTGACACAGATATGCGCATTTAAAGCTGCCCGAAGCGACGTGAAGGTAGTTACCGATCGCACACTTACAGCAAAACTGGCCAATTGCCAGTTCCAACGCTGAAGGAGGAGTGTAGGCTGTAGGGTATTTACCAAGTGAAGAACGTGATCACATTGAAACGCATACAGGACTAAAGAAGCCTCTCTAGCGATAGTGTATATCAGCTGACAGATGGGACTATGTAAAGATTGAAGTAAACAAGAGTTTAGTGCTTTTCAGTCGGTCAACACGAGTGTACCCAAAAGAGCTGGGTTATGCCCTAATCCTGAAATAAATTACATGAGATTAATAAATACACTAGGATGACCAGTTTCGATCGTCAAGCGATCATCATCAGATCCATTACACATAGGCTATAAGATCCATGTTTGAAAATACAGGTGAAAATATTTACAATATGTACAATTATTTAGTTGCAGTGTTGGTACTGCAACTGTCGGTGCATGCTAAATGCAGTATATATGATGTTAGGTGAAATGCTAAATGGTGATAGATATCCCCGGGTGGGGATTTCTCGAGATGGGAATAACATCACAGAAGTGTCAAAGAGGAAATCTGACATTCTACTGATCGGAGCGTGGAATGTTAGAAGTCTGCTAGGCAGTGGAAGGTTAGAAAACTTAGAAAGGGAAATGGATAGGTTGAGGTTGGATTTGGTTGGGATTAGTGAGATGCGCTGGCAGGAAGATCAGGACTTATGGTCAGGAGACTATAGGGACATTAGCACTAAATCAAACATCGGCTATTTGGGGGCAGGTCTCATATTAAGTAGGAAACTCGGATAGCGGTTGGAATATTTTGAGCAATAAGAGTATAGTGTACGGATTATTGTAGCAAAAATCAATACAAAACCTACGTGCACCACAGTGGTACAAGTCTATATGCCTACCAGTAAAGCTGACGATGAAGAAGTTGAAAAGATCTACAAAGAAATAGATGAAATTCTGAGGTATGTCAAGGGTGATGGAAATGTTATAGTAATGGGAGCTTGGAATGCTGTGGTAGGAAATGGAAAGGAGGGAAGATAGAAGGAGATTTCGGATTAGGCAAAAGGAATGATCGAGGAAGCAGGCTGATGGAATTCTGCACCGAGCATGAGTTGGTCATAGCTAACATATTATTCAATAACCACAATAGAAGAATATATACATGGATAAGACCAGTAGATACAGGGCGTTACCAAATCGACTTCATTATGGTCAAGTAGAGATTTAGAAACCAGATTTTGCATTCCCAAACATATCCCGGTGCTGATATAAACTCTGACCACAATCTGGTTGTTATGAAATGCAGATTTAAGTTGAAGAAACTGAAGAAATGTCAAAAGCCAAAAAGGTGGGCAATAGACAGACTGAAAGAGAAGGATGTAAACGAAAGATTCAAGATTCAAGAAGAGTATAAAGGAAGGTCTAATGAAAAACCCTAAACAAACTTCAATTGCAGACGAATGGGCACTTTTGGAGAATGAAATAACAAAATCCACAGAAGAAAACATTGGTAGGGATATGTAGGAAACCGTTGGATCACTCAGGATATACTAGAATTAATGGATGAGAGGCGGAAGCTCAAGAATGTAAGAGATGTAAAGGTGAAAGCAGAATACAGACAGCTGAAAAATGAGGTTAACAAGAAGTGCAAGGAAGCGAAAGGAGAATGGTTGAAATAAAAATGTGCAGGTATAGAAAATTGTCTGAAATAAGGAAAAGTTGATACAGCTTATCGAAGGATTAAGAATACTTTTGGGGAAAAGAAGACTAACTGCTGTAATATTAAGGACACTGATTGAAAACCTCTAATAGATCGGGAAGAAAACGTTGAGAGATGGAAAGCTTACATAGAGTGTTTGTATAAGGGAAAGGAGATTGAGAATCATGTAATGGAAAGGGAAGAGGAAATTGATGAGGATGCGAAAGGAGATTTAATATTGAGATCAGAATTTGGCAGAGCATTGGAAGACTTAAGCAGGAACAAAGTGCCAGGCATAGATGATATACCGATTGAGTTGCTACGCTGCATAGGTGATGATGGTCTAGTCAGGTCACTTCACTCGGTGTGTAGGATTTATGAGACAGGTAAGGTACCCTCTGATTTCAAGAAGAATGCTATCATCCCTATACCAAAGAGAGTAGGAGCTGACAGATGTGAAGATTACCGTACAATCAGCTTGATTACTCATGCTTCAAAGATCCTGTCTAGAATAATTTACAAGAGGATGGAAAGCCAGACAGAAACGGAGTTGGGTGAAGACCAGTATGGTTTCAAGAGAAATGTAGGAACAAGGAAAGCTGTACTAAGTCTTAGGCTGATTTTGGAAGGTAGAATAAGGAAAGATAATAGAACGTTCATGGCATTTGTAGACTTAGAAAAGGCTTTTGATAACGTTGATTGGGCTAAATTGTTTGACATTTTGAAATTGATATTTACAGTATAATAGCGTGGGATCTCATTGACTCTAGCACCTCGTAACGTAGCGGCTAGGATTCTTGGGGGCCATCCCCGGATTGGATTCCCGACTCTCTGGTGTGAGAGAAGGATAAGGGTACCTTCTGCGTCGAGATGCAATACTGAGAAGAGGTGGGTTTGATTCCCACTGCAGCCATGCTAGAAGTTGTTTCTCGTGGGTTCCCACTCCTACTTCAAGTGAATGCGAGGGTTGTACCTATAATGAGGCCATGGTTGCCTCCTCCCCAAATCTTTGCCTCATTTTCAAATACACAGTGACACACGTGTACTTGGATGTGTTTGGAATCTGTGTGATAACCTGCGTCATTTTTTTGGCTGTACTAGTGTGTGTAGCTGAGGTAGGAATCGATCCCAGTTCTGCCTTACAATGCTGAGTGAACCCCGTTCCAGCCGACAGAACAGAATTCAAGTTATTGGGAGAGCGGGAAATAAGCAACTGTAGGCAAGTGTTTGTTGTTGTTGTTCCAAAAGAAAGGCTTGAACATCGTGGTCATTTAGCCCCGTGTACAGGGGTGTGTACGTGTAAACCGAGGTATATGTAGACATAGAATTTATCTGATAACCTGTGTTATTGTGGTGCCTGTAACAGTGTGTGTATTTGTAATTCAGTGAGGATTGGGAAGGAGGTGGCCCTGGCCTTTAGTTAGGAACCATCTTGGCACTTGCCTGGAGCAGAAGTGGGAAACCATGAAAATCCACTTCAAGGATGGCTGAGGTGGTAATTGAGCCGACTTCTTCTAGTCTTGCCTCACGAGACTGAATGTATCCCGTTCCAGCCCTCAGAGCAGAATTACATTTCTCGGCAGAGCCGGTAATCGTACCCGGACCTCCGTGGTGACAGCCAAGAACGCTATCCGCTACATCACGAGGTGGACGGCAAGTGGGGAAACCATAGGATGGGCAATATTGGCTTTTGAACCCAGTTATCTAACAAATGCTTGCCTCCACTATCAGCGCCTCTTCGCACCATGCTAACCGTGTCTGTATTTTTAAGAGCTCCCCAAATTATATTAATCAAACTCTTAAAAATACTGCAGAAGAGCACTCCTTTTGTACATCCTTTCTTGCTAGCGCACTACCTATCACCATAGTATCCAAATACCTGCTCGGGAGGGAAAGAGCACATAGCGATATCTTGCAGGCAACCGTAGCTCCCGCCGCTCTCTCCGCTGACGGTGACCGAGCCCCCTCTTACTTTAGTTACTTCATGTGGTAGTAGAAGGTTAGTATCTTTGTTAGTAGAATTGCTCTTTACTTATTCTGAAAGGGAGTAGCAGTCTTTCAGAATAAATCAATTCTTTACTAGTCTTATAGACGGTTAAGATATTGATAATATAAGCCAACTAATGGCTACACTGCGTTCTGCTGCACGGCTGAAAGCAACGGGAAACTACAGCCGTAATGCTATTCCCGAGGATATGCACCTCTCTATGCATAATTACAGGTGATGATGGCCTCCTCCCTTGTAAAATTTCAATCCGGAGGTAAACTAGTCCTCCGTTCGGATCTCCGGGTGGGGACTACTCGAGAGGGGGTTAACATCACAGAAGTAACAAAGAGGAAATCTGATATTCTACGGATCGGAGCGTGGAATGTTAGAAGTCTGCTAGAAAGTGGAAGGTTAGAAAACGTAGAAAGGGAAATGGATAGGTTGAGGTTGGATTTGGTTGGGATTAGTGAAATGCGCTGGCAGGAAGAACAGGACTTTTGGTCAGGAGACTATAGGGTAATTAGCACTAAATCAAACAATGGCCAAGCAGGGGTTGGTCTCATATTGAGTAGGAAACTTGGACAGCGGGTGGAATATTATGAGCAATATAGTGAACGGATTATTGTAGCAAAAATAAATACTAAACCTACGTGCACCACAGTGGTACAAGTCTATGTGCCTTCCAGTCAAGCTGATGATGAGGATGTTGAAAAGGTCTACGAAGAAATAGATGAAATTCTGAGGTATATCAAGGGTGATGAAAAGGTTATGGTAATGGGAGATTGGAACGCTGTGGTAGGAAAAGGGAGAGAAGAGAAGATAGTAGGAGATTTTGGATTAGGTGAAAGGAATGATCGAGGAAGCAGGCTGATGGAATTCTGCACCGAGCATGAGTTGGTCATAGCTAACACCTTATTCAATAACCACAATAGAAGAATATACACATGGATGAGACCAGGAGATACAGGGCGTTACCAAATCGACTTCATTATGATCAAGCAGAGGTTTCGAAACCAGATTTTGGATTGTAAAACATATCCTGGTGCTGACATAAACTCTGACCACAATCTGGTTGTAATGAAATGCAGATTAAAGTTGAAGAAACTGAAGAAAAGTCAAAAGCCAAAAAGGTGGACAATAGACAGACTGAAAGTAAAGGATGTAAAGGAAAGATTCAAGAAGAGTATAAAGGAAGGACTAATGAAAAACCCTAAACAAACTTCAATTGCAGACGAATGGGCACTTTTGAAGAATGAAATAACAAAATCCGCAGAAGAAAACATTGGTAGGAAAGAAGGAATAGGTAGAAAACCGTGTATCACTCAGGATATACAAGAATTGATGGATGAAAGGCGGAAATACAAGAATGTAAGAGATGAAAAGGGGAAAGCAGAATACAGACGTCTGAGAAATGAGGTCAACAAGAAGTGAAGGAAGCGAAAGAAGAATGGCTGAAAGAGAAATGTGCAGGTATAGAAAATTGTCTGAAATTAGGAATAGTAGACACAGCTTATCGAAGGATTAAGAATACTTTTGAGGAAAAGAAGACTAAGTGCTGTAATATTAAGGACACAAATGGAAAGCCTGTAACAGGTAGGGAAGAAAAGGTTGAGAGATGGAAATCTTACATAGAGTGTTTGTATAAGGGAAAGGAGATTGAGAATCGTGTAATGGAAAGGGAGGAGGAAATTGATAAGGATGCAAAAGGAGATTTAATATTGAGATCAGAATTTGACAGAGCATTGGAAGACTTAAGCAGGAACAAAGCACCAGGCATATATGATATACCGATTGAGTTGCTACGCTGCATAGGAGATGAAGGTCTGATCAGGTTATTTCACTTGGTGTGTAGGATTTATGAGACAGGTGAGGTACCCCCTGATTTCAAGAAGAATGTTATCATCCCTATACCAAAGAAAGTGGGAGCTGATAGATGTGAAGATTACCGTACAATCAGCTTCGTTACTCATGCTTCAAAAATCCTGTCTAGAATAATTTACAAGAGGATTGAAAGCCAGATAGAATCGGAGTTGGGTGAAGACCAGTTTGGTTTCAGGAGAAATGTAGGAACAAGGGAAGCTGTACTAAGTCTTAGGCTGATTTTGGAAGGTAGAATAAGGAAAGATAAGAGAACGTTCATGGCATTTGTAGACTTAGAAAAGGCTTTTGATAACGTTGATTGGACTAAATTGTTTGACATTTTGAAATCTATTGGAATAAAGTACAGGGATAGGAGGGTAGTATACAATCTATACAGAAACCAGACGGCAGTCATTCGAGCTGAAGGACATGAGAGAGAAGCTGGTATTCAGATAGGTGTAAGGCAAGGCTGCAACTTATCACCCATACTTTTCAATCTTTACATTGAAAAAGCAATTTCGGAAATTGGAGAAAAATTTAAAGTGGGAGTATTGATTCAAGGAGAAATAATTTTAACTCTGAGATTTGCTGATGACATCGTCATCTTGGCCGACAAGCCTGAGGATTTGAATGAGTTTTTGACTGGTATGGACTCCGTCTTACGGAAAGAATTCATGATGAAAAATAATAAATGTAAAACAAAAATACTGGAAAGTAGCCGAAATAAATCAGAAACCTCTATGGAGATCAAATTGGCAGGTGAAAAGCTGAAGGAAGTAGGAGACTTCTGTTACTTAGGAAGCATAATAACCAGTGATGGACGAAGCAAAGAGGATATAAAAAGTAGGTTGGCTCAGGCAAGGAAAGCATTTCTACAAAAAAGGAATCTGTTGATATCGAATATAGATTTAGGTATTAGGAAGTCATTTTTGAAAGCCTTTGTCTGGAGCGTGGCGCTATATGGAAGTGAAACTTGGACTATTGGTGCAGCAGAAAAGAGGAGAATTGAAGCTTTTGAAATGTGGTGTTACAGGAGAATGATGAAGATCAGATGGGTAGATAGGGTTACTAACGAAGAGGTATTAAGACGAGTGGGAGAGGAGAGATGTTTCTGGCGACTGCTAATGAAGAGAAGAGATAGGTTAGTAGGACACATACTAAGACACCCAGGAATAGCAAGCTTAGTTATGGAAGGAAGGGTTGAGGGCAAGAACTGTAGGGGTAGACCAAGGTTAGAATATGTTAAACAGATTGCCTCGGATGTAGGGTGTGGTAGCTATGTAGAGATGAAGTGATTATCTCAGGACAGGGAGGCATGGAGAGCTGCATCAAACCAGTCAAAAGACTGAAGACTCAATCATCATCATGGGCTCTGCCCAGAATAACCCGTCGTTAGATCACTATTTTCTTATTATTTTTATTGGATTCTCTTCCTCTCTACCTAAAATTGTTTCTACTCCTAAACTTTTCTCCTTTTCTTTCAATCATCTTTCTCAGGTAGTGTTTAAACTCAGTACTAACCTACCAAAATGTGGTGCCGAAACCCGTGTGAATTCAATTTGTCAATATCTTGCAAATTATTAATATCTACTTTGAATTTTTCAGCTATAATTTATACTGTGCGAGGCTGGTGGAAGGAGAAAGAGGTCACTCCTGTGTCCAACAGTGTCTATCACCTTTCAACCTGCTTGCTGCTGCCATCCTGACAGCATTTCCAAAACTCCACAGTTTCGTAAGTTGTATTCCACTTTTCAACTTTCATTATGCCTTGGGATAAGGACAGGGAAAAAGATAATGAAAAGGATAGGGATGACAAGCTTACTGCCAAACGAGCGTCTTATAAGGGTCAAATCACCCGATTTAAAAGATATATCAAAGAACTGAATCCTTCAGAAGCTCAGTTAGACTTATTGAAACATCGTGTAAAAGACTATGAACGATCTTTTGAGAATTATTGCAGTATCCAAACAGAAATTGAAACTTGCATGCTCAATCAAACAGACGATCGAGTGGAGACAGAAACCCAATACTATGAAGGCATGGGCGCTGCCTTCTAGTTAATTTGTCAACTTGAGGAAGATCAAAAAAAAGGACGTTTTGGTCCCTAGTTCACCTCAAGATCAACAAACCTCGTCTCGTGAGGGCAATCATAAACCCAAACCATTACTTCCTAAAATAAGCTTGCCTCATTTTTCAGGAGATGAAGCTGATTGGGAGTCGTTTTATGAGCTTTTTTGTTCTCTTGTTCATAATAATGACGATATTCAAGTTATCCATAAATTTCATTATTTAAGAGCAACACTTCATAATCAAGCGTTACAGCTACTTGAAGCGCTCCCTTTAAGCACCGAAAACTACCCTATCACTTTTAATTTACTTAAAGAAAGATATGGTAATGTACGTTTGAGGATCCAACGTCACATGAAATCTTTATTTAACTTGCCTCCTTCACAGCATAATGACGTCGCTAGCCTGCGTACCCTCATCGATACAACCCAGCTGCATGTGAAAGCATTATCCCAATTGAATCAGCCCACCGACCATTGGGACACCTTCTTAATACACTTAGTGGTTTCTAAAGTCGATACTGCCACTCTTAAAGCATGGGAAATTGAACTTTCTAACAATGATGATTACTCCTATGAATATTTGGTCGTTTTCATAAATAGTAGATGTCAATTTTTAACCGCCTTAGCTAACCAAGGTGAATCCGCCTCTCCCAATTCTAAACGTGAATCTATGTCATCCAAATCTAGACGCGAATATGCTTCCTCTAGTACTAAATAACCTGGGTCATGCCCTTCTAAAATTAAACCATACGCCACTGGTTACCAAATTAGGCCCAGTGAACACCGTACTACAAGTTCTCTTGCATTAAGTACCCAAGGTGAACCCCGTAAAAGTATTAATGAACCGTTAAAGTGCATACTGTGCAAAGATTCTCACGCTTTATACTTATGCAAATCTTTCAAAGAACTATCAGTTGATGACAGAAGGAAATTGGTATCTCAAAAAAGGTACTGTTTCAATTGCCTTTCACCTAAACATTCCGCTTCTAATTGCAAGTCCACTAGACTCTGTTTTCAATGTAAAAGGGCGCATCACACTTTGTTGCATAGCCATGATCAACCGAGGTCATCAGCAGCATCCACTTCTCAAAAAAGTGACAATACTAACAAGCCTAATGCGTCATCTTATATTCAAAACGCCAAGTCTTTGCGTAGTGCTCAAGTACTATTGTCCACTGTTCAAATCGAGGTTCAAGATACATCCGGCAACTGGGTTCGCGCCCGTGGCCTTCTCGACTCAGCTGCGACCCATGATTTTGTTTCCGACTCTTTAATCAAAAAACCTGGTCGTCCCGTAAACCCCACCTCTATAAATGTATCAGGCATTAACAGTTTAAAATCACAATCTTTGCAATTCTCAAAATTAACTAACTTATAAAGGATACTTGTCAAAGAAATAATTTTCTCAAACTGAACTGTCTCATTCTTAACAGTATAGGTGAGGATACCCCTAGTCACTCTGTTAACATTTCCTGTTCAAATATTCCTTCTCACTTAAGGCTTGCCGACCCTCTGTTTAATATGCAAGGTCCTATTGACATACTCTTTAGTGCAAATGTCTTCTGGAATTGCCTACGCAAGCAAATTCACCAATTAACTTCTAGCGTTTTTGCCAGAGACACTAATTTTGGGTGGATTGTCACTGGTCAACTCCCTCATTACACCACTCAACCTGTGTCGCAATGTCACTTTGTAAGTACCGATTTAGAACAGTTCTGGAAACTTAAAAAACATTGATTCTCCTAGTCCAACCTCATAAGAAAACGAATTTTGCGACCAAATTTTTATCTCTACCACTACTCGCACACCCGAAGGTAGATTTATAGTCCAACTGCCGAGACAACTCAATCCTCCAAAACTAAGTAATTCTCAGACCAAAGCGCGTAAAGTTTTCTTCGCCATTGAGAGTAAATTCAAAAAAGAACCTCTTGTCAAACAACAATATACAGAGTTCATGGAGGAGTATGAAGGTCTGGATCACATGGAAGTTGTCAATAGATCTGATGACGAATTACATCCCCCAGTCGAAACTGTCTTCTTAAATCACCATCCCGTGTGGAAGAACCCTCTTGTTAAAGACAAAATTCGAGTTGTGTTTAATGGGTCATCACCTGACGCTAATGGCAACAGTCTCAACGATACTCTTCACTCCGGTCATGCTATTCAGTCCGATCTGTCTACCATACTCTTAAATTTTTGCCTATTCCCCATAGCCATCATTGCGGATATAAAGCAAATGTTTCGTCAAGTTTTAATCCAATCTGAACAGCAAGATCTTCACAGAATCGTATGGCGTGACGAAACTATTAAACCCATTAAAATATTTCGCTTAAAAACCGTTACATATGGTCTTAAACCTTCCGCTTTCCTAGCTATCCGATCCTTACATATACTAGCCTCTCAAGATGGTCATTTATTTCACGCTAAATCTTCAGAAGCATTAACCACATCCTTTTATGTCGATGATTACCTTCAATCCTTTCAGACTCTTGAAGAATCTTCTATCATGTCTCTTGAACTAAAAGAATTGTTAAAGAATGGATGATTCCCACTTCATAAGTGGAATTTAAATTCACCTGAGTTCCTTGCCCAATTTCCTGTCGAAGATGTAGATCCCTCTTCTGTCGAAAATGGCGGAGATTCCGAATCTATAAAAACATTATGAGTTCACTGGTACACTCGCACTGATACTCTCATTTACAAAGTCTCTCTTTCCGAAGAGCTCCCTAACACAAAGAGGCAAATTTTATATCAAATAGCTAAAATTTTCGACCAGTTTCAATTTCTTGCTCCAGTTATTGTTATTGTTAAGCTTTTTATGCAAGAGCTATGGTCTCTCAAATGTCAATGGGACGAAGCTGTTCCCTCTTCTTTCCTTAATAGATGGCTTTCTTTTCGATGTAGTTCACTTAACATTTCGCTTATTGAAATTCCTTGAAATTTAATCAACGCTTCTTATAATACACCTCTCGTTCTTCATGTCTTTGCTGACAGCTCCGAAAAAGCTTACGGTTGCTGCGCATACCATGTTTATTGCAATCCTCTAAACGAACTTTCACGCTCGAGTCTTATTTGTGCTAAATCCAAAGTAGCCCCGCTTAAAACTATCACCTTGCCCAGACTTGAATTGTGTGCCGCTCTCATGGCTGCAAAACTTGCTAAAAAACTGCAGAAAGTTTCAAAAATTCAATTTTCGCAAATCTATTTATGGAGCCATCCCATGATAACTCTTCCTTGGATCGCCAAAACCCCCACTCACTGGCAAACTTTCGTTGCCTATAGAGTTTCTAAAATTCAAACCCTTTCTTCGGGATGTCAATGGAGACATGTGCCTAGCGCTGATAACCCCGCTGACATTATCTCACGTGGTTGCTTACCCTCTCAATTGGCAGCATCTCAACTGTACTGGTATGGGCCCTCGTGGTTAATCGAAGACTCTTCTGCTGGCCTTTTAAACCTCCAGTTACAATTTCCAACTTGCCTGACGCTAAAGTATCTAAATCTACCGCTTCGTGTCTTATTTCCAGCGTTTCATTTCCCTTACTGTCTCGCTATTCTTCTTTTCATAAACTAATTTGGATTTTTGCCTATCTTCTTAGATGGAAATATCTCGTTGTTGACCAAACTGTTCTTCCTAAACCTCATCTAACTAATCATGAATTAACCCTCGCTACTGTCAATGTTTTGCAACTCACACAGAAAGAAGCTTTCCCTATCGAATTGTCTTTGCTTTCAGCTAAGAAAGATCTTTCAAAATCCAGTCGTCTTCGCGCTGTAAACACCTTCCTTGATGAAAATGGGTTACTTAGAGTAGGTGGAAGGCTCTCTCATTCTTCACTTTCTGAAGACAAAAAGCATCCTGTCATTTTGCCTTCTAAGTATCTCGTAACTTCCTTAATTATACGTGACTTCCATTATCGAAATCTGCATGTTGGTACTCGCACCCTGCTTTGTCTATTAAGAGAGAAGTACTGGATAATAAATGTAGTTCATGAAGTTTCTTCAGTAATACACAAATTCATCCCTTGCTTTAAGGTGAAACCTAAGGTTAGCACTCAAATCATGGGCGATCTACCTTCTTTCCGCTCTTCCCCTACCCGCCCTTTTGCTTTAATTGGCGTGGATTACATGGGTCCATTTCAATATCAGCGCAATTCCCCTGAAGCTAAACGCAAATTGTTTGGAAAACTCTATGTTTCTCTCTTCGTCAGCATGGTTACTGGTGCGATCCATCTGGAACTAGTAACAAATGCCTCTACTTCGTATTTTCTGTCAGCTGTTTCTCGTTTTTCTGCCAGGCGAGGAGTTCCTTCTGAAATGTTCTCCTATAATGCCTCCGCCTTTCAAGGCGTAGTAGCTTCATTGTGGAAGAAAGCCCTTACATCTTCTCCTGCCATGGAAAAAATGTCTAACTTTCCCTATGCTAAAGGTTTCAAATGGCGATTCATATCCCCTTACGCCCTCCATCACGGCGGCAGGTGGGAATCTTGTGTCAAGCTTACCAAACGTCATCTAAAAAGGTTTTAAGTAATCGTATTCTAACTTATGAAGAATTCAACTCACTGTCTATCCCAATTGAAGGTGTCGTTAATTCTCGCCCGTTGACCCCGCCTTCTAATGATTCTGATGATTTACTTCCATTAACCCCTGTTCATTTCCTTATAGACAGTTCTCTCTCTTCCCCTCCCCTATTTCCCAGCTCTCATAGAGATCCCCGCTTACTTATTGTTTGGCGTAAAATTGAAGCCCTTCGTAATTCTTTCTGGAAAAGGTGAAAATTGGAATACTTAACTTCTTTACAGTGGAGACAAAAGTGGCTTCTTTCTAATCCTGATATTAAAGTAGGAGATTTGGATCTCCGGCAGGGTGGTGGAGTGCTACCCGGGAAGGGATGGAAGAGTTAGAGTGGTCAAGATTTCCACAATTAACGGTCATATTACAAGACCGTTTTCCCTAATTTCCTCCCTTCCCATTGAAATTTAACCTATCCTTCGTCTCTCTGTTGGTGTCCGCCCAGCTTGGTGTATTCTTGGAATACACGTTAGTTAGAGTTTGCTCTTGCTGCTCTTTACTTTTCCTTTTCATTATTTTCTCTCGCAGACACCAACAGGGTCCCCTCGTTTGTATGCCCATTTTCTTTGAATGTATATTGTACAGCCCCCCAGGGGTCTGCACCCCCTGGAGGCCATCCCCCCCATCATCTATTTAAACCACCCCTAACTGGCAGATCTCGTAAGTCCAGAACAACATCTCTAACACCGCAAGGGCAGCTAACCAGTCTGGAAAGCTTGCCCAATACTTGCATCACTACCACAAACAGCGACACATAATTAACTGGGGCATCTATGCCATTGGAATGCCGACGAAGCAGCACCAAAGACTATAAAGGGAGGCCTTAAGGAGGGCAGTCCCTCTCTCAATTACCAGTCTTACAGTGTGTCAGCCGGAGGCCTTCGCTGTTATCATCAGGTGAGTCAGCAGTGTTCAGAAGTCCTATACTTTGTAACCTTTACCCACAAATTGTACACACAAGTTTGTACACTTACATTGTGACATTTATTACATCCCCTAAAAGGGACTCATAATTCCATATTACTGACCAATAAATACTTGGTCAGTACACTACACTTGTATTACTGTTTACACGCCTCTTTACGCCCTAACTCCTTTCCTAATTCCCGTCACGATTAGCCGTGACATACAGTAGCCAAATAGTTGCTAGTGCAAGCTTCATTGCACTTCACGCAGCGGCCCGACTACCAGAGGCAGCGTGCCGCTATATAGCTGACGCGTGCACGTCGGTTATATAACCAGCCAGCCAGCTGGAAGACCAGCACGTTGACCTGTACACTAATTTCCATCCCTTGAAATACACCTACGTCTTTTATAGGAGCGCCCCTTAGCATCCTAACACTAAACAACATTCTACACTGGTCAGCTTACCCGACTACGGGAAGCTACCCCCTTTTAGGCACTTCCTTATAAATTAACACAATAACACTTCCGTTTTAGATCCAACTACCCCCCAATAAGGGATCTAAAACAATATTCATATCTGTATAAGTTTGTTTCAGTTGTATTCTCTGAGAAGTAACGGCGCTCCACGTGGCAACTTGCCGAAGTTTTGGATTCATCAGTCTCATGAGGACTTACACACCGGTCAAGCAGATGTCGTACCTGTCGTCATCTATCACCTCTATGAAGATATCAATTGATGTATAGAATTTCCATTAGGTTGAAAATTTGGTGTCCTAATGTTTCCTATAGTGTTTAGCTTCGTATGTTTCTTTCCCCTTCCCCCCTCGCCTCCCTGGCTCCCTCGTGTGCTTCTCTGCTAGCTTCCACTTCTCGTCCGGACTTTCGAGTGAACAGTGTAGTCTCCTCTGAAGAGGCTCTCCTCCTCTCCAAATGAGGAATATTTAAAATCGACGCCATATTTGAATTCTTCGTGTAACGGTCGAAGGAGGCTTCTATCTTCAAACCACCATGGAAAGCTAAGTACAAATCTGAAACTATTTTAACCATTTTAGAGGGTTTTAATCAACATTTTGAATGCTTTTACTGAAAGTTATAGGCAGTGTTGGGATTTCACAAAATTGTGCAATATCTGCCCCCCGTGGGGACCGCTTTCTTGGCCAACCAGGCTTTCTACTCGTCATGAAATCTAGCATTTCTTGAACTAAGTGAGGGAATACTTTCCCGCAACGAGGAATCCATGTAAAATTAACAGCTGTCTAAAACTTAACTTATCTACCTTCGTGGGATGTCTACTAGCCCCTTTAAACTGCCACTTGAGTTCTGAAACTTTCCGTTCAAAATAAACTATCAACCGTGATGAACTATACTTAATACTGTCAAAATTTCCGAAACTTTCATTGAAACAGAACTATTAACTGCAATCCAAGAACTCTCTAACGCAAAAAAAAAAAACAAACAAAAAAAAAACAAGTCATACTCAGTGAATTTATAAACTGTAATCTCAAGACTACATACTGGTGAAACCCGTCCAAGTGTAACATAATGAACTCATTCTACCGCAATAATGAAGATTTACAATCTAACAACAAACTTTAGTGCAAAAACAGTGTCCGCTCAACAATCTACCGCATCGCGATTCGTTCGTATCAACAAAACTAGCCAGGACTCTATCCTATAATTCCTATTCTCCCGTTCCCTTTTTCACTAACAATTCAGTATATTTAAATAGTTATTCTTCTATGAGGCCTCGCTGTCTTGGTTGGACGATTGATGCATGCTGCTGCTCGCTTTGTATCGTCACGTGATGTGCACGCGTGCCCTCGAGCGACGGGCTGTGACCTTCCACGCTCTGGTCGGATCCACATCTCGTTACACACGCCATGATTAGCCGATGTCGTCACCGGTTTGCGCATTACAGCCTCCGGCTCGTTACTTTTTGAACGCACCTTATAATTCGTATTTGTCAAATAATAATTAAATTATATTAGGTAGCTATTAAAATCATTTCAACATACAACGACATAGTCTGTTTGCATTGTTGGTGTGATGATATTATGACAGTTTCATTCAAATTCTTACGTCATTTTTTAAGTTTCAGTCATTTTATAGGTCATTTTTTAAAGTGTGTACCCAATGGGTGCCCCACAGTCTTCAACCACACCAGGAAGCATGGCTTAACATTAAGCGCCCTCCCTATTTGCTCCTGGCACAACTTATTCACTCTGCAAAAATAACCGTGGCTAGAATCCAGGTTTTACAACGTATTTTCCTGTTGTAATCAAGAAACTCTAATTTTCTAATTGTTAAATGTTCATTTAGTTTGTTTAATACAGGTTTCACAAAGGTGACCTGCCCTATTTGAATGTAACACATGTTCAATTCTGCGTCAATAACAGAGGTTATAGAAACCTCCTATTAATCTCTTTTTTGTCTTATCTCGCTTGTGAAGGAATTCATAGCCCTTTCGCTTAAAAAAGGGGCATTTTCTAAGTATTTGGTCTTAAAACAAAAAAACTATTACGTAATATTAATCTACCTATTGTATACACACTTTTAAAACTCTTTAGTGTTCGTAATAAGTTCGAAACCATTTAAATTGTTTAACATTACTTGTCAATTGTAACTGACTAAATATTACAGGTCTGAGACCTCGAATTTGTAAACCAAAAAGTTGTTCTTAACTCAAAAAAAAAAAGAATTAGTTCTGTGATCTTAAGTGTTTTCCATATTTCACTTATTTATTTGTTAAATAAACCCATTATTATTTGTTTTCTATCTCGCTTGCTAGAAAAACCATTAGGCAGGACCTTCTTTTCCCTACTTTTCTTTTTTGAATTGTTCCAAATTCAAAGAAAAGGGCAAATCACTTAATGGCCAAGGTATTAAAAACTCCATCACTTGTTGCGTTTAAAACAAAACTTCGATTAAAAACATTTATAAAGTTTCTCTTAGCTATCCAGCTAATTCTAGTGAATTATTAAAGCAAGTAAAGCTCGCTCCACCAGCTTCCTACTTGTAGAGATTTCTCTCTGGCTTATGATTCATTGCTTAAAAGTTTGGTTTTGTTCAAGTTAGTTTTGAGGTCTTCCTCTGTTCTAAACTTTTAGTCGGTCAAATTTCTGCTAATAATAAAAATAATATCGCTAAAAGCACTCGAGTTGCTTTATCCCTACCCACTCTGGGGGCATTCGGCCTTTCTGTCGGGGATCCAACCGTATCTTGAAATAAAATTATTCCTACTAATTTAGATATTTCTAGCATTTCTGGATGCTTGAAAGAATCTCACCCTTTTGAAGGGAAAAATCATAAATCCATTTCCTTTTGTACATCCTTGCTTGCTAGCGCACTACCTATCCCCCCATAGTATCAAAATACCTGCTCGGGAGGGAAAGAGCACATAGCGATATCTTGCAGGCAACCGTAGCTCCCGCCGCTCTCTCCGCTGACGGTGACCGAGCCCCCTCTTACTTTAGTTACTTCACTGGCTCTGCCCAGAATAGCCCGTCGTTAGATCACTATTTTCTGATTAATTTTTATTGGATTCTCTTCCTCTCTGCCTAAAATTGTTTCTACTCCTAAATCATCTTCCCTCGGTTAGTGTTTAAACTCAGTATTAACCTACCAGATACCCCACACTACTACAGTCATTACAGTGACACAGGTTATCAGACAACTTCTACACCTACCCAAGTACACGGGGCTACATAACCACGATGTCGCATAGCCCCTAAATGAATCATAATCATCAACAGAGCCCGGATTCTGATGACATTGCATATTTTAAATGGTTCCCTTCAGACATTGCTATATATATACAAATCCTGTTGATGGCCCCCACATTACTGAAATGCATATTTATTAAGTAATTTATTCGTAATTTTTATTTTTTTATTTTTAGGTCATTTTCTCGCCTTTCGCTTCTTTATTATGTCATTTTTTTAATTCATTATAATATTTTATATGTTTTGAGTCATTTTTAATGGTTTATAAAGCAATTTTTTGCGTATGGCACTGGGTATTAACGGAACTGAAAGAGAGGATGAATACGAAGACATGAGAATCTTCACAAATTTGTTCAACCCCTGTTTCTTGGAATATCCACATTTGAGGAGACACCCTGCGCTTACAACTAATCTGGAAGCGATGTTGAAATCGAGACAGACAACAGTTGGTACAGTAATGCCAGTCTGTTTAAGTACCTCAGTGTCACCATACGTGTGCTAAGTGGATTTGTGTTATCAGCCGCGATTGTTCTTTCAAGTGTATTTAAAATGGTCGACAATAGTCGTTCTTTTTCCTGTGAGAATCTACGAATAGTCACAGTCATCTACTGTAACCTGGAGTGAGGTAAGCCTCTATAGTCTGTCATGAATTTCAAGTACACATTTTTCTTATTACCTCTAATCCGATAATCATTTTGAGTACCTAACGGCACAATTTTCTCTTTTTTGTTCTTCAGATGTTGCAGCCTAAAAGTCCCACACGCTATGGAGTGTTATTTTCCTTGAAGTAAAGATAACCAGAATTTGTGTGCAAATATAAGGTGCGTTCAAAAAGTAACGAGCCGGAGGCTGTAATGCGCAAACCGGTGACGACATCGGCTACTCGTGGCGAGTGTAACGAGGTGTGGTTCCGACCAGAGCGTGGAGGTCACAGCCCGTCGCTAGAGGGCAAGCGTGCACGTCACGTGACGATAAAAAAGTGAGCAGCAGCATGCATGAATCGTCCAACGCAGCCAGTCGCATTGCAAACAGTGACATGGAGGCGTCAAACGAAGAGCTAAGAGGTGCTGTTTTTCGGTTTCTGACAGCGAAAGGAGTAGGGGGAACGGACATTCATCGGCGAATGTCACAAGTGTACGGCGAACACTGCATGTCCCTTGCAAGGGTCAAGGCATGGCACAAGCGCTTCAGTGAAGGACGGGTGTCATTAGCCGATGATGCCTGTTCTGGGGCACCCCAATGCATTACCGATGACAACGTCCAGTTGATTGATGCACTCATTACCCAGGACCGCCGAGTGACAGTGAACGCCATAGCTGCCGTAGTCGGATTGAGCGTCGGAAGTGTGCACACCATCATGAAGGAACGACTGCACTTGCGGAAAGTGTGTGCCCAATGGGTGCCCTACAGTCTTCAACCACACCAGGAAGCAGGTGGTTGGTAAGAGCCCCCTTAGTTAAATTTAACGTGTCCGAGGCGTACACAGATGTTTTAATTGATAGTGGTTGTATGAAGAGTTGCATAAGTAGTGCATTTTATGATAAAATGAAAGGAACTGGAGTAAATTTTGAGGAGATGCCAATTAAAAGCACTTTTGTTATCACAGCTGTTGGGAAGAGGTCTAAAGTAATTTCTAAGCAAGTTTTAGTAGACATTAAAATTAATAATCATGTAGAAAAGCAGATTTGTCTTGTAATTCCAAATTTAGTATTCAGTGTTATCTTGGGTTCAGAGTGGCTAAGTAGAGTGTCTGGTAACTTATGTTATGATGTAGGGAGTTTGAAATTTAAATGGGGTGATTCTGAAGTAGAAGTAGCGTTCAATGACCATATTCAGAGAAGTAGTGTTGTAGGTGTGATTTGTACTTTAAATGAGATATCGCCAGCCGTAGAGCGGGGTTCTCCATGTTTTGTGGGCAGTGTGATTACGAACGGTAGTCTGGAGGACTCGTTACGTGATGCTGCATTTCAGGGAAATATAGAGGTGGAACAGTGTGTTCGGCTCTATGATGTGTTATTGTGTAATAGGAGAGTTTTTGAGGATCGCATTGGTATGGCCAATTGCTATACACATTCATTGAACGTTATTGATAGGTCAGTATTCACAGGACATAGATATCCTGTACCTTTCGCTTATCAGAGTGCAGTTGAGGCACAAATTAACCAGATGCTTGAAGATGGGATTATTGAGCACTCTAACAGTCCATATGTTAATTCTTTGATCACGGTACCCAAGGCCGACGGCACAGTTCGTATTTGTTTAGACGCTCGTTTGGTTAACAGTAGAATTAGTTCAGATCAGCTGAAATCTATGTCAATAGAGGAATTAATGCAGACATTTGAGGGGGAAGAAGTATTTCACTTGTGTAGATTTGAGTTCCAGTTTTTGGCAAGTGCCACTTATGTACGAAGATAGACCATTTACAGCTTATTGTCATAAATATAACCTTTATCAATTTTGTAGAACACCTTATGGGTTAAAGAGTAGTTCAGCAGCTTTAATTAGGGCTTTAAACATCGCATTAGGGGATGACACAGGAGAGTTTGTAACCATTTACATTGATGATATGGTAATTAGTTCACGCAGTTTTGAGGAGCAACTACGTCATTTAGATATAGTTTTTCGGAAGTTAGATCAGGCAGGGTTCACTTTGAAGCTGTCTAAGTCGTCATTCTGTCAGTCAGAAGTGACATTTTTAGGTCATAGAGTGTCGAGTAGAGGTGTGACACCAGAAGAAAGTAGGGTCAATAAGATACTTAACGCAGAGGTGCCACAGAATGTTAAACAGTTAAAAACATACCTGGGAATTTGCAACTTTTTCAGGAGGTTCGTTCTTAAATACTCAGGGTTGGTAGAACCATTCAGGGAATTGCTTAAAAGTGGGACTCGGTGGAGTTGGGAGTCCAAGCATGATCAGGCTTTTAGAGCGCTGAAGGAAGGTTTTGAGAAAGCTGTAGTGCTGAAATATCCTTTGAAAGATAAGGAATATGTGGTTATGACAGATGCTTCACATATAGGCATTGCTGGAGTATTATGTCAGAAAGATGATGAGGATAATCTGTGCATTGTATCTTAAGCCTCGCGAGGACTGACAGCAGCAGAGAAAAGATACACGATTACTGAGTTAGAGCTTTTAGGAATTGTTTTCAGTTTGGGGAAATTTAGGATGTATTTAGTAGGGGGGAAATTTGAGATCCATACAGATCACCATGCATTACTGTATATGAGGACTTGTAAACTCAGTTCTAACAGAGTTAGTTGGTGGATTCTTGCTCTGCAGGAATACGAATTCACAGTAAAATATATTAAAGGTAAAGATAACATTCTTGCAGACATGCTATCAAGGGACACTAATTTATGTAGGGATTATCCTGTGGTTAAAGCAGAGGACGGTATTTTAATATGTGCATGTGTGGACAGTAGCAACAGGGCATCGTTACAGACACTGAGAAATATGCTAATGGAGCAACGTGATGACGTTAAGTTAAGGGAGCCACTGGCTAGGTTGGAAATAAGTGAAGAAGAGTATGTGAAAGTAGGAAGGTTCACGTACAAGATGCAGGATGGGCTTCTTGCACGAAAATGTAGGAATAATCGGTGGGCAATATGTGTTCCTGCCACTTTGCGGGAGGAGCTAATTTGGTTCATTCATAGTGAATTAGGACACTTTGGTGCTGCCAAGGTCTTCTATGAAATTGGTCGTGACTTTATTTGGAGTAAAATGGGAAGGGATGTTATGAGGATTTTAGCTAAGTGTGACACCTGTCAAAGGAGCAAATATCCAGTTAAATATTTAGTGGGGGAGAGATCTGCAGTTCTCTCCAGTAGTCCCGGCGAACTACTGTGTGTGGATTTATTTGGCCCGATCGTTAAAGGACAGTACGGCTATGAGTGCATTTTTATAGTTATTGACGCTTTTAGTAAGTATGTCAAGCTATATCCGCTAAGGAAAGCCACGGGACTAGCGTGTAGCCGTCTGATCATTAATAAGTATGTACCTGAGTATGGCCTTCCTCTAGGGATACTATCTGACAGTGGACCACAGTTTACTGCAAAGAAATGGAGAACCAGTATGCAGGAAGCTGGTATTTCACACGTTCATTCCTCTGTAAGGTACCCTCAGGGTAATTCTGCAGAGCGTCCATTAAGGGAAGTGGCTCGTCTTTTTCGGACTCTAGTGCATGACAAGCATACGGCATGGGTTGGACATCTTCCCAAAGTCGAGACTTGGCTGAATTCTGTCCAGCATGAGAGCACGAAATTGACGCCATACGAAGTTCACTTCGGAAAGAGACCACAAAATGAACTAGCGAGGGTGTTGGGTTTAAATGAGGGAAAGCAACCGGGGATGGATTACATTGTCCAGTTGGCGAAACAGAATTTATCTAAGTCAGCACAAAAGAGAATTCGCCAACAAAAAGAAACTAAATTTGACCTATTCGAACCGGGGGACAGAGTCTTACTTAGAGTGCCGAAACAGTCAAATAAGCTAGAGAAAGTCATGTCCAAGTTCTTTTATCTCTACGAGGGCCCATTTATAGTTTCCAAACGTATTGGCAAAACAGCATATCGTCACCTTAGAACAGAACTAACTTAAGTCCAAAAAATGCAATTTTGAGTTAAGTTAGTCCTACACTAAAGCATATGGTTATCTAGTGTCTGAACACACTATCTTATGTCTGAGAAACGCGTGTGTTGAATAATATGCGAAGAACCGAATTAGCTTATGTACATCAAGAAAGAAATGCTTACTGCAGAACGCGTTTAAGTCCATGTTAACATCCTTCTGCATTAACAGAGTTACAAAGGAAAGGATACAGAACTGTTCTAAGTCCAAGTTAAGATACTTCTGCTTGTTGTCAATATAATAACAGGTGATTCAGAACCAACTTAAGTCCATTTTAAGATACCTACTCTGACTGTATTGAGTCTGAATTGCTGGTGCAGAACAATTTTAAGTCCGTATCAAGCTTTCCCGCGTGATTGACCGGCGATAAGCAGATAGAGCAGAGATAGCTGATGTCCAAGTTGAGAAAGTTCTGTAGGGAGCGCCACTAGCACTATACATCGTGGACAGGTAAAATTGTACAATAATGATCAATGTAACCACCCTGAGCTACCGTTAAAAGGTTTATAAAGTTTGCAAAAAAGGAAAGGAATCACATTTTCAAACGTTTCTGGGTATATGGCGATATCAATCGACGGGGTGATTTCATTATAAATAATATTGACTTAAACCCCAATATGCCTAGCAGGTTAAGGAAGAGTCCTCTATCTTCAAATAGTGCTGACTGTGTAGACAAAAATTCTGATAATCCACAAACTGGTCTCAGAAGTAATTATGCACTGGTTTCAGGTGTCCGAGCATCAAAAAGAACTTCGTCGTACTATTATTATTCGCGAAAGGGTGGCGTTAAGGAGAAAGTTTGCCTAACTTTTTTTTCCAAATACACTATCAGTGTCTGAACAAAAGGTGAAATCAGCAGTAAACAAAGCAGATCCTTCTCACATATTCGTGGAAAAAGACTAGCGAGGATTAAATCACTGTAGAAGAACAGAGAATTCAATAAAACTGTCGTGTAAAATCACATTAAATATTTTCGTAAAATCGAGAGTCACTACTGTCGGCAAAATTCAAGCCGGCAGTACTTATCTCTGGAGCTAAACATTGTTAAGATATATGAGATTTATGAAGAATATTTTCTTAGGAATGGCATTGAAAATAAGGCGAAGCTATCAATGTATCGGCACATATTCAATACGGAATTTAATCTAGGCTCTTTTCAGCAACAAAAAAAGACAGATGTAATTTCTGTGAAAAGTACAGAAATTGTGAACAAACTCTCAAGAATTGAAGGAGATGATGGGACATGAGAAGAATCAGGTTGCTGGAAGAGCTAAAAAGGAAATGATAAAACTGAAAGCCCTACAAGCTTTGTGGTGCTGCTTTTGATTTGCAGCAGGTGTTAAAAGCTCCACATGCCAATGCTTCACTACTGTATTACAAGAGAAAACTGTGTGTTTGCGATTTGTCTGTGTATGAGTTAAGCTCTCGTGGAGGCTGGTGCTACATGTGGTCTGAGTGTAAGGGACAGCATGGCTACAATGCAATCGCTTCATATGTGAAAGAATTCATAGATAAAAATGTAAGAAAAGGTAAGCTGGACTTTTGTTTTTTCTCGGATAACTGTAGTGGTCAAAATTTAATCCGTAATATGGTTCCCATGTACATATATGCAGCTGTGCATCTCAACATCAACATTCTACCTAATTTTCTGGAAACAGGACACACCCAAAATGAAGGAGATAGCATCCATAGTGCCTTAGAGAGATCGGCCAAGAACATTCCCATATACACGCCAAGGCAATGGTATGCAGTCTTCAGAGCTGCTAGAAGAAATAATCAGTGCAAATTGTTAGAATTGGAAGACTTTCATGATTTTCTCAAGTTTCAAAACAGTGAAATGAACAAGCACACAGACGGAAAGGCAGTGAGATGGCAAAAAATCCGAGTGATTAAGGTAGTTGCAGGACACGAAGAGAAAGTTCTTGTGAAATATGATAATGATGGCGATTTTGAACCTATTGATCTGAAACCTAAAGGAAAGAGGCGTTCACTACTCAGGAGCATACAACTAGAGAAGGCTTACAAGCAAAATGATCCACGTTTGATGATCTCTTCCAGAAAATATGATGATTTCGTCTCTTCCAGAAAATATGATGATTTTGTCAGTCTGTGCAACAATTTTGCAATTCCAAGGGAATACCATGCCTTGGCTATGTTTTAAGTTTAAAACATGACACTTCTGTAGTTTCTAATGATGAAAATATTGCTATTGACCATGATTAAGTAGTTACCACACATAAGGTAAAATATTAAGTGGTGTCAGTGTAACTAACAATTCGAAGTTAATCTGGTGTAGTTTCAAGTTGAATAACGTCCATTTGTATGCTTATTTGTCGTAGCATTCTGGTTTGGTTTTATCTGTCATCCTGTTGTACAGATAGTTTGTGAAAGAAATATTAAGATGTATCAAACAATGTCATTACTAGTGTAATAAATGACTGAACTTTCCAGGTAATAAAAAAGAAGTAATATATTGTTCGGAATAATAATACTTAATATTGTTATATTATTCACGTATTGTACCTTATATTCAGTCATTGCTAACATTACGTACAATACATGCCCATCCTTTTTAAGTTTTGAGTACCATGTCTGTTCTTTTTGGATCCAGTTTCCAGGAAACTATAAGTGCAGAACTATTGCAACTTCCTCTCAGTATACTTCCACACCAATTAACTCCTATTGCAGCAAAGCAGAACTATCTTAACTTGGAGTTGAAATAGTTTTGCAGTGATTACTTCATTTGCATGCTAACTTAAGTTCACTTATTTTCTAAAAAACACATTCTTTTCAAATAAGGGGCTATACGGAGCTATTCAGACATCAAACACAGATTAACAAAACAAATATCTTTGGACAAGTCTTTCTGATAAAGAAGTTATTCAAAAAGTAAATGTTCTGCAGCCTCTCCTGTAAAGTTGTGTTTTTGGATTTAAGATAGTTCTGTTCTAAGGTGACGATATGTGCTGGAGGATAGTAAGGGAAGCAGATTATACGGGACGTATAATATACATAGTCTACGAAAGTATGTGTCATAAAGTAAGTGTGTTTAGCTGGCGAGCCAGCCTATCAAATGAGTAAGTGTGGTATTTGGTGCGGGGAAGATCTGGTCTTCCAAGCAGGCGTATCAGAAGTCATACAGGGGGTAGTATGTAAGTAATTGAGAGTTTTTAAGGTACAGGGAAATATGACGGGATTGTCGGATACTCTTGAGCACTAAAATGTCTCGATACACCAAGGCCAGAATTTGGTAGCGCTGGTGAATTCCCATTTGTCTCCTAGAGATGGGTGAGCGCTTGAACAGGGTATTTTCGCTTAAGACGTCCACGAGACAAAAGATGGGCCACCAGAAGGCGAGACAGTCCTTCATGAAACTCATACATAACAGCACACGTGATTTCTGTTTACGGCCTCGCCATGTAAGAATTATAAGTGTGTAATTTAAGGTAATTAATACAAAGGTATTATTTGAGTGCGGAGAACTGGTCTGGGTAGCGAACTAGTATTTAGTAGAATTTGGTATACGGGAACTTAAGAAGACAGGGCGATTACGGCATAGAAATATTTGGTGTTATATGTAATGCGCACTTACTGTTTTTTTTTTCAGAAGTCAATATTAATTTTGTATTATATACAGAGAGAGTAAGTATTATGGTCACGATGCGCTGCCACAATAGTGTGATCGTGTGCTCCGTGAGATCAGTGAGACTAAGTTTCACCAGATGGAAGCGACCTCCAGTGAAATTAGGAAGTTCTGTGGTGATATAAATATATCAGAACACCTTTGATGCGTGTGATGTGACATCCTATATACACAGTGCTCACACATTATTTATGTATATCTTTCCCAACATAGAGATCTTTGAGAGGCGGAAATTATGTTCTATCTATAATGAACAACAATGCGAATCCTTAACTCTTTACATTCAGGGTCATACTCGTAAATTATTCATAAATGTTGTTTACATTACCCCCTCCTCTAAACTCTTTGTATATGAAGGATACTTTAATTACATTGAAAACGTTGATAGTCTTATAACATCTGACTGCCTGATTGTGGACGATTTCAACGTACCTGAAATTAGCAACGCCGGTTATAATTTTAATGAAGGATCCACGGTCTGTCGTCGTTTATTCCAGTTCATCTCGTATCTTGGATTAACATCGCACAACAATATTCAAAATTCTAATTTCAAGACATTGGATTTGGTTTTAGGTAATATTCAAATTGATTTAAAGCACGAAGAATTCCCGTTGGTACCTGAAGACTTACATCACCCTGCACTTTATTTAGCAATACCACCCATTAGAAAGGTTCCATTGCTTCCTAGAATTAATCGTGAATATTACAACTTCAAAAAGGCTGATTTTTTGAGACTCTAATGCAACATACGAGATTTAGACTGGAGTTTACTGTACACATTTGAAGAGTAGAAATGTCAAACGTTCTAAGTGCCATTTTTAAAATTTTACAGGAGAAGGAAAAAACTATCTATCTCTGTTTGTATTTAATTTATTACACCAAAAATACTTATGTAGGCAGGTTCCTACTACAGAATTATTTTGTATAACCAATCTTTGCCAAAAATACAATGCTTTAGGAGGAACACAGCAATAACAATAAGAACGTTCTATGTGCCATATCATGAAAGAGTAAGTTACAAGTGCCATTCGACCTATTGTTACATTTTATTGAAGGTTTTTGAAGGATATAATAATAAAAATGGCATAAATGATTAGCAGGAACATACATAATTGAATTAAACACAAATAACTGTATCTTAATAAGGAGAATAGTACAAAAAATTGCATTTTATTTAAGAAAAAATGGCCATCGATTTTCAAATTTTCTCGTGACAACTGACAGTTCCTACACAGGGGTTGAAATTAATGTCTCATAAAACTCTCTGTGATTTTCAGGAAGGAATGGCAACATAGTCGAGAGGTCATTCTTTTTTTTCAACTGAAAAATTGGGCTGATCATTCAGATGAAGCACAGCTTGCTGTATATCAACCACTGATTTTCCTCTCCTTAAAACATTCATAACCTTCCACGCTTCCAATTCTGAATAAGTGTCTTTAATAGCTATTTGAGATGAATGAGAGAGACTGAGATACTTTCAGCATTGTGCACTTTAATATGTTACACTTATGTATCAGCTATATTCTTAAAATCAAAAAAGTCACTTGACTCCATTGGAAGTACATGAAAAGGAATTATAGCTTTTTCTAACTCCACAATCCTATGCAAATCTTGGGGAATGAGGGCTCTACTTACCCTCCTCCTTTTCTCTATAATGGCGAAGTCTCGATCGCAACTCAAAAAACTATGGCCACGTACTAAGAATTTGTGCAGTCTCTTCAAACCACCCTAAACTAACCAGAAACATCATTAAAAATACAACCGTGCTGTTTTTATTCTGACCCGTGCAGTTGTCTGACCAGATAATAAGATTTTTACGTTTCAATATTCCCAGATTGAAAATTTTGAATAAGCATGAAGCAACTTCACAGCTACCTCTTGAAACAATACTTGCGTCCCACATACACATATGAACAGTATTTTGATCACTGATATGAACTTCCAAATTGTAACAACTTAACCGCCTACAGTAAAACATATTGCTATGTGTTAATGTTGGTACAGGTAATACTTGTTGCATATCAACGGACAGTACAGCGCTTTCACAACTGGGGAGCTTTGAATCAGCTGAATCAATAGCCATTAACTCCATTGCACGTTTGTACTTTTTATGATGAAGCTCCTACTTTGGCTTTTGGTGAGTGTTCGTTATTACCATGGACCTGGAAATTTAACAAATCACATTGTTTACATGTGTGTGTACGAAGCCTGTGAAAGGAAACATGTGGGAAATATTTCCTGTAAACAGACATGTAAAATTTGTAAGAAACTGATGTTTGTGGATACATTGCCCTATAAGAGTTATACATTCTAGATACATTCAAACCAGGGCTTAAATATTCTTTCCTTGACTTTGAACGTCCGTAATGACTTTCATCACGCGGGAAAATGTTTATGTGCTCTTTAATTTGTTGTACATCAGTCACTACATTTCTTTCGATGTGCATTCTCCCCCCGGATATTCACATAGACAGATACCCCTTTCTTCTTTCTACCCTGAAGAGTTTGTAGAAATCTGTGCCAGACGCCAAAGATTTCTTGGAAAGTTATTTTAGATACCTGTCTTGTGCCACCTTCAGTATCAGGTATTAAAATAGCACACGGTACACTGACGATGGCTGCTGGCAGGATCGTCATATTTACCATGTCTGCGTCTGCGGATTTCAGCGATCTGCATTAAACCTAACAATTATATTCCTTGTTCGCTTTCACTCCTTAATCCATGGTAATCATTGAAAAGTTTCAGCTTCCAGTGAAAGGGGACATCTGCACACTTGTAACTGCATCTACAGGACACCTAAAACAATATGCAAATAAAATTCCTTTACTGTAGAAGTAGCATTAAAGAGTATGATAGGACAGATAATACATAAAATATTGATCAGAGAATTCAAAGTTTATTCTTGATATCCATTTCAAGTGAAATAACACAAATTTTCATTATTGTATATTTAAAAGGATTACTAACCTCGTTCGTGGGCAGTTGTTTATCTGGCACAACAGCCTTTGTATTTCTCTTCTCATAACATTTTACTGATATTCGTTTCTTCGTTTGTTCTCTTCTCCAGTTATACTTTACCTTTCCCGATCTCACATTTTCTCCTTCCATTATAAACAAGGTTTTATTCCATTTATTAAGGTACTTTCTAACCACATACAATTTCCCGCTCTAAACACAGAACACAACACTCGTAAAACGTGCATGGCACTTGGAACAAGAGTTGGCAGCACAGCATGGCTCTTAGAACAGCACTATCTGTTATAGATTATTTTAACTACTTACTCCGTGTATTGGCTCTTGGAACCCAGCTAGGAATATGCTCCTGGGCACATAGAACGTATTTGGGAAATAAAACCATTTTTTGAAAAAGTGGCACTTAGAACGTTTGACATTTCTACTCTTCATTTAAGGATGTTGATCATGCTGTTGATTTCTTTTATTCTTCATTATACAAATGTTTTGAAAATTGTGTACCTAAGCAGAAATTCATTCGAAAATCCAAATATCCATTATGGTTCTCACGAGATATTATCCAAACCATAAAAATTAAGAAAAAGTGTGCTGCAAAAAGACGTTTTTCGAAATATTATGATGAAAGATTTAGACAGCTTAGATCGGAACTAAAAACAAAATTACGAATGGCTTATGCTGTTTACATTCATAGTCTGGAAAATGGAGTTAAGAATAACATTAATCAGTTTTGGACGTATGTTAAAAGCAAGCGGGAATCACGTACACGCGACTACACATTTATACTAAACGGAAATCATTATACAGCTGGAAGTATTGCAGATGGGTTTGCTGAGTATTTCTCTTCAGTATATATCAAAACGAATTTTACTTATAACGTGGATCATTTGTCTTTGAATGAATTTCCTGTTTTGCCCAGGGTTGATATGCTGAACGTGACTCACATAACGGTGGACGAAGTAAGAACAACTATAAATAGAAAATTAAAGCCTAAGAAATCCTGTGGGCCTGATGGCATACCACCTTACATAATCAAGGGCTGTGTGGACTTATTGGTTTCTCAGTTGGCCTTCATCTTTAATCTTTCTTTAAAGACGTCAAGCTTTCCTGGAAAGTGGAAAATGTCTAGAATTATTCCAATCCTAAAGGGAGGCAACTCTGAAATGATATCGAACTACCGCCCTGTCTCAGTGATAAATGCTATAGCAAAAGTATATGAGCACATTTTATATTCTAAGATTTACAATCATATTAAGGTTGAGCTCTCACAATATCAGCATGGCTTTATGCCCGGCAGATCAGTTATTACAAATTTGCTGGGTTTTACTCAAAAGGTTTACAATGCATTAGATACCAATAGAAGAACTGACGTGATATACATGGATTTAGAAAAGGCCTTCGACAAAGTAGACCATAAAATTCTGGTGACAAAGCTGTACCAGTTTGGAGTTGCTAAACCATTACTTCAATTGTTATGCTCCTACTTAAAATTTAGACAGCAATTTGTTTGTTTCAGAAGTGAAATTTCAGGTAATTTTGTTAGTTCTTCTGGTGTCCCACAAGGATCTAATCTTGGGCCTCTTCTATTTCTAATTTTGGTTAATGATTTGCCTAATATTCTATGTTACTCTGACTGCTTATTGTTTGCCGACGATGTAAAGCTATATAAGACCATATACAACTTGAGAGACGAGAATGACCTTCAGAGGGATGTTAATAATATTGTAGCTTGGTGTGTTAGTAATAATTTAGTCCTTAATGTAAAAAATGTAAAGTCATGGTATTTACAAGGAAGAAGGAGTATATAAATCCTAAATATTGTATTGGAGAAACAGCACTCGAAATTGTACCGTCGATAAATGATTTAGGAATTATTTATGACAGCAAATTAACCTTTAATAACCATATTGCAAATATAATTAGTTCGGCCAACAAGATGCTTGGTTTTGTCATTAGAAACTCCAAATTATTTACTAAAACTGGAGTAATTGTTAAGTTGTATGAAAGTTTAGTTCGAAGCAAGTTAGAATATTCAGCAGTAATCTGGGATCCCTTTTATAAAGATCAAATTCATCACATTGAGATTGTGCAAAATAAATTTCTAAGATACATGTATTATAAGACATTTAATGTATTTTGTCCATTTGATACTTCGACTCAGTTTTTACGAAATTTGTTCAATTTCAAGTCCTTGAAAAGTAGAAGGTCGTTAAGTTCTTTGCAACTGCTGAGGAAAATGTTAACTGGAAACGTTGACTGCCAAGAATTATTTCAATTCATCACTTTTCAGGTACCACAAGTAAGATCTCGACAGCACGCACTCTTTCACATCCCAAGATCTAAAAGTGTTCACCATTCTAATTCGCCTTTAGTTAAAATATTATCATTTTATAATTCAATTGATGTTCAAGTAGATTTATTCGCTGGCGCTAACTTATTCAATAAACAAGTAAAAGCAGCTGTTCCTTGAATACTGGGTACTCTTTTCTCCTTTATTTTTGTATATTCTTTTTTTTTTCTATTTTGTACAGTTTTGTTTTCATTTTATGGTTTATATTTTCACGATCTCCTTTGTAGTAATTATGTTCTGTTCTTCATTTGTGTAATTTGTGTAATCTGTTTTCTCTATTTTCCACTGATACATGTTGTTATTTAATCAGATAATGTCAAGAAGGAATGTATTTGGGCTGGTGCCTGTGTTCCTTCATATTGATAAATAAATAAATAAATAAATAAATATCCGTGGAACATTAATCTAAGTGAAAAACATTGGACTGATTGCACAGGGCAACCCAAAATGACAACGGACTTTGACGCAAAGTGCGTAAAGAAAATTATGAGTGTATATATATATGTAATTTAGGGTGATTTAATTTATGTAATATGTATTTTGGATGGGGATTTATTAACGTGTCTGGGATAATCGCATGATGTACCGTCGTCACGGTAAATCATCCGATGATCCGAGGCAAATATGTAACGTGTTTTTCGAGAGTATTTCACGCCACTGACATAAGTCAGTAGGAAGCCATTCAATATTTATTTACGCGGCAAATTGTTCAGCCAAGAGAAGTTTTCATGTAACTTATTATTATTATTATTAAGGTATTTTTTGGAGCATTTTTTATAAGAGTATAAAGTATACAGATAGGTTTTCAATGTTATAGAAAACACTATCAAGCGAATTATTACGAACAACATTATCGCGGAAAATTATATGATTACGGAATTTTTCGGATTTTGTCAGTTTGAGTTTGTTGAGAGAGATGAGTCACTGGGAATTCGGCTACAGGCTTATTCTTGTCGAGAAGCATGACGCAAGCGGGGTTGCTGCTTCAAGAAAAGGCGAAATGGCCTGGACCGGTAATCGACATCATCGTCGCGCCGAGTGTAATGACCCTGAGGTGGGGAAGATCGCGTGGTGGCTCAGCCAATCAGAGGAGAGCGGGCGATTAGAAGCCGGCACCAGAGAGGGGAGGTGACGAGTGCATATGTGGTTTGCGTGCCGAGGAGGCAGGGCGATTATCTTTGTAAAACTTGACCGTTGTGGTTGCAGGTGTGGTTGGTTCCGGTGTGTCCGGACCATAAGTTAACATTTCTACAAATATTTCTACAACTGACGAAGAGGATCACGACGTCCAGAAGGCTATGGGAAGCTCTTTAGCATCAAGTACGAGGGAAATGCTACGGCAATTTCCAATGGTAAGCGCGAATGACTCAGAACTACATAATCTCTTGTTTCTTTGTTTCATATTCAGTATTTCAGTAACTTCATAGCTTGGGAATAATAGTAAAATCAGTAATTCATCCGACTCCGTTTTCACGTAATTCTCTAGCGGTAATATTCAAATCGCAACGCTCCAATTTAAATTTAAAATATATTATTATTATTATTAATTTTGCCATACTTGTTTTATATAATAAATTCATTTCTTTTAACCATGCAATCTTTGCTTTCAATAGGTAGCATTAGATATAGACCAAATTCCTTCTCCTGATACAATTGTTAGTTGGGTTAATGATCAAATCATACCACGATCTGAGTGTAAAGATTCTTGAAGGTGAACTACCAGAGCTAGGTGTTGTTAAATATAAATTTAGATTTCAACATAGCGTTGAGGTCTTGGCGCCCATTAATACAACATATCTTAGAGTAAACATTACATTTGTACGCACAACGTGCACTAAGGAAACAGTTACACTTGTCACCCAACAGTGAGGGCTATAGAAACCGTTTCACTTGTACGCTCAACGTGGAGCAAAGCAAAAACGTTTCAGTGGGTTCGATTCCCACCTCAACCATCCTAGAAGTGGTTTTCCGTGGTTTCTCACTTCCACTCCAGGCAAATACCGGGACGATTCCTAACAATAAGGCCACGGCCGCTTCCTTCCCAATCCTTAACTGTATTACAAATAAACCCACTAATACAGCGATCACAATAACACAGGTTATCAGATAAGAAATTGCACATTCACCCAAGTACACGGGGCTAAATTACCACGATATCCAAGGCCTAGCATTGAAACAATACCTCAAATCCTTTTGTTTTTGTTGTTAATTAATTCTAGTGACTTGGGACATCTTGATCATAATCACCGTGAACTTATCTAATAACCTGTGTTTCTGTGTTGTCTCGTGCTTGTTTTAGTGTGTGTAGGGACAATACCTATCGTGTCCCAGAACTTGAAATAAGGAACTAGAGTGTTCAAGCATTTCCCTGGAAGGAGTGTGGAAAACCCCAAAGAAAACCACACACAGGATAGCCGCTGTCAGCACCTGGATTTGAACCTGTGATCTCCGAACTTGCTGCTGCTATATTAAAACCGAATCTAACATTCACCCGGTGATCTGAAGTTACTATGAATTATTGTACTTTAGGCAGTAAGTAATTGGCACAAATAAATTAGTGTTATTGTTATCAGAATAATACCCAGCGCGTATTTCGATGATGAGTTGGGTCGGACCAGTGTGTGGGTGGTAAACAGGGGGGTGCCAAAAATATGTTTAATATGGGTAAACATTTGGGCCTTCAGCCACTCATATCTGTGAGAAATTCCCTATAAAGAATATATTGTAGACCTTTATTACCTCCAATTCCAGTAACACCTCGAACGGAATGTCCCCAAGAAGGGAGTGGTAAGGTAGATTTACATAAGCAGCAGAATCAGACAGCAAGAACAGTTTATTTCTGTGTAGTTGTGAACTGACACTTTGGCCTTTCTCATAATCTGGATTAACTGCCGTTCTACTTAACCATCTATTACTGCTTGCTAAGACCTCTCTTTCTTTTTTCTTTTTTTTTTCTTTTAGCCTCTAGTTCCCTTTTATCATTTTTTTTTTACTTGCCAGTTTCCGCCTGACTTTTGCTGCTCTTCGCGGGATTTCAGCACAAGTTATTGGAACCTGACAATCGTGTAGCAAGGGATCAGGACTGTAAACATTACGTGGGCAGTACACTATTGCCGAACATTCGCCCGAATGTTTCGCCGAATGTTCGGGTGGGATTGCGACCGCGAATGTAGACGAATGTGCAACGCGAACCACCCCGAACTAACCAAGTACACCACTGCCTAAGTTTGGCCGAACCATGCCGAACCCAATCGTGCGTATTCGCTGCAAAACATTCCCGCCACACCCACTCATTGTGACCTTTATCGTTAGAACAAAACTTTTATTTTTCCAAAAAAGTCCACTTTGAAATTCCTATATTTTTGAAACTAGGAAGTTTACAAAAAAGTTTGTTTCACGTAAATGAATGGTCCTTACCCCCTTTACCCCCAAACTAAGTTTCAAGTCTCTAGGACATAAACCAAAAAAGTTCAATTTTGAAAGTAAGTGATTTTTCGAAAACCATTCATAAAGTGTTATATAGGCTTAAAAGAATGGTCTCTATGTCCTTTATCGTTAGAACAAAACTTTTTATTATTTTTTCATTTTTTCCAAAAAGGTCCAATTTTTAAATTGGCTATATTTTGGAAACTAAGAATTTTACAAAAAAAGGTTTGTTTGACATAAATGAATGGTCTTTACCTCCTCTACCCATAAACCAAGTTTAAGGTCTCTAGGACAAAAGTAACAGTAGGGGGGTAGTATGGATGGGCTTTTTGTATTGGTTTATGTATTGGCTTTTTATGTTGGCTTATGTATTGGCTTTTTATGTTGGCTTTTTGTATTGGCTTTTTAGGTTGGCTTTTTATGTAGGCTTTTTGTATTGGCTTTTTGTATTGGCCTTTGTGTTGGCTTTTGTATTAGCTTCTGTATTGGCTTTATCTTGTTTTTATGCATTGGCTTTTATGTTGGCTTTTTATGTTGGCTTTTTGTGTTGGCTTTTTGTGTTGGCGTTTGTATTGGCCCATATGTCGGCTTTTGTATTGGCTCCCTCATATTTGCTCTTACTTGTTGGCTTATTTGGTTTGGAAAGTATCTCAGCCCTTTGTATCACAGCATAATGCTTACTGCCATGTTTTTAAGCAACAACAACACATTAATATTCCAAAAAATCCAATATACTCTGGTTATTTATGACTCTCAACTCTTACATTTTCCTCTATCCCACTCTCAGTCAAAAATAATATTGTATTTTTTTAATTTTTTAAAATTGAATTGAGAAAGTAGGCTATATTTTAAAACTAAAAATCATATCAAGTCATATTTAACTCCTACACCTACCTCTATCCCACTCTCAGTCGAAAAATAGTGTTTTTCCAAAATTTTCAAAAAAAAATATTTGGAAAGTAGGCTATATTTCGAAAACCAAACATTCTAAAAAGTGTTATATAGGCTTAAAAGAATGGTCTTTAGGTCCTTTATCGTTAGAACAAAACTTGATATTTTTTACATTTTTTTAAACTTTCAATTTTGAAATTGGCTATATTTCCAAAACTAAGAATTTTACAAAAAAAAGTGTATTTTACGTAAATCAGTGGTCTTTACCCCTCTACCAAGAAACCAAGTTTCAGGTCCCTAAGACAAAAACAAACAACAAATCAATTTTTAAAGTAGGCTTTATATTGAAAACCAAACATCCTAAAAAGTGTTATATAGGCTTAAAATAATGGTCTATATGTCTTTTATCATTAGAACAAAACTTTATATTTTTTCATTTTTTTTCCAAAAAAGGTTCAATTTTCAAAATTGTCTATATTTTGGAAACTAAGAATTTTACAAAAAAAAAGTTTGTTTGGCGTAAATGAATGGTCTTTACCCCCTCTACCCACAAACCAAGTTTCAAGTCTCTAGGACCAAGGGGGATGGTGGGGCTTCTGACGTCGGAGGGAGTGGTGGTGGGGCTTAGAAACAACAGCGTTTCCTCATTAGACCACTCCATCAATAAATAAAGAAATCGCCCCAGTTTACAAATAAATAATCAACGATCACTGTAGACCGAGTGCGTGCGTGGCTACACGAATGCAAGCGAGTGTGTACTGGCTCAAGTTAGTACCTGTCCACGCTCGGCATTCGCCCTAGTTCGTCTCCTTTGATCCGTGTCGGTGGACCGCAAAATTAGCGAGTGCAGCCGAACACGAATGTTGGCGATGCGAACTACCCCGAATGTACACGAGCACACCGGGTACACTATCGCGCTCGTCTCAGTTCGCCTACATTCGGCGATAGTGTACTGCAGGCTTTACTGGTTCAATGCAATGAATGTTCAGTTGTTGATGATTGATTTAGGGGCTCTGCGACATCGTGGTCATTCAACCCCGTGTGCTTGGAAATCTGTGGAATTTGTCGGAAAACCTGTGTTGATGTGATGGCTGTATAAGTGTGTGTATTTGTAATTCAGATGATGATTGGAACGGAGGTGGCCTGGACCTTAAGTTAGGCATTTGCATGGAGTAGAAGTGGGAAGCCACTGAAAACCACTTCCTCTTCTCAGTTTTCCTCACGAGGCTAAGTGTACCACGATCCAGGCCTCAGACCTGAATTAAATTTTTTGGCAGAGCTGGAAATCGAATCTTTTGAAAACACACAAAATCATGACTCTTTGGACAATACTACAGTACAGTACACGCCTCCAGTTAGCTACTGTACTGTCGGTGTTCGGTGGCCCATTAAATATATGCACAGTGCTTCACTGCCATATTCATTTGTCACCGGTTAAGGATCACATGACCGCCTGGTACCAATACTACACCATCTAGAGCCCTCCGAAGCGACCAGGGGGCTCTTTAAAGAGGGTGTCTTTTTTGCACATTACCTTATTATCCTTCATTTATGGCCTAGTTCTTTGTTCCATTCAGCCTGTAGTACACAATAGTAATTACTTTTATTTATTTATTTATTTATTTATTTATTTACTAGCAATCCGCACTGGCTTCGCCCGGGAACAGTTATGAATGCATTACGTAATAAGTGCTTTTTTCCGATGTCAATGAACAACGACCAATATCCGATTCACGTCTCGGCATGATGGGTTAAAATCACTGACTGGACTGTTAATTATATTATCATGGAGATGCATATGCAACACATTCTTGTCAGACGTAATTTAAGAATGGCGAGGTGCATGAAACACAAATCACCCTTCCGTCCAATCTTAACCTGTCTGTGAATTTTGAGGAACGAAAAGTTCACAGGCGAAATTAGAGTTGCACTTCCAGGGAATGGCAAGGTGAATGAAACTCAAATCCCCCTTCCGTCCAATCTTAACTTGACTGTGTTTCACAGGCGAAATGAAGAAAACCCGAGTTGCACTTCCAGGGAAACTCCAAACACAACCACCCTTCTCAGAAGTTTTAACTCAACACGAATCAACGGTTTGCTGCTGGCTGTACCTGGGGCAATAGGTTCGCCCGCTAGCTTGGCTGTAACAGGGATGATAAACTCGCCCTTAGCTAGCTCGTAAACTGTCTCCTCAGTAGTTGAATGGACACGGTTAGAAGAAATTAAAACGTAAAAACACTTACAGTATAGTGGGCGATGTTTTGAAAATGACATATGTTCTCGCGGACTTTTTTGTAGAACTTTTCATGCTGAACAATTATTACACTCATAGTATTTAGATATTTTTAACGGTTTGCCCAGCGTAAGCTTAGAAAGCGCTCGGACGCCAGGTTCTTTTTTCGACTTTTCCACTGAAATCTTTACTGTTCGGCTTCCTTTGATCATAAATAAATTATTTTCTACAAAAATCATCCTCGGGATATCCTTTACAGAATGGTGAAAACCGCATCAAAATCCAACCAGTGGTTGTCGAGTTTACCCGTAACTTCAAAGAATCGGGGACTTTGTTTTATACTAAATAGAGTTTTATGATCTTGCGAGAAGCGACAAAATGTAACCCAAACCTACCGTAGGCTATATTGACATAAAATTTGAAATGTGTACAATATTAGTTTATGATGTTGATTCATTTAGGGGTCGGTATCCATAATTTAACACCACCAAGCTATTAAGCTATGACTTAAGCCCAGCGCTTATGAGGATATCCGCGGATAAACTCACGGATATCCGCAACATTTTTCGCTAAGCGGATAAAGTTTGCATGGTTGTGCGCATAGCAGATAAGCTGCGGATAATGTTTGGAGTAAATTTGCGGATAGTTATTTAGAATATAATCCGACCTTGTTGAATATCATTACTAGGACCCGGTTGCTTATGGCTAGGGCTCGGATCGATATGCTCGAAAAAATCTCCAGATATGCTCGAAAACCACGTGTTTTATGCTCGATAGATATGCTCGAAAAAAACATTATATGCGGTTAAGTATGCAGAATATGCTATAAAATCACCGGTAAAAACTATAGAAAGGAAAGTGAAACGAAACATCCAATAACATATCTTTATATACGGGCTTTATTTTCTAATTGTATGTATGATACACTGCGATATACTCGTATTCAATTTTCAAGTATATATAAGAGAAGTTTTCTTATAAAAGTTACAGTTTAAAAGTTCATTTACAAAATGTTCAAAATTAGGCGAGTCAATGAAGTAGATCTGCATTGGTCTGTACAACAAGAATTTTTTCTATGTTTTCAGTTTTTATTGATTTTCTTACATCGGTCAATAAAAGTTTCAATGACGAGAACGACCTCACTAAAGGTTAAAAACCTGTGGTTTTATTATTCGCACCATATAGTCTTTTCAATAATTATTTCTGTTTTCGAACCTTAACGATTGTCAGGGCCCAAATTTGGGGAGGGGGAATGGAGGAATTCGAAGGAAAACAAACTATTTAGACGAAAAAAAAACACAAGAATGTGCATGTATATGCTTCTATTCTGAAAACCGCGGTTTTATGCATTTATATGCTCGATACATTTCGATTCTGTTGGTCCCAGAGAGGTGAAAATACCACCGAAAGGCTTCTTTCAATGTGTACTATTCAGGAAAAAAATATGCAAATATGCTTGAATCCGAGCCCTACTTATGACTAATATTTTTCCGTTTTGTGTTTCCATGACAAATGTAAGATGATTTAAGATAATCTCATTCAATTTATGTCTGAAAAGGGTTGCAATTCTGGCTGTTTAACTTTCATTTTATAGATACCACATAACATAATGTACACAGCCTAGGGAACGACCTTCTCCTCAAAAGTCTAAATGGGTCGCTTTAATAATTTATGCTTTATCTAATAAATTAAAATTATTATTGTTATGTCAGCGGATTCGGATAAAAACGTGCGGATGTGGGGCAGATGCTGATAAAAGTCGTGCGGTTGCAGGGCGGATGCGGATAACGTTTTGTTCATACTCGCAGGGCTCTAGCTATGACCACGATGTCCAAGCCCCTCAAATGAATCAACAACAACACAACAACATGCGACCTCACAAGCATGTGTGCAATGTTTCAGAGATATCGGGAGATTCACATTCGCGATGTTCCCTCGTGAGGCAGGGAGTAGTGATTATTTCACCTCCTATCTGTAAATTTAGTCGCCTGTTGCTGTAATCAAAACATCGGATTCCTACGGTGAATTGCTCTCTTCCTTTGCGCCATTAAGCGGCACATTCCTTTCGGCCGCGTCGTCATTATCCTCCAGCTTACACTTCCTCTAACGTGGCCGGGCACTTTTTGCTCGAGCAGTGTTCATATTCACAGGGCATTGCTTTTTTCTTCACATTTAATGTTATAGTCAAGGATCATTTGCATTTCTATGATGGAAACACTGTATTATGACCTCGTATGTACCAGAGCGGTTCACGAGCTCATCTGAGAGTTAAGATGGTTTTATTGTTATTTTTATGACATTTAATTTAATTTGCAGGTGTCAGTGTTGAGGATTTGAATGAGTTTTTGAATGGTATGGACTCCCTCTTGAGGAAAGAATTCATGGTGAAAATTAATAAATGTAAAACAAAAATATTGGAATGCAGCCGTAATAAATGAGAAACCTCTATGGACATCAAAGTGGCAGGTGAAAAGCGAAAGGAAGTAGGAGACTTCTGTTTCTTAGGAAGCAAAATAACCAGTGATGGATGAA
This sequence comes from Meconema thalassinum, assembly GCA_946902985.2. Lineage (NCBI taxonomy): Eukaryota > Metazoa > Arthropoda > Insecta > Orthoptera > Tettigoniidae > Meconema > Meconema thalassinum. Next base: position 1,305,525,113 of record OX336389.2, on the reverse strand, counting down.
GTAAAGAGGATATAAAAAAATAGGTTGGCTCAGGCAAGGAAAGCATTTCTACAAAAAAGGAATCTGTTGATATCGAATATAGATTTAGGTATTAGTAAATCGTTTTTGAAAGCCTTTGTCTGGAGCGTGGCACTCTATGTAAGTGAAACTTGGACTATTGGTGCAGCAGAAAAGTGGAGAATTGAAGCGTTTGAAATGTGGTGTTACAGGAGAACGATGAAGATCAGATGGGTAGATAGGGTTACAAACGAAGAGGTATTAAGACGAGTGGAAGAAGAGAGATGTTTCTGGCGACTGGTAATGAAAAGAAAAGATAGGTTGGTAGGACACATACAAAGACACCCAGGAATAGCAAGCTTAGTTATGGAAGGAGGGGTCGAGGACAAGAACTGTAAGGGTAGACCAAGGTTAGAATATGTTAAACAGATTGCCTCGGATGTAGGGTGTGGTACCTATGTAGAGATGAAACGATTAGCTCAGGACAGGGAGCCATGGAGAGCTGCATCAAACCAGTCAAAAGACTGAAGACTCAAACAACAACAGTGTTGTTTCATTTGAAGGGCTTGGTTATTCATCCCCGTGTACTTGGGTGTGTGCAGGGCCGGATTTAAGAGTATGCCGCCTATAGGCTCAAGTCCATTTTCCGCCCCCTCTATAGTTCATATTCGCTTAATACATTTGTTTTATACAACAAAAGTTAAGAGTTCATTGGCGTTTTATTCTTTTTTAAACATAAAGTTCATTTAGTTTAGATAAAACTACAATTTTAATGGTTTACATAATAAATTATACAATAAAATTAGTTATCTACTTGTCTTATTTTACTTCTTTTAAGATTCGTTAAAATTGAAATGGATTTCGAACTTAATTGATTAGCTTGTTCTTGGAGATCTGTGATCCCTATTTTACACATATTTTTTATATTTTAATGCTAATTACTATATTTTGCGTGCCGTAATTGAAGAACTGTGTTCAATTTTAATTAAGTTTCCTACACGGTGAAATGAAATTACACAAAATGTAGTTAATTACTGGTTTATTTGTTGAAAAATATACAAACTTCTCTAAAACAACTCACACCACGTAATCTTGATGTTCAAATTTACATAGCTTTCCTACGAGATTTCTTAATGGTAAACTCGTTAATAATGTCATATGAAAGTGTTTTGGTGTATTTGCCTCAATACAAAGTAATGAATGTGAGTTTAATCGTATTATGAAATAGGTTTTGAAAGTAGGCTATGTAGAACGACTAAATCATATTTTTTAAGTAACATGAATTCTTAAATTCGTACGGAAAATAATATTAACGTCAGAAATAGTTCATTTTAACTTTTGAATAAATTGTCAAACTGCCGCCCCTGAAAATTTGCCGCTCTAGGCTGCAGCCTACTTAGCCTATTTAGAAATACGTCCCTGGGTGTGTGTGTGATATTGCTTGATATCCTGTGTTATTGTGATGACTATATTTTCGTGGTTTCCCATTTCCATCACCAGGCATATGCTGGAACGGTTCCTTGCAACAGGTTCACGGCAAACTTCCTACCAAAATCCCTTCCGTGGCCCTTCCTTAATTAAACCCAAGTTAGCGGTTGCCTGGACGATTGGCCTGTCACTATCCCCAGTCGTATCTGCCGACAAAGTGTGTTCAGCTCTCAGACACCGTTCTTGCGACGGTAGAGGAATGATCCCTCGCAGAATGCATGCGTAAGGCAGAGTTGGGAGGGTAAGCGATTAAAATGCATATCAATATTATCATTAGTATTATTATTAGTATTATTATTACAGTTCTCTTCAAAATACCTGGAATGAAAATGTAAGTTTTTTGAATAGATCTTGCGACTACAGTATAACTTATTGTACACGATATAATACCAATAATGTGAATGTCCCTTTTTTCCATTATTTTTTGTAGTCTAGTGACCCTAACCTGCACACGGCTGGTGACTCCGAGGGATTGCTGATCTGTCTCCGTCCTCTACTCATTCCCATTCATAGCCCTACTTCCCTCCAAGTTCCTCGATTGTTATCATTCGATGGTTGAGGACATATCTTTCCCCTGTTTTAATTTTCGTAATTCTTTCTTTTTGTCCATACTGTGTTCTGTGTGTTGTGTTTGAGTGTTCAGTTTTTAGACTGGTTTGGTGCAGCTCTCAATTCCTCCCTGTTCTGAGATAATCGCTCCATCTCTACATAGTTATCACACCCTACATCCGAGGCAGTCTGTTTACCATTTAACATATTCGTATTCAAACCTTGACCCACCCATGTAGTTGTTATCCTAGACCAATCCTTCCACAACTAACTTTGATATTCTTGGGTGCCATAAAATGAGCCATACCAACCTACCTCTCCTGTTCGTTAGCACTCGCCAGAAACATCTCTTCTCCCCCACTCACCTTAATACCACTCCATTTTTTACTCTTATCTATGCATCCATTCATCATTCTCCTCCTAAACGAAACCACACTTCAAACACTTCTATTCCCCAATTCTCTGCTGTACCAACAGTCCAAGTCTCTGATCCATAGAGAGTCACGTTCTAGAAAGGTTTTCAAAAATGATTTCTACTACCTAAATCTGTATTTTATGTCAACAGACTTGTCAGATGGTAATCAGTACTTAGCAGTAGTAGTAGTAGTAGTAGTAGTAGTAGTAGTAGTATTAGTAGGTGTCATTTACATATTCATTTTTAATTGACCACCTCGTGGCACAGTATTAATAACATTCTTGATTATCACTCCTGAGGCTTGGGTTCGATTCCCAGCTCTGCCAAGAATTTTCATTCTGTTCTGAGGGCTGAAACGGGGTACGCTCAGAGTCGTGAGGCAGAACTGAGAAGCGGTGGTTTCAAATCCAACCTCAGCCATCCTAAAAGAGGTTTTCAACGGCTTCCCACTTCTACTCCATGTAAATACCAGGATGGTTACTAAAATAAGGCCACAGCCGCCTTCTTCCCAATCCTAGTGAAAATCCACCGCCTGCTTCCAGTCGACCGACCGGGTCAGGGAATGGAATGAAAGAAGCCCCCCATCTAGCAACGAGGATATGAACTGTGCCGGCTGCCGAAGCCTGTCGCACTCCCCTGGGGCAATGATTAAATGAATGAAATGATAGTGGAGAGTGTTGCTGGAATGAAATTTGTGACAGGGAAAACCGGAGTACCTGTAGAAAAACCTGTCTGCCTGCACTTTGTCCAGCACAGATCTTACATGGAGTGACCGGAATTTGAATCACGGACCAGCGGTGAGAGGCCGGCGTTCTGCCGCCTTAGCCATGGAGGCTCTCCCAATCCTAGTCTCAACTATAAATACATCCACAGATACCACAATAACACTGGTTATCAGGCAAATACTGATGATGATGATGATGATGATAATTGTTGTTTTAAGGGGCCTAACATCTAGGTTGCCTGCACACGCCGAAGTACACGGGGCTAAATGGCCATGGTGTCACAAACCCCTTAATGAATCATCAATAACTGGCTTTTTTTATTATCATCCTCACCATCAGGGGTGCAAAACCTAGATGGTACTCCCCTTAAGAATAACTATCACCGTTTCAAATTCGCTCTTTAGGCAGATGCGAGCAATTTACTATTTTGTAAACCCCTGGATGTTGAGAGAAATCCTGGATAGGAACGGCGGACCCGTCAGATAACCTTCCACTAAATGCCTGCGTGTACAGTTTACGTTCCGGTGTGTGGACTTTATTAGGCTGAAATAAGATGCGATATTGCATTCGGCAGGCAGAGCAAGTTCATTCTATTCGGCAGAGTTCGTGTGTCCTCGGCTGAACTCGTATGTTGGCCTTGTGTGTGCACTAGATGATGACAACACGTATGAGGTGCCGATAACCTCACATACGGAATACGGTATTCTCTTGTTCCCCAAAGCTGTTTACTTCTCCCACTCCATGACGAAACAGCACGCTTAATGTCGAAACGTCTAGTTAGAACTGCACTGGTCTCTCACATACAAGTTATTGTTCATATCGGGACTTGGACCTTGTGGTCATCAGCCCCGAGTAATTGGCTGTGTCTGCGGGGGCGTTCAAGGCCAAATTCGTAAATGTGTTCGTCCTCTCCCCCTTTTAGAGTAGCTCCCACCCTCATCCAGCCGTCCACTGACTCGACTAAACTCCCCACCGAACTTTGCGTTGCGTATTATTCAGACGTCGCCTCCGTGGTGTAGTGGTCAGCGTGCTTAGGTGCCACCCCGGAGGTCCGAGGTTCGATTCCCGGCTCTGCCACGAAATTTGAAAAGTGGTCTCGGGTGGTCCAAATGAGTAGAGGAGGTTCGATTCCCACCTCAGCCATCCTCAAAGTGGTTTTCCGCGGTTTCGTCTTCGGGCAATTGCCGGGATGCTACCTACCGTCAGGCCACGGCCGCCTCCTTCCCTCTTCCTTGTTTATCCCTCCCATTCCTCCCATCCCGCCCCATCCCTCACGAGGCCCCCTGTTCGCTTTGCAGGTGAGGCCCCCTGGGTGAGGCGCTAGTCCCGCCTCCCCAGTTGTATTCTCCTTTTCGATGTCAAGCTCCAGGACACTGCCCGTAGAGGCGTAAAAGGTGGGATCCCTCGCTGGGTCCGTGGGGAAAAAAGCCTACCTGGAGGGTAAACTGACTACGAAGTCGAAAACGAAAAATTATTCAGATGCTAAAATGTCATTTATCTGCGTATATAACTTACAGAACTGTTATTGTTGATTCATTAGGGGGGGTTTGGACGTCGTGGTCATGTAGCCCCGTGTACTTGGGTGCGTGTGTGGAATTTGTATAATGACCTCCTGTATGCTATTGTGATGGTTGTATTAGTGTGTGTATTTGTAATTCAGATGAGGATTGGGAAGGAGGCGGCCCTGGCCTTACGGTACGTTAGGAACCATTCCGGCATTTGCTTGGAGTAGAACCATGGAAAGCCATTTGAAGGATGACACAGGCAGGAATCGAGCCCACCTCTTCTCAGCTTTGCTTCACGACATTGCGTGTATCCCACTCCAGCCCTCAGACAAGAAGTAGATTTCCGGGCAGTGACGGAAATCGAACCCGAACCTTTGGGGTGACAGTGAAGAAACTTACAGAATTACCTAAGGTACCGTACTAGAATTCATGATAATTCCATGACCCCTATTGGCGTAGTGGCTAGCATTCTTGGCTTTCACCCTCACGGTCCGGGTTTGATTCTCAACCCTGGCAAGAAATTAAATTCTTATCTTATAACTGGATACGGGTACACTCAGCCTCATGAGTCAGAACTGAGAAGAGGTGGGTTCGATTCCCACCTCAGTCATCCTGGAAGTGGCTTTCCGAGGTGTCCCACGTCTACTGCAGGTAAATGCAGGATGGTTTCTAGCTTCAGTTTACGGCCGCCTCCTTCCCAGTCCTAGTCTCAATTATAATTACACACACTACTACAGACATCACTAGGGCCCGAATGTTGATGTCGTAAAAAAGTTTTAAAAAAATGCACTTAAAATTTGCGAAAATGACTGTAATAAATGACCTAAAAATTCGAAAAATGCACTATTAATTGGAGAAAATGATCTTATAATAATAAACTCACCAATATTTCAAAAATGACATCTTAAGCTCAAACTGAAAAGTCAATCAAAATAGATTTCTAAATCTTCTTTCAGCAGCTACTTTAGTTCCACACAGTCTGCAAAACAATATGCTTCCATCGGTGGAAAGCACATCGTCACCAAATTCAGATACTTGTTGTTTTAAATGTACTGACACACTCTGTTTTATTTTAGGCATTTTGAAAGCGGCAATGAACGATATCTCTCGCCGTGTACTATGCGGAACTGAGACAAGAGACCCCTTCCCCTTTCTACCCTGCCACAGCTGACCTTGGTCAACAGAGTAGGTAACACTCCATTCAGCTACTGACTGGTTTGCGACGAAAACAAGAGCATCTGTATACCTCCGGTACTGTTCTTCTGCATCCAAGCAATAGCATTACTAATTCCACTAATAGCAATACTGAAATATTGTATTTCAATATTTTAAAATATCTTGTATCAGCTACTAGCTTCTTCTTAACTCTGAGAGACGTAACTCCCTCATATAAAGCTTTGACATGACTAAATTGAAAAAAAAAATGACCTTTAAAGGCCGATTTCTCTAAAATATGACCCAAAAAATCTACCAAACTTAAAAATGCTCTTAAAATGGAAAAATAGCAAAAAAAATGCAAAAAGATGCAAAATAAAAATGACATATTTGAAGACGGGGTCGCCCCGTCCGGAGTTTCAATGTACATCAGCATTGTTTTAGACAACTCAGTAAAAAGATGACACGTCATCAACATCCGGGCCCTAGACATCACAATAGCACAAGTCATTAGACATATCCTGCACACATTCAAGTACACGGGGCTAAAAGAACACGATGTCGCTTGCCTCTAAATGAATTAACGACAAGAACAAACAATCGCACTGTCAGCAGCTACCTTCTGCGATTTCAGGTTGTGTATTGAGACTCCACATTCAAAGGTCCTGGTTTCGATTCCTGGCACTGCAAAGAAATTCACTTCTGGTCTGAGACTTGGAAAGCAAAGCTAAGAAGGGATGGGTTTCATTTCCATGCCAACTGTCCTGAAAGTCGTTTTCCGAGGTTTCTCCACTTCTACTCCAAGCAAGTGCCGCGATGATTCTTAACGTAATACAAAGACCACCTAGCCTCAGTCACAATTACTACCCTTTCACGGATTGATTGCCGGCGGTCGAGATGGGAACTATTCTTTGTTTACATTAGTCACACGCCAGCCCACTTCGTTGACCTCGACAGTTGCGCGAGTAGGATATGACTCAGCTCCAGTAGCCTCAGTCTTCGTTTAACTGTCCGTGGTGACATGTGCTCCTGTGACGCTTATCTGACGGAATGCTGCTTGACTTATGTGTATACTGCACTCTGTCATCGCTGTGTCCTCCACTTCACCCCGCGGGGCTCCTGCTACAATGAATGACAAACGCTGGTGCAGCCACGTTCAGCGGCAATCAAATGTTAAATGGGTAATTCACACACTACTATAGTTATCACAATTGTACAGGTCGTCAGAAAAATTCCATACTCACCCAAGAGTTATACAGTATGAGCAATATGTCATAAAGCACTTAATTGAATTACCCCGTGACGTAGCCGTGCGCGTCAAATCGCTCACCACGATCGCGATGGGGAGCTGCAGCAAATCCGGAGATCAGAGGTTCTAATCCCGGTACTGACAGCGGCTATCTTCAGTGGTGTTTTGCCCCGTTTTCTAACACTCCCTGCAGATAAATGGCGGAATAGTACCTTAAATCAAACTCTGGGGCAAATACCCCCATCCGTCCCTAATCGCACAACTACAATCATCAGAATAACACAGGTTGTAAAACAGATTCCCCACACACTGAAGTTTACGGGGCAACATGACCAGGATGTCGCAGAACCGCTAAGTCAATCAACGTATGAATTGATTACTGTTTCAGTGACTGTCTCGTTGCTTTCAGCCACCTCATCACTTTCTTGGGGATAATTTGTGAGATTTTGATCAATCTAATTCTAAAGACCCAGGCTTATACCTTACGAAATATATTCTGAATTGCGCAGACTGTCACCATTACGAGGTGGGGAAGTCGCCATTACCAAAGCAACTCCTTCACTGTGTCTGTACTGAAATCTAAAATGGCACGCCTGAGCAGTTTCGCCAGCCATCGTTAGTATTTTTCTAACTAAATGTAGTGAATGAATTTAAGGATCTAGTGAGATTTCATGTAACATCATGAGAGTAGAGAAATCCTGGCATGAAAAGAATAATTTGTTCTTTGGAGAGCACAGCACTCCTGGTTGTGGGGGGGGGGGGGGTTCCCCGTCTCGGTATGTCCTTTTGATTCAACACTGGCTGAATATAACTGGATGCAGTTATGCAGAAAGGAATAAGGAAAAAGGGAAGCTTGTGGTATAACGTGACCGTTAATCTCGCGATCATGAGCCACGGGACCTCCTTTTTACGTGGAATCCGAACCACTTCACATGGCACTTCACTTCGAAAATCTCACACGCATCGACCGGGAATCGAACCCAGTCCGCCTTGGTGAGAGGCGAATAGTTTGATCGCTGCGCCACCACGCCCCCTGTGCAGAAAGGATCCAAGCGCCAAGATGGAGCTTTGAGAAAAATTAGTCCTGTGTTATACTGCAAGTAAATCCTGAATATATCATATGTTGCATGGTTTGAAATTATGTTTTATGAAGAAAACATATGTCAGTGCTATAACCCCTTTGCTTCCTAACAACGGAATCGTTTAAGCTTAATGGAAGAGCGACAACTGAAAATAAGATTTTAGAGAAATTAAACCCAAGCCTTTGAATCCCAACAAGAAGTTTTTATTTTAACAAAACTGCTTTCAGGTTTGAGAACACAAGAGCAAGAGTTGATTTGAGTCTACCTTGAAGGAATATGGGTCATCAGCACATGCTACTGTACGCCAAGGGTTTGGTTCCCTGTTTTCCGAATACATTTCAATCTGATCTGATGTACTGGAAAGGTATCGCTATCATGCAATTCACCCAGGTGGTGTTAGTTTGGAAGACACACCAGGCCAGTGAGTGCACGAGGTCTTTTCTCTAGCGTCGGCAATTTCCAGCGATCTAAACAGACTCCTAAATAAGCGATCACAGCGGTGACGCACCGTGGATGTGCATATCTTGAGGAAGACGTGACTCAAGTTTCATCTATATGGAATACGTACTTGGTGTGAAGGAAAGGATAACTTAGAACTTGAACGCACTACGTAAATCAACCGGATTAGCTACGCTTTTTGAGGAGCAAAGCAATGAGGCCAGGTTATCTCTGGACTCAAAGACGAGTGGATTCGAAATGTCGGGCTTGAAATTGTTGTCCATGGTTTTCAACTCCAGGGACTGTACATTCTAACAGGCCACGGTCACTTCCTTCCAACTCCTGGCCCAATTTCCTTCATCTTTGTTCATTTAACTCCACTCATGAGCATGGACATCCGGCCGAAAAACCATCCACTACAGAAATCTCGTCTTGCTTCATCTCCAACCCGTAGAAATGGAAATAATACAGATACAAATGCAGTAGTCTATGTATTTATTCAATTAAAATATTTTACTGAGCTGAGTTAATAGAAAAAAATGTATGTAGGATCTTTGCGAGTTTATAAAGGTCTATGGAGGTTAGAACACTTACTTGCACGCTAGTTTAATAGAGACACTTTCCAACAACCTGTCGTTGACTGGTTCACATTCATCGGTGCTCTGTTATTGGCGAGGAATTCTGGATATATAGAACACGCCATCGATTCTTTAAAAAAAAAACAGTACATTATCGAACAATATGTCGTATTAATAGTTTGAATTACTGAAATCTTATATTCGGTTTTAGAGTGAATTAATTAAAGAGGTGAATGGAAATTAATATAAAAGTATGGCATTAGGCTGCTAAAATGGCTGTGGGTGGCACCCGAACCAGGTGCTAAGCCATAACCTCCCGTCACATTGTGAACGAACTACAGTATATTCATAGTTGCATTTACAAAAGCTAGGACGAACTATGTCCGCATAGTGATCAGATAGAAAGTGACTACACCGAACGTGAGAAAACATGCAACGACTTCTTCCAGGAATCCCTCAAGCAACGTCAGGAAGAACTGCCTAAGGGCAGTTATGTAAATAATACGCACGTACAGACCGTGAATGGAAGTGAACTGTAAGTGCATTATACAATGCGCTAATCTTCCAAACTGTGCGTGTAGTCCGTGACTAGGAGGTAGAGGGTGAGTGTTGGTCCAGTGGCATATCCATTTGCCCTGGGATTGGAATCCTGGTGACTATGGGTTGCAATCTTTCACCTGAATAATTGTGTAGGGCCAGGAATTGCATCTGGCCTTAAACCTCTGGCCAAGAAAATTTTTCCAATTGGGCTCTGGCCCAGATTTTTGGAATAAGGCGAAGACAGTTTCTTCCAATATTTCTGTACGAAACCATTCTTTTAATATAATTATATATTCTCCAATAATTTCCTTTTATCCTAATATTTTTCTGAAATATTTCCCACCTTCGTCACTGCTTCTAACGTACATGTTTCCGCAGTAATACTGTATATCACCAGGATTATAAGTCATGTTTGAGTGCTCATTTCTGAATATGTGTTTCCATAAATCATTAACTATTGAATCAATCCCATGCAATTTAAGCCTGTAGTATGTTCCTATACTCGAGCGCGAAATTAAAAGTTCAGTGATATGATTCCCAAACTATTTTACAGGAGCTCTCATACATCAGTATTATGCTGAGTGCAATGGCTTCAATTTGGATAGAACTAGACTATTCACCAGACGAGTAGATAGATTTAGTGTAGGCCTTTTTTATATTTAATATGTTGCGTTATAATTGTCACGAGAAAGATATAATAATTTGACTCGAATTAATGTTGATTGCATTAATTCCACATTCCGAAGAGTCCGTAGGTAAAATTTATTTCGGCAGGGAATAGAAAAACAATGAATTAAGCTTGTAATTTTACATAACTATTAATTTCGCGATCATAAGTAACTGGACTTCCTTTTTACGTGGAATTCGAACTACCGGACGTGACATTTCAAGTCCCACATACATTACCCAAGAATCGCACCCGGTCCGAATGGGAGGGGGGCAAGCAGCTCGACCACTTCGCCATCACGCCCCCTCAGGGGTATTAGTTACTTTCAGAATATTTTTATCAATTGTAAATTTTAATGTTGTAGCACAAATACACGACCATATCCGATAATGTGCTATTTTATACCTCGGAATTAACGAGTTTCAGAAAAATGAGTTTCGGAATTTAGTTTTAGAACACTTAAGAATGGGTTAAGAACTTTCCGAAAAATCTGCAATTTAGAAAATTTTATTCATTTTCATCTTAGATTCTTATGCATTTCAGGGTAGACTAATCTCCCTCAACCTTACGAATCTCATGCTCCCTGTCATCCGAGCCGACTTGTTCGCAAAGCTTCATCCATAGCGTTCAATCCAAGTTTTGTCTTTAATTCTTCATTACGAGTACCAGACTGTCATTGTTTCCACCAATTATTACTGGCGATCAATCTTGCTGTCTTCATTACCGAAAAAAAAATCAACAGCCTGCTTCCAGTCTCCGACCGGGTCAGAAATGGAATGAATGAAGCCCCTATCTAGCGGCGAGGATATGAACTGTGCCGGCTGCCTAGGCCTGACGCACTCCTCTGGGGGCAATGATTAAATGAATGACAGACGAAATGAAATGATAGTGGAGAGTGTTGCTGGAATGAAATTGTGACAGGGAAAACCGGAGTACCCGGAGAAAAACCTGCCTGCCTCCGTTTTGTCCAGCATGGATCTCACATGGAGTGACCGGGATTTGAACCATGGACCCAGCGTTGAGAGGCCGGCATGCTGCCGCCTAAGCCACGGAGGCTTACTTCTTCATTACTTCATTACTACTACTTCGAATTCTGGCGTGAGGTCTGGAACGGGCTACACTCAGCCTCGTGTTGCAAAACTTAAAAGAGGAGGGTCTAATTCCCACCTCAGCCATCCTATAAGTGGTTTTCCGTGGTTTCCCCACTTTTACTCCAGGCAAATGCTGGGATGAATCTTAACTTAAGGCCACGGCTGCCTCCTTCCTAATCCAATCCCCAATTTACAAATACACACACTTGTACAGCTATCACAATACCACAGATTAACACGTAAATTACACACAAAAATAACATACACAGGGCTTTATGATCACGAGTTCGCAGTTCCTAAAATAAGCAACAACAACATCTATAGCCAGGCCATCCAGTCATTGCGCTCCGGGAGCGCGGCCGTGCTTGGAGAGCACTGGGCAGTCAGACTAGCGCTCCTTCCCCTACCACCCCTGCACTGTCGCAGCGAGGAGACGGACTATGTTCGAACCACGCTGTCTAGACACGTACGTACAGTCGTGCGGCTGACGGCTCTTGTGGGATTGTTGACATATTAATAGGGCTGTTTTGCCATAACAAATATACCGCATATACATATCGAACGGTACTCTGATGTATGGAATGTGCAGGAAACGAACACAAGTGGTCAGTAAAGAATATTGTGATTTATTCCAAACTGAAATGTGAACATATTAGAGAGGAAAATTCAACAACAAATTGTGGTCTTTTTAACACATTACATCTCTGTTGCACACTAAACATTTGGCATACCCTTTATAAGCTGTAGAAAAAAAATGCCCAATCTGCTTTAAAGACTGCTGCTTCACCACTCCTTTTTTTTGTATTCTGCTCAGTAATGACCACTGCGAAACTGATTTACTTACACGCTGTCAACAAAGCGCATGGGACTGGACTAGCGACTGATGGATCGGCTGCACACTTCAGCGTGTTCCGCCAGCCAAGCTCCTTCCACCACTTCTGAAACTACCTTCCACCAAAGAGCTCGGAGCACAGACTCAGAGCGTGGCCGGAGCGCTGTCTGGATGGCCCTGATCTATAGTATTACTTCCAGCATAAGACGGAGATAACCCCTATCACCCAGCTTTCATTTCTGTACAACATAGGCTAGTTCATGTGAATAACTTAGCCTACTAAACGATGACAAAATACCTTCATCAGCACTTCCTTCCTTCTTGCACAATACAGTAGATCACAACTGACAAGGGAAGTATCAGGTAAGACAGGTCGAAACCTATCTTCAAACTTTGTGGACGCAATCATTGTACTATAAGAGGGCAATGTGCGGGAAATCAGCCTCCAGATTGAACTGCAAGGCTTCGAAATCATTAGGCAAATCTCTCATATAATTAAATGGGAAGTAGCGAGTACCGTACATGTTACAAGGGACAGCCCTGACGGCCCAGGCACTCAAGAATGGTGGGAAGCAGCCGCAGGCTCCAGTCAGCATATACGCCCCACCTCGCGACAACACCGAATGCCGCAGGGATGTCCAGCTCCGCCAACCGTCATTCCTGAGTACCAGGATGTCAGGTACGATTTCGGAGCCTTGCAGTTCAATCTGTCAGCTGATTTTCAGCACGTTGTCCTCTTATAGTACAACGATTGCGTCCACAAAGTTCCAAGATAGGTTTCGACCTGTCTTACCTGATACTTCCCTTGTAAGAACTCCCTGCATTGGCTTTGCTGCACCTCGCCTCTGTTTCACATCTATAAGGTGCGTTCAAAAAGTAACGAGCCGGAGGCTGGAATGCGCAAACTGGTGACTACATCGGCTAATCGTGGCGTGTGTAACGAGGTGTGGTTCCGACCAGAGCGTGGAAGATCACAGCCCGTCACTAGAGGGCACGCGTGCACGTCACGTGACGATACAAAGCGAGCAGCAGCATGCATCAATCGTCCAAAGCTGCCAGTCGCATTGCAAACAGTGACATGGAGGCGTCAACCGAAGAGCAAAGAGGTGTTGTTCGGTTTCTGACAGCGGAAGGAGTTGGGGGAACGGACATTCATCGCCGAATGTCACAAGTGTACGACGAACACTGCATGTCCTTTGCAAGGGTCAAGGCGTGGCACAAGCGCTTTAGGGAAGGACGGGTGTCGTTAGCCGATGATGCCCGGTCTGGGACACCCCCCTGCATTACCGATGACAACGTCCAGCTGGTTGATGCACTCATTACCCAGGACCACCGAGTGACAGTGAACGCCATAGCCGCCGTGGTCGCTCCACGACAATGCACGACCTCATACGGCCAACACAGTCACGGCACTCCTGCAGAAATTCAAATGGGTGGTTCTCAGCCATCCTCCATACAGTCCAGACCTCCCTCCCTGTGATTACGCCATGTTTGGTTCCCTGAAAAGGGCTCTGCGGGGCCAACGATTCACCTCGGGCGCCGACGTCCAGCTGTACGTGCGGAACTGGTTCACATCGCTGCCCAGGGAATTTTATGAGACAGCCATTCACCGCCTCGTGTCACAGTGGGACAAGTGCCTCAACAGCCAGGGCCAATACTTCTAACATACAGGTACTGGTTTCTGTAATTATGCCTCCAGCTCGTTACTTTTTGAACGCACCTTATACTAACCTGAATTTTTTTTTACATGAAGTAACTGTCTATAAAAGCAATTGTCTACTCCTCCCGTAGCCTTTTTATTCGGGCATACTGAATATCTGATCGTAACGTTCCTCTTATCCCCTTCGTGGCGTAATGGCTAGCTTTGTTGGCTACCATTCCTGAGGCCGTGTTTGATTCCCAGTTCTGCCAAGAGAGTCCACCCCGGCAAATGTCATGATTATAGTCTACCTTATTTCAAGTCCCAGGCCACCTACCCCATCCCTTGCCATAATTTCTACAGTTACACACACTCCTACGGTCACCAAAGAAACACAGATTACTTGACAAGAAACACACACCTAAGTACACGGGGCTGATGACAAAGATGTCTCAAGCCCCTAAAACATACGAAAAATAACAAATTGTGTGCAGTCTGGAAGAGGACTCCATTATAAAGAGGCTAATTTGGATGGCAGGCGTAGCTCAAGCTCCGGGACTGAACGATTCGCCAGCTGCCGGTTCGAGTCTGGCCTAGGGCATGCGTGATTGTGTTGTCCTCAACTGCATGTTTAAATCATCAATTGTCCAATCCATCGCGTATCAAATCATCGTTGGTTACATCAACAAATATGTGAATCTAAATTAAAAATTGCAGTATAATCAACGTGGCTAGAATATAAATTTCTGCTGGCTGCATGGTCGATGAGACCAAAAGCCAAAAACATTTTTTTTTTAATTTCAAATGAACGAAGAGGCTTGACTTTCTCTCCTACCAAAAGAGGAGCTTCGTGCTACCAGAACTAGGCTAACGATATGCTCTATATTATGTTTCTTTGTTGTGTCTGAGGTGATTTTATTTGTAGGCTGTTAAGTATTTTAACGACTAATCTAGTCTGCACGCCTCTGTGTGCGAAAGAAGCACTTTATTTGTCCCGTACCAGCAGTTGCCACAGCAATTTCATTTACTTCTAAACCTCTACCTTGAACTCGTTAAACACAGGAACTTTAGATAGCCTGTTAGGTCTACCTCTGCTTTTCTTACCATCTATTGAACCCTTCAGAATAGCAGTGTTTTATGCAAGAATCTTAGATCAAGGGGTCGCGTTCAGTTCATAGTGTGGTGTTTACGTCCGCCAAACTACGTGCTTTTCTGAGGCAAGGGTTATAGGATAAAAACTATAATTAAGAAAGTAAGGAGACAAAACGTAAGATAATAACAAGATTTAATAACTAATTTGTGCATAAAAGAATAAAACAAACAATAATAAACAAAATCCTCCCTGAATTTTCCCTGACAGGAATATTTATCACTTTGAGGAGTCAGATGGATCTCCCCTTTTCTAATAAAATGTGGATCCAAGTTCCATTACCTTGCATATGAATTTATGTTCGCGTGATGACTATCTACGAGAAATGAGTACTTGGATGATCGTTCGTTCACAACGGGTTAACAGCCACGGTGCTCACGAACAATCATCTCGTAAATCAACGTTTATGGATATGGGCATAACATTAATAAAAATCCTTAAATCTAATTCTGACACACATATTACAACTCTACTATTTACAGGCATCTCTCTGAGACCCTTATTAGTGTGGTGACACACTTAACCAAATGAGCTGCCACAATGGCCAGATACTCAACAACAAGGAAACACAGCGCCGCACGTGACTCACGGGTCACTGACATGGAAAATAAACATAGAATAAACCAACAATAACAAACAACCTGAGTGGTTAAGATTACTTTATATTAACAAAATTGCATGTTAAGGAAACGCTTCGAAGTTTATCGTGTTTCGTAGGCAACTCCCATTTATTTAAACAATTTTACCACTGATCAGTTTCTCACATTTATATTTATTTTCAACTAATTGGGAGCCAGACGTGCACTCCACTAATGATGAGCTTGCTTGCGAAACTCAGCCAGCCCTTGTGACAACAACTCACCCTTTCCTCAATACCAGTCATGTCCCCCTTCCAGTGTATATAAATAGCCGACCAGCTGGACTGTTATCTCAAGGAATCAACAGCAACTAACATCTCCTCCAACTCAACATATGGTCAGACAATAATCACATATCCATAATTGTCCTCGCAAGGATACAATATGAATCTGGTACCAAGCTGACAGAAATCAGTCTCTGCTGAAATTCCCGCTTGTAATACCACAAAAATATACTCACAATACACACATCTGGGACTGACATAACGCCTTTCACACGGGTCTGCTGAATTAGAGCTCGCAAACATTTAACACAATATTTAAAACTTACGATAGAGTTGAATACTCTTCGTCACAAATTACATTGCTCCAAAGGCAATAATCACACTGAATCTGATCAATAATAAATCTCAACAAAATTTAATTACCCTCCAATCTACTATATAATTATATTAATTCAGTCCTACTTCTGAAACACGACATATCTCCGAGAGACGTTTTTAACCGCACTTCGTAACCTAGGCGAACACGGCCGTTCACATAGCTACGTTAGTTAACACAACACAAAGAAAAGAACCTTCCATCACTTACAATTGTGCGAGCTGCTTCCAAACAAAAGTGTGTCAGATCAAAACTAAATATACTACATTTATCACACAAGTAAAGTTTTTACAAAAATATGTCCCATAAACCATAAGTTAATTTAACAAATAATAAAATATTATTTTGTACTCATCTCTTTTTGTAGTCACCCGTCAA
The DNA here is from genome assembly GCA_946902985.2 of Meconema thalassinum. Lineage (NCBI taxonomy): Eukaryota > Metazoa > Arthropoda > Insecta > Orthoptera > Tettigoniidae > Meconema > Meconema thalassinum. The sequence goes on along the minus strand of OX336389.2, from coordinate 1,305,508,397 downwards.
AGAACATCAGACGCCATTCCCCAACTGGATGATTCTTTATCTCATATCAGCCATCTGGACGGAGTGTTGAGAATTCCAAACTTCCTCTGCATTCATCGACGTCATCATTTGCGCTGATACAAAAATAGGTTATTATACACTTTATGTCTGACTACTAAATTCGCTTGTTCAGGTACTAAATTCCCTGTCACTGTTCGTTGGCGAATTATCGACGATACTGCCCCTATAACTATAGTACTATGACTATCTATCACTGAATTTAACACTTTACACTGAATATCTTGTGTCCTCGACACACAAAAATACAAGTCTACGTCCGTAGACGCACCAAATAAAAGTCTTGTGTCCTCGACACACGGAATAAAGTCTACGTCCTCAGACGAACAGAATAATAATAATGTCTTGGCTCTTCGACACACTTATAAATGAACTGGCCCTTGGGTCTAGATGGAGGGGGAATTTATGTAAAAATTTCTCGAAATAATTGTGGGACAGGAATGAAATAAATATCACTGAACTCGTAATATTGCACAGGTCAAGAATATGCCCATTAATCCTAGAATCGATCGTAGAGATTTTGTCTAGGCGATTTCCCGCGTGAATGCTAGCCACCGCGTACCCCAGCCGGAGTTGGCGCGCAAGTAGGCATTCTCTTCTCATTGGTTCTCCATTTCTAATAATTTGGCGGTTTCTAGTAGATCTTGGCGTCTTGGGAGTGTCTATTTTCTTCATCAGCCATTCACGTTACTGCATCATATTTCTTCTAGGCGCGAATATCACAATGAACATACCAGAACCATGTCTCACCGCGCGTCGCTTCTAAAATTGAGGTACCCACACCTGTCCTTGTGATACATAGCTATGCTATTTCTTTTCATAGCTCAAGTATTTAGCCTTTTGTTAAACTGTCGCAGGTATGTCCCTACTGTCTCCAACAAATGCTTGAAATTTCCTCATCACTGTCTGGCTACTTTCATGATGCTGGTTGAAATATTTATTAATTGAAGAAATAAAAGTAGAATCATTTAACCAACATAGGGTAAAGGGTTCACTATAGCTTAGTTCGTTAGCCTCCTAGGTAGTCACTCCTCATCCATTGAAATCAAATGGCACCATAAAATGAGCCATCTAATATGAATAGCCTCATCCAACGTGCGCATTCATAATTAGCTGTATTATTTTGAGTGTAGGATAGCCATGCAACTGCTTAAAGTGCTACTCCAATGACAAGGTTTCTTGGTCTTCCGTTATCCAAGCATAGCACTACAAAATCTCGACCTATAAGTTATAACGTCACCGCCTGCAAAATCTGCAACAAAAAAAATGTTCTTCTCCCAACTTTACCTTAAAACTGATCACACCCTCAGCCCCACATAACAATCTCGTAAGGGTCACTTTAGTATGCTCTTCTGCAGAGTAAAATAGCCCGAATTGAAATATTCGGTTCGAATGCATATCTAGATAGGGTGGGGAAGCGTGACTAGCATTTGGGGAAAGCATAGAAGTGAACGGCATTATCTCATAGTGGTTTTTGCAGGCGCAGCAACGATACCTATATTCAAGACTGTTCGTAACAGACAATTATTATTGAACCTTTTGTCGCATTTGAATAAGCAGTAGGTGAACGTGGATATAGGCCTACATTCCCGACAAACATTGAGGTTTCTATAGCCCTGTGCAGAGGACATTGAACCTTAACTAAAGATCGATGAGGGTGTTATTGCGATGACTGTATTAGTGTGTGTATTAGTAATTGAGGATTGGGAAAGGAGGCGGCCGTGGCCTCAAGTTAGGTATCATCCTAGCATTTACCTGGAGTAGAAGTGGGGAAACCACAGTAAACCATTTCCAGGTTAGCTAAGTAGGTAATCATACCCACCTCTTCTGAATTCTGCCACACGCGGTTAAGTGAATACCGTCCCAAACCTCAGACCATAATTAATTTTCTTGGCATAATCGGGAATCGAACCCAGGACCCGTGAATCCAGAATCTAAATACGTACCCCGTGGTGTAACTGTTCACATTTAATGCCTTGCCAAAAGCCTCCGTGGCTAAGGCGGTAGCACGCCGGCCTCTCACCACTGGGTCCGTGGTTCAAATCCCAGTCTCTTTATGTGAGATCTGTGCTGGACAAAACGGAGGCAGACAGGTTTTTCTCCGCGTACTCCGGTTTTCCCTGTCAGAATTTCATTCCAGCAACACTCTCTACTATCGTTTCATTTCATCTATCATTCATTTAATCATTGCTCCAGAGGAGTGCGACAGGCTTCGGCAGCCGGCACAGTTCATATACTCGCCGCTGGATGGGGACTTCATTCCTCCCATCCCTGACCCGGTCGGTCAAATGGAAGCCGACTGTGGATTTTCAATTCCTCACCAAGACCGGGATGCGGAGCTGCAGTACTCTAAGTCCAGAGATCGGAAGTTTGAATCCCGGCACTCTCACTAGCTATCCCAAGTGTGTTTATTTCACACTCTCTCCATGCAAATGCGGGTTAGTAACTTATATCAAGTCCCGGAACATCTATCATATCCATTACCCTTATAAGTACAGCTACACAACCAGAGAAACACAGGTTGTCAGACGAATTAAACACACGTCTGAGTACACAGGGCTGATGACCAAGGTGCCCCAAGCCCCTAAACCAATTTACAAACATAACCCCGCGGCGTAGCCATGCGCGTTAAGTCATGCACCACGACAGCGACGGGGCGCCGCAGCAAGTCCGCAGATTAGGGGTTCGAATCCCAACTCTGACAGCGACTATTCTGAGGGTTGATACCGAGCTGCGCTAATGGGTCCTCTCCACTGGAGTCAATTAGGAAAATCCTAACAGGGGATGTTGCCTGTGGCGTGTTTCTCTGGTCTCACGCCAAACCGGACGTGAAGATAAGTACTGTCGGAATGTGTCAACCTGCGCTGATCTTCAAGGTGTTCTTTACTATCTACTCTTGTTATCTCAAAGACGTATTCGATATTATTCGTTAGCAAGATTTGGGATTATTCCAGATTCCCGGATTTCTTTAGCCTTGCACTTTAAGCTCAAGTTCGATCATTTTCATTGTATTTCACAGTTACTATTCAGATCTGCACATTTTAATTTTTATGATTTAGAATCATAAAAATGTCTTCGTATGTAAGTTATAGCCTGCACTATGAGCTTTAAAACGACATCGTGGGAACCAAAATACTTACATGTATTCTGCTACAAAACAAGATGCATTCGTAAATAAATGGGAAGAACATTCCTTGTTCGAACACCTCCACATTTGGCCCTGTTGTGACCACTCACACTTACAAAATGTATAGTTTCCTAAACTCACAATTCTCCACCTCTTTGACTGTACATGGATAACATATTAGCTGCAGTGATCTAAGTTAACTCCAGGGATACCAGGATACTGCTCGGGTCCAAGCTCTGTGAACTTGCGGGGTGAGGGGAAGGGGCAAAGAAGGGTCAGAGGCGAGAAGAGAAGGGTCTGTCAACAGCCCGCCGTGTCATCTGGTATTCCTTTTTATTCCAATACTGCTCAAACCACTGTGGTGTTGCGAATGATTGAGTGAGTCACCGACTAATGTATTTGGTTCTGTTACTACGCACGGACCGAGAAACCCCATCACTCGTCACCACCACTACTCATAGACCGCGATCCACATTCCTCTCAGGTTCACGCAGCTTGGACCCGAGCAGTAGCTGTCAGTCAACTCATGGCTTAACCAACATTTCAAGAGAGGTTGCTTACCTTCCCAAACCCATTAGCGTGACTGGAATCGCTCGGTTTAGCGCAGTTCGACCATCCCGATTCTCAGTGTGATTCTTCCCCGAATTTTTCCACACTTCTTTCAGGCACATGCGAGGATAGAACCTTATTTCAAGTCCCGGGGTACCTACCCCATCCTTGCCCCAATACAGCTACACACACTACTACCATCGTCACATAAATACAGGCCATGTGATAGCCTAAGTTCAAACAACTCCAAGGTACACGAGGCTCATGATCAAGATGTCCCACGTCCCTAAAATGAATCAATAACAACATAAACAAGAATATTGCTTTGCAGAGATGGGATTCGAACACAGGACTTGGTGATCCGGAGACTCAATAAATAGGATATGGCGTATAGTCTGTTAGTTAGTTTATTTGTTAGTTATTTAGTTAGTCAGTAAGTTAGATAGTTAGTTTTTCAGTTAGTTAGATCGTTAGTTAGTTCGTTAGTCAGTTAGTTAATCAGTTCGTTCGTTAGTCAGTTAGTTTGTGTGTTAGTAAGTTCGTTAGTTAGTCAGTTAGTTAGTTGGTCAATTAGTTAGGTAGTTGGCTGGTCAGGGAAAGTTTGATGCTTGAAACTGTATTTATTAATCTCATGTATTTTTTTTTCAGGATTAGGGAATAACTTTCGTTTACTAAGGAAACACTGAAAATGGCTTCAAACACCATAATTAGCTGGTCAGTTCGTTAGTTAATTAGTTAGTTAATTAGTTAGTTAATTAGTTATATAGTTAGTTAATTAATTAATTAATTAATTAGTTAGTTAGTTAGTTAGTTAATGAGTTAGTTAGTTCGTTAGTTAGTTAGTAAGTTATATGTTAGTTAGTTAATTAATTAGTCAGTTAGTTATTTAGTTCGTTAGTTGGTAAGTTAGTTGGTTAGATAGTTAGTTATTTAATTAGTTAGTTAGTTCGTAAGTTTGTTAGTTATATGTTTGTTAGTTAATTAGTTAGTTAGCAATTAGTTAGTTAGTTCGTTCGTTAGTTAGTAAGTAAGTTAGTTAGCTAGTTAGTTAGTCAGTAAGTTAGTTAGTTAGTTAGTTAATTAGTTAATCAATCAATTAGTTAGTTAGTACGTTAGTTAATTATATGTTAGTGAGTTAATTAGTTAGTTAATTAGTTAGTTAGTTCGTTAGTTAGTTAATTAGTTAGTTCGTTACTTAGTTTTTTGGTTAGTTAGTTAGTTCGTTGGTTAATTAGTTCATTGGTTAGTTAGTTTTATGTTAGTTAATTGGTTAGTTACTTAGTTAATTAGTTAGATCGTTAGTTAGTTGCATGTTAGTGAGTTAATTAGCTAGTTAGTTATATGTTAGTTACTTAATTGGTTGGTTAGTTATATGTTAGTTAGTTAATTGGTTAGTTAGTTAGTTATATGTTAGTTACTTAATTGGTTGGTTAGTTAATAACTTAGTTAGTTAGTTAGTTAGTTATATGTTAGTTAGTTAGTTACTTAGTTATATGTTAGTTAGTTAATTAGTTAGTTAGTTAATTTCTTAGTTAGTTGGTTGGTTAGTTAGTTCGTTGGTTAGTTAGTTAATTGATTAGTTACTTTGTTAATTAGTTAGTACGTTAGTTAATTATATGTTAGTGAGTTAATTAGTTAGTTACATGTTAGTTAATTGGTTGGTTACTTAGATAATTAGTTAGTTCGTTAGTTAGTTATATGTTAGTTAGTTAGTTATGTATACAGTATCAACAAAGTCAGAATACAGATAGTCTCTAAATTAATTTCTTCTGCCACGCAACAAGAGAGTGACTCTTTGTGCTGAGAGTTGACTGGTTTTGAGTCTTTTGTGCGCCAAACTCACATTTCCCAGCTCCTTTAAAGTGTAAACTAATAAGCAGCCTTTGCCAACATGTCTGGCAGCTATGCGGAGAATTCTCTTGTTCATACGGACATCAGCTGTGGGAAATAAATCAGTGAAAACTGAAGGTGAGTGGCAAGGAATAAGTAAAGTATAATTCTGAGCTTATTTTACTTCTGTGAATGTGTCTAATTCTAGACTTGGCTACGGAGGGAGGCGGTCGTGTGTTTCAAACCAAACTCACGTGATGTGCTTTTGATGCTTTTATAATCACTCTGCCTGGCTAAAGCACTTGGTATCTGGTGATCACGTGTTGCGATAGCAAGAATATTCCCCTTTTAGCCTATAAATATCAGAATGTATGCAGCCATTGCGTATTGCCCCCTCTCTAACATTTCATCACTGTTGAATAGATACAGAAGCGTTTTAGCAATCTCCTTCTCACTCAGTCTAGAGCAAACCAACGACGGAAGTAATTCGAAATTCATGCATACATTGAAGTTAAAAGAGAATTGTGATATTCTCCGTTGTATGCGACTTACCGAGATCACCTATTGTGATTTTGGGACACGTATTGAGATTGAAGTTCTACCGACAGTGGTGGCTACGCTCGCTAAAGCGCAGTCTTAGGTCATAGGGCCAAGCTCTCTACTGACTCGGTAGACGCGTGGGTTCGAGCCCCATCGTCGGCCATCCTTGAAATGGTTTTCCGTGGTTTCCCATTTTGAACTCCAGGCAAATGTTGGCACGGTACCTTCTGACAGGCCACGGCCGCTTCCCTCCACATCCTTGCCCAGATTCATTCACCATTATTCATTTCATCTCTCATTAACTCCTCTCATGAGGTTGGCGTCAGGAAGGGCATCCGGCCACAAAGACTTCCATCACATCTCATCCCCGACCCCGTTGGAAAACGGAAATAAGAAGGGGTAGACATTGAGATTCCAGTTCCAAACACCCTGGGTTCGATTCCTGGATCTGACAAGAAATTAGATTCTGGTTTGTGGGTTTTAAAGGGTACCACTCAACCTTAGGGGACTACGTTGTCCAGTCAGTAGAGGCGCTGAGCTTCTAACTGAAAGGGAGTGGGTTCGATTCTCACCCAGGTAGTGGATTTTAGAAACATAACTACCAATTCACTCATAATCAGCCTACAAAAGAAATGCGTACCAGGGTAATTCCTGGGAGCAAAGGAGCTGACAACACCTAGTGCCAATGTCACAAAGGGTGGAAGCCTCCTCTTCCTTCCACTGCTCCAAGGGCCTCCATGGCCTGTGCGGAGTTGGCTTTGCTTTCTTTCACACTCAACCTTATGAGTAGGGTAGGCAATCTGAGGCGATTACAGGATATCTCACTAGCAGGGAATGTAGGGTAGAGTAAAGTAACTCCGTGATACTAAGCTTTTTTTGTTACTATTTCTGAAATTTTAGATTTCAGTTAGTTCGATTCATTTCATGTTAAAGAGGAGTACCCTACGGAACATTCCTGGCATATATCTTACAAATATTCAGAAGTTATTTCAAGATATTAACTAACAAAATCCGGTAGTAGAAGTAGGTAACGCCGTGATATTCAAGTTACTCTGTGATAGTGTTCAAGTTACTCCGTGATAGCATGGTTTTCACCATTCAGTGTACCTTTTAATCGTGAAAACTAACGTTTTATGTAATAAAAGTGTTCAAATCGTATATAGACTATACATTTCTATTACCCCATATTGCCCATATTGAAACATTTCACTACACAGTTATTTATAGAAAAAAACAAAACATTTTATTAAAAATATTCCATTAACTTAAACATATTTTAAGTCTTATTAGATTCCTCACACCTATCACTCATAAAATAGATATTATAGGTACCAGACAATACAAAACCGATAATCAATCCATTCGGCTCCATTCTTCCTCTTGGTGTCATCCGCCAGGGGAGCAACTTCACGCACCACAAACATCATCGTCATTGTTCTGGGGTCTGGAATTAGGCCAAGGCCGATCTATTGTGTCTATTTTGACACACTATCTTCACTTCAAATCAGGCGACACAACGAATGGCTTTCCAATTTTTGCAAGGGTTGCACTTCCTGGATCGGCTGAATATTTTGTGCAATAATCCTTTAGTGTACTCCACGGGTTATTAAATCGTCTACTGGCCTTGTATACTGACCATCCTTCTTCCTTCATCGAATTCAATGCTTCTTTAAGTGTTTCAGCTGTGTAGGAGCGAGCCTCTTTATTCCGTTTTGGCCCAATTTCAGCGTCCAACCTAAGAAAAACGTACTTATTGCTAAGCTCACACACCTTGCATGCGTAACACTACATGCATGTAAGTTTTGTACGCGAATGGTCTGCATCTTACCTCTGACTGGTGTTAAAATGAAACTTATATAATGAAACAGCTGTTTATAAGAAATTAAAATCTTCACCAAAGATTTCACTGGATGTGGATCACTTGTTGAAATGTCAACTCTCTGTTAATATTTTTTAAAACCTCATTGAGTTGGTCAAATATAGAACGCAAGGGCTTCCTGAATTCCTGGTTTCTACTGCCATCTGTTGGTAAAAACTTAGAACTTTCGGAATTGAACCTACGAAGTGATAGAGGAAATACGCTTTATCACGGCGTTACTTGATATCACGGAGTAACTTGACTTTACCCTACTCAGATATCTGAAGTACAGACAGCACATAGGAAATGGCATACTGCTAAACATTTCACCAATAAACGCTCAATAAATATACGCCGTCCTTTCTGCAGGAACTCACAATGAGTGGAACGTGGGTTGGTGACCACAGGGATCCCAGCCGAGCCCAGCATTGTTTCCACTTATTTGTGACGAACTCTAATTCTTTCATCCTTTCTATCGGTCTTCTTGATCAACTCGAGTTCTCTTCCGACAATGACGTTATTTGATGTTCCTAACTTTAATAGACCCTTGTGTATTTTAAAGGTCAGACTACCTGTACGAGGTCCTAAAGGGGCAGGGTATATCTATCCCCACCACGCACGCTGCACCATACTCAGGGGCTCACGGCAGATGAGGTTGAGAGCTGGGCCTGGTTTCCCCCTTCTTCTAGTGACTTTGGAGTGAACCCCTTCTCTTTCCCTTCACTATCGACCATCCATGGCTCTACCTTTATTCATGTTCCTCAATCGTCTTTCATCGAGGGTAGAGGTAATTTTTTCTCCTTGTATTGCATTTGTCGTATTCCTATAATGTTTGTCCATTTCGACTTCTGGTATGTAAACTAGATATAGGCCTAAGTCTGTAGTTAGTAAGAGTTGTTATTGTTGTTGATTTTTTAGCCCCGTGTACTTGGGTGTATGTAGAATTTGTCTGATAACCTGTGTTGTTGTGATGGCTGTATTAGTGTGTGTATTTGTAATTCAGATGAGGATTGGAAAGGAAGCAGCCATGGCCTGAATTTAGGAGTCATCCCGGCATTCGCCTGGAGTAGGAAGTGAGGAAACCATGGAAAACCACTTCCCGGATGGCTGAAGTGGGAATCGAACCCGCCTCTTCTCAGATTTGCCTCACGAGGCTGAGTGTACCCCGTTCCAACCCTCAGACCAGAATTAAATTTCTTGGCAGAGCCGGGAATCGAACCCAGCCACCGCGGTGGAAGCCAAGAGTGCTAGCTACTACGCAACGAGGTGGAGTTAGCAAAGTCTCCTCTACAAACTAGTATAGACACAGGTTGTTAGTTGTTTTGCGTTACGGTACCTCTGTAGTAGCGGAAGCTCGGCTAAATCCACAGTTCGGCTAGCTCCGCAGTACTTCAAATAAACCTGTACTGCGGAGTTACACCAGCGAGAGAGATGATTTTATCCCACCAGTTGTGTTGAGTGAATTATTCATTTCCCTTGGGTATGAATTTCAGAACGAAAGGTGCTGCAATCTACCGATAAACTTGTGAAAACCTGTAGCTGAGTGCGCGTGATGACGTCATGATAAAAGGCAATTATTTATAAATAATTTTACTGAATGCATTTATGCATTAGTTTTAGTAATGAATCATTTTATTGAAATAACTAGTACCCTGTCCGGGCTTCGCCCGGAAACAGTTATGACTGTGGAACGAATTCTTGTCAGCCTTAATTTAATAAGAATGACGAGGTTCGTGAAACACAAATCCCCCTTCCGTCCAATCTAAAAACACTTATAATGGGCGATGTATTGAAGATAGAGATATGCTCTCCAGGACTTATTTGTAGAACTTTTCATGCTGAACAATTCTTATACTCATAGTATATTGATATGTTTAACGGTTTGCCCAGCGTAAGCTTAAAAAGCGCACGGACGCCAGGTTCTTTCTTCGACTTATTCACTGAAATCGTTACTGCTTGACTTCCTTTGATTATAAATAAATAATTTTCTACAGAAACATTCCTCGAAATATCCTTTACAGAATGGTGAACACCGCATCAAAATCCATCCAGTGGTTCTCGAGATTACCCGTCACATCCAAGAATCGGGAACGTAGTTTTATACTTGAAACTAGCAACCAGACCTGGCTTCGCCCGGGAACAGTTATGAATGCATTACGTGATAAGCGCTCTTTTATTTTCATTGTCAATGAACAACGATCAATATCCGTTTTACGTCTCGGTATGATGGGTTAAAATCACTGACTGGACTATTAATTATATTATCATGCAGATGCATGTGCAACAAATTCTTGTCAGACGTAATTTAAGAATGGCGAGGTGCATGAAACACAAATCCCCCTTCCGTCCAATCTTAACTTGACTGTGAATTTTTCGGAACGAAAAGTTCATAGGCGAAGTGAAGAAAAGTCGAGTTGCACTTCCACGGAAACTCCAAACACAACCACTCTTCTCTAAAGTGTTTAACTCAACACGACTCGATAGTTTGCTGCTGGCTGTATCTGGGGCAATAAGCTCGTCCGCTAGCTAAGCTGTAACTGGGGTGATAGAATCGCCCCTAGCTAACTCGTAAACCGTCGCCTCAGTAACTGAATGGAGATTGTTGGAAGAAATGAAAACGTAAAAACACTTATAGTAGACGATGTATTAAAGACAGAGATATGTTCTTCAGGGCTGTTTTGTAGAACTTTTCATGATGAACAATTCTTACACTCATAGTATATAGATATGTTTAACGGTTTGCCCAGCGTAAGCTTAAAACGCGCACGGACGCCAGTTTTTTTTCGACCTTTTCACTGAAATCGTTACTGCTTGACTTCCTTTGGTCATAAATACATTATTTTCTACAGAAACCTTCCTCGAGATATCCTTTACAGAATGGTGAAAACCGCATCAAAATCCATTCAGTGGTTCTCCAGATTACCCGTGACATCCAAGAATCGGGGACTTTGTTTTATACTAAGTAGAGATTATACGCCAATCAGTATAATTTAATATAATATAATCCCCCTTCCGTCCAATCTTAAATTGACTGTGAATTTTGCGGAACGAAAAGTTCACAGGCTAAATGAGAGTTGCACTTCCAGGGAATGGAGAGGTGAATGAAACTCAATTCCCCCTTCCGTCCAATCTTAACTTGACTGTGCTTCACAGGCGAAATGAAGAAAACCCGAGTTGCACTTCCAGGGAAACTCCAAACACGAACACCCTTCTCAGAAGTCTTAACTCAACACGACTCAACGGTTTGCTGCTGGCTGTATCTGGGGCAATAGGTTCGCCCGCTAGCTAGTCTATAACAGGGATGATAGACTCGCCCTTAGCTAGCTCATAAACTGTCGCCTCAGTAGTTGAATGGACATGGTTGGAATAAAAATTAAAACGTAAACACTTATAGTGGGCGATGTATTGAATATAGACGTATGCTCTCGCGGACTTTTTTGTAGAACTTTTCATGCTGAACAATTCTTACACTCATAGTATTTAGATATTTTTAATGGTTTGCCCAGCGTAAGCTTACAAAGCGCTCGGACGCCAGGGTTTCTTTTCGACTTTTCCACTGAAATCGTTACTGCTCGGCTTCCTTTGATCATAAATAAATTATTTTTTACAGAAATCATCCTCGAGATATCCTTTACAGAATGGTGAAAACCGCATCAAAATCCATCCAGTGGTTCTCGAGTTTACCCGTAACATCCAAGAATCGGGGATTTTTTTAAATACTAAGTAGAGATAGAGATAATGTAATTTACCTCAGAATATTCATGCAATAGATGGTGATGAGCTTAGCTATAACGGCATAACTCTTAGCTTTAACCTCATAACTTGAGATTGAAGAGGCGCGCTGTGAGTGTGCCATTGCCGTAATTAGAAGCTGATTGATGGTCAAGGAAAAATGCACCTCAGAAAACAAAAGTGTTCGATGGCATTCCAGGTAGTGAAACTCAAGAAATTCATCCTGAGGCTCCAAGCACGTCTGGACAAGGAGTAGAACAAATTTCCAGCACAAAATAATAATGTTATTGTTTTTACGACGCCGGAGTGCCGGAATTTGCCCCCGGCTCCCCCACATTTGCGCATCCTCAAATGCCAACTGACTGCGCCGGGATTCGATTCCGCTATCTTGGGATCAACAGGAATAGTCACTACTCTATCAAGAATTAATTAATTAATCAATTTGTATTCAGAGGATTCATAATAGGATTCAAGGACTTTGTCCCACTAACTTTTATTGGTATGCACAGGTCTCATCTGTTAAGAGGAGGAAAGGGAGGGGAAAATGAAGAGAGGGGGAGGGGAGGATGGGGGGGGGGGGGAGGATTGATTGGTGTCACAGAAGTGCTTGTATTGAGTTGCAGACTTAGTTATTTCTATTTTTTTAAATAATATATTCCGTTTCTTCAATGAATCTGAGGTTAAAAATTAGTGCGGTATTAGACTGATCATATTGAGTATTTAGACCAGGTATTGAGGATTTACACTGAATGGCACTTCTTGTATTCCATGATTTATAAAACCCATGTATGATAAAATTTTAATTTTAAGAACGGAAGTTATGTCAAAAATATATGCTACTTTAATTGCTATGCTGGTTTTTTGAAACCCTTTCCCTTAACTTATCATACTAATCATAATCCCCTTAATATTGCGGACTAAGCCGAGCTTCCCCTACTGTTTTTTTCTTAAGTTATCGCCGTTGGGATTCGAACCTCGGGCCTTTGAACGACAGTCTAGCACTCTAACCTTTTTTTTTATTTGTTTCGGTTTATTTGTTTCCAGTGTTGGGTTTCTTATGTACACGAAGACGTCACAAACACCCAGTCCCCGAGCCAGAGGAATTAAGCACAGGAGATTAAATTCCCCATGGCCCAGTCGGGAATTGAACCCGGAACCAATCGGGCCAAAGCCTAGCACGCTAACCATTTAGCCACGAAGCCGGACTCTACTGTCGTCATACTGCGGCCTCTATGCGTCTGCACACCTGTTAGTGGGCTTTTTGTAGCGCTAAGTGATGTGGTGGCGGAAGTGTGACATTTTCAGTTGCATTCGTATTCCGAACTCAGCATACCGAGTGGGTCAGAGTATTTATAGCTCACTGCAGTACTGTACCAGCGCAAACACTACCTAGGATAAAAATTTCACACAACATTGCATCACGATCGCCGTCAGTTATAACAATTGAATTTCGGATTTCGGCCAAAGTTGGGGAGTAACTCGTACCAGCACTGAGAAGAGAGGGGTTCAATTCCCACCTCAGGTGTCCGAGAAGTGACTTTGCGTTGTTATCCACTTCTGCTGTATCCAATTGCCGGGATGGTTCCTCACGGCCGCTTCATTCCAAATCCTATCCTAAAAAAAAAGGCGGCCGTGGCCTTAATTTAGGAGCCATCCCAGCACTCGCCTGGAGTATAAATGGGAATCCACGGAAAACCCCTACCAGCATGACTGAGATGGGAATTGATCTCACCTCTTCTCAGTTTTGCCTCATGAGGCTGAGTGTACCCCGTGCCAGCCATCAGACCAGAATTAAATTTCTTGTCAGAGCCAGGAATCGAACCCGGTCCTCCGTGGTGACAGCCAAGAATGCTAGTCACTACGCAACGAGGTGGGCTGTATCAACTTAGGCCTATATAGGCTACTTATATTTATATTACCGGGTGAGTTAGCCGTGGTCGTTACGGCATGACTGTTGGCAGTCGCTCACATCCGGGAGGCGAGGAGGTTCGAATCCCCCAGCCGGCAATCTTGAAGATGGTCTTCTGTGGTTTCCCATCTTCCTTCCAGGCAAATGCCGGGGTTGGGCCCTTATAGGCCACAGCCGCTACCTTCCAACTCCTCGTCCTTACATTCAAAACTTTCCTCCCCAGACAACACTCCACACGCGACGGTACTTGTAGCTCACCCATTGGGCGTCGGCCTCGAACTTGTCCCCGGACACTCCCGGCACTAAAAGCCATAAGCTAAAAAAAAAACTTATATTTGAAGTTGATCCGAAGTGATACTCCCCTGACAAAAAAAACGTGTGCAATGATTTAATGAATGCTATTTTTTATTAAATTCAGGGAACATGATTTTGGACTTCGTTATAAATTAAAAAGGAAGTTTTTAGTTTTACGTGACCGTTAATATCGCGGTCATGAGCCGCGGGACTTCCCTTTTACGTGGAATCTCAACCACAGGACATGGCATTTCACTTTGAAGATCTCGCATGCATTGACCGGGAATCGAACCCGGTCCGCCGTGGTGAGATGCAAGCAGCTTGCCATTTCGCCACCACACCCCACTGTGATAAATTACTTTAGGTATAATTTTAGAAGCTTTTCAGTCCGTCAACAAGAGTGTACCCAATTAGATCTTTGGAGGAGTTACAATTAATTTCTTACTGCCTGAAATACATACATAATTACTTATACACTTAATACAACACTTGTCTCATAAATGGGGTTACACTGATGTTGATCGACTGACGAACTTCTATTTATTGATTACTTAGCCAACAATGTAAAATTGCTTCTAATATTCATGATACTGTATATTTTAGGCCTATTTTCATTTATGAAAAGAAAATAGACTTATGAGATCACCTTGTGTCCGTGTGTGTGTGTGTGTGTGTGTGTGTGTGTGTATGTGTGTGTTCCCCTAATAAAATCGCTGGAGCGATTTCAATGAAACTCGGTAAGGACATAGCACTATTTTATCTGACCCCGATCGTGCCTTTTTTAGTAAGCCTCCCCAATCCAATATGGCGGCTGTGCAAATTATTTCACCGACTTTCTATACCTTCAAAACTGCTACCGGTAACGCCTTGAAATTTTGTACGGTGAATAACGGCATTATTAGAAGGTCGCCTATGTGGCTTTTAAAAACCATTTAAGTACAAATCGAACATGGCGTCCAATCAAATTTGAAACATTTAAATAGATGTTTCTTGCGATTTAACCATCAGAGCGCAGTGCAACTTGGCACAGCATGTGTTTGTGTACATTGTAATGCACTGACATCTAATATAATTCATATTTTTACATAACCTCAAGATGGAGGCTGTGCAAAATTTTAAAATTAAGTTTTCATTTCTTGTGCCCTAATCATGCGATCAACGTTTGAATAACAAACCTACGTAATAACCGTCATCTAGCAATACATAACTCTACGTCCTACATATTATATAAAATCGAACGTGGCGACTATCCGAAATATTTAGACGGTTCTCAATATCTACTAATCTATGACAGTAAGCAAACTGAAATTTTGTATGTTGATAAAGGCTATTAACATTACTTCACCTTTGGGACTTTTTATAACCTGGTGACCAGAAATCCAATATGACGGCGACGCGAAATATAATAATTTAAATGGACGATTGTCGTGATTTAATCATCCGAGCGCAGTGAAACTTGGTGCGGTAAATACTTATACAAATTTTAATCCACTGACATCTAATTTACACCCTCTGTGTGAAAAGTTCGGTGAATGGGTCTATATTACGAACGGATTGTTGGCTTACCTGAAACTGCCGTTACTATCCTTCGAAGTAATCCCCGTGGATGGTTATGCATTTCTTAGAACGGCTGTACAAGTCCTGGCATAGTCTTCCTGAGGGATAGCCTTCAGTTGGGTCGTCACATTTCGTTGGATGTCTGAAAAGTCCGAAAACCTCTGGCCCTTCAGGGCTTTTCGGCGACTCTGAACCCCGATACTCCATACTTTGACGCTTGCTTTCGAGGTCGTACCTCAGGCACCAGGTCTCGTCACCCGTGACGATGGTTTTCAGGACCATTCCATTCCACGAACATTCACCCTTCTCACTGCCGCCCGTCTATCAGGTGTGCAAGGCAGGTTGCATAACTTCACGCTTCTCTCTTGCCTTCAATTTAGAGTTTGACGACCCAAACTGAAGGCTATTCCTAAAGAAGACTAGGCCTATGCCAGGAGTTTCCAAGACTTGTTTAGTCGTTCTCAGAAGTGCATAACCATCCCCGGGGATTACTTCGACGGACAGTAACGGCTGTTTCAGGTAAGCCAACAATCCGTTCGTAATAGAGCCCATTCACCGAACTTTCCCGACAGAGGGTGTATTTCAATTGATTTCATAACCTCAAGATGGCAGCTGTGCGAAATTTAAAAGTCTCGTTCTTATTATTTCTTGTGTCCTTATCATGCGAATAATAAACTTACGCAATAATCTTCATCTAATAGTACATAACTCTGGCCTTCATACATAAATATCCAACATGGTGAATATCTGAAATATTTGGACGGTTTTAATATATACAAATCTATTACGGCGATCAAACTGACATTTTTATGATGATAGAGGCTGTTAACATAAGTAGGATATATGAAAAAATTTAGTTCTTCACGAAACTACTTGTTTATTTTGCTTTTATCGCTTATGCTTCAGGAGCGCAGATTATAATACAGCATGAACAGTACACATCCCTCACAATGGTAACACTCACGTGTAAATTAAGCAATAGAAAGAACTATACCCGTACATTGTACCCAGGGGCGTACATACAATTTTTTTCCGAGGGTAGGGGGAGGGGGGGGGGGGGCTGGCTATCCTGGAAAATTGTGAGTATTCTCAGGGGATTGTCACCGCAAAATATTCAGAAATATCAACCAATATCTTAGAGCATATAACTTTGGGTAATTATTTTAGATAAGATTCAAAGTTTATATAGCCTACAATTACTGGCAATACAAAAAAATGTTGTAAAATACAACACAACACACAAATAAAATTTTATACTTAATGAATTTTTTATCATGATCTATGGTGTATGAATGGCAAATATCTAAATATTTGTCAATTTACTAAGCAGAAAGGTAAACAGTTTTTTTTTTTACAAGTTGATAATTTATTTCTCAAAAGTACCGTACAGTTTTGCCTCACAAGGCTGAGTGTACCCCGTTCCAGCCCTCAGACTAGAATTAAAATTTCTTGCCAGAGCCGGGAATCGAATGCTATCCACTACACCATGAGTTAGTCTAATTTCAATCTAAACATAAACCAATAAGTTAAGATTAGACTACAACCAAATTTACAATTATTTTATGCTCTTACCAAAGCAACACTTTCTTAATTTTTATTGGCATTTTTCAGGAGGGGGGGGGGTGCTGGTGCCCCCTCAGCACCCCCTTTATATACGCCCCTGATTGTACCGACTTGAACCAAGGACTCTACGAGAGATCATACTTCTATCGTCGCAAGTACGGTGTCTGGGAGCTGAACACACTTGGTCAGCAGATACAACTGGTGATGGTGACAGGTTGATCGCCCAGCCGACCGCTAACTTGGGTTTAATTAAGGAAGAGTCAGGGAAAGGATTTTGATAGGAAGTCGGCCTGTTGAAAGGAACCGTTCCGACATTTGCATGGCGGTGAAAATGGGAAACCATGAAAACTAGGATGGCCGAGGTAGGATTCGATCTCACGCTCTCCCAATACCAGCGAGGTAGCGCGTGCGTATTCTCGGTCACCGTGGCCGGTCTACTGTCTAATGTACAATGTAGGGGAGGATTTGTTAACACCCCCACAGTACTTTTCTCTGCAGATATACCCCAGTGCAAGAGATAAGTGTTGAGTCAACTATTTCATTTCCCTTGGCTATGAATTTCATAACGACAAATACCTAGTGGTAAAATCGTGAACAGCAGTGTTGTATTTTTATCATTTTAAATGATCTTGTCGACTTCGTCGTTACGCTGGGGTCTGGCGTTACGTTACGGTGACGGGACGAAATGTACCCAGATGCACTGAGGTGTGTGACGTCATAGTACTGCTTGGTGCACGATTTCCCCGACAATCTCTACTTCGTTAGTATAAGACAAAAATCCCCGATTCTTGGATGTCACGGGTAATCTCGAGAACCACTGGATACATTTTGATGCGGTTTTCACCATTCTGTAAAGGATATCTCTAGGAAAGATTCTGTAGAAAATAATTTATGTATGATCAAAGGAAGCCAAGCAGTAACAATTTCAGTGAAAAAGTCGAAAACAATCTTGGCGTCCGTGCGCTTCTTAAGCTTACGCTGGGCAAACCGTTAAACATATCAATATATTATAAGCGTAAGAAATGGTCAGCATGAAAAGTTCTACCAACAAGTCCACGAGAGCATATCTCTATATTCAATACATCACCCACTATAAGTGTTTTTAGACTGGATGGAAGGGGCACGTCCCCGCGCGATCTGGTGAGCATGACGGCATCCCGCGCGCTTGACCTTGCTTTGCCCTTGGTTTGCACTTGCCGTTCGCGAGTAATTTGAAACAAGATAAGCAAGATAAGTATTATGCAGATAATTTTCTAACATGTCAAGGGTCTTTGGCTTCGAGCGAAGCGAGAAGCCTGCAGCCTTTCTTGCATTTTTCAGCATTTGTAGCATTTAAAATGATACAAAGTCTAGTCTTTCAGACTGACTGTCACTTTTTCTTTTCCTTTTTATAAAATATTAAAATATCGTATGTATTTCGGTGATGCTTTTATGCGGTAGTGGTAGGCCTAGTATTGAAGCATATTAAATTTATCGAATTTCAGATTCAGGCAAAGTACCGCGCTTTGAGCCCTAATACCACTAGCATCAACCAAAAATGCCTAAAGAGTTTCTTAATTTCTTCAAACGTTTTATTTTAAGAACTGAATGATTTAGACAACCCAACCAGATGAAATTTTAAGAACTGAATTTATGTCACAAATAATGTGTAGTAATTTAATTGCTATGTTTTTTGAAACCCATTCCTTTAATTTATCATATTTACCATCAATTCCTTAATATTGTGGACTTAGCTGAGTCTCCCCTATAAATATCTTCATTGCCTAATATACACGTGGGTCAGGGGCGTATATACATTTTTAGGGGGGGGGGACTATCCTTGAATATTTGGAGTATTCTCAGGGGATTGTCCGCGCAAAATACCCTGAAATATCAACCAGTCTCTTAGGGCATATAACTTTGTGTAATTATTTTAGGTAAGATTCAAAGTTTATATAGCCTACAATTACTGGCAATACAAAAAAAAAGTTGTAAAATACAACACAACACACAAAAATAAAATGTTATACTTAATGAATTTTCTATTATGGCCTTTGGAGTATGAATGGCAAATATCTAAATATTTGTCAATTTATTAAGCAGAACGGTAAACAGTTTTTTTTGTTTACAAATTAATCATTTATTTCTCAAAAGCACCACACTGTGGAATTCTCAGTTTTGCCTCACAAGGCTGAGTGTACGCCGTTCCAATCCTCAGACCAGAATTAAAATTTATTGGCAGAGTCAGGAATCGAATTCGGACCTCCGGGGTGGTGTCCAAGAATGCTAGCCACTACACCACGAGGTAGTCTAATTTCAATATTAATATTGTTTGTAACTTAGCCAATAAGTTAAGATTAGGGTACAACCAAATTTACAATGAACCTATTTTTTGCTTCTACCAAAACAACACATTCTTAATTTTAATTGGATTTTTTCGGGGGCGGGGGGAGGGGGGGTTGGAGCCCCCACAGCTCCCCCTTATATTCGCCCCTGAAGTGAGTAGTACCATTGTTTGAGATGTGTACTGTTCATGTGCCGTGAGCTTTGTAATAACCTGTGTTCATAAGGTGTCTGTGCAGCTGTTTTTTGCTGCAATGATAATACAGCGAGAGCCATCCCTATAGAACGGAGCCTCAGATGCGCTGCGTGACGGGCGGGCCACTGTGTGTAGCTGCCTGTCGAGCAACGCACTGGCGCTAGCAGGAGTGGAGTGCCCAACTAGTTTAAACACATTTACACTTTTTGACGTATTTAATAATCATATTTAGGCTACTTACATGAATTTCAGAGTAGTTGCTGGAAATGCTGTCCTTCATTTTCTAAACACACGTTGCACCAACGTAGAAAGTTTTGGTACACTCACTGTAATTCATCCTCACTGATATTTCGTATCGGTGCAATTATTTCGTTCTCGAGATCCTCCAGAGTACGCGGATTGTTTCTGTATACCTTTGGTTTGAGATTCACCCACAAATAAAAATCGCACGGTGCTAAAACTTACGAACGCATATACTGAAAGACTTCCTTCACTGCAAGTCTTAATTATCACAACTAAGGTACCTTGCCAGCTTGCCTTGACGTTTGTTTTAGACGATTGCCCTTGACCTTGAAACTTGCGGGTGAGCCTGTACACAATCACTCTCTAGCCCTCTCGCTTCACATTTGTCACCACCGGTCTGATGTAATGGAATTCCAGACTTGAGCACGTGACGACACCACCGTGTCGACAGTACAGTCCACGTAAAGTATTGTGTGACGCGGAAGTACACGTTATATAGTTACGAACAGAACGCCATTATATTTGCCAATGACTGTACTTCAACAGTAGCGTAAGATAGCTTTGTCAATCATCTGACCGCATGGGGTAGCTGACAACAACACAGGTACTGTAGTAACTCGCCTCCAAGCTTCCATTAGGATTTTTCACTAGTCTAAAACAAACGTCCGACTGGCCTGTACCTAATAAATGCAATCACGGGCTTATCGGCGTGCTGTTGTAATTGGCACATGCTATAAATGTGACGGTAAGTCACTGCGACCTGTTGGCGGAAATGCATTTGGAAATCCCCGTACTTTAGGGAAGGCCCTCTTTGTAATAACCTGTGATCATGAGGTGTCTGTGCAGCTGTCTGTTGCTGCAATGATAATATTATTTAGAACAGGGCCATCCAGTCATTGCGCTCCGGGAGCGCGGCCGCGCTCGGGGAGCACTGGGCAGTCAGACTAGCGGTCCTTCCCCTACCACCACTACACTGTGGCTGCGAGGAGACGGACTATGTTCGGACCACGCTGACTAGATACGTAGACTACAGTACGAACATTCGTGCGGCCGACGTCTCTTGTGGGATTGTTGACATACTAATAGGGCTGTTTTGCCATAACAAATGTACCGCATATACAAATCGAATGGTACTCTGATGTATGGAATGTGCAGGAAACGAACACAAGTGTTAAGTAAAGAATATTGTGATTTATTCCAAACTGAAATGTGAACATATTAGAGAGGAAAATTCAACAAAAATTGTGTTCTTTTTAACACATTACATCTCTGTTGCACACTAAACAATTGGCATTCCCTTTATAAGCTGTACAGGAAAATGAAATTTTCCATTCTGCTAAGACTGCTGCTTCACCACTCCTTTTCTGTATGCTGTTCAGTCATGACCACTGCGAAACTGATTTACTTACACGCTGTCAACAAAGCGCATTGGACTAGACTAGCGACTGATGGATCGGCTGCCCACTTCAGCGCGCTCAGCCAGCCAAGCTCTTCCCACGACTTCTGAAACTACCTTCCAACAAAGCGCTCGGAGCACTGCCTTAGAGCGCGGCCGGAGCGCTGTCTGGATGGCCCTGATTTAGAGGAATGTAGAGATGCTTTAATGCAAAATGTATCATATCATGATTGGAATGTATTAATGGTCGACAGTAAGACAAGACGAAAGCACACCCATGGCCTCATCATTGATGAGCAAACCGTTGTGGAGCAATGTATGTCTGTTCTCGCTCCTATTGTCAACAACTGATTAGCCCCTTGCTTGTGTTAATTACTGAAAAGATTTTCACTTGAGATATTGAGGACATAGGCCTACCAGCGTCCTTCAGGAGACGTAACGTTCGTCATTCGTAATGTTAGAGCAGGATAGCAATGAGCTGTTGAGTTTCATTTACTCCCAACGAATGCAGCACAACCATCTCTTTTTATATGAGCGCATTGATGACTAAGGAAGCGTTTAGCGGTTAGATAGATCCATATCGTGACGCAGTGGCTAGCATTCTTGGTTGTAACCTAGAGATCTGGGTTCGAATCTCATCTTTGCCAAGAGATTAAATTCGGGTATGAAGGTGGGAACGAGGAATCATGCGGCAAAACTGAGAGGAGCTGGGTTCGATTCCCACCTCAGCCATCCTGGAAGTGGTTTTCCGTGTGTTCCCATTTCTACTCCAGGCAAATGCCAGGATGATTCCTAACATAAAACCACGGTCACCTTCTTCCCACCGGGTGAGTTAGCCGTGGTCGTTACGGCATGACTGCTGGCAGTCGCTCACATCCGGGAGGCGAGGAGGTTCGAATCCCCCCGCCGGCAACCTTGAAGATGGTCTTCTGTGGTTTCCCATCTTCCTTCCAGGCAAATGCCGAGGTTGGTCCCTAACTATTAGGCCACAGCCGCTACCTTCCAACTCCTCGTCCTTACATCCCAACTTTCCACCCCAACGGTACTTTTAGCTCACCCATTGGGTGTCCGTCTTGAAGCAGCTACAAAACTGGCGAGCCAAACATGTCCTCGGACACTCCCGGCACTAAAAGCCATACGCTAAAAAAACCTTCTTCCCAATCCTCGTCTCAATTAGAAATCCACACATTTCTACAGACAGTACAATAACACAGGTTAACAGACACACTCTATACACTCTCACACACACTTACAGTATACGGGACTAAATAACCATGATGCTCGAGCCTCAAAAATACAGCAAGCTATTAGATTGTGTAGTGTACATGAAGTACAAACCACACACGGGGGTCATTTTATGAGTAACTTGCTCTTCGGACCCATCGTGACGGGTTTCCTTTCTATGGCAACAAAAGAATAACCTTCGGGTGTCTGGTAACAGGGGTTTGTTTAGTTATGGCCACACTGTAGGACTTTGTTTGGACAACACTCGTGTAATTCCGCAATTAGCTCCCAGTACATTGTACTCAGTGGTGGATCCAGGCCTTGCGGGGCCCTGGGCGATATAAGGTGGGGCCCACAACAATAGGAAATAAAAAAAATCAAATCAAATGGAAAAAAGGTTGGCAATAATAATAAAATAAAGAATAGTTACAATATTTTGAATACACTACAATACATTTTTTAATAATATGAAAGAAACCTTTAAGTCCCCTTGAAGAAGATTATGTAAACTATGAAATGTTAAAATATTACCTTGCGACTTTTTTCCCGGCTGAAGTCTTCTATTATTTCACTGAAATCTAAACTTGCTAAACGGTCCCTGGAGGTCATAGCTGCACTGAAAAAGGAATATGAATTATAAATTAGTTGAAAAGTATAATTAATTAATTAAATTTTAAAAAAATCCATGGCGCGGGGCCCTGGGCGGTCGCCCTCTTCGCCCTCCCCTAGATCAGCCCCTGATTGTACTGCTAAGAATTAGATACGGTACACTAAAAAGAAGACCACTGGGGGTGGGGGGACAAAAATAAACATTATACAGTACAGCTGATATGAGAAATAAACTATCAATCAGTACGCAATTACTAACAAAAACTTTTTTTTTTTGAAATACAGTATTATGTTGGCATTTGACCTTTATAGCCATGCGACCAGCTCCGAATTAATTTATTTTTACTTGTATTTTGTGTCTTGGTAAGATGAGGAAAGATTATTGTAATAATGCACAGCCTGTAAAATATCATAGAAATTGAAAGAGCTTACAATAAAAGACAACACACACACACATATTCATACTCGTGACCAGATTCGAACCGGTAGCCTAGCTCGAGTTCAATTTCATGACCAACACTTAACAGGTGGCACACGCCCAGCTGGCAAAAATTAAAAAAGAAAAAAGGAGAATGTACAGCCTGTGTCGAAATGTTCACAGTAAAATTTTCTCACGCCACTTCCGATGTGAAGTGATTGATAGACAACTTGCGATTTCTCCCATGCTTTATTGAGACACTATCGTCAGGACTGTGATATGACACCCATGAGAGGGCTTGTTACCTTGCGGCTCTCAGGCCTCTTTCACACGGTGCCATCATGGTGGCGCCTCCACGTCTTAGCATTAATTCAAGCGTAGCCTTTTTTTTTTACACGTGGTGGCAGCCTCGCCAGGGGAGTATATACATTTTTTTTGGGGGGGGGGGGGGGAGGGCTGGCTATCCTGGAAAATTGTGATTATTCTCAGGGGATTGTCACCGCAAAATACCCAGAAATATCAACTAATGTGTTAGACCATACTGAAATGAAATCCACAGCCTGCTTCCTGTCTCCGACCGGGTCAGGAATGGAATGAATGAAGCCCCCATCTAGCGGCGAGGATATGAACTGTGCCGGCTGCCGAGGCCTGACGCACTCCTCTGGGGCAATGATTAAATGAATGACAGATGAAATGAAATGATAGTGGAGAGTGTTGCTGGAATGAAATTTTGACAGGGAAAACCGGAGTACCCGGAGAAAAACCTGTCTGCCTCCGTTTTGTCCAGCACAGATCTCACATGGAGTGACCGGGATTTGAACCACGGACCCAGCGGTGAGAGGCCGGCGTGCTGCCGCCTGACCCACGTGTTAGACCATATTACTTTGTCTAATTATTTTAGATAAGATTCAAAGTTAATATAGCCTACAATTACTGGCAATATAAAAAAAAGTTGTAAAATACAACACAAAACACAAATAAAACGTTATACTTAATGCATTTTCTATTATGATATATGGAGTATGAATGGCAAATATCTAAATATTTGTCAATTTACTAAGCAGAAAGGTAAACAGTTTTTTTTTACAAGTGGATAATTTATTTCTCAAAAGTACCGTACTGTCGAATTCACAGTTTTGCCTCACAAGGCTGAGTGTACCCCGTTCCAGCCCTTTGACAAGAATTAAAATTACCTGGGGGAGCCGGGAATCGAATTCGGACCTGCGGGGCGGCAGCCAAGAATGCTAGCCACTT
This sequence comes from Meconema thalassinum, assembly GCA_946902985.2. Taxonomy (NCBI): domain Eukaryota; kingdom Metazoa; phylum Arthropoda; class Insecta; order Orthoptera; family Tettigoniidae; genus Meconema; species Meconema thalassinum. The sequence goes on along the minus strand of OX336389.2, from coordinate 1,305,483,719 downwards.
CACCACGAGTTAGTCTAATTTCAATCTTAATATTGTTTATAACTTAGCCAATAAGTTAAGATTAGGGTACAACCAAATTTACAATTATTTTATGCTCTTACCAAAACAACATTTTCTTAATTTTTATTGGCTTTTTTCCGGGGGGGAGCCCCTTCAGCTCCCCCCTTATATATGCCCCTGGGTCTCGCCCCTGGTGGCAGGCAATGCGATTTTTGGAGCGGCCAAGTTGGCAGGGCCACCACATGTTTACATTGAGTCAAACGGAGCTTTTCACATGAGACGTGACTTCCTGTGCGGCCAGGCCAGACTAAAAAGAACTGTGAAAAAAATTGCTGGTGAAAATATAATGATAACTAATTTTTATATGTAATTTTACTTATTAAATAAAACGCTCATTAAAGTAAATCGAAAATGTGCAAATTCTTCTTACCTCAGTGTCATTAGGAGTTTTTCCTCTGGAGGTGTACTATTTCTCATATTTGTGTCCACACCAGCCAGCTGTTCTTTTAATCACTGCAGTAGCTCATCAAAAGATGAAATGTTCATTCGAAGGAAGGTGAAAAATTTGACTGGATTCTGTCTAATGATCAATATACAGAGTACAATATATAGCCTACCTTTTGTTGATCGATCCTCCAAAAGTGAATGAACCCAAAATCTTCTATTTACACGTTTTCGGCGTTTACGTAACCTGATGTATAGAAAAAAAATTACAGTCTGAAAGACTAGACGTTATATCATTTTAAATGACGCATGCTACAAATGCTACACATGTTAGAAAGGCTCAGGAGGGCTCTTTCAACAGACTCCATTACCCATTAAATTAGGCTTTCCGCGTGGGCACCTCTTTAAGGGTCACCCTGTATTTGAGTCTGACATCTTTTACAACTCTTTAAGGGTCACCCATTATTTGAATCTGATATCTTGCAAACCTGAGCCTCCGTGGCTTAGGCGGCAGCACGCCGGCCTCTCACCGCTGGGTCCGTGGTTCAAATCCCGGTCACTCCATGTGAGATCTGTGCTGGACAAAACGGAGGCAGACAGGTTTTTCTCCGGGTACTCCGGTTTTCCCTGTCAAAATTTCATTCCAGCAACACTCTCCACTATCATTTCATTTCATCTGTCATTCATTTAATCATTGCCCCAGAGGAGTGCGTCAGGCCTCGGCAGCCGGCACAATTCATATCCTCGCCGCTAGATGGGGGTTTCATTCATTCCATTCCTGACCCGGTCGGAGACTGGAAGCAGGTTGTGGATTTTCATTTTCATCTTGCAAACCTCTTTATGGGTCACCCTGTATTTGAATTGAATCTAATATACTGTACACCTCACCCTGTATTTTGCTTTGACATCCTGCACACCTCTTTAGGAGGCACCCTGTATTCTTATCTGGCACTTTGTATATCTCTTTAGAAGTCACCCTGTGTTCTTGTGTGACATCTTGTACACCTCTTTAGGAGTCACCCTGTACTCTTGTCTGACATCTTGTTCACCTCTTTAGGAGTCACCCTGTATTCTTCTCTGCCATCTTGTACACATCTTGTATATCTCTTTAGGAGTCACCCTGTATTCTTATCTGGCATCTTGTACTGTATTTTGCTCTGACATCCTCCACACCTCTTTAGGAGGCACCCTGCATTCTTATATTGCCTCTTGTATATCTCTTTAGAAGTCACCCTGTATTCTTGTGTGACATCTTGTATACCTCTTTAGGAGTCACCCTATATTCTTGTCTGACATCTTGTGCACCTCTTTAGGAGACACCCTGTATTCTTCTCTGCCATCTTGTACACCTCTTTAAGAGTCACCTTGTATTCTTATCTGGCGTCTTGTATAGCTCTTTAGGAGTCACCCTGTATTCTTATCTGGCATCTTGCACACCTCTTTAGGAGTCACCCTGTATTATTTAAGCTTCGCTCATAGCTCCAGGTCGCTCGACGCCCCAGGACTCTTTCAACAGACTCCATTAACCATTAAGTTAGGCTTCCCGCGTGGCTGCATGACGTCACGAACTCGCCGTCCTTTACCCATTAACTTAGGCTTCCCGCGCGGCTACATGACGTCACAGTCTCCGTCTCCGTAACGCAACCGTCTCTGTCTCGCATAACGTTAGACCCAAAGCATAACGACGAAGTCGACGAGATCATTTGAAATGATAAAACAGCAAGTGCTCCTTCTTCCACCTACATTTGAAGACTGGCTCATGCCTGGTGGCGTATTTGGTGGCTCGGTGTGAAAGAGGCCCCGTACTTGCATTGCGATGCCAAGAGAAGGATACAGATTTCGCAATTGGGGTACTGTAGGACCCCCTCATCCTTTTGTATTACATAATTTGCACCCTTTTTTTATTTTAGGAGTGCCTTCTACTTGCATACGAAATTTCATGTCAATCGCTCCAGTAGTTTTGAGGCCAATTTAAGATCACGGGAATGGACTTCGCAATGGTAGTACCAAATTATCGCCTCCACGACGGGTTGAAACAAAGGATTCGCATGGGTGCTAGCTGAACAAGTAGTACCAACCATAACCCTCAGGAAAAAGGGAGATCTCATAAGCCTATTTTTTTCATAAAATTAAAATAGGTTAAAAATAAATAATAATTAGAAGCATAAGTTAGTGCTTAAAAGATGGGGGTAAATTTTCCCAATTATTATTCCTATTGCACCGGGTTCGGGGTTGAGGAGAGATGTCTCTATAGATGGTACTTGTCCTTATGGCCAGAAATCCTTTTAATTATTATTTATTTACATTTAGCCTATTTTCATTTTATGAAAAACAAGTAGGCTTATGAGATCACCTTTTGTCCGCGTGTGTGTGTGTGTGTGTGTGCGTATGTGTGTCTGCCTGTCTGTGTGTGTGTGTCCCTAATAACTTCTAAACGGCTAGAGCGATTTCAATGAAACTCAGAGAGGTCATAGTACTGTTTTGGACGACCCCGACCATGCCCTTCAAATTTTATTACATCTCACCAATCCAGCATGGCGGCTGTGCGAAATATTTAATCGGCATTCCATATCTCCGAAACTATTACTGATATCACCCTGAAATAATGTACGACGATAAAGGCCAATACTAGAAGTTCACCAATGGGATTTTCAAAAACCTGTTAAGTACAAAACGAACATGGCGACTAAGCGAAGTTGAAACTTTTAAATAGACTTTTCTCGCGATTTAACCATCTGAGCGCACTTAAATATGGTACAGTAAATGTTTTTACACATTATAATGCACTGAAATCTAATTTAGTTCAATTGTACACATAACCTCAAGATGGCGGCTGTGCGCATTTTTAAAATTAAGATCTTATTTCTCGTGTATTAATCATGCGATCGTTGTGAACGTGTGAATAAGGAACCCACCTAAAATTCGTCATCTAATAGTATATAACTCTAAGACGTACATACAGTATATAAAAATCCAACATGGTGACTATCCGAAATATTTAGACGGTTCTCAATATATATGGATGTGTTACAGTAGCTTAATCAAACTGAAATTTTGTATGTCGATAGAGTCAATTAATTGTGGTGTTTGAAGCCATATTTTCAGTGTTGCCTTAGTAAACAAGAGTTTAGTGCTTTTCAGTCGGTCAACACGAATGTACCCAAAAGAGATGGGTTATGCCCTAATCCTGAAATAAATTACATGAGATTAATAAAACACTAGGATGACCAGTTTCGATCGTCAAGCGATCATCATCAGATCCATTACACTTAGGCTATAAAATCTATGTTTGAAATACAGGTGAAAATATTTACAATATGTACAATTATTTAGTTGCAGTATTGGTACTGCAACTGTCAGTGTATGCTAAATGCAGTATATATGATGTTAGGTGAAATGCTAAATGGTGATAGCTATCCGGAGTTTGTACTTTAGAGAGATTATATGGCTGTAAACTATGGTTAAACTATAAAATTGTAAGCTAACTACTTATCTGATTGTCTTCCTTACAACAGCTACTCGCAGTTTTCGTGCTCACTGGATCTCACAGTGCGGTCGACTGCGGTGGTTATCTTAACGACTGGTTTTTCCCTGCCTTCTCCCCCCTGCCCATACGTGCTGTGGGGAGTGATAGCGATGTGTTTATGTGAGGTGTTGCCAACCTATATGGGCAGGGGGGAGAAGGCAGGGAAAAAACAGTCGTTAAGATAACCACCGCAGTCGACCGCACTGTGAGATCCAGTGAGCACGAAAACTGCGAGTAGCTGTTGTAAGGAAGACAAACAGATAAGTAGTTAGCTTACAATTTTATAGTTTAACCATAGTTTACAGCCATATAATCTCTCTAAAGTACAAACTCCGGATAGCTATCACCATTTAGCATTTCACCTAACATCACATATACTGCATTTAGCATACACTGACAGTTGCAGTACCAATACTGCAACTAAATAATTGTACATATTGTAAATATTTTCACCTGTATTTCAAACATAGATTTTATAGCCTAAGTGTAATGGATCTCATGATGATCGCTTGACGATCGAAACTGGTCATCCTAGTGTTTTATTAATCTCATGTAATTTATTTCAGGATTAGGGCATAAGAGTCAATTAACATAAGTAGGATATATGAAAATAGGCTGTATATTTCTTCATGGAACTACTTGTTATTATTCTAATTATTTTCAAATCAGAAATAAATCTCCGAATATTTTAACATATCATACCCAAGTACATGGGGCTACATGACCACGATGCCACTATGCCCCTCAAGAATCAACAACAACAACAACTATACTGGTACGAATACCTTGAAGAAGAAACGGCGGGGAAGGTGGGGTAGAGGGAGACAGTTGGAGCGAGACAACAGTAGGGAAAGAGAGGAATGGGGGTTTGTACTGTGGCCAAACTAGTGCAGTCGTCTTTTGCATCTTGAGAGACCCTGTTGTACAGGGACGTAAAACACGGGGAGGAGGAGGGGAGGAGGGGAGGGGAGCCATTGCCCCCCTCAAGTATTAGGTGCTAGACAAAATGTTTATGTAAACCTAAAAGAAATGCAAAAGTACGGTAAGATAACCCGAAACTATTCTACAAATGATTTAATACTAGGTTTGGCGGAAAATCGGAAAAGCCACCTTGCCTTGCTTAGTCGTAATTTATTTTCCAACGAACAAACTGTCTGTTTTTCCCCCTTCCCCATTTCCCGCCGAGGCGCCAACTTAGCCGAGACGCTTTTAGCTTTGATCCCTAAACATGACAATTTGAAAAGGTGAATTTTCGAACTATTATTAGAAATTTTCTGAGCGACGGTTTAAAATTGAGGTAAGTCAGTGTTCGGGTCTTTTGCTAGACGCTGACAAAAATGTTTTGTGTTTTGTATTGATATTCCGATTGCATTTTGTATTTTAATTAGAAATAATTAATAACAATCATCTTTGTTTTTTTAATATAGCGTTGGACCTATATTACCGTGTTATTTAAAGTTTTAAAACATTAAACTAAGAAAGACATTCCCTGGTAGGCAGAAAACCGCAGTTTTTTCATTTGACCCCCCTCCACGTTTGCGAGGAGTACGCCCCTGCTGTTAAACAAACACAAGTACACGGAACTGATGATTTGGATCTCCCAAGCTCTCAACTGTATTTAGTAGTTGCTGTTTCATTTAGGGACTTTGTGACATCGCAGTCATGTAACCTCATATTCTTGGCTGTGTGGAATTTCTTGGATCATTGTAATGGCTGTAGTACTCTGTGTATTTCTAATGAGGCTAGGATGTGGAAGGAGGTGGCCGTGAACTTGAGTTACGAACCAACCCGGCCTTTTTTCAGGAGAAGGGGATGGGATACCATGGAAGTCCACTTCTAGAACAGCTGGGCATACAATCGAGCCATCTCTTCTCTCTGAGTGTACCCCGTTCCAACCCTCCGAAGAGAATAACATTTCTTGGTAGAGCTGGAAATCGACGTGTGGATTCGGAGTCTCAATGCAAACCCCGAGACCAGAGAAGGTGGCCAATTAAATTTATGACCATGACTGAATCGCAGAGAGTTTCCTGGGGAATGTAAACCATGGCAAAAGATTGTTAGTTGGCCCATTTCCTGCATATGCTGTAAGTCCATGCCAAGATAGGGTCGAAAACCTTGATGTTAGGCCTCTTAAAACAACAATCATCATCTTCATCATCATTACCATCATTATCATCATCATCACCATCATCAATCTCATCATCATCATCATTACCATCATTATCATCATCATTCTCATCATAATCATTACCATTACTATCATTATCATCATCATTATCATCATTACTAGTCTATAATTATCATCATCATTATCATCATTCTCATCATCCTCATTACCATCATTATCATTCTTATCATCATCATTACCATCATTTTCACCATCCATGCCAAGAGATACCGACAGCGGTTATCACGCTCGCAAATGCGCAACACTGGGCCATGAGACTCGATAGATAAGTGGGTTAGTAGCCTACCCAACGTCGGTTGCCCTTGAATTGGTTTTCGGTGGTTTCCCGTTTACGACTCCTGGCAAATTCTGGGACGATACCTTCTAATTTACTGAGGTATGGGTGGTGTTGAGTAATGGCCTTCAGGGTACAATCAGTGCTTGTGGATGTTGTGAAAGGTTCTACTCGTAGGATTAGTACTACTGTACTGGTCAGTGAGGAAAGCGATAACATACTACCTCACTCCTCACCTTGCATATCACGCCTCAATAAAGCGCTCCCTTGGGTTTTTGTGGGTTTCTACCCAAATAACCAACGGCGGTACTTTTCGAGGAAATGACCTTCTGGGCTGATTACCCGATTACATGACAGTTCCACACACTGCCCAAAATACTGACACTTCCCCACAGTCCTTGGACACGACTACCTGTTTAATGACTCAGAAATATTCCCGACTGACAGTTCCACACACATCCCCCCACCCCTAAGGCTATAGGCTTCAGTGATCATCGTTACAGCTGCACCTGTGACAATGCACCTTAACATAATACTCATTTGGAGTGAAGAAAAGCACTCTGTCTGTGTACTTCATTACTAACACGGTCTCGAAAATATAATTGTGATGTAGTGTAATTTCCATCACACTTTATCCAGGCTGTGGACTGGCTAAATAATAACAAAACCGATCAGTTGGTGTTGTTATAATTTTGGAGTGTTTAAAATCAGCTTTCTAGGCTTCGTCAGTTGTTTTGTATTTTTTTGTTTTGTTTTTTGTTTTTGTCATATTTGTTCAACAATAATATTAACCTACTCCATTTTCTGTGAATAGGCAACTGCCTTCAGAAAACTTTTCATATTTTTGTCATTTTCGAACTTTTTCTGAATGATCTCAATCCGTCCGTCCAATTTGACATATTTTCGTCTTCTTTTCTTTCCCCTTCCATGTTGAGCTCGGCCTTTAAAAATGCGCAGTTTGTCTTCTCAGCTTCCGTCTTCAACACTTTGACAACCTCTTTTAATTTGGGGTGAGGTCTCCCGACAAGATTGTTGAGTCGGTTGTTCCAGCCCTCAACAGCATTCGTTGTCCTGTGGCAGTTCCACATCTCGATTGGAATGTCTTGGTTATCTAGCCAGTTGTCAACGATGTAGTCAAAAAACTGGCTAAGTTTGGGACTTTCTGGAGCTTGAGAGTGTATTTCCACCCATCCATCGAGCACATCTTCAGGCTTTAAAAACGCAAGTGCTGCGCACATACGGACATGAAGGCGGATTTCGTTATTCTCTCGGTACTCCACCGATAATCCGAGATCCTGTACTTTTCTCCATAAGCATTTTGCCATGTGAAAATGACAGCCATGTAATTTTGTTGTTGGAAATACGTATTTCAGAGAAGAAATTACAGCAGCTTCAAAATCCACATTTACGTCTTCTGGTCTCCACTCCGGAACAGCCTGGAGGAGGAGTCTGAACAGTCTCGTATACGTTCGCTTCTTTTTGTTTGGTAGAAGTGCGAATTTGTCTCATCATTGCTACTCCCAAAATCGGCATGAATGGTATATATTTGACAAAACTGCTTGCTAGAGCTCTTGAAAGTACCATCCATAAAAAATGGCTAAAACATTTCAAGCTCTCTTTTCCTTTGCTGCCGCAAAAAACAATAATTCTCTCTTCATTTCCGTCGTCGGCCAAAAGGAAAGACGAACCGTCAATCATAGTCAACGTATTGATATCAAAAACGATATTTTCTCTGTGTTTCGGCTCCTTTGTGCTTCCCTGGGCACTGCTTTTGTGTCGATAAAGTGACCTCATCATAGGTCTGTCCTAGGCATTTCGGTAACGAAGTCATAACCTGAAAACAAACCATCTATCCTATACTCTAAAACAAGCAATGTATGTACATGAGAAAACGAAAACTGGCCTAACAATTTTAATGAAATCTCTGAATCAACTTTTTTAAATTTACAAATAAAAATTGTTTCATAAAAATAATTAAAAGTGTGGTTAAAAAATCAAAATTTCAATGCTAGAGATTGGAAAAACAAATAAAAAAACAGGGGTCTGCTTAATAAATCTATAAAATGTTGTAAACATGGATACCAACTGAGTAAACAAAATACATTAATAAAGCACCATAGTACAGTAAAACACAAATGCTTAGAAATGTTAATAATGCAGTGTTATGCTTCCAATCCGCACCTGGAGTAGAAAAGCAGTTCTGCACGCGTATGTTTTATAATTAAAAATACACACTTTTGACATTGATAGTACAAGACCAATGCTTGAAACTTGTTTCTAAATAGTTCATGAACATAAATTAATATAAATAAATTTTTTAATTAGATTTTTGATAATTGTAAAATATGATGAGTACGTTGGGCTGCATTATCTAATAAATAAATTTTAAATAGAAGAAACTACATTACTTACGTATGTGTTGTTTGAATGAGTTTACTAAATTCACTCAGTGGTACCCTACTACTAAAACTAATGCTAAGAACACATACCTTTATCATGAAGGTCACCCATGGCGTTGTTGTAAATTTGACTAATGCTGGCATCTTCTTCGCGTGCTCTCTTCACCGCCCCTTGGACGAGCGTCGAAATCTCTATACGGGCAACATCAGGAACACCACACTGAAGCTCACTCACTGTTTGGTCCACGGGTTAAAATGTTTTCTTTTGACTGAATTGATGAATAACACTTTTTCGAATACTTGAAAACACACACCCACGTCACAACACCACTTTTCGCCATTCTTAACTTTTGGTATTCGTAACCTTCATGGTAAACGCATTCCCTTCCCTTAGATGTCCGACCAAATTCTAACTCCATAGTACTCACGATCCTTACACGGCAAGAATAAAAATTTCTCATTTATAATGTACTAGTACTTGTACTTGTACTCATAATAGCTGAAGAGTATTAAACATTTTTGCCTCAAACCTTATACAGTAGTTCAGTAGTTAAAGAATATAATATGAGATTACAGAGATATTAAAAGTGCTAAACAACAGTAGGCCAAATTTCAATTTGATCTTTTCCATAGTAGCCTTGGGGGAGAGGGGAGATGTGTGTGGAAATGTCAGTCGAGATTATTTCTGAGTCATTAAACAGGTAGCCGCGTCCAAGGACTGTGTGGAAGTGTCAGTATTTTGGGCAGTGTGTGGAAGTGTCAGTGTGGGGAACTGTCCGGACACCGATTACCCAACAGACAGACCTTCTAATTGGCCACGGTCGCTTCCTTCCCAATTCCTGCCCATTTACATTTGTCTTCATTCAATTCATCCTCCTTAACTTCTCTTATGAGGTTGGCGTAAGGAAGGCCATCCGGGCGTACAACCACCCGCCAGATTATAATTCATCGCATCTCCTCCCCGACCCTCTTCAAATGGAAATGATCAAGGGTAGAAGTCCATGGCAAGAAAGCAGTCGGCTCGTACGATCTGTTCCGAGAATCATATACACACTCCGATATCTTGAAGCATTTCTAATATACAATACCAGTCCTACTTGCCGCTGGCTAGCCACTAAGGCAACAAAGCAATAAAAGAAAACTGAGTAGGCCTACTGGAATCAGATCTCCTAGGACCTGAAAAGGTATTCTGGCGAGGAAGTAAATGCAAATGTGCACTTGGTTCAAGTTTCAAGGCCTAGGAGTGGTTTACTTCTACCGAGACGTAATTTGTACTTGGATAGGCGTGAGAAAATACAGTATATGGGCTGCCGTTAATACCTTTACATCTCAGCAAATAAACACTAAGCTGTGGAATTAAATTCATAACCCATTGAGTTACACACTTTGTTACGCCGGCAGAGCAGTGGCTAGCGTTCTTGGCTGTAACCCCCTTAGGCCCGGATTCGAATTATATCTCTGCCAAAAAAAAAAAAAGGTCTGAGGGTTGGAACAGGAATCACTCAGCCTCGTGAGGAAGAACTGAGAAGAGGTGGGATCGATTCTCACCTCCACTATCCTAGAAGTGGTTTCGCATAATTTCCCACTTCTACCTAACTGGTTCCTAACTGACGGCCACGGCCGCCTTCCTCCAAATCTTGTTCTGCGTTACATCTGACACTTATATATATATTCTACACTCACTTAAGTGCACGGGGCCACATGACCACGATGTCGAAAGCCCCTGAAGGATCTACAACAACAACAATCACGATGCCACAAACCTCTACTGTTGGCCTCTCACCACGGCTCGATTCCCGGTCAATGCATGTGAGATTTCCAAAGTGAAATACCATGTCCTGTGGTTCGGATTCCACGTGAAAAGGAGGTCCCGTGGCTTATGATCTCGAGATTAACGGTCACGCAAAACTACAAGCTTCCTTACAAACCTCTAATTGGAGACAACAACATTTGTACATATACTAAAGGAGAATTCCCAAACTAAGGCAAGAACAATAGAGAGCAAATTTCTCATTTCACTAACGTCTGTACTCAAAGGAACTTACACTTACCGAGTGAAATTATTTCGTAAGTTCATAATAATAGAATCCAGTACACTTGTACGGACAAGTAAGCGCCATTATTTTGTGGGGTTACTATACTCCGGCAAGTGTAACTTCCTACTTTAACATTTTGCGTCGGCATGCGATGAGGAGCGGAATCAATGCAACCAATCAAGAGCAGATCATCATATCGTTAAATCAAGGTCCGGTGGGCCTTTTTGTTCATATGCATCACATGGCTACTCACGTTGAATGCATTTGGTTCGGTTTCTTTGACATTCATTTGCTTACATTGATCTTCTTCAATACAGATTACATTTGTGCCTGCCCATGCGTAGTCAAGATACAGCAGAAATCCTCTCTTCCACGGCAAGGCTTCTACAATAGTGATATATAGAAACTGTGACGCGTCAAGTGTGGGAAAGTTCATTATTCCTTTAGTAGCCTACTCCTAGTAATAGTTGTACGGGCACCAGTAGCTCAGATATTAGTGATGATGTAGTTGATGATGATGCTGATGATAGAGGAAAGTCGCCATATATGGGGAGGTTTCCTTATAGCCTATGGGGAAGTAGTATTTTATAATTTAGTAGATGCTGTCACCTGGCGGTGAATACATTAAATTGTTGACCATGTGCTGTTGCTGTATGGGTAAAGCGCGAAGTTGCCGTTAGCTGCGCATCATAGTCATTTTGTTATTGAAGTTTGTTGGTCTACACCGTTGTGAAATATTTCTCAGTTTACTGAATTCGTACGAATTGATAAGAAAAGCTAAGTGAATTAATTTTCTAAATGTGTTTGTACTATATATACAGTCAGGGATTTGGGTTCAACGTACTATTGTATTTTATTTATTATTTATGGTATGGAGTCGCCTCCGTAGCGTAGCGGTCAGCATGGTTAGCTGCCGCCCCGGAGGTCCTGAGTTCGATTTCCGGCTCTACCACGAAATTTGAAAAAAAAAGTGGTATGAGGACTAAAGGAGAATTCCCAAACTAAGGCAAGAACAATAGAGAGCAAATTTCTCATTTCACTAACGTCTGTACTCAAAGGAACTTACACTTACCGAGTGTTCCAAATGAGTAGAGGGGGTTCGTTTCCCACCTCAGCCATCCTCGAAGTGGTTTTCCGTGGTTCCACTTCGTCTTCGGGCAATTTTTTTTTTCTCGTGTGACCTCCTGAGAGGTCGTGTGCAGGTCTTTCTAGTCGACGCCCGTGGGCGACCTGCGCGTCGGGATGAGAGATGGAATGGATGAAGATGAATGAAACTGGGCGAGGATGTGGAAGGAAGCGGCAATGGCCTGTCAGAAAGTACCGTCCCAGCATTTGCCTGGTGTTGAAAATGGGAAACCACGGAAAACCATTTCAAGGACGGCCGACAGTGGGGCTCGAACCCAGGCGTCTACCGAGTCAGCAGAGAGCTTGGCCCCATGACCTAATGCTGCGCTTTAGCCAGCGTAACCACTGCTGTCGGTACCTTCTTCAAGGCCACGGCCGCCTCCTTCCCTCTTCCTTGCCTATCCATCCTGACCATCCATTACCTTCCCTCATGAGGCCGCTGTTCGCTTTGCAGGTGAGGCCGCCTGGGCGAGGTGCCAATCACACCTCACCAGTTGTATCCACTCCGATTAGATGTTCCCAGCTCTAGGACACTGCCCGTAGAGGCGGTAGTGGTGAGTTCCCTCGCTGAGTCCGTGGGTTCCACCAACCTGGAGGGTAAACGACTAAGAAAAAGAAGAAATAAATTTGTCGTATGGCTTTTAGTGCCGAGAGTGTCTGAGGACATGTTTGGCTTGCCAGAGTATGTAGCTGCTTCTATGCGGACACCCATGGGGTGAGCTACAAGTACCGTCGCGTGTGGAGTGTTGTCTGGGGAGGAAAGTTTGAATGTATGGACGAGGAATTGGAAGGTAGCGACTGTGGCCTATAGTTAGGGACCAACCCGGGCATTTGCCTGGAAGGAAGATGGGAAACCACAGAAGACCATCTTCAAGGTTGCCGGTGGGGGGGATTCGAACCTCCTCACCTCCCGGATGTGAGCGGCTACCTGAGGCCATGCCGTAACGACCACGGCTAACACACCCGGTACTATTGTAGTTTTTGATGTGTAACATCTTTCCGCTCGGTTGCTGGATAGTTTTGTGGGAGTGATTTTGAAAATTGGGGACGGAAGTTGATCGGAACGATCGAGCTGCCAGTGGTGGATCAAACGGAAGTATGCACTGCCCGCTCGATCAATAGAACGGAAGTGTACTAGCTGGCAGTGGTGGACAACGGAAGTATGCACTGCCCGCTCGATCGATCAAAAGGAAGTGTACTAACTGGCAGTGGTGGACAACGGAAGTATGCACTGCCCGCTCGATCGATCCAATGGAAGTGTGCCCTAGCTGGCAGTGGTGGATCGAACGGAAGTATAAGACGCACTGCCAACTCGATCGATCGATCCAGCTGGCACTGGTAAGAGAAACAATCAGCGCGCGGGGTCGAAAATTGATACCATGACGCACTCTCGGCCATGTGGAATGTATATGAAATACTGAACGGAAAACGCTCATGCGAACTCTGGTGTCAAGTGATTTAAACATATGATGATGATGATGATGATAATTGTTGTTTTAAGTGGCCAAACATATAGGTTATCGGCCCCTGTTAAACAAATGACATGGTACATGTTCGAAGTCTTCGTATCAGTATTTAAATGGTAAAATGCCTTAATATCAAACATTGTAAGTAGTCGGCATTGCATTGGCATAAGGCATTTTAAACTCAATGTCACTCAGGAACATTATCGAAACAAGCAAAATATAAATGAAACTTAATTCCGCAATGCAGTATTATTGGGACGTGGAAATAAGTCACCATCTTGTGCACAATTTTTGCGTAGTCGAAATAGCCGTGGGGTTAGCGGCTATGACTGTGAATCCAGAGATCTTGGGTTCGGATCCTGGGCTGGGTAGAATATTGCTACCAGATTATCATTTTAAACGATATTTATCATATCAATATGACTCATTTTAACAGAATCCATATGAAATTACGTGTTGGTCTGTGAATCAAGAGGACCTGTTTATAAGGAATTTAAGGTTATGAGCGGTGTCGCGTCTATTAATCTAGTTGATCCATATCGTATTCTTTATTTAGGCTAGTTCTGGTGGAAGCTACAAATCATCTAATAATATGAGCTCCGTATTATAAACTACAATATCTGTAAAACACTCCCTTTTACAATAGATTAATATTTGTGCCAATAATACTATAAAATACCGGTGTATCAACAATTTCACGTGAGGTTTCTTCTATGTCAGATGTTACACATTATATGCGACTACCGTAAGGCTCGTAATTTTTTGTCTTAACCTATACATTTCTTGGAAGTAAAATGTTAAAGCATGGGCACTGAAATATTCTAATATGGGGAGTTCTTTGTCCCCTAATATGGGGAACCCCATATTACGTTCTATTGATTGTAATGAAATAGTTCAGCTCTTACTAAGTGGCATATCATTTCTTTTTAGATGCCGGGAAGGAAGAAAAGGGTTGGTGAGTTGTTTGGTTCTGCGTGCATGAAGGCAGCAACTGCTGAAAATGTAGGAGGGTTCTGTGAATCGGGGCTTTATCTGTGCAAAAAGAATATCTTCCGGGACCTTGATTTTCTGAACCTCTCAGTAGAGGTACAACATGGAAATCTAGATCGGGGTATTCCATCATCTTCTACAAACAAAAGTGGTGACATTCCATCACCAGAGGTCTCAATATCTGCTGGTAGGGGCAGTCCACTAGTTTGACAACCTTGCAATCCCAAAGATGGCTAAAACGGGAAATGAATTGCGTGCTGGAGCAGCAGAGTTAATAAATATATAGTTCTCCCTGAGCGTGCATGCCATCCCTCGTGCCCCACATTTGCCCTGAAGAGCTGATAGACAGAGTAAAACAGTTGGCAGCGCACTCGCTTAAATTCAAAACAGACGACTGGGCTTGCGCTTTGTGTGCAGAATCAGAGACAGGTTGTTTTGTTTGGAAGTTCGGCAACTGGAAACTAGGACTGTTATTAACTTACAGTTTTCATTTTTGTATTTTTGTACTAATTATATTCATGATTTTATTACATTGTCAGAATAAATGCTTTAATTAGAAGGGTATGTCATTCAGTGTATCAATTATAAATAAAAACCGTGACATTTCTCACCTCCCCATATTACGAACCCGGGTTGCCTAATATGGGAAAAGTGCACTTTGAAAGTTATCAATAATATCAGAGGGCATTGCAACATTAAACGTGCCCATATTTGTAATATACGTAGTATATTCCCTGATGTTTACATTGGTGATAAAACCAAAATTATTCCCTGTCTTCTTATGGCTAATGTGAGCACTATAAAAAAAACTCCCAATATTTGGCGACTTTCCTCTAATGTTGATGATGATGATGATAATGCTGATATTGATGATGATAATGATGATGATAATGATGATAGTGATTATGATAATTATTATGTTGATGATGCTAATGATGTTATTAATGATAACGACGATAATGGTGATGATATTGAAACTGGAGATGTTGATGATGATAATGGAGATGGAGGTGATGATGATGATAATGATGATATTATTGATAACGATGATAATGAATATAATGGTGATGATGATGTTGAGGATAATGATGATGTTGATACCGATGATGATGATAATGGTGATGATGAAGATGATGATGATCATTGATGCCGATGATAATGAAAATGGTGATGTTGATTGTGATTATTAATATTGTTGCTTTAAGGGGCCTAACATCTAGGTTATCGGCCCCTGGTGGCTTAGGTGACGTGATGATGGAAGGATGACCACAGCTAAAACTTGCTACTGACTTACAACTAATTTACATACTACTGTCGGAAAAGAAAAGGCAGGAACACGAATGAGGGAGTCCAATGATAGGAATAGAAATGTCTTCAATCCTCAAAGAATGAGGACTGAGGGACTTCGAGAGAAATAGAGCCATGGAAGGCAGATAGGAATAGGGGAAAGAGGAGAGGGTCCCTTCCAAATCCAATGGAAAAAGGAGGAAACAGACCCTGCTCAGAAATCCCTAGCGGTCGCCAACTCCTGAGTTTGCCTGCCGAGAGTCCTTGAAGGTAAGGCTCTAGCCGGAGAGCACAGATATTAGTGTTGTGTAGGACAACTGTGAGCCAGTCATTAGACACCTCTAATGCTCACCAGCAATCGTTCTATTTTATATTAATTTCTAAGGGAGTAATGAAAACATAATATGAGTCGTCCAGTTGAAAAACTCACTTAATCCACTTGTGAATAAGGATCATGTCGTAAAGTTATTTATTTTATTATTTTATTTTACTTTATTTTATTTTATTTTGTTTTATTTTGTTTGAATCCCACCTCAGCCGTCCGGAAAATGTTCACCGCCAGGCAAATGCTAGGACGGTTCCTTTCAACAGGCCCACGGCCAATTTCCTTCCAAATTTATTTTGTTTTGTTTTGTTTTTGTTTTGGTTTTGGGTAATTTTATTTTGTTTCGTTTTATTTTGATTTTGTTTTGTTTATTTTGTTTTGTTTTATTTTGTTTTAAATTGTTTGTTTAATTTTTTGTTTTGTTTTTTGTTTTTTGTTTTTTGTTTTTTGTTTTTTATTTTTTATTTTTATTTTTTATTTTTTATTTTTTATTTTTTATTTTTTTATTTTATTTTTTATTTTTTATTTTTTATTTTTTATTTTTATTTTTTATTTTTTATTTTTATTTTAGTCGCCTCCGTAGCGTAGCAGTCGGCATGGTTAGCTGCCGCCCCGGAGGTCCTGGGTTCGATTCCCGGCTCTGCCACGAAATTTGAAAAGTGGTATGAGGACTGGAACGGGGTCTACTCAGCCTCGGGTGGTCCAAATGAGTAGAGGGGTTCGATTCAACCTCAGCCATCCTCGAAGTGGTTTTCCGTGGTTTCCCACTTCGTCTTCGGGCAAATGCCGGGATGGTACCTACTGTAAGGCCACGGCCGCCTCCTTCCCTCTTCCTTGCCTCTCCGTCCCAATCTTCCCCTCCCTTCCCATCCCTCATGAGGCCCCTGTTCGCTTTGCAGGTGAGGCCGCCTGGGCGAAGTGCTGATCACACCTCCCCAGTTGTATCCACCCCGACCAGATGTTCCAAGCTCCAGGACACTGCCCGTAGTGGCGGTAGTGGTGAGTTCCCTCGCTGAGTCCGTGGGAACCACCAACCTAGAGGGTAAATTGACTTTAAAAAAATATTTTTAATTTTTACTTTTATTTTTTATTCTTATATTTTATTTTGCTTTGTTTTATTTTTATTTTGTTTTGTTTATTTTGTTTTATTTTGATTTTCCAGAAAACAAACACAATATCAAAAACAAAAAACACAATGCAAAAAGCAAAAAGCAAAATAAAAAAAGCAAAAGCAGAAAACAAACACAAAACCAAGAAAGAAAAGGAAAAATTCAGAAGCAAAAGCACAAAGCAAACACAAAACGAAAAACCAAAAACACAAAGCAAAAAGTAGAAAACAACAAACACAAATGATACGTGAGGCAAAGCCCAGAGAAACGTTTTTCATGAAAATGATTCTTATTCACAATTGGATTAAGCGAGTTTTTCAGCTGGACGACTCATAAGGTCTCAGTGTAAGTGACCGTATTGCCACATATTTTGAGGGTGTGTGTTTACTGTGTTTGTACTGTCTACTTGGGAGTTATACTAGTCAGAGTATAAAGAGAGTAATCATAATCTTGGCTGCCAGGTTTGTAACCAAAGGCCTGGTTGGGCCAGTACCCTACGAAACGTTCGGGTTTTCATCATTGTGTTTACGTCCGGCAGGAATTTCTATTAGCCTACTTTCGATTTTTGCAAAAAATGAAAGTAGACTTATGAGATCAACACAGGGCGAAAAAAGTGTGTCTGTCTGTGTGTGTGTATGTGTGTGTGTGAGTCTGTGTGTGTGTGTGTATGTGTGTGTGTGAGTGTGTGTACTCTGAATGTCTGTCCCCCCCTATCAATTCGAACACGGTGAATGCGAATTGAACGAAATTTGGTACAAAGGTAGCACTAGCAAAGGACACCCCAGTGTCATGTTTTATATCGCCGCCATCTTTACTAAAACTGAATGGTGGCCACTCAAACGTTCAAAACGTAAAATCAAATAACGACTAACCAAATCATCCGATCTCTACCAAATTTGGTAACAACATACCTTCGTATAGGATGCGTCTTGTGAGCAAACTACAAGGTCGTCCGCCATACCATTTCAGGATGGCGGCCGTGCGAATTATGCAAACTTTATAATCCATATCATGGGACCCACCAGTTCCGATTATCGAGCCGATAATCGTTTTAACTGTTCTAAAGGAAGAGGCACGTTCGAAATTAAAAGTTTATTTTGTAATACTATAGTGCAGACGTGATTTTAAAAAGCTGAGCTGATTCAGTAATAAGGCAAGATGGCAGCGGATATCTTGTGCCTGACTTATATTTCACTAATTTGAGTATTGCATGCAATATAGCGTACTGATACAAAATAAATAAACTTTGTATGAAATGCTTTATATATAAATAATATACTCCAGTGATGAAATCGTTTAGTATAAATCATTATTTGCTAACAAGTTCTATGTAAGTCATTTTATATAGAACGATGTTCGTTGACACAATTAGCTCAGTGGTAGAGCGTTAGCCTATCGCTCAAATGCCTATGGTTCAAACCCGATCAGAGCTAGGTTTTTTGCTTGAAATGTTATATGTTTATTGTTTTGTAATGACTCAGATATTTTAAAATTAAGCGTTATATTGTGCATATTATGGTGTAAAATATATATTTAATTAAAACATAATTCGCCAGCAGATTTACTCGAGACATCTAGCTGCCAAAAAGGTAACTGCACGCCGACATACTTATTAACTTCCAGATTTTATTGAAAAGTTTCTTCTTCTGGCCGCTAGAATGCACTCGCTCTGTTAGGATTATATTGTTCGATATTTCACCACTAGATATCACGACTAGTCTACGTGGGGCTCCATTGATTACTATACCATTGGCATTCTATGCGCATCGAATTTGAAGAATGACAAGATGATACTACGATACATTTTTACTTTTTATTTTAAAGGGTTTGTAACAGCCTATTTTGCGTTACTTGAAAATGTTATTTGAAGTAAAGAACAAAACGATTTCACATAGTAACTGAATTTAAGCCGTTGGTGTTAGTTCAGGTTATTAATTACTACTTTTATTTCAGGCAAATAGCAATCGAAAATATCCACATAGTTTGTATACACACGTCTCTATAGGGTCATGGAAAGATTTGTTAATTCAATTAGGGTTTTCGATTCCCGGTCAATGCATGTGAGATTTTCGAAGTGAAATGCCATGTCCTGTGGTTCGGATTCCACGTAAAAAGGAGGTCCCGTGGCTCATAATCACAAGATTCACGGTCACGTAAAACTACAATCTTCCTTCCTTTTTTTTTCAATTAGGGTTGTGAAAGCCATGCACAACCAGACGTGTAAAGACATGCCTCAACTCAAAGTTGGATGTTGCCCACGGCAGGTCGTATATGTAATAATAATAATAATAATAATAATAATAATAATAATAATAATAATAATAATAATAATAATAATAATAATAATAATAATAATAATGTTATTGGTTTTACATCCCTTTTAACTACTGCTGCTTTTAGAGACACCGGGGTGCCGGAATTTTGGCCCGAAGGGGATCTTTAACGTGCCAGTAAATGTACTGACACGGCTCCCTCGCATTTGTGCACCCTCAAATGCCAGCTGACTGCGCCAGGATACGAACCTGCAACCTAGGGCCCAGCAAGCGAGAACGTTACCGCTGAGCCACGCAGCCAGTCCGGTCGATTATGTCTCCAGATCCATAACATTCTTGATATACTTCTTATCTTTCTTTCTTTCTTTCTTTCTTTCTTTCTTCAATGATGGTAGCAGTTTTTATCTAGGTTGTGGCGTTTGGTAGAGGTAAATCGTTTCTAAGGTCTTCAACAAAGAATAGTTCTATTATACTCTTTGATAATAACAACGAGTTATAACTATACTCATACATTTAGGAGAAAGTAGGCTATATGTTCTTTACTGAACATCTTGTTTTTTCTAATATATTCACACTTTTAAGACAGCTATTTACCGTATTTAGCCTAACAGTTGCATGTAGGTTTTAGGCTGAAAGTATTATTTTATTAACCAGCCACGGTGGTCGACAGCACTAACGTGCTACCTCGTCCCTAGGTGGCATCGGTAGAGCGTGAGTTTGAATCCCACCTCAGCCGTCCTGAAAATGTTCACCGCCAGGCAAATGCTAGGACGGTTCCTTTCAACAGGCCCACGGCCAATTTCCTTCCAAAATCCCTTCCCTGACCCGTCCTGAAAATAAAATAGATTGCATTGGCTGGATTAATACAATCATATTATTTTATCACATGTAAACCAACCCACCTGACATGGCTCCAATGTATTCGACCAGTTTTGCAACGCAAATAAATTTATTCAAAGTTCAACTTTCGATAAATACATAACACTAGATCAATAACATAAAGATACTGAAACCATTTCTGTAAATCTTAGCCATCCTGGAAGTGGATTTCCGTGGTTTACAACCTCTAATTCAGGCAAATGCCGGGATGGTTCCTAACTCAAGGCCACGGCCGCCCCCTTCCCAAGCCGGTTCCGTCCCACGAGTTCCATTCCCATGAGTTCCGAAAACAAATTTCTTACGAAAAACGTCCCATCAGTTCCGAACGCGTATTCACGCCTGAGTAAATAAGCTAATGAGTCCCACTAGTACCGAATGTCTCTGGAAACCTAGCTGTCAGTTCTGAGCTTTGACCGCCTAATAATAGTAAACATGGATTTTGAGGTTGGAGCTATCAAAGCGATAGAAGAAATATTTTCTAGAGTCCAAGTGCAAGGCTGTTTTTTTTTTCACTTAAACCAAAGTATTTGGAGAAAAGTGCAAGAAATTGGGCTTTCGGATATGTATAAAACTAGCCAGGAAATCAGAACCACCATCAGGCAGTGTGCTGCACTTGCATTCCTCAAACCAGAAAAGGTAGAAGACGGTTGGCTACACATTCATAGCACGGCCCCGGACAACGAAAAGTTAATCGAGTTTTTTGATTACTCTGTCGAGCAATGGCTTGAAAACGTGCATATTCCGATTGAAATGTGGAATTTCTATGGGAAGAGGCATAGAACGAATAACTCTGTAGAAGGTTGGAACCTTAAGCTGAATTTGAAATGTGGAAAACCACATCCTCGTGTAAGAGACTTGGTGTTGTGTTTGAAGGAGGAGTCTCAAAATTCAGACGAAAAAATTATGCGGGCAGAGTTGAATTTGCAAGCCACGAAGAGGAAGAGAAAATATGTTGCAATGGATGACAGAATCCAAAGAGCAACTCAACAGTTTGAAGATACCGGTGATTTAACAGTATCTTTAAGAAATGTTTATTTTGCGGTACATATTGATTCGAGTATAAAGAGAAGCATAATCAATTAATAGATCAATTTGACGAAGCTACGTGCCGATTACTAAGTGATTTTTAAATAAGATAAAAACAGTTCAAAGACGAAGTGACATGCTGATACTATTTTAAGAACTTTGTATCAAAACTGATTATTTTGACGAAGGCACATGCTGATACAGATACTGACAAGGCGAAAGCTGCTTATGGGAGCTACCGGTCCATGCCCCCCCCCTCTGTTAGAGGAGCCAATTCATTAAAGAGGGCACGCATTCCCGGCTGGCGCTAACAATAGACCTTATTTGTTTCAGTAATAAACAAATTAATTCAATTTTGCTGTAGAAAACTAAGCTGGAACCCGCTCAGGTAGTGTTCGGAACTGATGGGACTCGCTCAGGCAGTTTTTTTTTTTGTCGTGTGGCCTCATGAGAGGCCGAGTGCAGGTCTTTCTATTCGACGCCCGTGGGCGACCTGCGCGTCGGGATGAGAGATGGGATGGATGAAGATGAATGAAACTGGGCAAGGATGTGGAAGGAGCAGTGTAATTGGCAGATAGCTAATCCGCTAAAGAATTTGGAACTGGAGGGAATCGGTACTCATGGGAGGACACTCCCAAGCCTTACCTGAATAACAAGTACACACAGTAATACAGCATATCCGCCTCGTTGCGTAATGGTTAGCATTCCTGGCAGTCACAACGGAGGCCCGAGCTCGATTCACGGCTCTGACAAGAAAAATAATTCTTGTCTAAGGGCTGCAACGGGTTACACTCAGCCTAGTAAGGCAAAACGGGTTCTATCCTTGAAGTGGTATTCCGTGGTTTCCCACTTCTAATCCAGGCAAATGCCGCGATAGTTCCTAACTGAAAGCCACAGCCACCTCTTTCCCAACAATAGCGTCAACTACAAATACGCACACTATTACAGCCATCACAGTAACACAAGTTACCAGACAAAATTACATACACACCCAAGTGCACGGGGCTAATTGTCCACTATGTCCAAGCTCCTCAAATGAAAGCACGAACCCACTTCATGAATCTGCGGGGCTGATGACCAAGATGTCCCAAGGCCATAAAGTGATTAAACGTCAACAACAAAGTACCATACATGAATGAGGGGTGTGGTGACGCAGTGGTCAAGCTGCTTGCCTCTCAACAAGGCAGACCGGGTCAATTCATGTGAGATTTCCAAAGTGAAATATCACGTTCTGTGGTTCAGATTCCACGTGAAATGGAGGTCCCGTGAATCATGATCACGAGAATAACGGTCTCGTAAAACTAGAAGCTTCCTTCCTTCCTTCCTTCCTTCCTTCCTTC
The DNA here is from genome assembly GCA_946902985.2 of Meconema thalassinum. Classification (NCBI taxonomy): domain Eukaryota; kingdom Metazoa; phylum Arthropoda; class Insecta; order Orthoptera; family Tettigoniidae; genus Meconema; species Meconema thalassinum. The sequence continues at coordinate 1,305,461,032 of OX336389.2, read as the reverse complement.
CTTCCTTCCTTCCTTCCTTCAAAGTCCTTGATCCTGGTGTTCCTAAGGTTGCAGGATCAAATCCTGGCGCTGTCACTTGGCATTTGAGGGTGCGCAAACGCGAGGGAGCCGTGTCAGTAGATTTACTGGGAAGTTAAAGTTCAAAGGACGTAAAACCAATATTATTATTGAAAATGAAAGTCCACAGCCTGCTTCCAGTCTCCGACCGGGTCGGGAATGGAATGAATGAAGCCCCCAGCTAGTGGCGAGGGTATGAACTGTGCCGGCTGCCGAAGCCTGTCGCGCTCCTCTGGGGCAATGATTAAATGAATGACAGATGAAATGAAATGATAGTGGAGAGTGTTGCTGGAATAAAATGTTTACAGGAAGAACCGGAGTACCCGGAGAAAAACCTGTCTGCCTCCGATTTGTCCAGCACAGATCTCACATGGAGTGACCGGGATTTGAACCACGGACCCAGCGATGAGAGGCCGGCGTGCTGCCGCCTAAGCCACGGAGGCTCCCAATATTATTATTATTATTATTATTATTATTATTGTTCAAAATCGATGAATCCGTCAGGGCCCTGAGCCTTTCTGGGTGCAGTGTTACCCTGAGCACACCTTGCGTGGTGGGCTACATACACCCTGCACCTTTACGACTCCTTACACGTGAAACACAGGAGAGGTTTTAGGAAATAACAAAAAGAAAATGCCAATTAATGCAGAAAGATGAAAGACACCCAAAGCCTCGGATACCCAACACCGCAAGAGACGGAAAAAACAAGAGTTGACCAAGGGAAGTCGACATGAAAATAGACAGCGAGAAGTCTGGCACAAGTACTGAAAGTGACAGCAATGCCGTGTACAGCTAGGGTCGCATGAGTAGTGAGCGCCTGTGTGGCGCCCTCATGGGCTCACAGCTAGTGTGAAAGATCAGTATGAAGGGGTCCCTACAAATTATCAGCCTACCTCACGACACCAGACCGTCATTGTTTCTCTAACTACTCGGGCCACCTCCTATAAATATCATCCCGATATGCATGTGGCCATCGGTCGATGACCATGACGTTTGACTCCTTAAAGCAAAAATCATATTCATTATTCAATTACCCGCAGAGTTCATTCCATTTCCTCGCTTGAACTTACATGATTCGATGCTCTAGCTGAGCTTATGACGCCAGCCGGAACGCCATTTATTCGTAATATGCAATTCTCCGAACCGGTTCTAGCTCGTCTTCCTTATGGAGATGAATGGCTCAGCAGTGAACTAGACGTTCCGGTGGATCAAAAACAGACGTGGGTCCAGACCCATCCCTCCCCCTCCCCGATGGTCTTTATCTCTTAAAAAGTAACACAATGGGATAAACGCAAATTAACACATGATCCTATTTCAATTTTTTTGATTAAATACTAATTCATGTCCTGTAATTCATTGTTTTGACTCACTTTTCCTCCAAGATCGTCATTACCCACGGACTCTACGAGGGATCATTCCTCTACCGTCGTAAGGACAGTGTCTGGGAGATGAACACACTTTGTTAGCCAGATACAACTGAGGATGGTGACAGACCGATCGGCCAGGTGCCCGTAGACTTGGGTCTAATTAAGAAAGAATCAGGGTATGGATTTTGGAAGGTAGTCGGCCTGGTTCTATTTAAAGGAACCGTCCCAGCGATTGCCTGGTGGTGAAAATGGGAAACCACGAAAACCATTTTCAGGACGGCTGAGGTGGGATTCGAACCCACGCTCTCCCGATGCCAGATCAAAAAATTTAAAAAAGAACTCACGCACAATTTTTAAATTGAAAAAATATTTTTTCGATTAGTCTTGAAACTAGAGAGGGGCTTGTTGGTGCAGTGATCAGGCTACTTGTCTCTCGCCATAGTGGACCGGGTTCGATTCCCGGTCAATCCATTTGAGATTCTAGAAGTTAAATAATACGTCCTGTGGCTCGGATTCCGCGTAAATATGGAGGTCCCGTGGCTTATGATCGCGAGATTAATGGTTACGTTACACAACAAGCTCCCATATTAACAAAGGATTTTAATCTTCACTATATCACTGTATTTTGCTTTGTCGCAGTTTGTGAGGCTCTGGACTCCAATGTTCAAGAATCCAATCCCGACAAATTCGGTTCTCTATTGGGGACTGTCAAATACGAGACCCGTATCTGCACGATAAAGGACCCCTCCAGAGCAAAATCTCGGTACCCCGACATCTCCGAAAATACAGGAGTTAAATGAAATGTTAAAATCCATAGCATTAGTTGTTGCTGTTGTTGTTGCTTCTTGTAGGAGCTTGGACATCGTTGTCATTCAACCCGAGTACTTGGCTTATGAAATGAAAATCCACAGCCTGCTTCCAGTCTCCAACCGGGTCAGGAATGGAATGAATGAAGCCCCGATCTAGCGGCGAGGATATGGACTGTGCCGGCTGCCGAGGCCTGACGCACTCCTCTGGGGCAATGATTAAATGAATGACAGATGAAATGAAATGATAGTGGAGAGTGTTGCTGGAATGAAATGTTGACAGGGAAAACCGGAGTACCCGGAGAAAAACCTGTCTGCCTCCGTTTTGTCCAGCACCGATCTCACATGGAGTGACCGGGATTTGAACCACGGACCCAGCGGTGAGAGGCCGGCGTGCTGCCGCCTAAGCCACGGAGGCTTCAGTACTTGGCTTATACCCTGTCTTATTGTGATATCTGTAGATGTTTGTGCATTTGTAATTGTCCCGCTGCGTAGCCGTGCTAGTTAAATCATGCACCACAGCCGCGACGGCTGCTGCAGCAAATCCGGGGATCGCAGGTTAAAATCACGGTACTGAGAGTAGCTACCCTCTGCGTGGTTTTTCCCCGGGTTTTTCTCACACTCCCTCCAGGAAACTGCTGGGATAGTACCGTACTTTAAGTCCCGAGGCGCCTACCCCATCCCTGTCCCTAATAGGCTATAGATACACACACTCCTACAGTCATCACATAAATACAGGTTCAACACTCACCCAACTACACGAGACTGATGACCAAAATGTCCCAGGCCCAAAAATGAATTTACAACAACAACGTATTTGTAATTTGAGTTAGGATTTGGGAAGGAAACTGCCGTTGCCTTAAATTATGAATTATCAGAACATTTGCCTGGAGTTGAGGTAGAAAACCACGGAAAACCACAAATGGCTGAGGAGAGAATAGAACTTACCTCTTCTCAGTTTTGGCTGGCTGCGTGGCTCAGCGGTAACGTTCTCGCTTGCTGGGCCAAAGGTTGCAGGTTCGTATCCTGGTGCAGTCAGCTGGCATTTGAGGGTGCGCAAATGTGAGGGAGCCGTGTCAGTAGATTTACTGGCACGTTAAAGATCCCCTTTGGGGCAAAATTCCAGCACCCCGGCGTCTCTGAAAGCCAGAGTAGTTAAAAGGGACGTAATACCAATAACATAATAATAATAATTATTATTATTATTATTATTATTATTATTATTATTATTATTATTCTATATCTTCTCAGTTTTGTTTCACGAGGTTAAGTATACCCCGTTCTAACCCTCAGATCAGAATGAAATTTCATAACAGAGCCATGAATCGAACCCGTACCTCTGGAGTGACAGCAATATATGCCAGTGACTACACCACGACCGACGAGGCCAATAATAACACAATAATTGTACCGCCTTTCCAACTGGTAAATGACAGGGACGATCAAGACTAGCCCGTGGGTGGAATCGGACCCTAATCTCAGAGGCACGAAAGGAGTTGTTTTCCAAGGGTTTGTAGCTATCAATTACAGAATTTACCTGTCAACAGAAGCATGTATTAAACTCAAAATACTAGATACACACATATTAAACTAAAACTAAGTGCCCATTTGCATTTAAAATAATAAACATGCGAAACACACCGAAACTTAAGCCTATTCAAAACTCAACATCGAAACAACTAAACTTGATCTTCTGGAAGTGAAAATAATATTTCTTTTATAAAACACACATTTTTGAAACTGAAAACTGGTATTCTTAGAATCGTACCCACGTGATCGGAACAGACCCAAAAACACCCTTTTTAACTCCAGAAAAACGTACATCCCAAATTAGATATCACCAAACAACTACCGCAAGCAAATCGAATTTAATACGAAAAAAACATAAAATTAAAACTCATAAACTCAATGCACACTCATAGAAATACGTATCAAACAATAACCTCACGTGTGTTCGCAAAAATACATTCCTCCTATGTTCCATAAAATTTCAAATTCTATTAAGTTATAGCCTATAAAAAGAATATTGGCAAGTATTTCTTGGTTTTCCACTCCAGTTAATAAGACTAATATCGTCAACTTACATCTTGTCCAGTTCGAGAGGGGCCGAAGCAACCCACTACCCCAAGAACAAAGTACACGTACAACCTCTTTCTGTGGTTGTTTAGAATTCAAGACAAGGTCATAGCTGCTGCAACAACGCAGCCATTTTCTTTCACGTCAAGACACAATATACAGTAAACTCTCGATTATCCGCGGGCGGTTTATCCGCGTTGCGGATTATCCGCGGTGCCTGTAAGAGAACATTTTTATTAAGAAAAAGAAGGTTTTGAAACCGAAAATTATTTCTCAAAAATTGAAATAAAGTTACTAAATACTTAAACGTAATAAAAATCGTAAATCGCAAATACAGTACAGTACACTTAATAATGTACAGTACAAAACGTGTAGGCCTACAGTAGTTCAGTATTGCTGTACAGTACTGTACTGTATGTCGGTTACTCATGATGCAGCATTAGGACACATTGACTGGATTCTTCAATACCTCGAAGAGCAAGACGACGCATCACATTGTGACAAGAAAACTCAGATCACAAATAAAGAAAAAGTGTTTCACTACGAAAAAGCAAAAGCAAATGACCGATTTTTTTGTTTAACAGTAAACAAGACTTTTTAATAACACACATCGACTGAGTTTTGTTATCATGTACGTCCTTTTATTGTATAATAAACTTATTTAAAGCCCTTGTGTGTTGTTTTTTAGTGCCTTCGACCTTTGTTTAACCATTACCAGCAATTTTGCAGCTTTTCCGCGAAATTCGATTATCCGCGGTATCTGCGCCAGTCAATTCCGCGGATAATCGGGAGTTTACTGTAAATTGATAGCACGAAAAATGGCCATAAGCCAGGTTACAGTTTTTACTTCTTGCTGTAGGGTCTGCCTCGGTGCGTAGTGCCTAGCATTCTTGGCTGTCACCACGGAGGACGGTTTGATTCCCGGCTCTGCTAAAGAAATTTATTTCTGGTCGGAGGGCTGGAACGGGGTACATTCAGCCTCGTGAGGTAAAACTGAGAAGCGGCGGGTTCAGTTCCTACCTCATCCATCCTAGAAGTGGTTTCCCGTTGTTTCCCACTTCTACTCCAGGCAAATGCCAGGATGGTACCTAACTTAAGGCCACAGACGTTACCTACCTAAATCCTACCTCAATTAAAAAAGAGACAATCAGTCTGAAAGACTGGACTTTATATCATTTTAAATGCTACAAATGCTGGAAAATGCTGGAAAATGCTGGAAAGGCTGGAGGCTTCTCGCTTCGCTCGAAGCCAAAGACTCTTGACATGTTAGATGATCAAGAAATAATCAGAACGCTAGAAAGTGACAAGTCATCGCGGTGAAAGGAGGGAGCTGGCTGGAACACGTCACGCCGTGGCGTTGCCGTCTCGTAACGCCAGAGCTCACCAGGGAACTCAGTACGCATGCACCAAGCGGTACTATGACGTCACAAACCCCAGTGCATTCTCGGTACATTTCGTAACGTAACGACGAAGTCGTCTAAATAATTTAAAATGATAAAATACACACGCTAGTGACACAGGTTATTGGACATATCTACACACACCTAAGTGCACGGGGCTACATGACCACGATGTCGCAAAGCCCCTAAAAGAAACGGCAAACAACAACTCTTTCAGTTGGTTCACGTGTTTCAAACTCAGCATTTTTCGTGTTGGAAATGTTTCCCATAGAAAACGTGGAGGTCATTTATGCTGAAATTGGAACTGCTGATATCAATAGGCTCGAGACTTTGTCCAAACCGTGAGAAACTTGCGACACGTTGCAACACCGCATGCAAAATGTTACGCAGTTATAAATGTTTGAATACATTTGGCGCCGCTATTCATTAGCCCAGGAATAGGGTTTCACAACTTCACAATTGTGTTCATATAATTTCCGGGTTGTTCATCTTGATTTTGACGGTGGACTAGGGAGGTCAGTCAGTGACCGCACAGTGGGTCAAAATCGAAATCTAGGGGGACAAAATTATTTTTAGGTTTTAATCATGAATTTAGAGTGAAAGCAACGTAATATAATTTGTGTACTTCATAATAAACATTAGTTAAGACCTTTTTTTTTTTAAGCTACGTCTACACATGTAAGAAATTGTCTATGACTAGGAGTTGGATAGAGCATTCAGTTATCTCTTCAGAACAATTTTCTACCCCTAATTTACTTTTAACAACGTCACAAAGTTTCACATTTGACATAATCGTCGAACCCAGTGCTTCAAACAGTTGTAAACGTGTGAGAACTGGTTGCGTGGCATCTTCTAAAACGTAAAATAACTAAGTAAGTTGCAAAAAGATGCAAAGGTCCTATAACAGGCGTAAACTAAAAGCCTTTATCTACATTTTAACATTAGGTAGAAAGTGACGCAGAGTGACGCGCATATTAAAAATCTAAGTGAAAATATAATTTTAAAAAATAGTTAAATATAATATAATGCAAACATAGCCAAAATTACGTAACAATTACGTCCATTAATAACTGAAACACGTTACAAAGAACATACCTTCAGCTGCATGTTCCATCTTAAAGCATCACACTAACCACAAAGACAACCAAACCACAGCCACTTACATTCACCCTCCAATTCAGACTGCTCGAACAGTGGTGACAGATTTACACTAACATGCGTTTATATCCCAGAATAGTGAGCGGCAATTGTATGAGAATGCTGTAGAAGTAATAACTTTTGATTTTTTAATTATGAAAATAAATAATTTTGTCCTCCTAGATTTCGATTTTGACCCACTGTGCACCGGTACAATTATAATAGTATTAGTATTAACCTTTCAAGATACGAGTGCTACTGAACTTGGCTGTGCCAGCGATTGTTGATCATAGCTGCAGGAGCTTTGCGGGACGGGCAGGGGGACAAAGCGCCTTCTGCACATTGCACGCGCTACTTGTGTTAGACAGAAGTTACATTGTGAATTAATTGTGAGTGGAAAACTTATTAATGGGCGAATTTAGAATTGCGCGTTTCTAATTGTTTCTCAACAGCACAGCTATGCTAAATAGGAGTTCATGTTATCATGGAGTGTAAAACGACGAAAGAATACTGGACGTGATTTATATCCATCCAGTCAATAAGTACGCTGACAGTATAACACATGTAAACGAATAATAGTTTCCAACTCGGCCACCGGCAATCGGATTTGTAATTGAGACTATGATTACATAGGAGGCAGCCATGGCCTTAATTTACGAACCATACTGGCCTTTTTATTGAGTAGAAGTGGGAAACACTTGTAGGATGGCTGAAATGGGAATCGAACCCACCTCTTCTAAGTTTTCCTCACGAGGCTGAGTGTAGTCTACCACCAATTAAGAAAGAACCCTGGAGAACCCCCTTCAATTAGAACGTGTTTCCAGTCATACCAAGACCGGACAAAGTTGAATTTAAGCTGTTCGGTGCAAGCGGGGGAACTCAATATTCGAATGGTCGTTAAAACCATGTACATAGCCTGAGATATTTTAATCAGCCTCGCATTGGAAAACATCACATTCTTGAGACACGCATGGCGACATAAAATCGCTGACTAATCCACCTCAGTGTTCATTGGCTATAGCGTCAAGCGAGCCTGCTATTGCATTGCTCTCGTCTAGGGATTAATGACTGGAGATTACCTCACCCTGTGAAAAAGATAAACAAATGCCCTGTTGCAACCATGGCAACACACACTTAAGAGATCATTCCGTACCCCATTCTTGCAGAATGCAGTGAGTTCTCAGTTTTCCGCAAGAGATAAGTTAGTGTTGTGACGAAACTGTCCCTGTGTCGCTCAGTATTTAGACAATCCTTGCTGTATGGTGTGAGAGCTGGGTGGATTCAATACGGAGCTAGCAAGATACCTTAATTGAGATAATTAAGACTTGTGGTGAAGTACTGTAGGCTGTATCGTATCCCGTGAACATGGTTAGGTATGCAACATAACAACGCATTTTCCTAGTGGAAATGTATCTTCTCAAGAAGACGTCTTACAGTAATAAATGTGTTTGTAGTTTTCAGCGCAGTGCGATTTTTATCATTTTAAATGATCTTGTCGACTTCGTTGCTACGTTGGGGTCTGGCGTTACGTTACGGTGACGGGACAAAATGTACCCAGATGCACTGAGGTGTGTGACGTCATAGTACCGCTTGGTGCATGTGTTCCCCGACAATCTCTACTTCGTTAGTACAAGACAAAAATCCCCGATTCTTGGATGTCACGGGTAATCTCGAGAACCACTGGATGGATTTTGATGCGGTTTTCACCATTCTGTAAAGGATATCTCGAGGAAAGTTTCTGTAGATAATAATTTATGTATGATCAAAGGAAGCCAAGCAGTAAAGATTTCAGTGAAAAAGTCGAAAACCAACTTGGCGTCCGTGTGCTTCTTAAGCTTACGCTGGGCAAACCGTTAAAAATATCAATATAATATGAGCGTAAGAATTGGTCAGCATGAAAAGTTTAGAAAAAAGTCCGCGAGAGCATATCTCTATCTTCAATACATCGCCCACTATAAGTGTTTTTAGACTGGATAGAAGGGGCACGTCCCCGCGCGCTCTGGTGAGCGTGCGGCATCCCGCGCGCTTGACCTTGCTTTGCACTTGCCGTTCGCGAGTAATTTGAAACAAGATAAGCAAGATAAGTATTATGCAGATAATTTTCTAACATGTCAAGATTCCAGCCTTTCTAGCATTTTTCAGCATTTGTAGTCTAGCATTTAAAATGATACAAATTCTAGTCTTTCAGAATGACTGTCACTTTTACTATACTAGTGGGAGAACCTCAAACAAAATATATACAGAAACCGTCCCCGTACTCTGGGGGCTCTCAAGAATGAAATTCATGCACTGATACGAATTATCAGTGAGGATGAATTACAGTGAGTGTACCAAAACTTCCTACGTTGGTGCAACGTGTGTTTAGAAAATAAAGGACAACATTTCCAGCAACTACTCTGAAATTAATGTATGATGATGATGATAATTGTTGTTTTAAGGGGCCTAACATCTAGGCTATCGGCCCCTGAAATTAATGTAAGTAATGATAATAATAATAATACCGACAGTAGTGGCTACGCTGGCTAACGCGCAGCATTAGGTCATGGGGCCAAGCTCTCTGCTGACTCGGTAGACGCGTGGGTTCAAGCCCCACCGTCGGCCGTCCTTGAAATGGTTTTCCGTGGTTTCCCATTTTCAACACCAGGCAAATGCTGGGACGGTACCTTCTGACAGGCCACGGCCGCTTCCTTCCACATCCTTGCCCAGTTTCATTCACCATCATTCATTTCATCTCTCATTAACTCCTCTCCTGAGGTTGGTGTCGGGAAGGGCATCCGGCCGTAAAAATCATCGCCACAAAGACTTCCATCGCATCTCATCCCCGACCCCGTTGGAAAACGGGAATAATAAGGGGTAGTCATACAATACAATGATGATAATAATAATATTAATAATATCGTATTGCCTTGGTGCCGGGTGCAAGCTTTGTTATTTGACACTCAGAGGGCAGCTTGCATGTCAAATTTTGTTGTTCCTTGGAGCACTATTAAAGTCCAGGAGGTTAGATATCTAAGCTCCTTGACACTATAGCGCATTCTAGTAGAGAAAGGAGGAACTTTTGTGTTGGTGGAAAATCCCGAGATTAATTTCGCCATTATGAATTCAAATGGGTTCTTTAACATGCCAACAACGTATGACATGCGTGTCGTGATTTTTGTCGTCTTTCAAAAATCACTTACCATGGCCAAGAGCGAACCAGCAAGCTTGGGGTTGGTAGACCGACACGATAACCACTCACCCACCGTGGCAAGCAGTAATGATGATTAGTAAATACGTTAAAAAGTGTAAATGTATTAAACTAGTTGGGCGCTACGCTGCTGCTAGCCACAGTGGCCGGACCGTCAAGCGGCCTCCGCGAGTTTCCGTTCCATAGGGAAGGGCTTCACCGTAGAAGGGAGTAACGCAGGAGGGTACTCCTAATAATCTCTATAAATAAAGTAAGCTTTCTGCCTGAAACTTAGTACTTATCCCGGATGGGGTGGGGTGTATACACAGGTGGCTACATTCTAAATACAGCCAAACTCTTTATTGTTAATTGGTTCACAGAATCTTCAACAAATCCCCCCAGGGGCTCACATCTAGTGGGACGTGGTTTGGCGACCACGGTACCCCAGCTGAGTCCGGCATTTCTTCCACTTACTTGTGCCGGGCTCCTCTCCATCTTCTTTCCTGTCGACCTCACTTGGTCAACTCTTGTTCTCTTCCAACCCCGACGATATTAGGGTATCCGTGGCCTAGGGAGTCTCTTCCTTTCCCGCCTTAATTGGCCCTTGTCTCATCTTTCCTGATACCCTCCTTCTGCGAGGGGTCAGCCTTCTTTTTCTTTTCCTGTTACCTCCTGCCTTGTGCTCAAGGCCCTCAAGGAGGCAGGGTGTATGTAGCTCCACCTCTTCTGGTGCACCCTGGATATTGCTACACCTTCAGGGGCTCACGGCTGGTGAGTTCGAGAGTTGGCGACCCCGAGGTATTCCTGAGCTGGGTCCGGTTTTCCCCTTCGAGCGGGAAGCGTAGGTGTTTGTTCCGTGAATATCTCAAATTACACAAAACGCCTCATTTTTATAGTGCTGCCACGGTTTTGTGGTTTTCTACCACATAACCTACGGTGGTGGTTTTTGAGGATCCAACCAGCCTCCAGGCTGACTACCTAACAGACAGACAACATAGACATTTGTTCCCGCATACGCTTCAATTAATGATTTCCAGTCGATGATTTGCTGTGAAAACATTCCTTCTATTTAAGGGAGGCCATTCATGTGCAATACACTACCCGTGACAAAACAAGATACGACTTCAGAGTTTATTTAGTTCCGGCAGCACACCGTATTGCTTTCTTAGAGATTGGCTAATGTCTATTGATTAAGAGAAAATAAAGTAATATTAAAGCGTTTTAACGTTAAATGCGTACATTTATATGATGCAGGTTCATAAAAGATCTCTTGTAGCACATTTGGTGAATATATGACAAAACTAGCAACACGCTCCGGCTTCGCCCGGTATCTTTAACGATTTACTCAGCGTAAGCGTAAAAGGCGCACGGACGGCAGGTCCCAGATGCAATTCAGAAAAGCCGAGGTGAACAGTGAAGCTCCATACACATAGTCTTCTGTGAAGTCTTTGCTGGCCGAAGCTAGCTCGTGAACTCACTCCGAAGCTAGTAATTTAAATTTCCACTGAGTGGAGATTGTTGGAAGAAATGAAAACGTAAAAGCACTTATAGTGGGCGATGTATTAAACATAGAGATATGCTGTTGTGGCTTTTTTTGTAGAACTTTTCATGCTGAACAATTCTTACACTCGTAGTAGACTAATGAATATAGATATGTTAACGGTTTACCCAGCGTAAGCTTAAATGGCGCACGGAATCAATTCACTAAAATCGTTACACGGCTTTGTTTGGTCATAAATAAATGTGTTTCTCCAGAAACCTTCCTCGAGAAATCCTTTACAGATCGGTGAAAACCACACCAAAATCCACCTAGTGGTTCTCGAGATTACCTGTTACATCAAAGAATCGGGGACTTTGTTTTTTACTATGTTGATATACAACCAAGAAATGTCCTGCAAAGGAGACTCGAGCTCAAATAAAACCTTCCATTTTAATGCATTCTTTCTTAATCTGCAATAAGGAATTGGGCTCTATTCAGTTTCGTCGTAATAATTCGGTACGGTACCTCCGATGTGACCAAACATACCCTCAGTTTAATTTCTGACTGTTTGTGTGTTTCTTATGGGGTTTGTGTCAAAACTACCGGAGTGATTGACATGAAATTTCGTATGTAAGTAGAAGGCACCCTTAAAATATAACTAGGTTACAATTTATGTAGACTATTACAAAAGTGTGAGAGGGTTGACAGGAAGCCTTAAAACTTGCAGTAACCCAATTGCGCAATCTATATCCTTCTCTTGACATCGCAATGCTAGTTGATTAACCGCATGGTGGCATGTGCCGACATGGATGTCACATCACAGTTCTAATGTATGTGTCTCAATTAAGACTTGTAATAAGAGCTCACAAGTTGTCTATCAATCACTTCACAGTGATCGCGGAGTAAGCAAATTTTACTGAGAACATTTACAGCTAACATTATTTATGATGAAATGGACCCTTATTATACCAAGATAGCCTATATGTGAGAATATGTCCAGAAACAATCTGTTTATTTTCCTTTTGTTTTCCTTTTGCCAGCTGGCGTGGGTAAGTGTTGGTCTTGTTGAACTCATGCTCGGCTACCAATTGGAATCTGGCCACGTGCATGGATGTGTGAGTGTTGTCTACAATTATAAGTCCATTCAATTTCTATGATATAGTATATAATTAGGCTTGCCATATTTTTGGTGAGTGAAACCGGGACACATTAATATAGGATGGCCTTACCGAGGGGTCTGGGGGGGGGGGGGGGGGGGGGGGGGGGATGGTGAGTTTTAAGCCTTATTATACAAAGCCTTGCAAGTGACGGGAGGGAGGATCTGGCACCCTAAATGTTCTACAAACCTTTTAAAAATAGAAAAGGATTTTTTGCTACATAGAAATATATAATTTTTCCCTTTTTAATGATAATATTTTCTGGTCTACCATCTAGAAAGAAGTGTTAATAAAATACAATTTAAAATACTTCATAAAGTTGTTTGATTGAACAATTAGTCCTTTTTTTTGTGCAAAACTACAACGTTTTGTCTAACTAAAAAACAATTACAAAAAAACTTTTTTTTGTTAAACTAAAAAAATAGTAATTAATGATTGTGACGTTTGAAACCATTTTTCAGTGTTGCCTAAGTAAACAAAAGCACCAAATTTTTTTTTTTTTTTTTAGTAATTAATGAGTTATCAATGTTAATCATTGCTTTAAAACCACTCATATTTTTGACTTGTTTGCTCACAGATTACACTACCCTCGCAACGCACTGAATTAGTAGTTTGGGCTATGTTTTGTGTCATTCGTTTGAATACTTCTGACCTCTTTGAAGCTGTGCGCGATAGTCAACGATGTTGATTGTAACCGATTCATAAAAGATTCTTAAACACATAAATTCATTACTTTTTACATCTTACAGCCGTTTTCCGGGACATTGATAAAACCGGGCGGGACTCCGGGACAAGAGCAAAATACCGGGACTGTCCCGGTCAAACCAGGACGTATGGCAAGCCTATATATAATAATAAATAATAATAACTCTTGAAGCCTCCGTTGCTTAGGCGGCAGCACGCCGGCCTCTCACCGCTGGGTCCGTGGTTCAAATCCCGGTCACTCCATGTGAGATCTGTGCTGGACAAAATGGAGGCAGACAGGTTTTTCTCCGGGTACTCCAGTTTTCCCTGTCAAACTTATTCCAGCAACACTCTCCACTATCATTTCATTTCATCTGTCATTCATTTAATCATTGCCCCAGAGGAGTGCGTCAAGCCTCGGCAGCCGGCACAGTTCATATCCTCGCCACTAGATGGGGGCTTCATTCCTTCCATTCCTGACCCGGTCGGAGACTGGAAGCAGGCTGTGGATTTTCATTTTCAATAATAATTCCTGGCACTATACAGCCCATGAAGGACCTAGGCCTACCAAGCAACCGCTGCTCAGCCATTTGGGCTGCAGGTATTGGGGTGACGCATGATCAGCGCATCGGTTCCCCTTGGCCGTTAATCTTGGTTTTCGTGATCTCACTGTCAGACAGCTACTCAATTGTCCTCACGAGGCAGAGTGCACCCCGTTCCAGACCTCACGTCAGTTTCTAAAATCCCCGACGGAGCCGGGAATCGAACCCGGGGCATCCAGCTGAGCGGCAGGCGCACTACCCCAACACCACAGGGCCGGCCATGATATAATATATAGATTACAATAATCTTTCTTCATCACACCCAGACACAAAATACAAATAAAAATAAATTAAATCTGGGCTGGTCGCATGGCTAAAAAAGACAAAAAGCCAACAAAATATTTCTAAAATAGTATTTTGTTAGACTTTGCGTACTGGTTGACAGTTTATTTCCCGTATCAGCTGTTAAACGTGGTCAGTGGTTTTCCTTTCAGTACCTAATTCTAAGCAGAGCTATGTACTGGGAGCAAATTGAGAAATTACACGAGTGTTGTCCAAACAAGTCCGACAGTCTGGCCAAGACCAAGTTAACCCGTCACCAGTCTCCTGAATGTTATTTTTTGTTACCCTTAGAACACAAAGTCGTGAACGATGGGTACGAAGAGCTAGTGAAGAGGTAAAGGCTAAGTTAAATATAAATACGTTACGTGAAGTTCCTCGTATGAGCAAACTCAGATGGTTTGGCCATGATTGTGATGAGAATGGAGTAGGATAGGTCACCTAGGGGATTAATAATCTCCGCTATAGAGGATAAGAGAAGCAGAGGAAGGACAAGGAGGTTAGAATCAGTGTTTTACGATTTTAAATTGTGGTTTTAATTCATTTTAGGGCTTGGGACATCTTGGTCATCAGCCCCGTGTCGTAGGTTGAGTGTTGAAGTTGTCTGATAACCTGTATTATGTGATGATGTGTCATTTTAGGGGCTTGGACATCGTGGTCATTTAGCCCCGCGTACTTGGGTGTGTGTAGGGAACTTGTCTGATAAACAGTGTTATTGTCGTGTCTGTCGTTGTGTATGTGAATTTGTAATTAAGGCGAGGATTCGGAAAGAGGTGGCCATAGCCTTAAGTTAGGAACCACTCCGGCATTTGCCTGGAAAGAAGTGGGGAAACCACTTCAAGGATAGCTGAGGTGGGAATCGAACATTCCTCTTCTCAGTTTTGCCTCACGAGGCTAAGTGTACCCCATTACAGACCTCAGCCCAGAATTACATTTCTTGGCAGAGCCGGGAATCGAACCTGGACCTCCGGGGTGCCCGCCAAGAATGCTAGCCACTACATCAGGAAGTGGACTTCATGATGACTGTAGTAGTGTGTGTAACTCTATTAGGGACAGGGATGTGGTAGGTGCCCCGGAACTTGAAGTAAGGTACTATCCCGGCATTTGACTTAAGGGAGTGTGGAAAACCCCGGGGAAAAACCACACTCAGGATAGCTGCTGTCAGCGCCGGTAATCGAACCTACGATCTCCGAACTTGCTGCAGCTGCCCTCGCGGCTGTGGTGCACGATTTAACAACCACGGCTACGCCACGGGGTATTAACTGTTTCAAGGTGAGAGGTGTAGGAGCAGAGAAGGCAACGATGCTAACTGCTAATAGGGGATCGTAGAGATGACTTGTTCGCAAACAGAGGCTTGCAGACTAGACTGGATGCTGAAAGGCAAAACAGTCTTACAGGGAAATTAATGAACGAAATAATGCCGGTTATAGCCTATCTGTAAAATAACATACCTTTTACGACATTGTGGTGTTTGAAGCCTTAGCAGTGGCGGATCCAGGCCTTGCGGGGCCCTGGTCGATATGATAAGGTGGGGCCCACAACAATAGGAAATAAAAAATACCAAATCAAATGGAAAATAATTTGGGAATAATAATAAAATAAAGAATAGTTACAATATTTTGAATACTCTACATTCATTTTTAAATACTATTTATTTATTTATTTATTTATTTATTTAGCGTATGGCTTTACAGATACAATTTGTACAGAGATGATAATTAATTTAGAAAAAGAAGGCAAACTATATATTTATATCTAAATCGTTTATATAATATGAAAGAAACCTTTAAGTCCCCATGAAGAAGATTATGTAAACTATGAAATATTTAAAAAAAGCGACTTTTTTCCCGGCTGAAGTCTTCTATTATTTCACTGAAATCTATACTTGCTATACGGTCACGGGAGGTCATAGCTGCATTGAAAAAATGAATATGAATTATAAATTAGTTTGAAAAGTATAATTAATTAATTAAATTTAAAAAATCCATGGTGCGCCCCCTCCCCCCCCCCCCCCCCCCCGGACCGCGGGGCCCTGGGCAGCCGCCCTCCCCTAGATCCACCCCTGAGCCTTAGTAAACAAAAGTGTGGTGCTTTTCAGTCAGTCAATACGATTGTACTCAAATGAGATGGGTTATTCCCTAATCCTGAAAAAAAGTACATGAGATTAATGAATACACTTCGATGACCAGTTTTGATCGTCAAGCGACCATCATCAGATCCATTACACTTAGGCTATAAAATCTATGTCTGAAAGTATGGTCATCCAAGTGTATTTACTAATCTCATGTATTTTTTTCTGGATTAGGGAATAACCCATCTCATTTGGGTACTATCGTGTTGACCGACTGAAGAGCACCAAACTTTTGTGTACCTTTCACGAGCTGATTATGCAACAGGGAGATATTTCCATGGGGAACGGGGAGAGGGGGTATTGATCACCTAGGAGATTGCTAGTTTTAATGAAAATGAAAATGAAAATCCACAGCCTGCTTCCAGTCGACCGACCGGGTCAGGGAATGGAAAGAATGAAGCCCCCATCTAGCGGCGAGGATATGAACTGTGCCGGCTGCCGAAGCCTGTCGCACTCCCCTGGAGCAATGATTATATGAATGACAGATGAAATGAAATGACAGTGGAAAGTGTTGCTGGAATGAAATTTGTGACAGGGAAAACCGGAGTACCCGGAGAAAAACCTGTCTGCCTCCGCATTGTCCAGTACAAATCTCACATGGAGTGACCAGGATTTGAACCACGGACCCAGCAGTGAGAGGCCGGGGTGCTGCCGCCTAAGCCACGGAGGCTGTGCTAGTTTTATTAAATTTTTGAAATGCCAGGTGGACAAGGGCTGTCAAGGAGGTCATGCCCTTCAAAATTCAGACACGTGGTTACCCTGATTAACCTGTGAGGACTGGCGCATGGGTATTTTTGACCCGAGGCTTAAATAATGCTCTATATTTTCGTTTTGGTCAGCCCTTACTTCCTGTCGCTTACAGTACCTTCCTTCCTAGCCTTGAACTTTGCCCTTCAAAAGAAACATGTCCATAGCTATTTTATCACTCAAGTTATTTCTATATCATTTACGGTCGGATCAGATTCACCCATGGCGCCAGTCCTCGCGTGACAATTCTCGGCTTAAGTTAGTCGAGACAATCTGTCAAAAATAAGGGAGAAAGTCCACCTACAGTATTTTGGTGTAGGACAATCACATAGCTCACGTTCTTTTTGATCCATGTTTAGAGTGTAGGGACACCTTGGTCATGAGCTCCTTTGTTCAAAAATATTGAAATGACTGCTTCGCCGTGTATCAAGGCCAATTATACTCTTACGATATTTATGTCCGACCCTGACTATTACATGTCAGAAAACTGTAGACTACTATAATGAGGCTCATTATAACACTATATTTCATTATGAAACAGTTTCTCCCACCAATCAGAGCTCAAGAAACAGTTGTTTGACCAATGAGATGAGGATAGCATCGCACCTGCGTTGAGTTCCTCAGCCTTCTAATTTAAATTTCACTGCGTGGCCTAGTGTCATAGTAGGGTAATCGAGGAGGCCATGGTCAAATACAAGGCATTCTCTGCGTCTCATGCGCTCTCTTCAGTACGTAAAACTGGCGAAATGTCGACAGATATTTATGAATATAATGTTCGAAAATAAAATAGTTATAATAATTATCGTCGAACATAAACAGTCGTATGCAAGTCGCCTATAATGGTAATTAAGACACTCGTGTGGAAATTATAAAACTCGCATACGGTACGCTTGTTTTATAAACATACTCGTGTCTTAATTATTGCCATTAAAGGCTCGTTGAGGGGCGGATCTAGTGGAGGGCGAGGAGGGCGACCGCCCAGGGTCCCGCTGTCCGGGGGGCCCCACGCCATGTTTTTTTTAATTTAATTAATTAATTATACTTTTGAAATTAATGTATGATTCATATTCCTTTTTTCAGTGCAGCCATGACCGATTAGCAAGTTTAGATTTCAGTGAAATAATAGAAGACTTAAGCCGGGAAAAAAGTCGCAAAGTAATATTTTAGTATTTTATAGTTTACATAATCTTCTTCAAGGGGACTTAAAGGTTTCTTTCATATTATTAAAAATTTACTGTAGTATATACTTTATTTTATTATTATTACCAGACTATTTTACATTTGAGTTGATATTTTTTTATTTCCTATTGCTGTGGGCCCCACCCTATCATATCGCCCAGGGCCCCGCAAAGCCTGGATCCGCCACTGGGCTCGTTGCATAATGTACTATTATTGTCACTTTTCTGCATGTTAAATTTGAAAAATAAAAATAATCCTCATTTTATATTGGGAATAGTTCATAGGAAGACACCAGGTGCATAATTACTTCAGTAAAATCCGTACGACTACGACAAAAAGGGGGTGACACACTATGGGTCAAAATGACCCTGCGCCAGTCCTCGTGTTATATTTTTTCACTCAAGTTCTCAAGGGTAGACAGAAGAACCCACTGGGATCGCAGCACCCACGATATCATTGAACCCTGGGGCAGCCACATCATTGGCGCCGATGGTAGTAGCACCCATCTTTACGCTAAACACCGCAGTCGGCAGAGCATGACTGTGTGCCTGAGATTATGCAAGGCGTGAGCTGATGTTAGTGAAATGGTATCTAGGTGCCCTCGTACCTGGATGTGTGTGTGTGTGTGTATGTATATGTGTATCTCAGCTCGGACTGCTGGAATGTGGTCCTGCAAGTTTTCGTTCCTTCGCTTCTTTATCCAGCTCGAAAGCACGGGGCGATGGGGCAACGGGGGGGAAAGGGGGGCGACTCGGCGCGACTGGGTTGAGAGGCGAGGTCGCATCCTGGGTCCACGGACACTATGGATTGCTTCTCCCCTCTCGTCCACGTACGTATGTGCCACGCCCCTTGCTTGCCGCGGGCAATAGCTCGCCCCCACTCCAACTGGCCTAATCGTGAGATTCGCACTCTGTTCAAAACTCAGAAGCTACACTTAACGAAACAATTACCATATCGCACCCAGTAGTCGCACGAGGGCCAGCTGCCACGTGGACACTTGGACTCCTTCCCCTAATGGTCGGAAAGCTCGTAACACAGATAGGTTAAGATAAAATCATTTTCTGTGGTCTCAATCTTCCTTTTGTCTTACCACTGTCATCGTGCCCATGTTTATCTGATTGTCCCGTCCGAAAACTACAATAATGTTATTGGTCTTTACGTCCTTTTTAACTACCCTGGCTTTTGGGGACGCCAGGGTGCTACCGATACGGCTCTCTTGCATTTGTGCACCCCCAAAAGCTAGCTGACTGCGCCAGGATACGAACCTGCAACCTTGGGCCCAGCAAGCGAGAACGCAGCCAGTCGCCGAAAACTGCAACAATGCAAAATAAACATGTTACCACTAGTGCAAAGCACTCTGCACCATAACACACACCATCCAGAGGTGAAAGGGCAAAGTTGCCCCCCTCCCCCCAGCCCCCCCCCCCCCCCCGCTCTCTCTCTCTTTCCTCGCCCCCACAACGGTCCCCACTCATATAGAATTACGAGGAAACGAACTAAAATCATCCTTTTCAGATTTGTCGATCAAAATATCAATTGATTTATTGTTTGAAATTATTTTTTCGTTATCGTTTAACCCTCCGGGGTTGGCTTCTCCCACGGACTAAGCGGGGATCCCACCTCTACCGCCACTAAGGGCAGTGTCCTGGAGCTTGAGACTCTTGAGTCTGGGGATACAACTGGGGAGTGTGACTAGTACTTCGCCCAGGCGGCTTCACCTGCAAAGCGAACAGGGGCCTTATGAGGGGGATGGGAATAGTGGGAGGGATAGACAAAGAAGAGGGAAGGAGGTGGCCGTGGCCTTACGTTAGGTACCATCCCGAAGACGAAGTGGGGAAACCACGGAAAACCAAAGGATAGGAAGATTGTAGATTTACGTGACCACCGTTAATCTCGAGATCATGAGCCACGGGACCTCCTTTTTACGTGGAATCCGAACCACGGGACATGGCATTTCACTTTGAAAATCTCACATGCATTGACCGGGAATCCCAAGTATAACCACTTCGGGGATGGCTGAGGTGGGAATCGAACCTCCTCTACTCATTTGGACCACCCGAGGGTGAGTAGACCCCGTTCGAGTCCTCATACCACTTTTCAAATTTCGTGGCAGAGCCGGGAATCGAACCACGGACCTCCGGGGTGGAAGCTAAGCATGCTGACCACTACACCACGGAGGCGACTTCAATTTAATTATACACATCAGAAATATAATTGGTTCGCCTCGTAATTAATGACTTGTGTTGTTGCTTACCATCACTGAGGCCCCGGTTTGATTCCCGGCTCGTGCCAAAGAATTCAATTTTGATATGAAGACTGGAACAGAGTCCACTCAACCTCGTGAAGCAAAGCTGGAAGGTTCCCATCGTAGGCCTATTGTATGATGATAGAAGACTATAAGGTAAGTTCACATATGTGATCTTCAAAAATATAAGCCCAAATGTAACATGGAGACCACGCGAAATTCGTATACTGAAATTGGCTTTACTGGCCACTTAATTATCCAAATATTGTGAAATTTAGCGTATTAAATATTTATTTACAGCTTAATATGATGGCACCTAATATAAATGTTTTGAAGAAATCGAAGATGGTGTCTGTGCGAATTATTAAATATCCTTTTATTTTCTGTGTTCTAAACAAGCGATTGAAGTGAAACTTTTTGAATAATAAACCACTGTTTGTGTATGTATGTCTACCCCTTATTATTCCCGTTTCCACCGGGGTAGGGGATGAGATGAGATAAAAGTCTATGTGGCGGATGGTTTTTTTACGACCAGATGACCTTCCTGACTCCAACCTCATGAGAGGAGTTAATGAGAGATGAAATGATTGAAGGTGAATGAATCTGGGCAAGGATGTGGAAGGAAATGGCAGTGGCCTGTCAGAAAGTACCATCCCGGCATTTGCCTGGAGTTGAAAATGGGGAAACCACGGAAAATAATTTCAAGGATGGACGAAGATGGGGTTTGCACCTACGTCTATCAAGTCCACAGAGAGCTTGGCTCCATGGTCTAGTGCTACACATTAGTGAGCATAGCTACCGCTGTCGGTTGAATAATAAACCAATAATAGACTATAATATTTATCTATTGGTATAGCCTATAATGCCATGGCATACGTTTAAAACAACCCAAAGCCACGACCACGCGAAATGTTTGACTGGATCTCAATATCCTTGAATGTATTACAGCAATCAGACTGAAATTTTGAATAGTGATTGGGGACTATTAAAGTAAATACGCATAGGTGACTTAAGCATCCGAGGGCAAGGAAACTTGGCACAGGAAATCTCTATTTGAAACTAAAAATATAGGCATGTAATATTTTGAATTGTTTTCATGAATTACAGATGGCTGCAGTGTGAATTTTTAAAACGTACAATTTTTCGCTACCGCAGTCAAGCGATCGAAGTGAAGCTTCGTATAATTAACCACCATCTTTACCTTCTGGCACTGATTTCTCTAGCTTACTATACATGGCATAGGCTACTGTGGAAGCTGTGCACTTAACGTTCCTTAAAATATACTCTTGTGACTCGTTGCAGAAAGATGCCATTTCAATTGGAAGACTCATAAGTAGTGTCTGGATTTTTATGAAATTAGTAATTAGGCTACTAGGACTCGGATTTTTAGGTACATAAATATTTGTCTATGTAAATACATATTTTAAACATTTTTTCTCTAATTGCATAAATTCCTGCTTGTCACTTATTAGCGCATAATATTTACATTTTAAAATCAGTATCTTTCAGTTTATTGCATTTTTTGTTCTGTGTTAATTAATCGGGAATGAACCAGTGAGCTATTTAACCTATCTACTGTAGCTAACTAATGTCAGCTTGCCGCTGTGTTTTTCTTATCTTGTCGCCCCATCCCACTCACTGTGGAAGCCGGGGATTTCCTTGTCTACAGCCATATTGCACCACGTGCTAGACCTTCCCCCCACCCTCCCTCCGCCGCAGCTACAAGCCGGACGTTTGTTTTAGACGATTGCCCTTGATCTTGAAGCTTGTGGGTGAGCCTGTAGCTTACATAGTCACTTCTCGCCCTCTCGTTCACAGTTGTCACCGCCGGTCTGATGTAACGGAATTCCAGACTTGAGCACGTGACGACACCTGTGGGCATTATATTTGCCAATGACTGTACTTCAGCAGTAGTGTGAGATAGCTTTGTCAATCATCAGACCGCATGGGGCAGCTGACAACAACACAGGTACTGTAGTAACTCGCCTCCAGGCTTCCATTAATATTTTCACTCGTCTAAAATAAACGTCCGGTCCGGTCTGTACCTGGAATCAGTGTCACTCACATGCAGTTCATTTCTGGCACTGTGAAGTGTAAGGCAGTTCTACGATGACTAAGTAAAAGCAACTACAAGTTATCGTCTGCAGCAGTAGGCCTATGTTGCAGAATTTAAGGATAATTTTACCTCTGATGGGAGCGTTCTGCTCTACCAACCATGCGGGAAAGCAATCAAGGCTGAACAGCGATCTCAAGTTACACCACACCTCGAGGGCAAAAAACATATTGCCGCAGTTTCGCGCCTTCAGAAGAAGTGTTTCGCGATAATCGTCAGTCATTTGTGATGGACAACCTCAAGATGTGTATTGCAATGCTTCAGCAGTCAGTGCATAGCATAAATTGCATTCGTGAGTAGGCCTACTGCATATTGTTTATATTCACATTAACAAACTAAATTATAATTAAATATTTTCCTTTTTTTTACATATTTCAGGTATTTTTAATACACAAAAAATAAATATTTTCCCGATATTTAGCAGCTACAAATCCGAGCCCTAGTAATTACATATTTTTTCCTGTAAACTTAAAATGTTGATGAATCAGGCTTCATGTTTGGGCTGTAGCCTACATATTCCAACATTGAATTATTCCAATTGTTAGAATAATTTCGAATACGGGCATTTGATTCAAAGATAAGAATGGTTCGACTATTATTCGCAAATTCAAATATTCTAAGTATTCTACTCGTAACATAGAAGATTCGAATTTTGAAACATTCACATTAGTAAAATAACCTGACTACTCAGCGATTCAACGAACAAATCGAATCATTCAAATTCAAAGAAATCATAAAGGTAAAAAGAAACAAAGAGTGTGTGTATAAGGATCTATCTGACTAAACGGGTACTAAACCATCTTCGAACAACTCGTCCACTGGAAATATTTACTTACACAAATTGCTGTAATTGTTGGGTACTTATCATCTTTGTACGAGGACGGATCGAAAAATCTTTGCCCGTATTTTCTTTTAGCCCAATAAAATAAATAAACAAGAAGTTCCGTAACGAACTAAAGAGCCTACTTTTCTTAAAATTTAAGATTCATGCCAATGATTAATCTATATGGATCTATCTAGACTAGAATAATGACGAAATTAAGTTGGTAATATCGAAATTTCTAATTAGTTCGAAATACTATATAGGCTACATGGCATAATGTAGCCTAATAGAGAACTACAGTTGGCAGCCCTTGTGACTGAATATATTCTTAGTTCCATCTCTTAAGGTACAGAATACAAAATTTGGTTGAAGTCCAATGGATAGCATGGACGTTACATGCAGTTAAACATTGGATCTAACAGCGCGAAAATCATGTTGGCAACAATGACATACATGTATTGGTCAGAAATAATCTGAAATAATATGATCTATTGTTGTATCAATTTTGAATGAAATCCCTTAGTTAGTATAGAAGTTACATGCATTTTAAAATTGGACCTATCAGCAGGCTTAGAATGATGTTGGCAGCACTGGCGTAGGCCTATATTAGTTACTCCAAATTAATCTAGAATGCCAGGTACTATACGTTTGCACAGTTTAGAGCTATTGGCTTGCATACTTTCTGATATATTGATATTAGGGTAACAAAAATAGGGACAGTATTTATTAACAGTTGGCAGCCCTGGTTACTCTTAAGAATCGGCATAGTCATATCTGTTATGGTACACATAGCACACACGAAATTTGGTTGAAATCCAAATGATAGTATAGAAGTTACATGTATTTTAAGTTGGACTTCTCAGCAGGCTTAGAATCATGTTGGTAGCACTGACGTATATAAGTTACTCCAGATTAATATACAATGCCAGGTACTATACGTGTGCATAGTTTAAAGATGTCGGCTTGCATACTTTCTGATATATGGGTATTTGGATTTTTAAAAAATAAGAGCATTTATTAACAGTTGGCAGCCCTAGTGGCTCTTAAGAATACGCTCAGTCATATCTGTTTATGTAGCCTACAGATATTACATACAAAATTTGGTTGAAATCCAATCGATAGTGTAGAAGTTATATAGATTTAAACATTGGACCTATCAGAAGGCTTAAAATTATTTTGGCAACACTGTCATGGTTGGCCTCCTGGAAATTAAACAGAAATAGTCTTATCTACATGTGTGCCAATTTTGGAATAGCTCCCATGCATACCTTGCAAGATATCGAACATGGAGTTCAAATTTCTAGTGCGTTTTTTCAGCAGTTGGTAGCACTGACATAATTTTCAACTATGGACGTGAGATATTCCGGTGCACATCTTTACTCATACTAAATTTGGTTTTGATTGCTGCAGCCATTTAGGAGTTGATATGGGGGGGACACACACACAGCCAGACAGACAGCCAGACAGAAGGACAGACAGAAGGACAGACAGACACACATTTTCCCGGATCGATCTCATAAGTCTACTTTTTCCTCATTTTTAGCCTACTTTTCACATTTTGCAAAAATGAGGAAAAAGTAGACTTATGAGATCGGGCAAATGTGTGTCTGTCTGTCTGTCTGTCTGTCTGTCTGTCTGGCTGTGTGTGTGTGTCCCCCTATCAACTCCTAAACGGCTGCAGCAATCGAAACAAAATTTGGTAGAAGTAAAGATCTCTACCTGAATATCTCACGCCCATATTTGAAAATTATGTCAGTGCTACCAACTGCTAAAAAATCGCAATTGAAATTTGAGCTCCATGTTGGATATCTTGTAAAGTATGAATGGGAGCTATTTCAAAATTGGCACACGTACAGATCATAATATTTCAGTTTAATTTCCAGGAGGCCAAACATGGCAGTGTTGCCAAAATGATTATAAGCCTCCTGATAAGTCCAATTTTTAAATGCATATAACTTCTACACTATCAATTGGAATTCAACCAAATTTCGTATGTTGTATGTGCACATAACCAGACATGACTGAGCGTATTCTTAAGACCTACCAGGGCTGCCAACTGTTAATAAATGCTCCTAATTTATTTTATCCAAATACCAATATATCAGAAAGTATGCAAGCCGACAGCTTTAAACTATGCACACGTATAGTACCTGACATTCTATATTAATTTGGAGTAACTTATATACGTCAGTGCTACCAACATGGTTCTAAGCCTGCTGACAGGTCCAACTTTAAATACATGTAACTTCCATACTATCATTTGGATTTCAACCAAATTTCGTATGTGCTATGTGTACCATAACAGATATAACTATGCGTATTCTAAGGAGCAACCAGGGCTGCCAACTGTTAATATGTGCTGTCCCTATTTTTGTTACCCTAATATCAATATATCAGAAAGTATGCAAGCCAATAGCTCTAAACTTTGCACACGTATAGTACCTGGCATTCTAGACGAATTTGGAGTAACTAATATACGTCAGTGCTGCCAACATGATTCTAAGCCTGCTGATAGGTCCAATTTTAAAATGCATGTAATTTCTATACTAACTAATGGATTTCATTCAAAATTGGCACAACAATAGATCATGTTATTTCAGATTATTTCTGACCAATACATGCATGACATTGTTGCCAACATGATTTTACGCGCGCTGGTAGATCCAATGTTTAACTGCATGTAACGTCCATGCTATTCATTGGACTTCAACCAAATTATGTATTTTGTACCTTAAGAGATGGAACTAAGAATATATTCAGTCATCAGGGCTGCCAACTGTAGTGCTCTATTAGGATACATTATGCCAAGTATACAGTATTTCGAACTAATTGGAAATTTCGATATTAGCAACTTATTTTCGTCATTATTCTAGATAGGTTCATATTCTGTAGAATAATCATTGGCATGAAAAGTAGGCTGTATAGTTCTTCACGGAACTTCTTGTTGTAAAATGTGAAAAGTAGGCTAAAAATACTTAAAGGTAATTAAAAATATACGCACTGTTCTACGAACTTTACATTATTTTTCCCAATAGTCTCCACATTTGTTCAGACATTTGTCCCATCGCTGCACTAAATTTGAGATGCCCCTGTGGTAGAATTCAGCCAGCTGACTGTGGAACCATCGTCGGACTGCTGTCTTGACGTCATCGTTGCACGTGAATCGGTGTACTGCCAGGAATTTCTTCATCGGACCATGAAAATGCAAGAACACATGTGGCAAACAGAACCGCCAACAAGCTCCGGTCATTTCACTGGGAGAGTCTGGACCACCCACCATCAGTCCGGACCTCGCACCTAGTGATTTCCACGTTTTTGGTCCGCTGAAGAAGTTCCTGTCAGGACACCGATTCACGTGCATCGATAACGGCAGGACAGCAGTTCAACGATGGTTCCATAGCCAGCCAGATGAATTCTACCACAGGGGCATATACATATTTCAAATATTGGAACTCTACGATTTATTTTAACAATGGACTATTCCAAAAACGCACGTACTGGACTTCGAATGTTCGAATAATCGAACAATGTATTCAAATTGGCGAATATTCGAAGTAATCGAGTTAATCGAATGATATGTACATCTAGGAGCATTAGACTATATTTGATTTCATTGCATTTACATAAAACTAACATCTATGAAAAGAACTGTTATATGAACGTTTCGAATTAGGCTATGCAATTCAGTGACGTATCTAGGATTTGCTTCTGGAGGAGGATGAGTGGAGTCAAATATGAACTAATTGCGTTTTTGGTTTTGTATTTGTTTTCTACAATTTTTTTTTTTTTGCTTTATTTTCTTTTGTTTTGTGTGTGTATTTTCCTTTTGCTTATGTTTGAATATTCCTTTGTGTTTTTGATTTTTGGTTTTGTGATTTTCTGCTTTTGTTTTTCAATTTTTCTTTTTTCTTTATGTTTTTGGTTTTGTGTTTGTTTTCTTCTTTTGCTTTTGTGTTTGAATTTTGCATTTTGCTTTGTGTCTTATTTTGGTTATGTGTTCGTTTTCTGCTTTTGCTTTTATTTCTGAATTTTGGTTTCTGCTTTGTGTTTTATTTTGGTTTTGTGTTCGTTTTCTGCTTTTGCTTTTGTTTTTGAATTTTGCTTTTTGCTTCGTATTTTTTGTGTTTGTGTTTGTTTTCTGCTTTAGTTTTTGAATTTCGCTTTTGCTTTGTGTTTTTTGTTTGTTTTTGTGTTTGATTTCTGCTTTTGTTTTTTAATTTTGATTTTTGCTTCGTGTTTTTGGTTTTGTGTTTGTTTTTGCTTTGTGCGAGGTCAAAATAAGACGATTATTGAAAGCAAACCTACACGTTTCCGTGTTTGATATCGATACATTTCATACGTTTTATTTGCACTTCTCATTGTGCAAAGGCTTGGAAATGAACAGTTTTGGTTGGCCTAACACTAAATATATTACACAAGTAAAGATAAACTTTCTCAAATTAGTTGGCTTACAAGGGAAGTATCAGGTAAGACAGGTCGAAATCTATCTTGAAACTCTGTGGACGCAATCGTTGTACTATAAGAGAACAACGTGTGGGAAATCAGCTGCCAGATTGAACTGCAAGGCACCCAAATCATGTGGTGAATCTCTCATATTAATTCTTGGGTAGTAGCGAGTACCACACATGTTGTAATGGACAGCCCTGGCAGCTCAAGCACTCAAGGCCGGTGGGAAGCAGCCGCACGCTCCAGTCAGTATATACGTACCGCCACGTGACTACTCCGAGTGCCAGGGATGTCCAGTTACGCCAGTCATCATGCCTGCGTACCGGGATGTGGGTTACGATTTCGGATCCTTGCAGTTCAATCTGGCAGGTGATTTTCCACACGTTGTCCTCTTATAGTAAAAAGATTGCGTCTACAAAAGAACCTGGAAGGAACTTCAAACCAGCGCTTCTTCAGTCTCATGGAGTCTAACATGAGCTAAGCACATTCGTAGGAGGATGTCTGGTGACGTGAACTGAAGCTGATGCAGAGAGGAATGAGTACCAAAATAATTTACTTTATTTGACAGATCGGCTATGGTTTTTTGGGACTAATTTTGTGTAAATATCTTGTTTTTTGAGTGTTTCGTCCTGTCTTACCTGATACTTACCTTGTAAGTATAAACGTACATCCCCCAGGGGCTCACGATTAGTGGGACATGGGTTGGTGACCACGGAGCCCCAGCTAGTTTCGGCATAACTTCCACTTACTCTACTTGTGCCAGGCTCCTCTCTGTCATCCTTCCCTATTGACCCCCTTGTTCAACACTTGTTCTTTTCCGACCCCGACGGTGTTAGGGTATCGGAGGCCTAGGTAGTCCTTCACTTTCCCGCCTTAATGGGATCTTGTCTCATCTTTTCTGATCCCTCATTCTTCGAGGGGTCAGACCTCTTCTGTTCTCTTCATATCTCCTGCCTTCTGTTCAAGGCCCTTAAGGAGACAGGGTGTGTGTAGCCCCACCACTTCAGGTGTACCCTCGATAGTGGTACACCCTCAAGGGCTCACGGCTGGTGGGTTCGGGAGTTGGTGACCCCAAGGCATTTCTGAGCTGGGTCCGGTTTTTTGCCCCTTTTTCCATTCCCTCTGGGGCGGACCCCGTCTCCTCTTTCCCCTTCCCTATCTGCCTTTCATGGCTCTCCTTCCTTCCAAGTCCCTCAATCCTCATTCTTCGAGGGTTGAGGGCATTTATTTTCCTCCTGTCTTTTATTTGACTTATCCTCCTTTTGCTTTTCATGTCTTCTTCTAGTGCGTAAGTTTTAGTTGTAAGTGTGGGTTTACAAGAGTTATAGTTTACATAACATCTCATCTTTCATCATCACCCACACCATTAGGGGCCGATAACCTAGATTGTAACGTGTTTTTCGAGGGGTTTTTATGCCAATGGCATAAGTCAGTAGGAAGCCATTCTATATTTATTTACGCGGCAAATTGTTCGGCCAAGAGAATTTTTCATGTTAGTTTATTATTATTATTAATTTATTATAATTATTATTAAGATATTTTTCGGAGCATTTTATAAAAAATAATAAGCATACATATAGGTTTTCTATGTCTTAGAAAACACTATCAAGCAAATTATTACGAACGACAATATCATAGAAAATTATGTGATTACGGAATTTTACGGAGTTTCGTCAGTTAGGATATTATGAGAGACATGACTCACTGGAAATTCAGATACAGGCTGATTCTTGTCAAGAAGTATTACGCAAGCTTGGGTCGCAGCGTCAAGAAAAGGCGGATAGTTGGAACGGAAATCGACTTCATCATCCGCGCGCCGTGTGTAATGAGCCAGAGAAGGGGAAGTAGCGGGGTGGCAGAGCCAATCAGTGGAGACCACGTAAGCTGGAAGTCGGTACCGAGGTGGGGAGCCGACGGGTGCATATATCGCTCGGCGCGCCGTGGAGGGAGGACAATCTGTGTAGAACTTAACGAGTACGGTTGCACGCGGGAGTCGCTCCGATGTTCCGTGGAGTGGAGGACTAACTTTTGTAAAACTTAACCAGTGTGGTTGTACGAGTGTTTGAGTCCGATGTACGGACCATAGAATTATCTAATCTACCAGAATATCATCAAATATCGACAAAGATGACGACGTCCAGGAGACTGTGGGAAGCTCACAGCATCATCCAGTACGAGGGAAAGGCTTCGGCCATTTCCAGTGGTAAGCGCGAATGATGCAGAAATATGCAATCTCTCGTTTCTCTTTGTTATATATTCAATATTTCAGTAACTTCATAGCTTGGGAATAAGAGTAAAATCAATAATTTATCAGACTCCGTTTTCACGTAATTTTCTATCGGTAATATTAAAATCGCAACGCTCCAATTTAAATTTTAAACTTATTATTATTATTATTATTAATTTTGCTATACTTGTTTTATATAATAAATTCATTTCTTTTACAATGCAATCTTTGCTTTCAGTAGGTAGCATTAGATATAGACCAATTCCTTCTCCTGATACAATTGTTTGTTGGGTTAATGATCAAATCATACCACGATCTGAGTGAATAGATTCTTGAAGGTGTTCTACCAGAGCTAGACGTTGTTAAATACAAATTTAGATTTCAACATTGCGTTGAGGTCTTGGCACCCATTAAAACAACATAGCTTAGGCAAAGGTAAACAGTTACATTTATCACCCAACAGTTAGGGGCAGTCAAACCTTTACACTTGTCGTTCAACGTGTGGGCTAGCGAAACTGTTACACTTATCACTCAACGTGAGGGCTAAGCGAGACTGCTACATTTGTCGCTACCAACATGGGGAAATAATTACTGCTACAAGATGATAGGCCCATTAAAACTGCAATTATCAACATCAGCTATAAACGTACATAATCCAGTCGTTTGCCATCAATCCGAATTGTTTAAAATAAAATTATCATCAATTAAGTTTCTTTTAAAATTATTTCACTCTGGGAGGGGATTGATCCCACTAATCAACGCCGTAGTTACGCCACTGATGCAATATGTTGCTTTTATGTTAGGCTATAGAACGTAAACTGAGTGGTTTCCCGTGGTTCCTCACTTTTGCTCCAGGGGAATAGTTCCTAACTTAAGGCCACGGTCACCCCCTTGCGAATCCTCACCTGTATCGCAAACACAGTTCACTAATACAGCCATCACAATGACAAAGGTTTTCAGACAAAATTCCCCCCTTACTCAAGTACACGGAGCTAAATGACCACGATGCCCAAGGCCCTCAAATTAAACAACTGACTGCTGGATTGCACTAAGAACTAATGCGAGTTATGTAAATGTGCCATTTTGTCAAATTAAATTAAAATAAATTAAATAAATTACTTTAAATGAAACCATTTTTGAAACAAATAGCTGTGATTCATTTTTTATTTGGCCCATAATAGTACATTATGCAACGAGCGAATAATGGCAATAATTAGGACACGAGTATGTTTATAAAAAGAGCGAAGCGAGTTATATATTTTCCATACAAGTGCCTTAATTACCATTATAGGCGAGTTGCATATGACTGTTTATGTTCGACGATAATTATAACTATTTTATGTTCGAACATAAATATTCTTAAATATCTGTCGAGATTTCACCAGTTTTATGCACTGAACAGAGCGCATGGAACGCAGAGAATACCTTGTATTTGTCCATGGCCTCCTCAAATACCCCACTATGACACTAGCCACGCAGTGAATTTTAAAATAGGAGGCCGTGGAAGTCAGCGCAGGTGCAATGCTATCCTTACCTAATTGGTCACACAACTGTTTCTTGAGCTCTGATTGGTGGGAGAAACTGTTTCATAATTTTAAATAGTGTTATAATGACCCTCATTATGATAGAGTTTTCTGACATATAATATTTACATTTCGACATCGTCGAACATAAAGAACATTCTAAGACAATTTCTTAGACTCTGTGCAATTGTATATTACATATTTGGTACATATTCTGAGCTATTCCGTTACTTATTAATGTACATATTTGAGGATATTAAAAATTCGGCCCCTAGTCATATTTAATCAATACTGAAGTGTATGTATTATTCTACAATTTGTTTTATGTTGATGTTGTTGATTTATTTTAGGGGTTCGAGACATCTTGGTCACCAGTCTCGTGTAAGTGGATGCGTGTTGACCTTGTCTCATATCCTGTTTTTCTGTGATGGTTGTAGTAGTGCGTGTAGTTGTAGTCTATTAGGGACAGGGTTGGGATAGGTGCCCCGGGACTGAAAATGAGGTGCTATCCCAGCATTAGGCCGGTGGGAGTACTGGAAAAGCACACTCAGGATAAGCCGCTGTCAGCGCCGGGATTCGAACCTCCAATCTCCGGACTTACGTCAGATCCCCATCGCACAATTTAACGCGCACGGCTACTCCGCAGTGTAGTGATGGTAGCGATTGTTATAAGGAGTGGAACATCGAGGCCATCTACCCCAATTTTCTAGTGTAGGTATTGAACCCATGTACCATTGGCTCAAAAGGGGTCGATTCCATGTATATTTGTAAAAGGAAGGAAAGAAATATACAGTTTTAAATGGAACATAGATAGATTTCAGGCAAGGAGGTTAGCATAACGTTGTGTAAGAAGTTAGACCCAGGTGGCCGAGAAATGAGATCATGCCTGACTCATTGATAAGGAGCCGGTCACGAATATAAATAGACTGAGTGGAAAGTTTCAGCTGTATGAGAGAGAGCACGTTTCTGAAATCGCTCTTACGTTGCATTAAAACGGCAACAGCGCAACTGTGCCAGAAGAATAATAATTAGATTTAACCCATTTGGAAGAATAAAAGTAAGTAAATAAATACAGCGTTGTGAATGATTTCAGAAGAGAGATTTTTGAGTGGAGAAATAGCTTTTAATAATTGTCCAGGAAAGAAGTGCAAACGTAGCCATACGTCATAGGGGAATTACCGAGGCCCGAGGAGTGGGGAAATAAAAATCAACAGCAACACCCACACAGCTGAAGACTAAAAATTATTTAATATCTCAGAAATGCACGATCGATTTTCATGCGCAGTGAGATCATTTTACGTTTGAAAGACGAAGTTTCTGAAGATATAATTTTTATAATTGTGCGACAATTATTTCAAAAGTTGGTCACGAAAAGGGCTAGGATTTTATCTTTTTTGACTAAAGAGTATAAAACTCCTGGCAGCACCAAGCCAATCATGCAGTTATTCCGAGAGCCCAGGGGGCGTGACGTGGAGCATCACCAAATGCAGTTTACCAGTACTCCTTGAGGGGAGATGCTACATCACATCGTGCAGTATTATTCCGTCCAGGGGACGTGAAGCTACATCACACCGAAGACAGTCTACAAGCTTTCCGTAAGGGGAAACGCTGTATCACCTCGTATAGACATTATCCGACAGCCAAGGGCGTCGCGATATCGATAACCAACGTGCATCCTTAAGGAATAGCCAAGAAGTATTATTACAGTAACGCCGTGTGGAGAATTAGGAAAATCCTAGTTACAGGATTTAGTTCCGACAGTATAAAGTTTACAGTGAAAAGTTCAGTAATTACAGTCAAAGCAGGCTGCGAACTTAGAACCAAGGGCGATAGGTCTTAAATTAAACGACCAAAAGGATCATAACGTATTGAAGTATCGTAACAGCGAGATAAACATTTTATCAACTTTAAAGAACCCGAGCAGGGACGGACAGAACAAGGTTCGCAAGGTATTCCGGAAAGATAGGAATTCGAGAACCGAATAAGCGGAAAGGAGAAGGAAATTATAGACATTGCTTCAAGAAAGCAGGCGAACTATTAAAAAGCACTAAGTTACGAGGAGTATTAGTTGCTAGAAATCAATAGGTCACCGATAGATTATTTGGGGGGCCGTGGACAAGATAGACTTTCGCTAGACCAACCAATAGGGTCTAGAAAGGAGCCGTTCGAGTTAATAAGAATAGCAGATCATCAGGAAACGGGATTTGAAGGAGTGCTATTGCAGGGAGGAAATAGATGGTTCGAGACTTTCACATTCTGGCAAGATAGGAAGCCGACAGTTAATAAATTTCACCCTTGGAGACGGGAGGTCAAGAAGTCACGTGTGATAGGCTTAATAGCAGCCTTAGTGATTAGAATCTGTGAAGTGTAAATATATATAATTTGTGTTAAGAAGTAATATTTTTCAGTGTTTTTATCGTGTATTATAAACGAATACACCAGTGTATTTTAAAATGTTATCAGTGTTAAATGTATTTGAATTAAATGTGTGTCAAGATATGTCAGTACATGAAATGAATCTGTACAAAATGGAGTAATCACAAAATAGTGGGCAAAATGAAACATCGCAAGAGAAGGAAGGTCAGGGACCGACCTATAACATGTGAGTAAATATTTTCATTATGTTTTGGTGTTGGGAAAGTGTTTGTGTACAACCCACCGGAGTTTGAGGTAGAGGGATGTTTCTAAATAATAAATAACAGAATAAGAGCGCGGTCTGAACAAATAAAATTTGAGAAATTATAAATAATTATGGAAAAGAATATATCCTGTAGAGGAAATGTATGGAATACAATGTCAGTGTATTTGACGAATGTTATAAAAGCAAGCGTACTAATAATAATAATAATATAAAAGAAATATAAATAAAGATTAAATTGAATGATATGAAAGTAAGAGCGTTTGAGCCTTAATAAAAGTATAAAGACATGGTGTTAATGCATGTTCTTAAAATATAGCGATTATTGTCAAGGGAAAGGATTAATATAAAAATTGAGATATGGATCAATTGTTGATGTTGAATCTATCAGTTCTTTGGAAGACGCTAGGCCTTAAAATAATGTATAGCGCATTGTAGCGCATTAAAGTAAATTGTCACGCTAGGAATGCGTAGAATATAAAGGTACTTGGTAAATTACTTATGAGGGGTAATTGATTGCGGTAATTGAGCCATATTAATGTCCTCCTATAGTGACATAGATCACGAGGCCATGTGTGTTATGTTGTATTAATAGGGAGCAAATGTATGGTATTATGAGCGCAGGTAATATAGGCCACGGCCGACCCTAAGTCGCATTTGTGTAAGTCCTCCAGTAAGGGAATGGTTCCCGAGGCATGTTAAGAGAGTCGAACCTAGACTCGTCTAGTTGAAGCCCTAAGTATTCGTCGTTGTATGTGAATTACTCTTACCAATCAATGATGACCCTTCATAATTAATAAATGCCAAGGTTACAAAGTGGTTTATGAACCTAATAATGTTGTTGAAAGTATATGAAAGAAACGCCAGGTCTCCCCAGAGAACTGAAGAAAAGAAAGATCTGTTTTAAAAGCATTGAGTATAGCGGCCACGCATGGGCAAGGCGGGAGGTTCCCCTCTCAGCCATAAATCTCGCCCAAGTGATTACGGTCCACCCTTGTCATTGTAAGTTGTGCTAGGTCGGAAAGGAACGTCTAAGAGAAGTAGTAACACACCGTGAGTGTTTAAAAGTTGTTAATGACCCGGGATTTGAACCGAGGTCCTTGTAGATGAAAGTACCGCTTGCCAGTTCAGATCGTAGCTTTCTTGTGTGATAAATGTCTTATAAGACAAATAAATAAATACAAATCCCTAATGTAATGTTGTATGGATGTAGGATTCCATGAGTTCAATGAAGATAACTAGATTCCGGGAGTAATCATAGTTTTTGACTTTGTCAAGTAATCTTTGTAACTCTGGAGTACACAAGTATTTTCCCAATCACTGTAGTGAATTTGTGAAACTTGAGAGAGATGGTAATGTTGAGAACATTGTTGAATGTCCAAACATTTAAGTAGAGAAGTAACCTGTACTTTAAATATGATTATATATTTGTTTGATGATAAGAAACTCATAAAATAGTTATTGAGGTGTAGGAAAGGATGACACCGTTATTATTGGAAAGTATCGAGCCATTGGAGCTCGTGATTATGTTGAACTTTAATATAGATACTTTATGGAAGTGAAAATAATTATGAATTGTTGGTTTGAAGGAAACCATGTATTTTAATACAATATTTGTTTGATTTTTACATATTCCTTGTTCACTTGGAACAAGTAGAAGGATTGGGTCAATAGTTTATTTGTTTGTAGCGCCATAATTTTGGTTAATTAAATGTTTTGAAATAGGAGTTGATTTTGTTGTTATTTTTGGAAGTGTATCCTCTATTTAATCCAAAATGTGTAAGTCACAGAGTGGGAGAACGTACCAAAACCCCGAAAATCCCGATTTGAGCATTGCTGGCATACTGTGATTTGCATATTTCTTGCTGGAAGGGCACAGTATCGTAAATTATACACTTAGTGGCAAAAATACGAAAATGGATTAAAGAAATGAGGAATGAGGGCATCCGACAACAACTGGGATTGAAAAGGAGCCTGCTGGAGACACTCGTACTCAAGATATTGAGATGGTACGGTCACATGAAGAGGATGGCTCCCCACAGGATACCTCGAGTGTATTTTTGCCAGAGTGTCCCCGGGAAGAGACTAAGAGGAAGACCTCTCGATGTGTGGGAGAAGCAAATTTATAAGGACCTTGAAGCTAGAGATAAGTACTGGCATCAAATACAAGAACAACAGTTATGAATGGACAAGACAAATTTGAGAAGGCTCATATATAACCGCACCCGGCTTAATGGAGCGAAGAAACGACGATGATGATGAGTGGCCAAAAATCATGGGAAGGCATGGATATGATGTTAATAACCCGTTGCTCTTCCGCGAGCCCTCAAAACGGCAGTAATACGGCGAGGCATCGACTCGACAAGAAATGGGTTCCTGACTCCCAACGTTCAACTGTGTGGTGATCTGACACACACTAGCCCTTCGTTCACCCCGTATGGTTCTGCTGGGGTGACGTGATGTCCGTTTGTTAAACACCTGTGGTCGGCCCGTGCTGCAGTTTACGTGGATGGTAAAATTACCTCTGCGATATTGAAGATCCACCCTCGACACTGTTGACCCCAGAAACACGAATTCGCGTGTAATCTCCGAAATGCACCCATGCACCGTGCGCCGATGATCATCCCACGTTCAAAGTCGGTTAACTCGCGACGTGTTGCCGTCTTCACTACACTCGTGTCTGTGACAGACTGCTCTGCTCCGCCACAGCGAGGCGCAACGCTCAGGAGTCATACACGGCACATTCTGTTATGGGACTACCCTTCCCGTGACTTTTGCCCACTCAGTGTAGATTATACGCATGGCAATTTATGAAAAGGAACATCCCTTATTGATGTCCTATTGAACTGGTCTTTGTGAAATCGGTACCATGAACTAAATATTCTGGTACATACGAGGGCTGTGTTTTTTAATTTCCGATGGACTGTATAAAAATAACAGATTGACATACCAAACTGATTTTACTACTAAATGTTTGCTTGTTCTATTATTATGTCACAACACAATCGCCAATACGATTGAAACGTTTGTCGTATCGTTACACCAGTTTTCCAATGCCCTCGGCAAAAAAATTGCCGCCAGTGAGGTGGGAACATCTGGATAGTCTCCTGAAGCGTTTTCCTTTTGGCGAAGCGTTGCTGCCCAACCATACCTTCAATTCTCGAAAAAGGTGAAAATCATTCAGTGCTGGTTTGGACTAATCGGCAGATGGTCCAAAACTTCACACTTGAATTCTTTGAAAAAGTCTATCGTAACTTTGGCACAGTGCGGTCGTGAATGATTTTCACCTTTTTCCAGAATTGAAGGTATGGTTGGGCGGCAACGCCTAACCAAAAAGGAAAAACATCAGGAGACTCTCCAGGCGTACCCACCTCAGTGGCAGCAGAATATATTGCCGAGGGCATTCGAAAGCTGGTGTAACGATACGACAAATGTTTCAATCGTTTTGGTGAT
The DNA here is from genome assembly GCA_946902985.2 of Meconema thalassinum. Taxonomy (NCBI): domain Eukaryota; kingdom Metazoa; phylum Arthropoda; class Insecta; order Orthoptera; family Tettigoniidae; genus Meconema; species Meconema thalassinum. Next base: position 1,305,423,296 of record OX336389.2, on the reverse strand, counting down.
TATGTTGAAATATACGAATAAAACAAGCAACATTTAGTAGTAAAATGAGTTTGGTATGTCAATCTGTTATTTTTATACAGTCCATCGGAACTCGAAATAAAAACAGCCCTCGTAATTCTTAAGTGCTGCAATCATGTGTTGTAGATTGCACCTCATCATGTGCCTTGGACACATGTTTTCCAGTGCTGGAGGGGTGTTGATGTGAGTTATCTCGGGCAGTGGTGAAAGCTTTGGTTTAAGACAGGGCATGCACCAATACCATAGTAAGATATTTTGCTATGTTCAAATGTCGCTTCTATGTTCAAAGACCAAAGTGACTACAATCTTTGGATATTGAATGTTTAGTTTTAAACTTTTGCCCTAAACTTTATCACAATTTAGGTCATACATAAGTTAGCACATTACGTGGACAATCTATTTGATTGGCTGGCGAGTTTTCATATGGAAAGGACAAGTAGTATGTATAAAAATTGGCTATGTAATTCCGCCACGGAACTACTTTATTCTTCACAAGTCAGTGATATTGCTCTGTTAGTTCCTATGCATACATGTTTTATTTTGGTTATATAGGCCTACGTTCATATTTACAAATTTTCGAATGATATGTCAAAATAATCGATTGAAATGGAGAATATTTTGATTTCATTCTCATCCCTCCTGTTTACCAAGTCGGCGTTGTTCGACTGCGGGTGATTGAATCAAAAACTGAACTTTCAACACGTTGTAATAGATAATCTACCAGCCTGAATCCAGCCGTGCGCCGAGCCAGGGGAATGAAAATGTTTTGGTTGGCAAGGCCTGTCGCACTCCGCTGCTGTTACCTTTGTTTCTGTGGTTACTGTAGTAGTGTAGCTGCAATAACTATTAAGGTCAGGGATGAGGTAGGTGCCCCGGGACTTGAAATGAGGTACTATGCCGACATTTACCTGGAGGGAGTGTGGAAAACATCGGGGATAGCCACACTGACAGCTGCTGTCAGCGCCGGGACTCAAACCTCCGATCGCCGGAGTTCCACATCGTGGTCGAGGTGGGCTATTTAAAGCGCATGTCTATGCGGCGGGAACAGAGTATATCAACTTGCTCCTCGACTCATCGGTGTAGGTGACCTTTTACCAGTCATCGAGGGTCCAATGGTGGTATTCCCGCACCCAAGATAACCTAGTGACTTACGACCTTTGGTAGACAGGGATACCCTAGCAGGACGGCGATTAGGGAGAGGATGTCTGGCTGCTCATACGCCGTTGTTTTCCGGAATTGAACTGACTAGCAATCTGCTACAAAGTTGTCCGTTTATGCGATGCTACTTTCCGAGTTAACCGACGATGACCTCTGTCATCCACACGCTGTATGTCCCCTGTAGACGCAATTTCTCAAGACTCCACGAACTCTTGATACACCCTTGGCAGGGTGGCCCATGGAAAACCCAGTGCAATCTCTATTTTGGAGATGGAGTGTCCTAAACGTCTAGCCTCAACGTACTGGCTATGTCTAAAGCCCTGCGCGGATGCGGATATCCCCAAAAATTTTCGCCATGCGCATATTGTTTCCATAGGCGTGCTGATAGCGGATAAACTGCGGTTAATGTTTGGAGTAAATTTGTGGATAGCTTTTGGAGTACAATCCGTACTTGTTGAATATCATTAGATTATACTAGGACCCGGATGTTATGACACATTTTTCCGTTATGTTCTCTTCATGACAAATGAGTCGTCCAGTTGCAAAACTCGTTTAATCCACTTGTGAATAAGAATCATTTTCATGAGAAACGTTTCTCTGGACTTTGCCTCGTGTATCTTTTGTGTTTGTTGTTTTCTACTTTTTTCTTTTTGATTTTGGTTTTCGGTTTTTGGTTGTGTGTTTGCTTTGTGCTTTTGCTTTTGAATTTTACTTTTTGCTTTTCTTTCTTGGTTTTGGTTTTGTGTTTGTTTTCTGCTTTTGCTTTTTTTTGAATGTTGCTTTTTGCTTTGTGTTTCTTGTTTTTTGTTTTCTGCTTTTGCTTTTGTCTTTGAATTTTTCTTTTTGCTTCGTGTTTTTTGTTTGTTTTTGGTTTTTGGTTTTATGTTTGTTTTCTGGTAAATCAAAACAAAACAAAATAAAACAATATAAACAAAATTAAATAAAAACAAAATAAAATAACAAAACAAAACAAAAAATTAAATAAAACAATTTAAAACAATATAGGTTAAAACGAAATAAAACAAAACAAAATCAAAATAAAACAAAAGAAAATAAAATTAAACAAAATGAAATAAAATAAAAAATAATGAAAAAAATATCATGAAATAATTAAATAAATAATTTTACGACATGATCCTTATTCACAAGTGGATTAAACGAGTTTTGCAACTGGATGACTCCAATGTAAGATGATGATTTAAATAATTCAAACTATGTCATTAAGCATAATTAACACTCCGAACTGAAAAGGGTTGCAATTCTGGCTGTATAACATTCATTTTAAACATAGCACATGACATACATAGCCTAAGGGAACGACTTTCTTCTCAAATGTATAAATGTGTTACATTAATACTTTATGCTTTATCTAATTAAAATATTATTGTAATGCCAACACATGTGGGTAACAAACTTGCGGATGCGGATAAAGTCGTGCGGATAAGGGGAGGATGCGGTTATCGTTTTGTTTATCCGCACAGGGCTCTAGCTATGTCGTACTCACCTTGTGCTCGAATGGTGTAGCACGCTGGAGAGAGACGAAGCGAGTGTTGACTGCGGCTTAGTTAGTTAGTTATTGTTGTTTTAAGGGGCGGAACTACGAGGTCATCTGCCCCTTGACTGCGGCTTGTTTATCATGAAATGGATAAGCGCAAGACAACATAATAAAGCCCCGGATTTTGAGGTTCTAAAATGTAAAAATTAGGTTCTATCTATCATATATTAGGATTTTTTAGGATCTTGTATGTTCAATTTAGGAATTTACAAGATTTTTGGAATATATATTTGTAGGCCTATAACTCACTAGACATGCCATTGTGTTTAAAACACGGTAACTTTAAATTGTAGAAACTTCAATAAACTGTAACTTTAGTATGTATTCGAAAGTACTAACTTCAATACACCCACGATTAATATGGCCAATGATAAAACATACAATTAATATTAAACACCACATGCACAAATGTTTTCAGTACTCAGGGGCACTCCTAGTATGACACTAAACAATGCAGTGCTCTGAATTATTCTCAGGTGTAAACCCTCTTCTGTCTTCCGTTAAAATGTGGTTGAAAGCGGAGAAACTGCTTTTTATTTCACAAGAGATTTTTTGTCGTGTGACCTCCTGAGAGGCCGAGTGCAGGTCTTTCTAGTCGACGCCTGTCGGTGACCTGCGCGTCGGAATGAGAGATGGAATGGATGAAAATGAATGAAACTGGGCAAGGTTGTGGAAGGAAGTGGCCGTGGCCTGTCAGAAGGTACCGTCCCAGCATTTGCCTGGTGTTGTAAATGGGAAACCACGGAAAACCATTTCAAGGACGGCCGACGGTGGGGCTCGAACCCACGCGTCTACCGAGTCAGCAGAGAGCTTGGCCCGATGACCTAACGCTGCGCTTTAGCCAGCGTAGCCACTGCTGTCGGTTTCACAAGAGAGAGAGAGAGAGAGAGAGAGAGAGATAAGAGGTGTGAACTTCATTTCGGCTATTTCCTTAAAGTTCCAAATGAATGATTCTTTCACTTTTTCATTTGGAACGGGGTACACTCAGCCTCGTGAGGGAAAACCGAAAACAGGAAGATTATTTTCTTTTCTCATCTCAGCAATCCTAGAAGTGGATTTCTCACTTCTAAACCAGGAAAATGCCGGGATGGTTCCCAAGTTCAGGCCACGAACCCATTCCCTTCTTAGTCCTAGCCTCAATTACAAATACTCACACTCCTTCAGACACAACAGCAACACTGGTTATCAGACATTGTATCTATATAGGTAGCTATACAGTGTCCCAGTTCAAGTTTGGCGCATATTTGAGTAAGACACCTTAATCAGATATCAGTCAAGTTATGAAGCAAGTACACCGAGGATAGATTCTGGATAACATGACCGAGGATCAGGGGAGCAGTGCATTGGGATTGTAGAAGAACAGAAGATTTACTGAATGTTGGAAGATGTTTTTATTTATTATAGAATGTATACAATATTATTCTGGAAAATAAAAGTTTTACAATTCTCAAGAATGTTTTACGGGATCAAGTTTGCTGATTGGTTGAAGACGCGAGGAAGGAGGAACCAGGTATTTGGACAGTAAGAGTTTTCTTCCGCCTGTCATGGGGTCACTTCGTCTCAGAGGTCCGCGAAATATGACACTTTTCTTGATAATAACCTAGAATAATTAAGATACAACTTGAGATATGAGGTTCTTCTCAACACTGGTGCGATATTTCCGCTTCCACTCAGAGGCTTCAAGTGAAATGCGACGTCTTCAAAAAACAGCCAGTAGTGTTTCTTCCAAAGGAAAATCTACATTAATCCCCTCTTACGGCCGATCTTATAGATAGAATTATGACGATCTTCTGTGTAAAATATGTTGTGAGAGCATCGTTTTCCACTTATGAACTCAAAATAGTACTGTATTATTTTAACTTGTGTCCTTTCTCTTGCGTTTCATCGGTTTGTCTTCAACCTCTATTAACCGAGGGACGGCATTTCAGATGGACCACATATGCGTTCCGTAAAATTAACATGTTTGCAACGTATAAATGTACTCGTATATATGTATGTCCCGTTAGTTCCATTTTCATGATGGGACATACGTACAAATTCTCAGTCCAGAATTAATTTCCTGACGACAGAATGCTTTTCAGTCGGTCAACACTAGTGTGCCCAATTAGATTGGATGGGAAATAACACATATTTTAAAACTCTAACCTTAAAGAAACTTTACATGAATTATTTATCAATTAATTAACACACTTTCGCACAAAAAAGGAGGGGAGGGATATTTTAATTGGATGTCATGTTTTGATCGTCATGTGATCATCATCAGATCCTGTTCACCTAGGCTTAGATTAGGTTAGGTGGACCTGTATTACACGTATGTACAACCCGATTTACAATTATTTACTTACATAAGTATGTTATAACTTGTGTAACGTGTCGATCTTAAATACAAGATATCATTACTCACATGGTCTATTGCACTTCCTGTATAAGTTATAAATGTTGTGTTATTATTAATATTGTTTATGTGGTTAAGTATTTCAACATTGGGATTTGTTAACTTATTTTTGTAACGAGCATCAGATATGAATGCTGTCAACACTATATTGTCAATGTCCATTTCTATTTAACATACCCATTTAACTGGTGCTCTGTTATAATGTGGTTAGTTAGGTTAATACTGCAAGTAGACCTACACAACTACTACACACACTAGAACGGAATAAGGTTATATTACTCAGTTGGTATTCGAGTTTTCCTGTACAGCATCCGTTTCCACTCACTACTCTCCATTGAATTGTTAGTGTAAGACCTGAATAGCTTCTTCGTTTAGTTGTGGTGGCGCTATCTACCTCGTTATTTCGTAATGTACACTACTATTGGTGTGCCTAACCGAAACTCATACCATATTTTTTTGTTTCGTACAACGTGCTTCCTTATGTCTTGAAGCCGACTAGGAACTCTAACTTAAAGTGGTGTATGTTAATGTTTCCGGACCTCCTCAACTATTATAGACCAATCTCTGTCGTCCGCCACGTCGTAACTCAAGGGCATCCATGACGCACCCAGCTATTGGACGTGAATTTAGACTCTATAATACCGGTACTGCCAAATTTAGGCCTTTGTTTATTGAGAATATGGTACAACGTACATCCTTCCCGCTTAACATTTTCTCCTTTATCACTGATTACCCCTATTTATTCATAGCGTGGCTTAATTCGTTATGTTGATTTCCTTTTGTTGATGAGAATGTTGCCTAATAGCGCGAATAGGGGTGAACTCTCCAAACATGTGTGCTCATTTGCATTATCTGGGTTATTTATCATAGCTAAATGGATTTCTATGGCTTATTTTATATCAAATTCTCTATCTTTCGTTTCGTAGTGTGAGATTTTTAGGTCTGTTTCTATATAAGTGAAGCTATGTCCGGTGTCGTATATGTGTTTGCACACTGCCAGGTGTTTACTGCGTTTGATGATGATGATGATGATGATGATGATGATGATGATGATAATTGTTGTTTTAAGGGGCCTAACTTCTAGGTTATCGGCCCCGTTTACTGTGTTTAATTGCATTTCTGCGTTCTTTATAACATATATCCATCCTCCTAGCAGTCTGTCCTACGTACCCTACTGCAGTTTGCTTAACGTCTTGTTTCCTGGTACGATAATAAGTAAACCCTTGATTTCGAGTACGGGTCCTATATCATCTAAGTACCTACCAAGTGTGTTATTTGTTTTGAATGATTTTTTTTTGTAAAGATTGGTAATTTTGTATGTTTGATCTACTTTTTTGCCCGGTGTCTTAGTATTATTCGATCTACCTTATTGGATGTGAAATTGTTATATATTTTAGCTATTTACTTAATAGTTTTAATTCCTTTGTTGTAGTTTTCTTCTGTCATGGGTATACTTAAGGTCCTGTGTACCATTGAGTTGAAACCCGCTAGTAATGTGTGCTTGGGTGGTTTCAACAAATATCAATGGTGTTCGATGTTTGTGAGGGCTTGAGGAAGATCGAGTATGACAAGTTGTTGTCTGACTGTTTGATTGTTACATCGAGGTAATTTATATTACGTTCAATTTCCGATTCCTTAGTGAATTTCATAGTATTGTGCAAACTAGTTGATTGCTTGGAAGATCGTTTCTTCGTTTGTTATTTCTGTGTCGTATACGCATAAAATATCATCTACGTATCTATCCCACTGTATGACTCTTTTTTGCGCTATTCTCTGTCAGAAAATCGTTTTCTTTACTGTTAATGAAAATATTAGCAACTAGGGACTTGAATTTCAATATATACCCCTAGATCAAGAACTGTAGCCCGCATCCTAGCCATTTATGAAACCCCCTTGCCGTTGGGAGATCTATCACACTGCATTTTGCGTTATAGTGTGACTAATCGCTAGAATAGAATTAATGCATTTTATTTAGGTCTATTGCGAATCACGAACACTACGTGCATAATCGCCACCTTCCGTGGTCTTTGGATACACAACGAGGCTCCTGTGCTAAATAGTTTGTGTTCAATTCCCGGCTCTGCCATCCTAGGTGAAGTTTACCGTGATGGGTCACTCCTACTTCAGTTAAATGGTTGAAGATTCCTAAGTAAAGGTCATGGCCTCAGTTACGAATACGCACACTACTACATACACCACAATAACACAGATATTATCAATCAAATTCTACGCTCGCCCTTATATACAAGGCTGATGACTACGATACCCATACCCATATTTGGAACAACAACAACAACAACAACAGCAACAGCAACAGCAACAACAACAACAACTGCTACAACTACTACTACTACTACTACTACTACTACTACTACTACTACTACTACTGCATACATGATGATAAGTATTTTGTATCTTAACTTGGACTTCTTAAATGCAGTGATATTTTACCATTTGTTATCATTTTCATGAAATTTTCTCTAGGCTCAACTAGTGAGCTGAACTAATGTTATCAACACTAATAGGTCAGCGTGAGGTGTTCAACAACAGTTCCGTGTGTCACAGTACGCCAAATAAGTGTGTGGTGCAGAAAATGAGAAGAAAGCGAAGACAGAATAGACACTCCGGTGTTCCAAGAGTGTGGATCGAGCTATACGTTCGTAGTTGGTGTCTTTCGTGGATGGCAAGGGGGACTGGGGATTATTGACAGCAGGTAGTTCTGTGGTGGTACTATAATTATGTAAGTTTGCAGGCCTATTGACTGGTGGGGTAAAAGGAACCAGCTTTTAATTTTATCAGTGGGTGCTCAGACATTGACATTGAAAAGAAAATCAAAGTTAATTTAAATTTCATATTAAATGATTCAGTAAACTAAGCCAGGTTCTAAAGTGTAAGGGAGGGATTGCCTACATAATTGTACATCTATTCAAGATTCTGGATTTAAACAGCATGCATTTATAAAACGAAATATTCACTTGCCACAATGCCACTACGACTATTAAGACACCAAAATTGGAACAATTTATCCCATAATAATTGCCGCCGGTCCCTACTTACCAGAATGTTGGAAAATGGTAATGGACATCTGAAGGTTAAATTATTATTTATGGTAAATGAAAATAGATTATATATTGTCTTTCACGGCCAGTGAATTAAAACTCAGCAAATTTTCTAGGTTTGTGCCCTGTCTTGTGTGGGGTTTCGCCTATGACACCAAGCTAGCTCATCAGCGGGCTCTTGGTGTCTTGGCTCTTGGCCGTGAAAGCCAATATACCATCTTTTTGGAAGCCTTCGTAGGGAGGTTATGGCTGCTTGAGCTTTTAGTTCTCGCAGTAAAGAGGTGCAGGTGCGCTTCGAAAAAAGGGAGGCAGCGCGCAAATCGCTACTCCTGTGGGGGTCCTGGCGGGGACACCAAGAGCGCGCTGATGAGCCAGCTTGTGTCCTAGGCGAAACCCCACACAAGACACGGCACAAACCTAGAAAAATTGCTGATTTTTAAAAATAGATTAGATTAGAATACCCTCTGTTTCGAATCTCGGATTGCCAGAGATTGGGGTGAGATTATTGTTTATTGTAACTAGAGCCGGGCAGATTCTCTAGTTCCGATCCGTATCGTAAGCTACCGTATGGCCGGTATCGTCCCTCACCACGCACACTCAAGGTAATACCGGAACACCTTTTTTTTTCTCGTCATTGTCGACCGTGTCGATTTAATGAAAAAAATCAGACTCACTAAAGCCACTGCACGTGTCAAGTATAAACCCTCTGTAACTTTGGGATGCAATACATTCCTCATTCTTACATTCCACAAATATAAATCAGCATTAGGCTAATTGATCCACTTATCACCGGCAGGCGGTGTCCTCATGAGAGGAGTTAATGAGAGATGGAATTAATGATAGTGAACGAAACTGGGCAAGGCCATGGGGCCGAGCTCTCTGTCGACTCAGTAGACGTGGGTTCGAGCCCCATCGTCAGATATTTTTGATATGGTTTTCCGTGGTTTCCCATTTTCAAATCCAGGCAAATGCTGGGACGATACCTTCTGACAGGCCACGGCTGCTTCCTTCCACATCCTTGCCCAGTTTCGTTCACCATCATTCATTTCATCTCTCATGAGGTTGGCGTCAAGAAGGGTATCCGGCTATAAAAAACCATGCGCCACAAAGATTTTCATCGCATCTCATCCCCGAACCCGTTGGAAAACAGGAATAATAAGGGGTAGATATACATACATTATTTGATCCATTTATCAGGAGTACCGTCGTATTGAGTCTTGTGGAAAATAGTTGGTAGGGCCTACTAAAGTAAAGAAATAGAAACTTTTGAACATTGAGCAGGCTGCCTGAATTCATTCTCGCAAGAGTATGTTGATAACTTTTAGAGCAGGTACCCCTTCGGGGGTAGTTACTCGACAAGCTAAACATAAAATGTGCCGATTTTGGGTATAATTTAACATATTCGAATTGCCTGAATATATCAAGTACATTATTGTTTATGAACTTGTAATGCGTGTTACTCAATATCCAAAGATTGCTGTCCGTCAAATTATGTACTTTGTTGGGTACGCAAGAGTCCATTTTATCATTATCTCAATTTATTTCTAACCATAGAACCGTTTGTACTGTAATGCAATACACACAATTAGAGAATATTCGTTGTTGCTGTTGTTGTTGATTGATTTAGGGCCTTTGCGACATCGTAGTCATGTATCCCCACGTAGTTGTTCAGATAAATATCAATTCTGAACGCTATGAGCATATTTTATAAATGGTGCCTAAGTTTTATCTGGGCATGTAATGTTCAGCAATTGTCTGCAAATTCCAATAGGCTACATACTGGAAGTGAATGTGTTCACGCAGCAAGTCACCTCTCATTTAGAATGTAACCTCTGTCTTTAATTGATTTCGTTTGCTTGATGATGAAGATGATGATAATTGTTGTTTAAAGGGGCCTAACATCTAGGTTATCGCCCCCTAATGGTTTGGGTGATCATTAAAAATGAAAATAAATCTATATCTAACTACAATCCTACAACTAGAACTAACTACAGCTTACACTCTAGAAGAAGAAATGGAAAACAAAAGAAGAGTGAGGGAAACAAAAGACAGGGGAAATAAATGCCCTCAACCCGCGAAGAACGAGGATTCAGGGACCTAGAAAGAAGTAGAGTCACGAAAGGCAGATAGGAAAGGGAAGGAGGAGAGGGGCTGCTCGAGAGGCAATGGAAAATGGGGAAAACGGACGCAGCTCAGGAATCACTCGAGGTAGTCAACTCCCGAACTCACCAGCCGTGAGCCCTTGAGGGTGTAGCACTATCGAGGGTGCACCATAAGTGGTGGGGCTACACACACCCTGCCTTGAGGTCCTTGAACAGAAGGTAGAAGATACCTGAAAGAAAAACAAGAGGTTGTTAATACCATCACCCGTACTGGTAGACGTGCTGTTGATTTAATAGCCTAAGTGTAAGGGATCTGATAATGATCGCTTGACGATCGAAACTGGTCATCCAAGTGTAGTCTATTCATTAATCTCATGTAATTTTTTCCGGAGTAGGAAAACATCCATTTCAATTGGTTACTGTCGTGTTGGCCGACTGAACATCAAATTTCATTTTCTAAGGCAACACTGAAAATGGCCTCCAACACGATATTTTTGGACTGGTTTCATTATGCAAAGTCTCACATCAATCGTTTGATGCGTAATTGACAGAAGCTAAGAGTCTGAAGCTACTGAAATACTGTATGTGTATGAACACATTCTTACAACTTATTTTCGATATCACAACTAAGCCTCACTACATCTCAAAAATGATAAACATATCGTCGGCTTACAAGTGAAACCTGCTAAGTCTGAGTACACGTTATTGAGAGGATAAGCCTGAGTATCTACACGCACAACGCATTTCCTTATGAACCTTTTCTATGACTTGGTGTGTTTCACTTGTCAGCTGACGTTGTGGATATTGGAACTTACAGTACTTGCTGTATTGATTATTCTGTACCATTTGTTTAATTAGCTTATCCTCCCAGCTAGGCTTCACCCACGGATTCTGCGAGGGATAATTCCTCTACCGTCACAAGGACGGTGCCTGGGAGCTGAACACACTTCGTCAGATGTTATTATGGTGTTTGAAGACATTTTTCAGTGTTGCCTTAGTAAACAAAGTTTGATGCTTTTCAGTCGGTCTACACGATTATACCCAAATGAGATGGGTTATTCCCTAATCCTGAAAAAATTACAAGAGATTAATAAATACACTTGGATGACAAGTTTCGATCGTCAAGCGATCATCATCAGATCCATTACACGTAGGCTACAAAATCTACGTCCGAAAATATGCGTGAAAATATTTACAATACAGCATTGCAGCATTAGTTGATCTGATGATGATCGCTTGACGATCGAAACTGGTCATCCAAGTGTATTTATTAATCTCATGTATTTTTTTTTTCAGGATAGGGAAGAACCCATCTCATTTGGGTACAATCGTGTTGACCGACTGAAAAGCATAAAACTTTTGTTTTGCTTCGTCATATACATGGCGACAGGCCGATCGCCCAGGCGACCGCCTAACTTGGATCTAATGAAGGAAGGGTCAGGGAAGGGATTTTGGAAGGAAGTCGGTCGTGGACCTGTTGAAAAGAACCGTCCCGGCATTTGCCTGGTGGTGAATATTAAAAAAAACAACGGAACCCATTTTTAGGGCGGCCGATGCCAGCGAGGCACGAGTTTGTGCGTCAGCACTCTCGGTCACCATGGCCGGTTATTATGTACCATACTGTATTAACGAACTTGGAACTTTGAGCATCTTGTGCACTACACCTTGTGATTTCAAACTCCTAGATGACCAAACTTGAGCCTCTGGAGCTGATGCGTAAACGTTCATCTACTCTGAATTACTCTTAGGCTCTGTCATCCTATTTCCGTAGTGAACGTTCTCCACTAGAATCTCTGGCTTTTGGAAATTGACCTTATTTCATTGCCTTGCTAGATAGCCTGATAGAAGGTCCATGTCTGAACCAGTTTGCCCCAAGGGGCTCACAACTTGTGGGTCGTGGGTTGGCGACCACGGGACCCCAGCTGAATCCGGCATTACTACCACTAACTTGTACCGGGCTCCTCTCTGTTATCTTTCCTCTCGACCTCCCTTGGTCAACTCTTCTTCTTTTCCGACCCCGACGGTATTAGGGTATTCGAGGTCCAGGGAGTCTTTCACTTTCCCGCCTTAATTGGCCCTTGTCTCATATTTCCTGATCACTCTTTCTTCGAGGGGTCAGCCCTTTTTTTTTTCTTTCTTTACATTGTATCTCCTGCCTTGTGCTCAAGGCCATAAAGGAGGCAGAGTGTGTGTAGCCCCACCACTTATGGTGCACCCTGGATTATGCTATACCCTCAAGGGCTCACGTCTGGTGAGTTCGGGATTTGACGACCCCGAGGGATTCCTGAGCTGGGTCCGGTTTTTGTCCTTCCATTGTCTTTCAGGCGGTCCCTCTCCTCTTTACCTTTCCTATCTGCCTTTCCTGGCTCTCCTTCTTCCAAGTCCTTTAATTCTCATTCTTCGAGTGTTGAGGGCATTAACTTTCCTCCTGTCTTTTGTTTCCCTTATTCTTATTTTTGTTTTCCATTTCCTCTTCTAGGGGCTTCGTGGCGCAGGCATTAACGGCGCTGAGCTTCTAACTGAAAGGGAGTGGGTTCGATCTCCACCCAGGTAGTGGATTTTAGAAACAAACCTACCATTTTCGGAGACGCAAATATCCCTGGGGTTCACTCAGCCTACACCAGAAATGAGTGAAAATGAAAATCCACAGCCTGCTTCCAGTCTCCGACCGGGTCAGGAATGGAATGAATGAAGCCCCCATCTAGCGGCGAGGATATGAACTGTGCTGGCTGCCGAGGCCTGACGCACTCCTCTGGGGCAATGATTAAATGAATGACAGATGAGATGAAATGATAGTGGAGAGTGTTGTTGGAAAGAAGTTTTGACAGGGAAAACTAGAGTGCCCGGAGAAAAACCTGTCTGCCTCCGTTTTGTGCAGCACGGATCTCACATGGAGTGACCGAGATTTGAACCATGGACCCAGCGGTGAGAGGCCGGCGTGCTGCCGCCTAAGCCACGGAGGCTTGCACCAGAAATGAGTACCAGGGTAATTCCTGGGAGCATAGACGGCCGGGCGTGGAGCTGACAACTCCATCCCATCTCGTGCCTCTACCTTCTACTACTCCCAGGGCCTCCATGGTCTGTACGGAGTTGGCTTTGCTTTGCTATTTCCTCTTCTAGTTTGTAAGTATGTAGTTAGTTTTAGGTTTAGTTACATTTCATTTTTCTTTTTCTCTTTTCTTTTCTTAGTCGTTTACCCTCCAGGTTGGTGGAACCCACGGACTCAGCGAGGGAACTCACCACTACCGACTCTACGTGCAGTGTCCTAGAGCTGGGAACATCTAATCGGAGGGGATACAACTGGTGAGGTGTGATTGGCACCTCGCCCAGGCGGCCTCACCTGCAAAGCGAACAGGGGCCTCATGAGGGAAGGTAATGGAAGGTCAGGATGGATAGTCAAGGAAGAGGGAAGGAGGCGGCCGTGGCCTTGAAGAAGGTACTGTCCCCGATAATCCGGATAGTAGGCTGTCAGAAATCCACCCCCTCAATCGGATTGCCAATAATCGATTGCACCGGCACAGCGACATCAATGAAAATGGCACTGACAGATACTACCGAGATTAGAGCACAGTAGTTAACATGAAACTATTGCGGAACACACCAAAATATACGGGGGTTCATACTTACCTTTTACTTACCTATTCAATTTAATCTCGGGTCTGGGTTTTCAACTGGATCACTTAATAGTATGCCCTCACAATAACCTCCACCACGATATTTAAAATGAACCAAGTCGGAGACCAGAAAATTTAAACTGCACAATAATTTATTTCACATAAAGAAAAAAAATATTTTAACAAAATTTAACAACAAAATAGTTATGGCTGTCTGAATCCATTGTCAATGCAACCATGGCCTCCTGTAGGACTGTAGACTTCACATACAAAAATTCAGCTTTCTCTAGCTCAAAAGAACGTAATAATAACAACAATGCACATTGGAATGGATAAGGGAGCTGGGACGAGACATATAGCATTTGTTTCCTTGTTCATGAACTTCATAATTTAGTTCATTGACACACATTTATTAATAACCGCAAGGCCGCTAAGTAGTTGACCTTGACCTCCACCATTCAGTTATCTGGCCACCTGCAATACACCCTATGCAGTGTTGCATGCTTGCTTCGTCAAATGGACGCAGCTGCCTAACCAGTGTCACCATATGCTGGCCAACGCAGAGTCTAGCTCTCATTCAAAACAATTTAAATGCTCACATCTCAACTCAAATATTATCACGCAAAATTTATACAAGTTCCGTTCACATTGCAATGGATTACTCTGTTAATCTCAAATCTTATTTAAATGTTTATTCCAATTATCGAACTAGCGTTGTTTAAATGTTAATAGCAAAACGCATAATGTTATATCATAGTGTTCAATAATTATTTATAACATTTAGATTGTTCATAACTTAGTCAAACGACAATTGAAAAATGTTTACACGCCTCTATTAATCCCGTTTGTTTCAAATTATTATTATAGGTATTTACATAGTTATTTACATTATTTATATTTTATTTATATTTGAAATACATTAACCACACGTTTATCCGGTTGATATTTTCTTAAATCGTGGTAATATAATCGACCGATGAAGGTTACTTATATTTAAATTTTAGATTCAGGTTTAATAAGATTTAATAATTATTATTTGTGACGGTAACCTCCATTCAAAATCTATAATTCAATCAATTTATCACTCTTGTTAATTTTAACAGTAACTTCACATGAATAATTTTCAATGGACCTGAACAATACAACTCAGCGGAAACATACCTCGCACAAACGCACAAAATTGGCCCATAATTCATCATATATCTCATTATATATGGCATCAAAATCTTCCACAATACACACAAAAAACCTCCACTTATAAATTCATCATCATCATCAATATTACTGTGGGAACCTCCTTCACTTATTAAAGGGCATTATTCATCAGCGACTTTTACACGTCCACTGAACTAACGATTATACATCCATAGTTCCTCTTTAAAAATTCTTATATTCATCAATTGTATCGAAAACTGTTATTATATTTAACCTTCGTGGGTTTCATTCATGAAGCGATATGAAGTAAAAATTTGCCAGTCACAAATAAATTTAATAGCAAATACGATTAGACACGCCTCCCTGGTCTATCAAAATGAATTACTCTCATCATAATTATCGCAGTATAAAAATACTATATTCAAGCAAAATTCATTTAACTGCAGAAATAGTCGAATAGAATGCAAATAGACCAGAAAATGCAAACATTATTGTTTCAATCTAGAATTGAGAAAATCTCCTATCAAATGTTCATTACTATAGTGTACTGAATAAATCGTATTCAAAGTTCATATTTCATAAAATTGTCTATAATGCAATGGTATTTCAGAATTGCCTAAAAATGTCTGTGTTTCAATCATGTTCATAAAAATGACTAGTATTTCCAAGATCGTCGATAAAGTAGTAGATTTTAACGCTCTAAAATCTTTTAATCATTCTTCTTTCTTTAGGATGACAGAAAATTGGTCAAAGTAATTTACTGGAAAGAATTACTTTAATAAAACGACACGCTGTCTGAATTCAAACTTGCCATAGAAAATCGTTTACTTTACAGTCAAATCGTGACTACAAGAAAAATTCAAATTCTCGAAAGAATATTTAACTTCAGTATAAACTGATCCAAAATGTTTAAATATGCAAATGACATAATCATGTCTCAATAAATCGAAGAAAATGGCATAAAGCTGCAAAGTGTACAGAGTACAGAAACATCTAGCAAAAGAATATGGGGCAATCAAATATATGACAGAAAATATGGGAAAGATAGTTGCTCAGATCTCACTAAAATGGCTCAAATAAATCAAGAAACGTTCACGGCTACCTTATCTGTTGGATTGAAGTTCTAGAAGAAAATTTCAAAGAAGACTGCTGCTGGTTCCAATTCACCACAGGATAGATGTGCACCGACTTCGAACCTGGAACCTGCGCCCTCGGAGAATAGAACAGCTTCCTCCTCCGGAAATCGCACTGCTCCGTGTAGACGATAGACATCCTTCTGGCAAAACTCTTCTTTGTGTGCTGGGAAAAACCCTTGCCACTCTTGAAAGTTCCCTGAAGTTCTTGTAGAAATCAGCCATGAAGTTCATTGCAAATATTTCCGCAGAAATGTTCATAATTGTGGAGTATGAATTTATTTCCACTGCCATTTGATGTAATTCAGCGATGGATTACGATGCATGAGTGTAGCTGAATGTTCACTACATGCTCGTCTTTGTAGAATGACGATTATCGAAGCTCCATGTTGCAACTTCACACTACTGATGTATGTCCCAATTGCATTAAAGTTTTAGTCTTCCATCTCCACTTCCATTATAATGTTAGTCGAAAGTACTGCCAGATTGTATAGTTCCATTGTAGAATGTAGCGTTGTATCACCAAATGTACTCTTCAGTATCACGGTTGCAATACACGTGTCTGCCGTAGCGTAGAATGTGGTAGTAAAAGTGCTTCTCAGGATTCGAGAAAAACACTTTTCTCTGCAGTCTTTAAATGCGAATATCTTCTGAAGTATTATAATGAAAATGTTCAACTTTCGCACACGCCTCAATATTGTAATGCACTATTGAATTAGTATAAATGCAGTAGCTAATTCTTGATAGATAAACTTGTAGAATCGTTTATGTGTGCGCTCCAACTTCGCCTAGTTTTAGTAACAGTAAATTTGCACTGCTGGATACCCAATACTGTTCGATGCGGTGGGCTCTGCCACGCTTGCTTATGACGATATGCTTGTTCTATCAGAACACGAAGTCAGACTATGAAGTCGGAATAAAACCACGAAGTGAGAAGCTCCTCTCTGCTGTGCAAGGCCTTTTATCAACTTTGAAGGGGCGTATCCATCCCTACCATAGCTTCTTCTTCCATCATTACTCGAAGTTCCAACTTTGGCTATTCTTGACGGATTTTCAGATTTCAAAAACATATAATTAATTTCTTCAAAATTCCAAATCAATGCCATAACTGAAAATAGTTTTCCACAATTCTGCATGCCAAAAGTTATTAAATATGGTAGTTTCAGTAATCTCCGTCTCCCTCCAAGCTATCATTCATTGGTTCGAGCCTCTCCTCCAATAGCGTAACTTCTTCCTCAGCACGTTTACTTGCTTCCCTGCGACTGCGTCGTAAATCTAAGATCCTTCTCGAACAAAATCGTGACGTCAGCAAGAATCTAAGCTCAGCCAGCCTACTTGCTCGAGCGTTGCGTCATCCACGCCTACGTCATGAATATACACGTCACAACTATGACGGCCATAACTCTATTCACATATGCCAATACAGCCACCGTGGTCTCAGTATAATTCAATTTACGGGGGCAGTACCATCCCGGCATTTTCCCGAAGACGAAGTGGGAAACCACGGAAAACCAATTCGAGGATGGCTGAGATGGGAATCGAACCCCCTCTACTCATTTGGAACACCCGAGGCTGAGTAGACCCCGTTCCAGTCCTTATACCACTTTTTCAAATTTCGTGGCAGAGCCGGGAATCAAACCCAGGACCTCCGGGGTGGCAGCTAACCATGCTGTCCGCTACGCTACGGAGGCGACTTCATTTCATTTACATTTTCAATATCACCCAAACCATTATGGGCCGATAACCTAGATGTTAGGCACCTGAAAACAACAATTAGCCTATAATCATCATCATGAACCAGTTTCACTGGTTGCATGGTGCAGCTGTAACGTTCACGCCATTTGTACCAAGTTGCAGGATCGAATCCTGGCACAGGCAGTTGGCATTTGAAGGTGCTCAAATGAAAGGGAGCCGTGTCAGTTGGGGCAAAATTCCGGCACCCCGTCGTCTCTAAAAGCCACGATAGTTAGAAGGGGCGTAAAACCAATAACATAATATTATTATTGTGTTTACTCGCTATAAAATAGACTGTGTGTCCTAGGCCAGCCTTTCCCAAACTGTGGTACGCGTACCACTGGTGGTACGCTCGTACTGCTGCAGTGGTACGTGGTGATGTTACGAAAGATATAAACATATTAGGTGCGTTACGAAAAATATAAAAATATAAAAACATTGATATGTTGCCGGAGGACTTTAAGGCGAATGATAAGAGCAGTTTTATGAACTGAATTGTGATTCAGAACTAAGACAATTTTTTCAAAAATGGCTCTTGTGAACTTTTGGGTTGAGAGGCGTGCAGACTATGCAGACATAGCTGACAAAGCAGTTGGATTTTTACTGCCTTTCACTACTTCGTACTTGTGTGATACTGCATTTTCTTCACTTGTTTATCTCAAGAATAAATACCGAAATAGGCTCCTTACAGTGGAGAACGATCTTCGTTTGAGACTCAGCAATCTTAAATCAGACATTCGTAAGTTGGCTTCGAATCTTCAAGCTCACCTCTGAAATTGAAGTTGTTAGTTGAACTTTGGTTTTTATATTTCATTATTGAGAGTTTTTTATTAATATTATTTGTACAGTGTCATTTCTGAAGGTTTGAATTGAATACTTATTGCAATAAATAATAAAACAACTCGACACTCCTTTTATTATTTTAACTTTAACTTTAACAGTCTAATTCTAACAAACCCAATTCACAATCGATCTTTTGGTCTACTACGTAGTGGTGGTGGGGGTTATAGTTATTATATCTCCCAACCATTAGGTGGTACGCGAGAGATTCTCATCTCCTTAATTGGTACACAAACAAAAATGTTAGGGAAACACTGTCCTAGGCAACTTCCGCCTGCACCCGAGGGTCGAAGGGAGAGTGTAGCATGTGGCCGGCCAAGAAGATAGCGAACTGAGCGTTCCGCATTGATTTGTGCAGGCTATAGCCTATTTCTGGCGTGAACACGATGGAGAAGCGCAATTCCAATCTCTCATGCAGAGACGTAGCCATGATTTCATTTCCTGGAGGGCTAATGGAAAGTCTAATTCCTACTTTCCCCATCTACCGGCCTGATCGTCATCCTGCACAACGTATAAATAAAATACCTCCTCTCCCCTTCCCTGCCATGCAATCAATGAAAATACACGTTAAAATTGGTATTCAAAAGGTTTTTAGGCCTATTTTTATGTTTTCATTTTATTTGTTGATGGTATACAACACAGCTTAGTGTGCGCCCCAATAACAGTGCACCTACAGAGTAAAATACAGTTTCAGGTATTTCTACATTATTAAGTAATATCTAAGTGCAATTCTTATCGCTCAGAAGTTCACCCAGATGTCTAAATGCATTGTGACTGGCTGCGTGGCTCAGCGGTAAAGTTCTTGCCTGCTGTGGCCAAGGTTGCTAGTCGGCTGAAATTTTGGGGTAAGCAAATGCGAGGGAGCCGTGTCAGTAGATTTACTGGCGTCTCTAAAAGCCGCAGTAGTCAAAAGGGACGTAAAACCAATAACATTATATTATAAATGCATCGTAGTACAAAGTTAAATCTGAATATAATATAAACGCTAAATATAAATTTGATTTATTACAAAAAATACACATGTTTCGAAATTAATTATTACATAGAAAACTAAAAATATCTCAGTGTAACTGTAATAACTAGGGAAATGGCCTATCCACATACATATACATTGTTAGTCCTGATTTATGTGGTAGATAATTGTATTTGAAATAAGAATTCAGCGACTGGATTATAAGGTTATGAAGTTTCATCGAAATCAGATGTAAAAAAAAAAGTCAAATATAGTTATTATTTTTCTTTTTGAAATTAAAACTCACGAACAACATAAGCAAAAGTTCAAAAAATAAATAAGAACAGGCGCATCGAGTGAACTACTACATACTTAAACTAAAAGTAACAAGGTGATTAGTAAGTAAGAAGTACAGAAATATAAATATGTTGTAGGCTATAAACGCTCATCAGTTTATATTTGATAGAAACAAATGAAATAATAAGTTATTGAGGGAAAATCGATTTAAAAAACTCAGAAAATTATAGTCGAAAAATGCATTATAAATCATAGGAAAATGCAAAACAATAACACTATCACACCTGTTCATAAAGTGATAGGCCAACTCGATCACAGTATGATAGGACAGTACTATTTATTGTTGATTCTTTTAGGGGCTTTGAGATATCGTGTTCATGTATGTTCTATGTTGAATCATCATCATCATCATCTTGCACAATTTCCAGCCACAGGCCGGGTCTGTTTGGAACACAAGCCTCTCCAACGTCTTCTGCCTTCCCACCATCTCTCAGCCTCCACCCTTGTCCAGTCTTCTCCTCTCTCCTTCACGCATCTTCCACCCCCTTCAGCCACCTGTCTCTCGGTCTTCCTCTCGGTCTCTTTCCTTCCCACTTCGCCTCGTGTATCCTCCTGGGTATCCTCTTCTCCTCCATTCGTTTTACATGTCCATACCATCTAAGTCTAGATTTCTCTATACCATCCTGTAATGGTTCCTCCTTCATTAATTCTCTGGTCCTCTCATTTCTTATTCTGTCCATCTTTGTAGCTCCGATACTGCTTCTCAAGAACCTCATCTCACTGGCCTGTATTTTGCTCTTCTCCCTTCCTTTCATAACCCAGGTCTCCGAGGCATACGTCAGGATAGGGACATAGTACGTCCGATATATGACCTTTTTGCTGTTCTGAGGGACATCCTTGCTCCATATCATGCTTCTCACACTCCTCCGGAATGCTTCTGCCTGTCTCCCCCGCTCATTTATTTCTCTATCGTTTCTTACATTATCTTGTATCAGGCTTCCCAGATACTTGAAACTCTCCACTTTCTTCAGCTGTTCCCCACCAATTGTTATTCCCGTTGTGGTTCTTTCCTTCTTCCTTGTTGTGATCACCATCTCACTCTTATTTATGTCAAATTTCATCCCATATCCTTGTATTATTCCTTCCCACACGTCCAACTGCTCCTGATCCTCCTCCTCCTTTTCGCCCCAAATCATCAAATCATCTGCAATCACCATTGCTTTCATCTTTCCTTCCCGAATTACTTGTGCCACTCGGGTCATTATGTCATCCATCATCACAATGAAAAGTAACGGTGGCAGTGCACTTCCTTGTTTCAGGCCGTTTCTCTGTTCCAACCAGTCCGATGTTGAATATCTATATTAATATAATAAAGCTGAAGATTTTGTTTGTTTGTGTGTTTAAACGCGCTAATCTCTGGAACTACCAGACGGATTCGAAAAATTCATTTTGTATATGATAGCCAGATCATAGAGAAATAGTTTGGGCTATATATCATTAGGCTACACCTCTCAGGTAACCTTAAAGATTGATTTTTGTTCAGTAAGTCGGAAGAACAAGCGCTCCCGAACAGCTTCAATAATTCCTAAGTCTATTGTTTCCTGACAATGCGGGCTGCATCACGTCGCACCTACCAGTGTTCTGGTGCAGAATTGCGAGCTGTTTATAAATTGCAGTCACGGGGAGTAATTATTACAAAAAGATTATCATGACAATAGTATGCCTCTGTATAAGGGCGATGGTGTTAGTGCAGTATACTGAGGTTATCAGCTGCAATAAGCGTTGGTGCTTTCCGATCCTTATCCTTGGGCGCTCCAGTTCTGTAGTAGTATTCATTATCATCCATAAAACAAATAAATCCACCAGGCGAAACCGGGCACTACTGCTAATGTAAGATAAGCTGTGGTGACTGTGCTCGCGTCATTATTTGCAATTTGTATAGGATTTGGGTTGGAGGTGGCCGTGTCGTTAATATAGGTAACATTCAGGCATTTGCCTGGAGTAGAAATGGGAAACCACGGAAATCCACTTCAAGGATGGCTGAGGGATGAAGCCCCTCTCTCAGTTCTGCCTCACGAGGATGCGTGAGCTGCGTTCCTGCCTTCAGACCAGAATTACATTTCTTGTCAAAGCCGGGTATCCAACACGGACCTCCAATAATGCTAGTCACTACGGCACGTGTTGGACCACTTACTATTTTATTTAACATACACCTACATTTATGGGAATTCTTTACTATCGTGGAACTTACGACGCATTCTTATTGTTAGTAATGGGCCATTTTCATATTATTGTCCGATTTCATCACCAAAAATTAACAAGGTTGTCAAAAATTAAATGTTGTCGTATTTGCTTGGAAGGGGACTCAAATGTTTTGTAATATCTTTCTGCACATCAAAACGTTGATGGTCAGACAGGAAAATAAATGTTGATTGCTGTAATACAGTAAAATACGATGAAACACATGAGTGACACAATAGTATATATTTTTGTTTCTCCTAAGTTTATAGCAAATCTTTCGCCCATTCTCGTTTATAATGAACTACTGCAACATTAAACTTGAGTTTTCATGCTATGCCACTAAAGATATTTGATCCTACCATATATTGTTTCTCATGAGTGACATGGAATCTACTGTAATATCATCGTCTTGTCTATATTTTCGTAACTTCTGTATTGCGTACAACTTAAGTTATTTTTAATGTAGGTTGTTGCTCATGTTTCACCATTTCCAAATATACCACTGGATGTTAGTTTTTGAGATATAAGTTGTACAAAAAATGATTTTATAACAGTGTCACTCATGAGATTTCGGTAGGGAGACAAAAAATCGTATTTTTTTAAAACAAGTTTTCATTATTTTTTATAGAATGTTACATAAGTTGACATACTTCATTTTATAATTGCAGTCTCAACAAACAATACATTATTATTCTTAACTTAGGTTGCACAAAGCACAGTCTTTAAATGTTTGAACTTAAGTTTTACTTTTACTTTAGGATGCAATTTGACCTCACAT
This sequence comes from Meconema thalassinum, assembly GCA_946902985.2. Taxonomy (NCBI): domain Eukaryota; kingdom Metazoa; phylum Arthropoda; class Insecta; order Orthoptera; family Tettigoniidae; genus Meconema; species Meconema thalassinum. The sequence goes on along the minus strand of OX336389.2, from coordinate 1,305,400,265 downwards.
GTCAATTCCACTTTTGCGTTACAAGTTGAAGAGCTTTTCTACTGGGAGCCAGAAGTTGGTTTTGATTGGTAGTCTTAGATAATTTACGTGTCATTGTTAGATTATTTGCCTCAGAAATTGTTTTTAAATTTCTAATAATGTCGTCTTATAGCTTGGTTTTTATGCTCAAGTACCTGTGTCTTTATTGTGAGTGCACCACTTTCCAACTTGGTTCTCTTCCTGTTCCGTCGTACTTGCTTCAGTAAGCTTCTTTTTTAAAATGAGGAGGGACTATTGAGGGTGGTATAAGTGGTGTATTCTTTGGAATACACGGTAAGACAGAGTAAGCTTTTGCTTCTCTTTGCTTTAGCTCATCCCTTCCTTTTTTCGCAAACAACAACAGAGATCTCCTGATTTCTCTTTGTTGGTATATGTCTCTCATACTACCTGTAAGTCTGTTCTAGATATATATTTTCCTTGACCTACCTAGCGTCATCTAGCAGCGAATCTCTGAAGTTCCTCAATTATTCCCTGTACAAGAGGACTTCCTTATCAATCTAGCCACCAGATCTCGTCGCCATCGCCAGCTATCATCTCCGTGATCAAGAGAACTTCGTCTATTTTTCACTCTCGAGGCTGCGCTAGTGACTCCTACTATCAACTCTTTGAAGACCATTTCATCAAGAAGATTTTTATTACCGATACTGTAAAGTTGGCTATTCTTATTTGTATTCCTTTTGTCTCCTACCCCCACTCTTTTTCCCTTCCCTGGTCCCTCCGCGCTCCGTTGAGCGGATCTCACTTGTACGTCGGAAGTCAAACCAGTCAGTTGGAGCTTAACTAAAGCTCGCCTCCTCAACTCTAGAGGCAAACTTTTAAATTCGACGCCATGTTCGAGTTTTAAAACCAACCGTCAACAGCAACATCGCCTTCTTCATGAAGCAAAGATAAGTACCGACTTCATGTTTTAACCTCATTCTCATCGCTTTTAAAAGGCTCAATGCTTTTATTTGGATTTTATAGACAGTGAAAGTTGCTATGTGAAAATAACTGCTTTCTAGAGATCTTCTTGATCAAACTTAAACTATCAAGTCTAACTTTCAATATGAATGATTTTCTGAGATGCTATCTCACATCGAGGGATATTTCCAAAATACCCACTGTCTATATAACTTAATCTAGTTTTCCGCCGAGGGATTCTCTACCCAATTTAAACAAGTCATCATTGCTCTGGAACCTTCCAGAACCTGCACTCTATCTACCAGTTATACTGTCATGTATTTTCCACTCACATATGGGAATACTTTTTCAAACTAAGGAATCCTCCTTATGAACTGCTAATCAATATCTAATTTTTCTTCCTCCGTTGGGATTTTTCTGGTGCATTCAACTATAACCTACAAGTTTTTCAAGCAATAGACTCTCGCAAATCTAGTGTAACTAGTTATTTTCCACCATTGTAATAACTTTCTTTACCATCAACGTTTTGTGCTACTACAGTGAAAAGGAAGCAAGGAAGCTTGTAGTTTAACGTGACCGTTAATCTCGAGATCATGAGCCACGGGACCTCCTTTTTACGTGGAATCCGAACCACAGGACATGGCATTTCACTTCGAAAATCCCACATGCATTGACCGGGAATCGAACCCGGACCGCCTTGGTGAGAGGCATGCAGCTAGACCGCTGAGCCACCACGCCCTCCGCTACTACAGTGAACTCTTCAACTATATCAACAGACTATAGTGAAAACAGTGCCTGTTCAACTTTTCATCCGCATCGCGCTCGTCCGAGTACAATATATATGGCCATGAACACTTTTCCACAATCCCATTTGATCTTTCCCAAACCCTTTACTAACAAACTAAAATAATAAAATTGTTACTTTAGGTCTTTTTTCAATGAGGTGTCACTCTACATAAGTGCCCTCCCTTATTTGCTCCATGTATAACGAATTAATATCTGTAAAACTTCGTGTCTAGTACACGCCTTAAATTATATTGTTTCTCCCTTCTAATAAGGGAATCCAATTCTTTCAACTCATAAGTGAGTTATCTCTAGGTTTCACGAAAGGGAAAATTGCCCCATTTTTCTCGTGATCCCTACTTAAACATAGGAGTTCTAGAAACTTCCTTTCAATTGTTCTCTTCAGGTTTCACTATAAGTGACCTGCCCTATTTGTATAATCTCCTATGTATAATCATTAAGCGTAGTTCTGCATTAATACAAGAAGTTATAGAAACTTCTATTTCATTTCTTCCTGTTTTTTGTTGTTGTTACTTTCGAAGTTGTTCATATTTCTAAGATACTTATCTAGAAATCCTTAAAGTACACATCTTGTACTTGATTTATTGTTTAACTTTAATTACGTCAGTTATCTTTAAATTTTTCATTTATTCCCCCCCAGGGGCTCACATCTTGTGGGCGTGGGTTGGCGACCACGGGGCCCCAGCTGAGTCCGGCATTGCTTCCACTTACTTGTGCCGGGCTCCTCTCTGTCTTCTTTCCTGTCGACCTCACTTGGTCAACTCTTGTTCTCTTCCGACCCCGACGGTATTAGGGTATCCGAGGCCTAGGGAGTCTCTTCCTTTCCCGCCTTAATTGGCCCTTGTCTCATCTTTTCTGATTCCCTTCTTCTGCGAGGGGTCAGCCTTCTTTTTCTTTTCCTGTTATCTCCTGCCTTCTGCTCAAGGCCCTCAAGGAGGCCGGGTGTATGTAGCCCCACCATTTTTGGTGCACCCTAGATAATGCTACACCCTCAGGGGCTCACGGCTGGTGAGTTCGGGAGTTGGCGACCCCGAGGGATTCCTGAGCTGGGTCCGTTTTCCCCTTTTGTCCCTTACCTTTGGGGCGGACCCTCTCCTCTTTCACTTTCCTATCTGCCTTTCGTGGCTCTCCTTCCTTCCAAGTCCCTCAATCCGCATTCTTCGAGGGTTGAGGGAATTTCTTTTCCTCCTGTCCTTTATTTGCCTTATTCTCCTTTCGTTATCCATTTCTTCTTCTAGTATGTAGGATAGTAGTTAGTTTTTAGTTTTAAGTTTGCATTTCATTTTCGTCTTCACGATCACCCAAACCATCAGGGGCCGATAACCTAGATGTTAGGCCCCTTAAAACAACAATTATCATCATCATCATTTCATTTATTCATCTTAGCCATTTCAAAATCTTACGAAGATTTTAAAGCATATCAAAGGTTTAAAACCAAAATAATTATCAATTTCCCGGCGCAAGCTTTAGATGTTTTCGGAGGTCTGCGACCCCAATTGTTTATAAAAATAAAAATTATATATTTGTTACAAAAACTACTTCCTTTTACATTGTTAAATAAATTAAAGATTTGTTCTTTGCTTTATCATTTCTCTAACATAACGGTTAGGCAAGATCCTGTCTTCCTTGACTCTTCCTATTTAATAAAAATAAATCTATTGATAGGGTGTTCACCACTTGTTGCATTTGAGCAAGAACTCTTAGTTATTAACTTAGTAAAGTCTCTCTTAGCTTTAATAGCTAATTCTAACTAGCCAGTAAGGCAAGCATAGCTCGCTACGCCAGCTTCCTGCTTGTGGAGGTTCTCTCTAACACTTATGGTTGGTTTTTCAAAATATAAGTGTTTCTCATTGTCTAAACTTTTAGTCGGTGCCTTGCTGGGTAAAAGCTTAGTCATTTCTAAATGCAACTATTGGTACACTTACCAAAATTATTCCCAAGGGTATAATTGCTTTATCCCTATCCTTCTTGGAAGCATTTGGTCGCTCTTTAGAAATTATACAATTTCAAAAACTAAAATATCAAAGCTGATTCAAATTATTTGCACTCTTCAAATTACTTGTTTAGATACAAACTCCTTTGAACAGATACACAATAAATCTGTTACTCTTTGTCTTGCCAGACCACCACCCTTCCCCATAATAGGCATATTTATGCTTGAGAGGGAATACGCTACAGCAACTTTCTTGCGAACAGCCCAAGTTCCAGCTGCGTTTCCTGTTACCTTCGCCCAGGTCCCTACCCACTTTAGGTATCGGAGAGCGGATTTGCAGTGGCAGCTGCCTTTGAGTATACTTAAAGTTAAAATTATAACTCCTGTTGGACTCTCGTCCTATTTCTCCATCCTTTTTCTCCAGTCCGAAACCCACTTCTTTTTCTTCATCATCTTCCCTTGGGGGTTAGGTTATTCCCAAGCTAATAATCTACCCAATAAGTAAGTTGACAGCATTGTTGTTGCCTGAAAATTCTGTCTAATCAACCAAAACTGGAACACTGGACTGCTGGTGCTGACTGAAGTTCTACTACTGGTCATCTCCAATAGGTCTGATCGTTGCATCCCTGATAAATTATGGGATTGTTGGCCTACATTGTTCCTGATTAGCGTCTCTAGAGCCTTAGTGCAGGGCTGTCTCAAATCCTGAGAAGTCGATGAACTAGGGATGGTGCTTGGATGTGTTTTGTTCCTCTTATTGTTATCCCACACTCTCCAATTTCTCCGCACTTTTCGTTGTTTCGTTGGACCCATGTCTGAGTTTTTTCGTCGTTGTGAATTCCTAAATATCTAAGAAAATATAAAATAAATAAAATAAAACAGAAAAAGAATGTATATTGTACGTAGGTTTATGAAACTATAAAATAGGTGTTTTGGTAGGTGTTCCTACCACCGAAAATGCATTAGTTTGTATTCTCTTTCCCATTGTAAGTCTTCGTTTCTCTTCTCTCCGGATCTATTACATCTCTCTGCATTGGATAAGACCTAATGCATGAAAAAATGTAATGAGTACTCATTATATTAATTAAAATTAAAATATACTCATGAGTAACACAGTAGCACATGAGTGACATGTCCGGAATTTTCCTTGAAAGTGTCACTCATGAGCTATGTCACTCATGAGTATGGCTCGAATATTTAGGTGCTAAAAATCGGGAAAATATTTATTTTTTATGTATTAAATATTTCTGAAATATGTGACAAAAAAGTAAAAATATTTAATTATAATTTAGTTTATTAATGACAATATAAAAATATGCAGTATTCACGAATGCAATTTATGCTATGCCTCACTGACTGTTGAAGAATTACAATACACAAGGAGATACATCTTCAGCTTGTCCATCACAAATGACCGACGATAATCGCGAAACACTTCTTCTGAAGGTACGAAATTGCGGCAATATGTATCTTGCCCTTGAGGCGTGGTGTAACTTGAGATCGCTGTTCAGCCTTGATTGCTTTCCAACATGGTTGGCAGAGCAGAACGCCTCCATCAGAAGTAAAATTATCCTTAAATTCTGCAAGTTACTGCTGCAGATGATAACTTGTAGTTCCTTTTACTTTAGGCATCCCCGGCTTCCACAGTGAGTGGGACGGGGCGACAAGATAAGAAAAACACAGCTCCAAACTGACATACGCTCTGCATGAAGATTAGATAGCTAACAGGTTCTTCCTCGCTGAAGTAACACAGAACAAAAATGCAATAAACTGACAGATCTAGCATATTGATTTTTTAAATGTAAATATTATGTCTTATGAGCGAATAAGTGAAAAGCAGTAAATTATGCATTTATAGACAAAATGTTTAAAATATGTATTTACATAAAGACATATTTATTTACCTAAAAATCCGAGCCCTACTCATGAGTTACTAAAATTAAGCCTACATTGGGCTTACTGAATAATATTTTATGTCAATGTGAAGTAGCCTACATAAAGATACATAGTAAGGCTACAAAATGTGATATATAAGAGTTTTAGAAGTAAATTGATATTGATTAAAATAGCCATGTCACTCATGAGAACCTTAGAAAATCACTATCATGTTTTGTAGAGCGAGGTCCACACAGCACATGTCCTTCCATGAAGGTGAAATTGAAAAGACTGAAGAGCAAGCTTCCCTTTCAATGAATCAAAATCTTGAACTCCCCGAAACCAATGACTTGTAGTGCTGCTACTCAAACACCCTGTCACTCCTGGGGATGATTTTTTGTGAAAACTGGGGGACAAATTCATTTTGAGCAAAAACCTTTCACAAAATATGTTAAAAAATCTAGCAAAGGCAAAGCATAATCTAGATATTGTGCTGAATGAAAGACGCATTTTAGATTTCTATTTTCTTTACCTTGGAAATAAATATAGGTGTTCAAATGTTCAACACATGGGTTGGGACAGTGTCACTCATGAGGTTCTGCCAACTTTGAAAAATCTTAAAAAATAAGTTTTCGACCAAAATAAGTTCTGTAGTACGGTATGTAAAATGTTCTTTAGCAACCTGACTTTGCCAGGGAAGAATGATATACAAAAAAATTAATTTGTTTTGGGTGAAATATAGTTAAGAAACCTGAGGACATGTAATCGGACAACATTATGAAAATGGCCCTTATACTGAATAAGGGGAGAGGGAAAAATCTTAAAATATAACTAAAATGTTTACTGTGTGTACGATTTGTGTTAATTTTACAGTTCAGTCAACCTACGAGGTTGGCAACGCTGGGTTTGCATGTGGGATATTTAGTTCAGTTAACCAGAATGAGTGGGGTTCACGCTGTTGACCAAACATTAATTAACAAATAATACCAACTAGAATTTTAATTATTCCTTCTAGTTTACGATTCACCATCATTATTAATCGTTAGTCCAAACATTTCGGGATGGTGAGGATCCAGACATCACCTTGGTTACATAACCATTTTAAGCATAGTATTCTTAACACTGTCGTAGAGAAAGATACTGCGTTCTCTAATAACTGACCGTATGGATGAGTTTGAGATAGGATCTATGAATCTCGAGGGCGTACATAATACGTAGAAAAATGCAGTGTTTTCTCTGCCATTTAATATCAAACCAAGATGTGTCCTATTTAACATAGAGCATACATTACATCCCGTGCGTAAACCGCAATTTGTCCCTACTGCTTCTCCTAGCTCCTAAATGTTTCCACAAAGATCATTACAATTTTTTGGGATGATAATAAGAAGATGAAGGAGAAGATGATGATGATGATGATGATAATTGTTGTTTTAAGGGGCCTAACATCTAGGTTATCGGCCCCTAATGGTTTGGGTGATCGTGAAGATGAAAATGAAATGCAAACTATAACTTAAAAAAAACTTCTAACCTATATACTAGAAGAAGAAATGGAAAACAAAAGGAAAATAAGGCAAATAAAGGACAGGAGGAAAAGAACTGCCCTCAACCCTCGAAGAATAAGGATTGAGGGACTTCGAAGGAAGGAGAGCCATGAAAGGCAGACAGGAAAGTGAAAGAGGAGAGGGTCCACCCAACAGGTAAGGGACAAAAGGGGGAAACCAGACCCAGCTCGGGAAACCCTCGGAGTCGCCAACTCCCGAACTCACCAGCTGTGAGCCCCTGAGGGTGTAGCATTATCTAGGGTGCACAAGTAGTGGTGGGGCTACATACACCCTGCCTCCTTGAGGGCCTTCAGCAGAAGGCAGGAGATTGCAGGAAAAGAAAAAGAAGGCTGACCCCTCGCAGAAGGAGGGTATCAGAAAAGATGAGACAAGGGCCAATTAAGGCGGGAAAGAAAGAGACTCCCTAGGCCTCGGATACCCTAATACTGTCGGGGTCGGAAGAGAACAAGAGTTGACCAAGTGAGGTCGACAGGAAAGAAGACGGAGAGGAGCCCGGCAAAAGTAAGTGGAAGCAATGCCGGACTCAGCTGGGGCCCCGTGGTCGCCAACCCACGTCCCACTAGATGTGAGCCCCTGGGGGAATGAAGGAGAAGGAGAAGAAGAAGAGGGAGAAGAAAATAATAATAATAATAATAAGATGATGATGATGATGATGATGATGATGATGATGATGAAGAAGAAGGAATAGAGTAGTGATTTTAAAAATGTGGAGAAAAATTACTCATATCTCTTTTTTGAATCGAATTAAAATAGTAATTAAGGTATCGGAGTGAGTGGTAGGTACGACCTGTTACAGATGAACAACGTTAATCAACCTGTGATTCATGCACCGTGACACAATGCTGTCCGTAATTGCCGATAACGTTATTTAAAACATTGGAGTGAATGTGATACATGTTCACGTATTACAACGCCAACAACCTTAGTAGTGTGTTTGTGAGAGTTCTACAGCCACCTCCACCTCCCCACCTCACAAGATGGCGGCGGCCCGATAACTTCCGAACCCGTGGTCAGATTTTGACGAATGAGGTGTCATTGAACTCGGGCTGATACCCCCTTTCCAATGGACAACATATTTCAACCTCAAAAATAAAATCTACCCTACTAGGGGGTGAAATTGTAATTTTTTAGAGAATCTCTCTTTCCAATTGCAACATGTGAGAGTTGGAATGCCGATATGGATTTAAACGTTGTTCTACATAAAGTGCATGTTTTCGGTGGATAGCCACTATGAATTATCATGCTTGTTTTTTTGTTTTTGTTTTGTTTTTTATGCATGCCCACTCATGGCTTTTGTAAGAGGGTGGGGGAGCGGATCCCTATGGATGGGTTATTGTTGACGGGTCATTGTTGGCGGGGTCATTTTTGCCAGGTCCTTGTGGACGAGTCCTTGTTGACAGGTCCTTGTGGACAGGTCCTTGTTGACAGGTCCTTGTGGACAGGTCCTTGTTGACAGGTCCTTGTGGACGAGTCCTTGTGGATGAGTCCTTGTTGATGAGTCCCTTTAGACCGGTCCCTTTGAACTGGCCCCTATGGACTGACCCATGGTCTCTAATGCTATGATGAAATTAAACGTTGTTCCACATGAAACGCATGTGAAGAGCCGATTGCTAATATGAATTAACATGTTTGTTTTTTTGTTTTTACGCATGCGCACTTGGGGTTTTTGTAAGCGGGCGGGCTTTTTGAATAATGATTTATAGATGAGTTATTTTTAAAAAAATTACCAAAAGATCCAAAACTAATAGGTCATTAGCTTTTTAATATCTCATGAATCAATAAGGCTAGGGACCTGTATGAGAGGTCGTTGGACTTGAGGTGACATTCTGTTTTTGAATATATTATTTATTTATGTCAAAAGGGCCTACCTGCACTTTTGTTGATATCTCGCTAACTAATAATCAGAGAGGGTCAAGTGAGGTGTCATAGGACTCAGGATGGTCAGCCCTTTTCCATGACCAACGAATTTACCCAAAAGATCTAAGGTCATTAGCTTTTTAATATCTCATGAATCAATAAGGCTAGGGACCTGTATGAGAGGTCGTTGGACTTGAGGTGACATTCTGTTTTTGAATATATTATTTATTTATGTCAAAAGGGCCTAACTGCACTTTTGTTAATATCTCGCTAATAATCAGAGAGGGTCAAGTGAGGTGTCATAGGACTCAGGATGGTCAACCCTTTTCCATGACCAATGAATTTACCCAAAAGATCTAAAACAGCAAGGTCATTGACCTATGATTTTATAAACTAATAATCAGAGAGGCTCAAGTGAGATGTTATGGGACTCAGGATGGTCAACCCTTTTCCATGACCAACGAATTTACCCAAAAGATTCAAAACAGCAAGGTCATTGACCTAATATTTTATAAACTAATAATCGAATATCAACATGGGAGGTGTTATAGGACTTAGAATGGTCAACCCTTTCCCATGGCCAATGAATTTACTCAAAATACCCAATACATCAAGGTCATTGACCTGAGATTTTATAAACTAATAATCGGATACGAACACGTGAGATGTTTACCATGTGTGATGAAACATAGCTAGGTAGAGAAAGAATTAGTGTAGGCTACATGTATGATGACTGACAAGTCATTGAAACTTGATTTTCAGATCAAACTGCAGTATAGAGAGAGTATAGGTTGCAGGTATGGGTTAATAAATGACGAACGGTGTACACAAACTTTGATTTATCGATTCAAGAATTAAGAGTAGACTCTCTTTAATTGATTGGTTAAAGAGGATAGCTAAAACACACAAAAAAATGCTCAGTGGTTACCGGGGCAAGATGGTCGCTACACACAACAAGCTTTAAATACTTGAGGCTAATAATATATACACACACACGCTTGTTCTAAACTAAACTGTGTTGCTGTCAGTGCTCAGACAGTAGGCTGATGACAAAATGCATTGCTAACAGAAATATAATCATTTCCGGTTGTATAATGTTACCAGCTATCCATTTTGTGTTGCAGTGTTAAGCACTTTTAGCTCTTGTACTGGTGGTCTTAACTCGATTTCCAGGTCTGAGGCTTAGAACGAGTCAAACTAAGAAACAAGGGCATGGTGGTGTAGTGGTTAAGCTGTTAGCCTTTTCACCAGGGCTCGATTTCAGGTTAATATGCATGTCATAAACATATTAAACAAAACAAAACAGAGATAACGTTTAAAACTGATTACATTTGTGTCTTTTCAAATTATTACTTGGATTACAAATACAAAGGTGAACTGGGTTTGATATACAGTTAATGCTATCACAAACTAGACTGTAAGAAAACCAAATAGCAAAAGGCGTAGGTAGAGCAGTGGTAAAATTGCTATATGTAGAGAACTACCTAGCGGTTTTATGAACTGGCAAAGCTATATCGCATAAACAGTGCGGTATACAATCCAGCAATCAAATTTGTATCTTGTGGAACAGAGAAAATGCACTTTTACCTTGATGGATAGCAAATGAGTGCAGATGAATGACCTATGCATTAGCCTACCATAGGGTTATAACCACGAGGTGGAGGTGTGACTTCTATATTTTATTGTTTAGAGACATGGCTTTTTTGTAACCAGTAGATTTAGTATTTTGTAAATATTCACTTTGTAATTGTAAATAGTGGAAACATTTTTTTGTAATAGTAAATGTTAAATGTATAACTAAAAGTTATTTGGGATGTGTACATGTCAAGGATAAATAGCGTGGTTGTATTTGTTTTTAAGACAGGTATGGTTGTGTGAATGTATGACTATAGATAGAATGATAGAGAGAGAGAGAGAGAGAAAGCTTGTGTGTGTGTGTGTGTGTCGGTGTGTGTGGGTGTGGGTAGCATTGATTGTTCAACCAAAGCAAACACGGCAAGGTAGGATGGTGGGGGTAATTAATGTATATAGCAAATGGTAAATAGTATAATGTAATTTTTTTAACACTTGTGTTTTTTTAATGCAGCGGTAGATAGGTGTTATTTTGTAAAGCAGCCTTACCTACAGTAGTAGTAGTAGTAGTAGTAGCAGTAGTAGTAGGCCTATATGTATTTGGAAACAAACAGAAAGAGAATGCACTATTGCCATGGCCAAGCACTTCCATTAAGGTGATTTCAAGAAAATTTAAATCATCAAATGTGTGTTTAACAAAACTAAACTTTCAGCATGGACTAAATCATAAACGTGTCGTCTGTGATATGAAAAAAAAAAATATTTGAAATCCATGTTTCCATATCAACACAATTTAAAAACTTAAAACTGTCATTTAAAAATGTAAATGGGAAAATTGACAAATGTGTAAACAACAAGATGGAAAATTCATGTTTCCATATCATGAAATCCAAAAACTTTAAACTGACATTTTCAAATTGTGTACATGGAAAATTGACAAATGGCAATATGTGAAATGTGAAAATGAAAAAAAAATGAACAAATGGCTATCATTATTTAAAAAAAATAAAAAACCGTCGTGTTCTATCGTTAAAGTGCGAATCAAACCACATCTACTTATTTGGATCACCCGAGACTGAGTAGACCTGTTTTAGTCCTAATATACTTTTAAAATTTTATGTTAAAGCTCAAATTGAACTCAAGAGCTTTAGAGTGCCAGCTAACTATTATAACCGTTACGTCACAAAGACAACTTTACACTACTCTTAATGAACAATAATAAGAAAAAGAAGAATAAATGTTGATTTTTTTTAGGATGAACATGGTGACACTGTTTCTGTTGCACAGTCTGCTAGCTTCTAGCCAGCAGCTGGGGTCTTAGAAAACGATACAGTTGACATTTTGCAATGAAATGTGACATGTTTCAAAGTATAGTATTATGGGTTGCTGTTGAGTAAAAACTAATCCTGTACAAGGAAGCAAGGGTTCGAACCCCTTGCCTAATATTACTATTGCCTGAACATGGCTTGACGACACTGTATTATTATGATACTCGGTACACAAACCATAGATAGAGTGTATTGTTTAAGATCACTTTCTTTCTGAACATAGGTGGAGATTGTTGATGGTTAACAATGGCATTAATATAGTAGGACGTGGGTATAGCAATTAAGAAAAAACAGACAATACCCATACAATATTTTTATTTATTTAATATAAGTACTTGTACAATAGTTACATTCAAAATACATTTCTTTTTTCTCTATTACTATTTAGTCCTTTTTGATTCTCTTGCATATGAAGGGTAGATAACCTTGTAGTTCAGCCCCTTAAAACAACAACAACACAACCTTTTGCATAGTTTGTGATGTTGATGACTCTTGAGATGTGGAAGATGTATTAAACATAACTTTTACAGCAGAGGTTAAATGTTGCTCAATAAACACTGCACTATTTTGAGTAGCAACATTTTTTCTTGTACTAGCTTTTTAGCATTGTCATGATTAATTGTTGACACCTACAGTGTTTCATTTGGTGCACCACATTGATGATCACTCACACTTATAACCTTACCATTTCTACTTTTTAGATTGCCTCGACATTTTTTTGACCTGTCTTTTGAGCATTGCCAAAATATTATCCCTTTTACATTTTGACGATTATAGTTATAAGAGTAGCCTTTATAGAGTACACGTTGTTTACCTTTGTTAGTTGTAGTAAGTTCCATAGTAGCAACTAACCTGTTAGTATGATTTGCTCACTACAAAGGTTATAACTGTTCTGATAATAAAATCATTTAGCTTTGGCTTTTATATTTAATATGTACAGTTTGAAGTGATAGCAAAAGTATATCCAGCCTGTTTATAGACATGCAGTTGCTGAAGCCGCCGGATTAGCTTACTTGGATTGTTCCAGTAGACAAATTTAACAAATGATTTTTTAGGTGTAAACAAAGCATTACCATTATCATTATTATCTTCATCATCAACATCATCATAACCATTATCATTATCATCATCATGATCATTATAATCCTCATCACTATTACTATATAGTCCTTTTTGATCCTTTTGCAATACCACATTTTGCACAGTCTGTGTTGCCTTTGATAATGTTGGGAGTTTTTCAGACATTGACAACTGTCCTAACACGACTTTCTGAGGAGATGATACATGCTTCTTAACAAACAATGCACTATCTTGAGCTGCAATATCTTTTTCTGGGACAAGTGTTTTAGCATTTTGAAGAGTTTTTTTAAACAGCAACGATGTTTTATCTGGTACACTACATTGATGATCACTCACACTTAAGACATCACTATTTTTACTTTTCATCTCACCTCGACACTGTTTTGAACGATGTTTTGAACAACGCCAAATAACAGTTCCATTTTTATTAGTTCGTTTTACAATATATGTATATCCTTTATAGAATGCGTATGGCATACCATTGCTATTTGTTGATACTTCCATGTCAATTGTCAAGCATGAACTAATCTCTACCAAAGTTCACTCGATAATATAAATAATAGTTTAAAGTGAGAGGAAAAGTGGGTGCAAGGGTGCTTGCATAAATCAAAACCAACTGACTACTCACTACTTGGGTTTAGAAATTACATTTACTCAAATCACATTCTAGTAAAAATCATGTCTACTATAAACTACACCCACTTTTGCACTCACTTTTACATTCATTTTGCACTCACTTTTGCACCCACTTTTGCACTCACTTTTACACTCACTTTTGCACCCACATTTGCACTCACTTTAAACTATTATTTCTATTATCGAGCGAAATTTATTGGAGATTATTTCATGCTTGAAAATTGATATGGAAGTATCAACGATTAGTTATGGTAAGCCATATGCATACTATAAAGGTTATACGTATATTGCAAAACGAACCAATAAAATGGAACTGTTATTTGACGTTGTTCAAAACATCGTTTCAAACAGTGTCAAAGTGAACTAAAAAGTAAAAATAGTGAGGTCTTAAGTGTGAGTGATCATCAATGTAGTGTGACAGATAAGACATCGTTGCTGTTTAAAAAAAATACTTCAAATGTTAAAACACTAGTCCGAAAAAAAGATATGGTAACCCGCGTGTTGTGCAATCAATGATAGCCACCTCTTTAAATATATACTGTACTTGTTTTCGTTGACCTTAAAGCCTTGAGTATCCATCACCAGTGTATGTGACATGTTTACGCTTGCATAGATCAAAACCAACTGACTATTCACTACTTGGGTTTAGAAATTACATTTACTCAAATCACATTCTAGTAAAATTCATGCCTACAATAAGCGACACCCACTTTTGTACCCACTTTTGCACTCCCTTTTACACCCACTCTTGCACCCACTCTTGCACCCACTCTTGCACCCACTCTTGCACCCAGTCTTGCACCCACTCTTACAACCACTCTTGCACCCACTCCTGCACCCACTCTTGCACCCACTTTTCCTCTCACTTTAAACTATTATTTATATTATCGAGTGAACTTTGGTAGAGATTAGTTCATGCTTGACAATTGACATGGAAGTATCAACAAATAGCAATGGTATGCCATACGCATTCTATAAAGGATATACATATATTGTAAAACGAACTAATAAAAATGGAACTGTTATTTGGCGTTGTTCAAAACATCGTTCAAAACAGTGTCGAGGTGAGATGAAAAGTAAAAATAGTGATGTCTTAAGTGTGAGTGATCATCAATGTAGTGTACCAGATAAAACATCGTTGCTGTTTAAAAATCTCTTCAAAATGCTAAAACACTTGTCCCAGAAAAAGATATTGCAGCTCAAGATAGTGCATTGTTTGTTAAGAAGCATGTATCATCTCCTCAGAAAGTCGTGTTAGGACAGTTGTCAATGTCTGAAAAACTCCCAACATTATCAAAGGCAACACAGACTGTGCAAAATGTGGTATTGCAAAAGGATCAAAAAGGACTATATAGTAATAGTGATGAGGATTATAATGATCATGATGATGATAATGATAATGGTTATGATGATGTTGATGATGAAGATAATAATGATAATGGTAATGCTTTGTTTACACCTAAAAAATCATTTGTTAAATTTGTCTACTGGAACAATCCAAGTAAGCTAATCCGGCGGCTTCAGCAACTGCATGTCTATAAACAGGCTGGTTATACTTTTGCTATCACTTCAAACTGTGCATATTAAATATAAAAGCCAAAGCTAAATGATTTTATTATCAGAACAGTTATAACCTTTGTAGTGAGCAAATCATACTAACAGGTTAGTTGCTACTATGGAACTTACTACAACTAACAAAGGTAAACAACGTGTACTCTATAAAGGCTACTCTTATAACTATAATCGTCAAAATGTAAAAGGGATAATATTTTGGCAATGCTCAAAAGACAGGTCAAAAAAATGTCGAGGCAATCTAAAAAGTAGAAATGGTAAGGGTTTAAGTGTGAGTGATCATCAATGTGGTGCACCAAATGAAACACTGTAGGTGTCAACAATTAATCATGACAATGCTAAAAAGCTAGTACAAGAAAAAAATGTTGCTACTCAAAATAGTGCAGTGTTTATTGAGCAACATTTAACCCCTGCTGTAAAAGTTATGTTTAATACATCTTCCACATCTCAAGAGTCATCAACATCACAAACTATGCAAAAGGTTGTGTTGTTGTTGTTTTAAGGGGCTGAACTACAAGGTTATCTACCCTTCATATGCAAGAGAATCAAAAAGGACTAAATAGTAATAGAGAAAAAAGAAATGTATTTTGAATGTAACTATTGTACAAGTACTTATATTAAATAAATAAAAATATTGTATGGGTATTGTCTGTTTTTTCTTAATTGCTATACCCACGTCCTACTATATTAATGCCATTGTTAACCATCAACAATCTCCACCTATGTTCAGAAAGAAAGTGATCTTAAACAATACACTCTATCTATGGTTTGTGTACCGAGTATCATAATAATACAGTGTCGTCAAGCCATGTTCAGGCAATAGTAATATTAGGTAAGGGGTTCGAACCCTTGCTTCCTTGTACAGGATTAGTTTTTACTCAACAGCAACCCATAATACTATACTTTGAAACATGTCACATTTCATTGCAAAATGTCAACTGTATCGTTTTCTAAGACCCCAGCTGCTGGCTAGAAGCTAGCAGACTGTGCAACAGAAACAGTGTCACCATGTTCATCCTAAAAAAAAATCAACATTTATTCTTCTTTTTCTTATTATTGTTCATTAAGAGTAGTGTAAAGTTGTCTTTGTAACGTAACGGTTATAATAGTTAGCTGGCACTCTAAAGCTCTTGAGTTCAATTTGAGCTTTAACATAAAATTTTAAAAGTATATTAGGACTAAAACAGGTCTACTCAGTCTCGGGTGATCCAAATAAGTAGATGTGGTTTGATTCGCACTTTAACGATAGAATACGACGGTTTTTAATTTTTTTAAATAATGATAGCCATTTGTTCATTTTTTTTCATTTTCACATTTCACATATTGCCATTTGTCAATTTTCCATGTACACAATTTGAAAATGTCAGTTTAAAGTTTTTGGATTTCATGATATGGAAACAAGAATTTTCCATCTTGTTGTTTACACATTTGTCAATTTTCCCATTTACATTTTTAAATGACAGTTTTAAGTTTTTAAATTGTGTTGATATGGAAACATGGATTTCAAATATTTTTTTTTTCATATCACAGACGACACGTTTATGATTTAGTCCATGCTGAAAGTTTAGTTTTGTTAAACACACATTTGATGATTTAAATTTTCTTGAAATCACCTTAATGGAAGTGCTTGGCCATGGCAATAGTGCATTCTCTTTCTGTTTGTTTCCAAATACATATAGGCCTACTACTACTACTACTACTACTACTACTACTACTGTAGGTAAGGCTGTTTTACAAAATAACACCTATCTACCGCTGCATTAAAAAAACACAAGTGATAAAAAAATTACATTATACTATTTACCATTTGCTATATACATTAATTACCCCCACCATCCTACCTTGCCGTGTTTGCTTTGGTTGAACAATCAATGCTACCCACACCCACACACACCCACACACACACACACACACACACACAAGCTTTCTCTCTCTCTCTCTCTCTCTCTATCATTCTATCTATAGTCATACATTCACACAACCATACCTGTCTTAAAAACAAATACAACCACGCTATTTATCCTTGACATGTACACATCCCAAATAACTTTTAGTTATACATTTAACATTTACTATTACAAAAAAATGTTTCCACTATTTACAATTACAAAGTGAATATTTACAAAATACTAAATCTACTGGTTACAAAAAAGCCATGTCTCTAAACAATAAAATATAGAAGTCACACCTCCACCTCGTGGTTATAACCCTATGGTAGGCTAATGCATAGGTCATTCATCTGCACTCATTTGCTATCCATCAAGGTAAAAGTGCATTTTCTCTGTTCCACAAGATACAAATTTGATTGCTGGATTGTATACCGCACTGTTTATGCGATATAGCTTTGCCAGTTCATAAAACCGCTAGGTAGTTCTCTACATATAGCAATTTTACCACTGCTCTACCTACGCCTTTTGCTATTTGGTTTTCTTACAGTCTAGTTTGTGATAGCATTAACTGTATATCAAACCCAGTTCACCTTTGTATTTGTAATCCAAGTAATAATTTGAAAAGACACAAATGTAATCAGTTTTAAACGTTATCTCTGTTTTGTTTTGTTTAATATGTTTATGACATGCATATTAACCTGAAATCGAGCCCTGGTGAAAAGGCTAACAGCTTAACCACTACACCACCATGCCCTTGTTTCTTAGTTTGACTCGTTCTAAGCCTCAGACCTGGAAATCGAGTTAAGACCACTAGTACAAGAGCTAAAAGTGCTTAACACTGCAACACAAAATGGATAGCTGGTAACATTATACAACCGGAAATGATTATATTTCTGTTAGCAATGCATTTTGTCATCAGCCTACTGTCTGAGCACTGACAGCAACACAGTTTAGTTTAGAACAAGCGTGTGTGTGTATAGATTATTAGCCTCAAGTATTTAAAGCTTGTTGTGTGTAGCGACCATCTTGCCACGGTAACCACTGAGCATTTTTTTGTGTGTTTTAGCTATCCTCTTTAACCAATCAATTAAAGATAGTCTACTCTTAATTCTTGAATCGATAAATCAAAGTTTGTGTACACCGTTCGTCATTTATTAACCCATACCTGCAACCTATACTCTCTCTATACTGCAGTTTGATCTGAAAATCAAGTTTCAATGACTTGTCAGTCATCATACATGTAGCCTACACTAATTCTTTCTCTACCTAGCTATGTTTCATCACACATGGTAAACATCTCACGTGTTCGTATCCGATTATTAGTTTATAAAATCTCAGGTCAATGACCTTGATGTATTGGGTATTTTGGGTAAATTCATTGGCCATGGGAAAGGGTTGACCATTCTAAGTCCTATAACACCTCACATGTTGATATTCGATTATTAGTTTATAAAATATTAGGTCAATGACCTTGCTGTTTTGAATCTTTTGGGTAAATTCGTTGGTCATGGAAAAGGGTTGACCATCCTGAGTCCCATAACATCTCACTTGAGCCTCTCTGATTATTAGTTTATAAAATCATAGGTCAATGACCTTGCTGTTTTAGATCTTTTGGGTAAATTCGTTGGTCATGGAAAAGGGTTGACCATCCTGAGTCCTATGACACCTCACTTGACCCTCTCTGATTATTAGTTAGCGAGATATTAACAAAAGTGCAGTTAGGCCCTTTTGACATAAATAAATAATATATTCAAAAACAGAATGTCACCTCAAGTCCAACGACCTCTCATACAGGTCCCTAGCCTTATTGATTCATGAGATATTAAAAAGCTAATGACCTTAGATCTTTTGGGTAAATTCGTTGGTCATGGAAAAGGAATGACCATCCTGATTCCTATGACACCTCACTTGACCCTCTCAGATTATTAGTTAGCGAGATATCAACAAAAGTGCAGTTAGGCTCTTTTGACATAAATAAATAATATATTCAAAAACAGAATGTCACCTCAAGTCCAACGACCTCTCATACAGGTCCCTAGCCTTATTGATTCATGAGATCTTTTGGGTAAATTCGTTGGACATGGAAAAGGGTTGACCATCCTGAGTCCTATGACACCTCACTTGACCCTCTCTGATTATTAGTTAGCGAGATATTACCAAAAGTGCAGTTAGGCCCTTTTGACATAAATAAATAAAATATTCAAAAACAGAATGTCACCTCAAGTCCAACGACCTCTCATACAGGTCCCTAGCCTTATTGATTCATGAGATATTAAAAAGCTAATGACCTATTAGTTTTGGATCTTTTGGTAATTTTTTTAAAAATAACTCATCTATAAATCATTATTCAAAAAGCCCGCCCGCTTACAAAAACCCCAGGTGCGCATGCGTAAAAACAAAAAAACAAACATGTTAATTCATATTAGCAATCGGCTCTTCACATGCGTTTCATGTGGAACAACGTTTAATTTCATCATAGCATTAGAGACCATGGGTCAGTCCATAGGGGCCAGTTCAAAGGGACCGGTCTAAAGGGACTCATCAACAAGGACTCATCCACAAGGACTCGTCCACAAGGACCTGTCAACAAGGACCTGTCCACAAGGACCTGTCAACAAGGACCTGTCCACAAGGACCTGTCAACAAGGACTTGTCCACAAGGACTCGTCCACAAGGACCCGGCAAAAATGACCCCGCCAACAATGACCCGTCAACAATAACCCATCCATAGGGAATCCGCTCCCCCACCCTCTTACAAAGGCCATGAGTGGGCATGCATATAAAACAAACAAAAAACAAAAAAACAAGCATGTTAATTCATAGTGGCTATCCACCGAATACATGCACTTTATGTAGAACAACGTTTAAATCCATATCGGCATTCCAACTCTCACATGTTGCAATTGGAAAGAGAGATTCTCAAAAAAATTACAATTTCACCCCCTAGTAGGGTAGATTTTATTTTTGAGGTTGAAATATGTTGTCCATTGGAAAGGGGGTATCAGCCCGAGTTCAATGACACCTCATTCGTCAAAATCTGACCACGGGTTCGGGAGTTATCGGGCCGCCGCCATCTTGTGAGGTGGGGAGGTGGAGGTGGCTGTAGAATTCTCACAAACCTTATTCGACTTGCGATTCTCAGGCAATACACAATACTATCTGGTATGATAAAATAGTACATTATGCAAAGAGCCTATAATGGCAATAATTAAGAGACGAGTATGCTTATAAATCGAGCGTAGCGAGTTTTATAATTTCCATACGGGTGTCTAATTACCATTATAGGCGAGTTGCATACGACTGTTAATGTTCGACGATAATTATTATAACTATTGTATGTTCGAACATAACTATTCATAAATATCTGTCGAGATTTCACCAGTTTTATGTACTGAACAGAGCACATGGGACGCAGAGAATTCCTTGTATTTGACCATGGCCTCCTGGAATACCTCACTATGACACTCACCACGCAGTGAAATTTAAAATAGGGGGCCATGGAAGTGAGCGCAGGTGCTAGGCTATCCTCACCTTATTAGTCACACAACTGTTTCTTGAGCTCTGATTGGCGGGAGAAACTGTACCATAATGAAAACTTGTACTATAATCAGCCTCATTCTGACATATAATATTTACATTTCGCCAGGGTCGAACATAAACGTAGTATAGGCCTATAGCCTATAGTATCCGTTTCAGGCTGACTGCGTGGCTAAGCGGTAACGTTCTCGCCTGCTGTACCCAGGTTTCAGGATCGAATCCTGGAGCAGCCAGTTGCCATTTGAGGTTGCGTAAATGCGAAGAAGCCGTGTTAGTACTGTAGATTTACAGGCACGTTAAACATTCCCTTCGGGGAGATACTCCAGCACACCGGCGTCTCTAAAAGCCGCAGTTGTTAAAACGGACGTAAAACAAATAACATTGCAGTATCCGTTTCTTCGTGCGAATACCGTTATGATGACAAACTTTCTGTTATAAGTTATTCGATGTAGCCTACACCACAACGCAAAACAATTCGTTACTCGCTATTATGGTAAGTTATTCAGCCTTGTTCTTGTTATTTGTTTTACGCCCCTTCTCTGAATACCTGTAACTCTATGTCCCTTACCCTTCTGCACACTTTTTTGCACACCATATCCTCCTCCCCTTGTAAGCCCCTGTCTCATAAGTATCCCATTCCTAGACTTTGCAGTATGTTTCTTACCCTGTCCACCCAATACTCTTTTTTGCCAATGTTTAATATGGTGTTCGTAGGCCACCTTTAGTAATTCACTTCCTCCAAATACTTTCATTCGTGTCCAGTATTTAATTTCGAAACTTACATCCTCATCATTCTTGCTCCTCTGTTTACCGTACAATTAGGTAGCCCGATAATTATCTTAGCAAACGTACTTACAACAGCATCCAAGGTTGCAGTTCCTTCTTCTACATACCATACTTCCACTTCATGTAATACTTTTAATACGACAAGTGCATTTTAAAATAATGTTTGTGTAATTTTTGAAGAAATATATTGAGGCTTCCTTTCTAACCCCTAAACACTCGCCAACACTTACTATTACGGTCTTAAAAATTTCCTCAGTCCATTTTGTATTACTCGCTAATATCATTTCTACATATTCAAATTCTTTCACAATCTCTAATTTTGACCCACTATGAACCACTTTTCATTCTGAGCCAGTTTACTTCCCATTTTGCACACCATAACTTTAGTCTTACATGGAGTAGTTTTTAAATGCCAGTCATCCATAAAAATTAGGCCCGAGATATCTTGATTGTCTAATCAAGGATTGGACCGTTGTTCTAAGCCCCTACATTCAAAGATATCATTCATAAATCCCAAAAAGAGCACCGGCGATAATTTACAGCCCAGTTTTAATCTCAGATTTCACATTATCTCGCTCACGACTACATAATCTTTTACATTAATTGCAGATTTTATTTCCAAATACACATTCTAGACACCCCGTTCTTCCCCAAACCTGGCAACGTCAGCTCCTCTGCTCACTGAATAGAATGGTTCTTCTCAACCAATTGCTCTGGCGTACAGATTTCCTCCCTTCTTCCTTATGTATCTGTCCATCTATGTTTTTACCACCATTATATTGTCACTGGTCCTCATCCCTTTTCTAAATCCTGATTGGAATCTAGAGAACACCGAAACCATCCTCCACCCACGCCATTAAAAACCCCTGCGTATATTTTACTCCGATTTTACCAAACAGGGTTATGCCTGTATAATAACTTGGGTCTAAAGTATCTCCTCGTATCTTATGTGTTGGGCAAATGATCCCCTCTTACCACGCCTTCGAAAATCAACCTTCTTCAAAAATCTTGTTCAAAATTTTCACCAAGCTTTCCATCATAAAACTATTTCAAACCCATTATTTCCAGAGTTGATTTGTTCTCCTCAAAAAAGCACCTGGTCTTCTTCTTTTTTTTTAATTTTACTTTTTGACAATACTTCCTCATTGAGTTGTTGTTGATTCTATAGGGGCTTTGGGACATCGTGGCCATGTAGCCCCGTGTACTTGGGTGTGTGCAGAAGTTGTACTAGTGTGTGTACGTGTTATCGGGAAGCGGCCGTGGCCTTAAGTTAGGTACCATCCAAGCTAGAAGTGGGATACCACGGAAAACCAATTCCAGGATGGCTGAGGTAGGATTCAAACTTCTCAGTTTTGCTTCATGAGGCTGAGAGTACCCGGTTCCAGCCCTCAGACCAGAATTAAATTTCTTGTCAGAGTCAGGAAACGAACCTGGACCTCCAGGGTGACAGCCAAGAATGGTAACCACTACACCAGGAAGTGCAAAGAGCTAGGACGTAGAATAAGGCAACTGCTATTAGGTCTCACCTAGTTATGGTGTTTGAAGCCATTTTACAGTGTTGCCTTAGTAAACAAAAGTTTGATGCTTTTCAGTTGGACAACACGATTGTACCCAAATGAGATGGGTCCTGAAAAAATACATGATATTAATTAATTAAAATACATGAGATTATATAATTTATTAATCTCATGTATTTTTTTTCAGGATTAGGGAATAACCCATCTCATTTGGGTACAATAGTGTTGACCGACTGAAAATCATCAAACTTTTCTTTTTGTCTCACCTAGTATCGTTACTGCTGAACCTGTTTGAGGAATCGGTACTACACGTTAATAATTGCCACCTCCCCCGTGACTTGCCCTGCTTTGTTCTAATTTCATCTATATGCGGTTTGTCTTAAGTTTCTTGTAGTTGTTGAATCATTTAGAGGTTTTGCAACATCGTAGTCATACAGCCCCGTGTACTTGGATGTGTGTGTTATCTGTCTGTAACTGTGTCGTTGCGATGGCTGTAACAAGTGTGTATATTGTATTTGGTGCTAGAATTTGTGAAGGAGGTTTAGGTACCATTCCATCATTTGTCTGGAGTTCTGTAGATGTGGAAAACCAGGGAAAACCACTCCTAGGATTGCTAAGGTGGGAATTGAACCTATCTCTTGTCATTTCTGCTCACTCACACTTCCTAGGAGTGGTGTTCCGTGGTTTCCAACTTCACTGAAGGCCACGGCCATCTCCTTCCAAATCCTAGGCTCTATCCGAAATGCACACATAAGTGCAGACAACGAAATAACGCAGGTTATCAGACAAATTCAAGACTTATCCAAAGGTACACGTGACTGAAATGACCACAATGTCCATTGAAAGGAGGCATAATGGTGCAGTGGTCAACCTCCTTGCCTCCCACCACGGTAGACCGGGTTCAATTCCCGGACAATGCATGTGAGATTTTCGAAGTCAAATGCCGGGATAGAAGGCCTACGTCTACTTCAAGTCTCGAGGTACATACCTCATTCCTATCCCTAATACAGTTAGTTACACTTCTACAGTCATCACATACTGTAAGTACAGGTTACCAGACAAATTCATCACCCAACTACACGGGGTTGGTGACCAAGATGTCCCAAGCCCTTAACCCACGAGGACTGGCGCATGGGTATTTTTGACCCGAGGCTTAAATAATGCTCCATATTTTCGTTTTGGTCAGCCCTTATTTCCAGTCGCTTACTGTACCTTCCTTTCTAGCCTTGAAGTTTACCCTGCAAAAGAAACAGCTTTTTGAACACTCAAGTTGTTTCTATATTATTTACGGTCGGGTCAGATTTACCCATGGCGCGTGACAATTATCGGCTTACGTTAGTCGGAACAATCTGTAAAAAAGAAAGAGACAATCAGTCAGAAAGACTGGACTTTATAGCATTTTAAATGCTACAAATGCTGAAAAATGCTAGAAAGGCTGGAGGCTTCGCTCGAAGCCACAGACTCTTGACATGTTAGATGACCAAGAAACAATAAGAACGCTAGAAAGTTACAAGTCATGAGGGAGCTGGAGCGCGCGGTGAAAGGAGGGAGCTGGCTGGATGACGTCACGCTCGCCGTGTCGTTGCCGTCTCGTAACTCCAGAGCTCACCAGTGAACTCAGTACACATGCACCAAGCTGTACTATTACGTCACACACCTCAGTTCATTCTCGGTACATTTCGTGACGTCGCCGTAACGTAACGCCGAAGTCGACTGGATCATTTAAAATGATAATAAGGGGGAAAATCCACCTATTCAATCACTCATGTTTACGGTCTAGGGACACCTTGGTCATCAGCCCCTTTGTTTAAAAAAAAAAGATGACTGCTTTGCCGCCATTATCAAAGCCAATTATACTGTTACGGAAATAATTGTAATTTTTCTCCATGTTCAATTTGAAAAATATAAATAAACCTCATTTTATATTGGGAATAGTTCATAGGAAGACACCAGGTGTAAAATTACTTCATGAAAATCCGTACGACAACGACAAAAAGGGAGTAACACACTATGGGTCAAAATGACCCGGTGCCAGTCCTCGTGTTATATTTTTTTTTACGCCAATTCCCAAGGGTTAAAATGAATTCACAATAACAACATACATGAAATAAAAATCTAATATGTTGCAGTTTATTTAAAATCGATTTTACCCTCCAGTTTAGTGGCTCCCACGGACTCAGCGAGGGAACTCACCACTACCGCCTCTACGGGCAGTGTCCTTGAGCTGGGAACATCTGGTCGGAGTGGATACAACTGAGGAGGTGTGATCAGCTCCTCGCCCAGGCGGCCTCACCTGCTTAGCAAACAGAGGCCTCATGAGGGATGGGAAGGGAGGGGGAGATTGGGATGGATAGGCATGGAAGCGGGAAGGAGGCGGCCGTGGCCTTACAGTAGGTACCATCCCGGTATTTGAACGAAGACGAAGTGGGAAAACACGGAAAACCACTTCGAGGATGTCTGAGGTGGGAATCGAACCCCCTCTAGACTACTCATTTGGGCCACCCGACGCTGAGTAGACCCCGTTCAAGTCCTCATACCACTTTTCAAATTTCGTGGCAGAGCCGGGAATCGAACCCAGGACCTCCGGGGCGGCAGATAACCATGCTAACCGCTACGTTACGGAGGCGACTACAGTATGTTGCAGTTGGAAAAGAAAACTTTGCGCAGTGTAGTGCTCGCTGGGACAGAGCAGAGGTCCACTAGGGCGCGAGTGATTAGTTCAATGGAACAGATTGTCCTTACTCCTTTGTAACGCCGCGCTCAGACACGTAGCTCCTCTTTTCCAATCATGAGCCACTTTCAGATCGTTAACGATACCACACAAGCATGGCGTTGCTAGGAGGAGCTGTGATCAACAGGGGTGCCAAACCTGTACGATGGCTATAGGTAGTGATGGGCGCGAATGATACCCAAGTTCGAGCGGGCTCGTGCCGGCCCCATACGCAACGTAGGCTCGATATGGTACCGAACCTGTTCGAACTGTCAGGCGACCCCACACGTAAACTATGCGGAGCACTGACGGCCCAGACGATATTTTCTGGTACCTATCGCTCGCGTACGGTGTCAATGAACGTACAGGTTCATTATCTATGTGCGCCCCGATAAACAGGGCAAGCTAAACCGGTTGTGACTGGCGCAGATCACGGGCGCGCGTACGCGGTTCAACCGGTGGCAGGCGCTCTCCGCTGACTCATATCGTTAGTTCACTCGTGTTTTGTCATTCATAGGGACGTGTATCTGCAAAGCTTTGACGTAAGTGTTGCACGTTTACTGAGTATTGTGATTACTGTGATTGTTGGTCAAGCCTAGACACCAATTCACATTGCGCGAACGTGTGTATATCCATAATTCGTATATGAAAAGCAGAAAATCTTGTTCTGAAACGAGACGAAAATTTCGAATCAAGTTTCCAGGAAGACCTGTGCCTAATGCCGGTACAATCAGGAGGCTCGCTAAACGATTCAAGGAAACAGGCTCCGTAAATAATAACAGAGTTTACAGATATTCTTTTATCAGAAGATGTCAGGTGTGTTCTACGAGAGAGGGAGGACATTTTCAGCATCGCCTATGAGCACTGTAAGTACACATTATTGAACATGTTTGGTAAACGAATAGGCCTATCTATGACTTTAGTCATTTTTCCAAGTTTTCCCATATTGATTTTGATATGTTATGCAAATGTCCACTTTACAATACCTCACACTTGCAGTATCAAGTCAACCAGTGATTAAAGGCAGAACAACAAGACGGACACATTTGTGGTATCTCTTTCAAAGTTGTGAGGTGACAGTTCATGGTCTCCAAACTGCGGTATGTAAACATTGGTCATTTATACGTGGGTTTTGCTATTGTTTACTTTTTCATATTTCATTTAGTTTTCCGCTTTACAGGTTGTTGAAAACATTTTGCAAAGCACTAAATAAACAACTTCCGATTACCTGTTTCTACATGACATATTTAGACACGATCCTTTTCAAGACGCTCGTACAATGGGGTAAGTTTTTTACCCTACTAGAGACATCTTTTCATGTCTCCAAGTAGGAACCGTAGATTGTCAGGTAATTTTTTATTGTTCCAGGTCTCCTGTTTGAAAATGGATCAACAAGAATGTGGCCCACGTTTCAAAATATTGTAAATTTTTAATTTTTTAAAAATTCTTTAAGCATTTTAGCCAATATTCATGTGTTTTAATCATCTTGACGATGTAAAAATGTTTTACAAATTGTTATTGAGAGACCAAACATTAGACTGTTTTAGGAGAATTTTTTAGTGATTTTGGCTGAAGAAGGCTCACAGTGCCGAAACATGTCTCAAAATGTATATTGACATCAAGTGATATATAAAAAGATAATTTTGTATTGTAAAGTGGACATTTGCATAACATATGTTTGGTAAAAGAGTGAAAGTGCGCGCCAACAACCGGCCGAACTGGGTACGCGCACCCGCGATCTGCGCCAGTCACAGCCAGCTGTTTATCGGGGCACACATAGATAATGGCCCTGTATTAGACTACTACACTCAGTATATTGATGTGTGTTGGGTGGTGAACACCAGGTGCTCTGTGCTCTGCACACTCGAACTGTGCGACGGATTAAGATCAATAACGCCCTCATGGACGTTCTTAGAGCTACAGTGGTTCTACAGGGTCATTATATTTGTGCGCCACGGTAAACACAGCAAGCTAAGCCGGCGTTGACTGGCGCTGATCGCAGGTGCGTGTATTCGGTTCAGTTGGTGGTGGCGCGCACTTAAACACTTTTACCGAACACGTTCCGTAATGTGTACTTACAATGCACATAGTCGATGCTGAAAATGTCCTCCCTCTCTTGTAACACACACCTGACATCTTCTGATGAAAGAATGGACAACAATCTCATCTAATTTTTGTTCTGTAAGAACACAACGTTGTCTGTTAATTTTATTATTATTATTTACGGAGCCTGTTGTCTTGAATCGTTCAGCGAGCCTCCTAATTGTACTGGCATTAGGCACGGGTCTTCCTGGAAACTTGATTCGAAATTTTCGTCTTGTTTCAGAACAACAATCACAGTAATCACAATACTCACTAAACGTGCAACACAAACGTTTAAGTTTTGCAGATACACGTCCATATGAATGACAAAACACGTGTTAACTAACGACATGAGTCAGTGGAGCGGGGTATTGCGAGGTCCACTCGCTCCGCACCTGGCCAGCCAAATGACGCCATAGTTTGCCGGGATTAGCGGGGCGCACAAAGATAATGACCCTGTACATCACCACTATCACCCACCAGGCTGTGCAATCGCATACTTAGGTGGATAGCATATGAAATGAAACTTCGACGTGTTTAGACACAATAATGATAATAATAATATTAATAATAATAATAATAATAATAATAACACCGAGTGAGTTGCAGCGTGATTTGGGTCACGTAGATGTCAACTTGCATTCGGGTGATAGTGGTTCGAACCCCACTGTTGGCAGCGCTGCGGATGGTTTTCCGTGATTTCCCATTTGCACACCAGACACATTGTACATAATTGTACATAATAATAATAATAATGATAATAGTAATATAGATTACTCCCCGCCCCAATCTCTGATACGCCTTTGGCTTCTGAGAAGGATTTTTTTTAGCGTATGGCTTTCAGTGCCGGGAGTATCCGAGGACATGTTCGGCTCGCCAGTTTTGTAGCTGCTTCGAGACGGACACCCAATGGGTGAGCTACAAGTACCGTTGGGGAGGAAAGGGATGTAAGGACGAGGAGTTGGAAGGTAGTGGCTGTGGCCTATATTTAGGGACCAACCCCGGCATTTGCCTGGAAGGAAGATGAGAAACCACAGAAGACCATCTTCAAGGTTGCCGGCGGGGGGATTCGAACCTCCTCGCCTCCCAGATGTGAGCGACTGCCAGCAGTCATGCCGTAACGACCACGGCTAACTCACCCGGTTTTCTGAGAAGGATGTCATACTGTCGAGGATAGTAACAAAAAAAAAGTTCCTGCAACGGAACAAATTAATCGCATATTTACTTATACTGTTGTCGCACCATTGTACGGAGAACGTGCTGTGACCGTGACCCGTCGCCTTTGTTCCGTGCACGCCAATGATGTTCTGTAAGCAGTGTGTATATTCTGGGGAGACATGCACATCGAATAATCGCACAAATACAGATTGGTGGCTGTCTCCACATTACAGATACAGTTTGAAGGGGTTATAATATGCACAAATACAGCAGGGCACAGCAAATACAGGACGAGCCGGTACCGCCCAGCACAATACTCTAACTCAGCGTTCTTGAGGTTTCTGGGTGATAACGGCGCACACAAAAGCTCGCGCAAAGCTCGAACTTGTTAAAATTCTGACGTCATCTGTTCGGGCAGCATCACTGAAGCACATCACTAGTTGTAGGCTCTCAGGGTGCATCTGCACGCATTGCGTGCTGCGGGTGCAAAATATGAAGTTGATCGCACTGCTAACCCCCACTCCCCTCCTTACGTATGCTCCTTCCTCACCTTACCCGCTGTTCCTTCCTCAAGGTATTGGTAAAAAACGCGATGGCTAACACGTACCCAGGCCGGCGTTTTTCTTCGTCCCCATAATGCTACTACTCAGTTCCGCCCAACTAGCAATGAGGGTTTGGTGTCGGGTTCCTTTCTCTCAACAACAGATGTCCCTCGTGATTTAATGGTAACTTATTTAAAGGTACTGTGGCAGCATAACGATTGTCGTTGACAGGGAAACTTAAAGAGCCAAACTCCACTTAGAGCCCATAACCCTCATAAAACGGTTCCTCTGATTGGCGAGAAACATTTGTATAAGGCTTAGGATCAATCACCCGCCGATTTAATTGAAACCAGCTGGGACTCCGTTGACCGTTGCAGATTAGGCATATGACTTTATCATCACCACTGACAAAATAAATATAATAGGAAAGCTCCCACTTCTATTTAAATGGACTTTAGGGAGTGTTTGCTTTCTTCGGAGCAGGTTGCTCCATTATTATGATGTCTTGCGCTTAGCTATTTCACTGATAAACGACCCGTCCATCAACATAAGCTTCGTCTCTCTGCAGCGCGCTACACAATCCGTGCCGAGTTGCCCCGAGCTTATCCGAGCTTAGCCGAGTCGCCTCGAGCCAAAATGCTGGTCTGATGCACGGTGCACAGAACCTCTCCACCTTGGTTTCCTCGCGTGAAATTTCATGCGTTTGAGAGGCCTCTGGGGTGTGAAGGTGCAGTGGCCAAGCTCCTTCTCTCTCACCAAGGCGGACAGGTTCCATTCCTGGCCAATGCATGTGAGAATTTTGAAGTGGAATATCACGTCTTGTGGTTCGGATTCCACGTTAATATGGAGGTCCCGTGGCTCATGATCGCGAGATTAGTGGTCACGTAAAACTACCATCTTCCTTTCTTCTTCCTTGAGAGGCCTGTGTAACGCTTTGCGACCGATCTCAAGTGGACGTTGTCTCTCAACCAGTCCGTAGCCAGGTACATCGCTGCTTACTACGCATGATTATGATTCAAATAAGTACCCGGCGAAACACCAAACCAAGAGCCAAATTTCACCTGTTTCCACGACCACATAATCGTGGAAAGCAAGGAACTCTCAGAGCAGAGACAGCTGTCACCTATGATTTACAAGCAAGGAGACGAGAGGATGGTGATTAAGGATATTCAGGCAATAGCATGCAGTAAACCAGCTGATTTAGGGTATTTACTATTTAATCACTCTGGCCAATGAATTATAATGCTAAACCACAAGTTAACTTAAACCAGCGTGGATGTTACATCTCCACATTCTCATCTAAGCCAACACTTAAATATCACTTGAAAACAATTATATATCCTAATTTACTTTAATAAAATATGCCAGAGTTGACTTTTATCAACAACGCAGCAGTGAAGCCTAAATGCTGGGTTAAACAATTAGTGAATTTTATATAAGGTTCTCACCTTCAACTGCTGAGTTGAGCAGTGTACAACTTTACATTGGTCCTGCTGCAAATTTGGTGAAGATGACACCTGCCCTTCTCGATGAATGGACAGTACGTACACACGCGTCCCGAAAGATGTACACAGCAACAGGCCTCGAGTAGACGCGTGCATAACATTATAAAACTTTAGGGGATGACGCTTTCGTTTCCCCAATATTCCAAGCTTGATCCACACGTCATAGCGTCCTATCGTTCTAATTGGTCAAATCTGTACAAGTGCAGTTTCAAGATGGGTGGTCTACTGGGTCTCACGGCCAGCATATGGCAAATAATTCCTTCGACGGCTAATTGATATAATTTCTACTTAGTATAAAACAAAGTCCCCGATTCTTGGATGTTACGGGTAAAGTCGAGAACCACTGGATGTGTTTTGATGCGGTTTTCACCATTCTGTAAAGGATATCTCGAGGATGATTTCTGTAGAAAATAATTTATTTATGATCAAAGGAAGCTGAGCAGAAACGATTTCAGTGGAAAAGTCGAAAAAAAAAAGGCTGGCGTCCGAGCGATTTGTAAGCTTACGCTGGGCAAACCGTTCAAAATATCTAAATACCATGAGTGTAAGAATTGTTCAGCATGAAAAGTTCTAAAAAAAAAAGTCCGCGAGAGCTTATGTCTATCTTAAATACATCGCCCACTATAAGTGTTTTTACGTTTTAATTTCTTCCAACCATGTCCATTCAACTACTGAGGCGGCAGTTTACGAGCTAGCTAAGGGCGAGTCCATCATCCCTGTTACAGCCTAGCTAGCGGGCGAACCCATTGCCCCAGATACAGCCAACAACAAACCGTTGAGTCGTGTTGAGTTAAGACTCCTGAGAAGGGTAGTTTCCCTGGAAGTGCAACTCGGGTTTTCTTCATTTCGCCTGTGAAAAACAGTCAAGTTAAGATTGGACGGAAGGGGAATTTGAGTTTCATTCACCTCGCCATTCCCTGGAAGTGCAACTCTCATTACGCCTGCCCGCAAAATTCACAGTCAATTTTAGATTGGACTGAAGGGGGATTATATTATATTAAATTATACTGATTGGCTTATAATCTCTACTTAGTATAAAACAAAGTCCCCGATTCTGGGATGTCACGGGTAATCTCGAGGACCACTGAATGGATTTTGATGCAGTTTTCACCATTCTGTAAAGGATATCTCGAGGAAGGTTTCTGTAGAAAATTATTTATTTATGACCAAAGGAAGGCAAGCACTAACGATTTCAGTGAAAAGGTCGGAAAGAAACTGGCGTCCGTGTGTTTTTTAAGCTTATGCTGGGCAAACCGTTAAAAATATCTATAGACTATGAGTGTAAGAATTGCTCATCATGAAAAGTTCTATAAAAAAGCCCTGGAGAGCATATCTCTATCTTCAATACATCGCCTACTATAAGTGTTTTTACGTTTTCATTTCTTCCAACAATCTCCACTCCGTTACTGAGGGGACAGTTTACGAGCTAGCTAGGGGCGAGTCTATCACCCCAGTTACAGCTTAGCTAGTGGACGAGCGTATTGCCCCAGATACAGCCAGCAACAAACTGGCGAGTCGTGTTGAGTTAAAAACTTTAGAGAAGAGTGGTTGTGTTTGGAGTTTCCCTGGAAGTGCAACTCGGCTTTTCTTCATTTCGCCTGTGAACTTTTCGTTCCGCAAAATTCACAGTCAAGTTAAGATTGGACGGAAGGGGGATTTGTGTTCCATGCACCTCGCCATTCTTAAATTACGTCTGACAAGAATTTGTTGCACATGCATCTCCATGATAATATAATTAATAGTCCAGTCAGTGATTTTAACCCATCATGCCGAGACGTAAAACGGATATTGGTCGTTGTTTATTGAAATTGGAAAAAAGCGCTTATCACGTAATGCATTCATAACTGTTCCCGGGCGAAGCCAGGTCGGGTTGCAAGTACAAGTATAATGAAAATAAATGTACACACATCAAAAAAAGTTTTGCATCACCTCGGTTCCCAGATCTCCGGCATATAGACGTTGACTGTGTATATTGTATCCAAGATACAGTCCCTTTGACTGTTCATAGATGTCACTAAAACTGCTCAAAGATGTAAACAACCATGCATGAGCAGGGCCTATTAGACGGAGGGGGTACGACAGCCGATCGGTTCCAGTCATTCCACCAGGACGAAGGTACGCTGCTCATGTTGTCTGTGGTTCTACCATGCCTAGAAGGTCAATACCGCAGTTCGATCGCGTCCGCATTGTTACTTTGTGTCAAGAAGGGCTCTCAACAAGGGAAGTTTCCAGGCGTCTCAGAGTGAACCAAAGCGATGTTGTTCGGACATGGAGGAGGTACAGAGATACAGGAACTGTCGATGACAGGCCTCGCTCAGGCCGCCCAAGGGCTACTACTGTAGTGGATGACCGCTACTTACGGATTGCCGCTCGGAGGAACCCTGACAGCAATGCCACCATGTTGAATAATGCGTTTCGTTCAGCCACAGGACGTCGTGTTTCAACTCAAACTGTGCGCAATAGGCTGCATGATGCGCAACTTCACTCCCGACGTCCATGGCGAGGTCCAGCTTTGCAACCCCGACACCATGCAGCGCGGTACAGATGGGCCCAACAACATGCTGAATGGACCCCACGGAATTGGCATCACGTTCTCTTCACCGATGAGTGTCGCATATGCCTTCAACCAGACAATCGTCGGAGACGTGTTTGGAGGCACCCTGGTCAGGCTGAACGTCTTAGACACACTGTCCAGCGAGTGCAGCAAGGTGGTGGTTCCCTGATGTTTTGGGGTGGCATTATGTGGGGCCGACGTACGCCACTGGTGGTCATGGAAGGCTCCGAAACGGCTTTACGATACCTGAATGACATCCTCCGACCCATAGTGCAACCATATCGGCAGAATATTGGAGAGGCATTTGTCTTCATGGACGACAATTCTCGACCTCATCGTGCACATCTTGTGAATGCGTTCCTTCAAGATAACGACATCGCTCGACTACAGTGGCCAGCATGTTCGCCAGACATGAACCCTATCGAACATGCCTGGGATATGTTGAAAAGGGCTGTTTATGGACGTCTTGACCCACCAACCACTCTGAGAGATTTACGCCGAATTGTCGTTGAGGAGTGGGACAATTTGGACCAACAGTGTCTTGATGAACTTGTGGATAGTATGCCACGGCGAATACAGGCATGCATCAATGCAAGAGGACGTGCTACTGGGTATTAGAGGTAGTGGTGTGTACTGCAATCTGGACCACAAATGCTGAAAGTCTAGCTGTATGATGGTACAACATGCAATGTGTGGGTCTCATGAGCAATAAAACGAGCTGAAATGTTGTTTGTGTTGATCTCTATTCCCTTTGTATTTAACGGTTCCGGAACTCTTGGAACCGAGGTGATGCAAAACTTTTTTTGATGTGTGTAGTTCTAATGAGAAGTCTGAGGGTTTCACATGCTATGGTTTGTTTATAAATATTTAGAGCTGGAAATATACACAGTTCCAACTAATTAAATTTGGAGACTTACTGTGAGGAAATATCAGTAGTGGACCTTAAGATAAATGATCCACAAGTGCCTCTTGCCATATGGGCTGTCTAAACAAACCCTTCGCCTGCACACATATGCATACCGAGTGAAAACGTCCCACCGATTTGATCACGCATATCTTCTTCTCTAGATAGCTTCTATGTAATTGAAAAATGTTCCATGCTTGTTAATCGAACATGGTCTGAAACCCATGAATTCCACCTTACAGTACAACGTACTCGATCACTACGTCACACCTGATCTACGTAAACAGAAAACATACACGCCAGTATTCTTTCTCACTATTTCAACTTCTACTCTCAAAACAACCCACTATAGGTCACTTTTACTTCAATTTCACATAAAATGTATGCTACTGCAAAAAATATAAACGAATCACTTTAACATAACCATAACGACCATGATGAGCGAAAAATTTCAGATAACAACAAACAGCATCGGCAGGTTAGTGCATGGTCTCTAACAACCGAAATTTCACTGCCTCACCGAACATAAGATGAAAGTGACTTTAACTCTTTACTCCCGTCCCTTCCATTTGCAAGAAATCTTAAAAAAGTTAAACCTAAACTACTACTATCTACCTAAAGCAAAATCAAACATTTGACCTAAGAAATGTCAAAGCCAAATAAGACTCAATTATAAAAATAAAAAATAAAAAATCTAAATGTAACCCCTCAAAATAGAGCAAAGAGGAGCCTAGCTCATAGGCACCAGTCTCTTTTCCCCATCTGCATAACCGGTAGGTTACAGATGTCTCACTGCTAAAGAGAAGTAGTAGTATTCTCAGTGGCTACGCTGTGTAAAGCGCAGCATTAGGCCATGGGACCAAGCTCTCTGCTGACTCGGTAGACGCGTGGGTTCGAGCCCTACCGTCGGCCGTCCTTGAAATGGTTTTCCGTGGTTTCCCCATTTTCAACACCAGGCAAATGCTGGGGCGGTACCTTCTGACAGGCCATGGCCGCTTCCTTCCACATCCTTGCCCAGTTTCATTCATCTTCTTCCATTCCATCTCTTATCCCGACGCGCAGGTCGCCCACGGGCGTCGACTAGAAAGACCTGCACTCGGCCTCTCAGGAAACCACACGACAAAAGAAAAGTGTTGTCTTGTTAGATTCCATGTGAAATAGCAGGGTTCATACAACCTGCGCAGGATAAGTTACTCCTTGAAAGTAACTACGTTACAGTTATTTTGTGGGTAAAATAACTGCATTATAGATCTACGACACGCAAATGAATTCATTTGGGATATTTCAGTTCAGTTTAGTAGTGATAGAAGCCATTTTTCAGTGTTGCCTAATTCTATTAGAAAGCCTTCCAGTCAGTCCACACGAATTTTGCCCAATTGTATTAGGTGGGAAAACAAGTATTTACATGCCCTAACCTGAAAGAAACGAGATATTATTACAAATTAACACGGGAACAAGATCTGAAGATGAACGCTTGACGTTCGAAATATATCATCCAATTAAGTACCCCGTTTTTATCATTTCAAATGATCTTGTCGACTTCATCGTTATGCTTGAGTCAAAAGTTATACGTTACGGAGACGGAGACGGTGACGTCATGCAGCCGCGCGGGAACCCTAAGTTAATGGGTAATGGACGGCAAGTGCGTGACGTCATGCAGCCACGCGGGAAGCCTAAGTTAATGGTTAATGGAGTCTGTTGAAAAAGTCCTGGGGCGTCGAGTGACCTGGGGCTTCGAGCGAAGCGAAAAGAATACAGGGTGACTCCTAAAGGGGTGTACAAGATGCCAGATAAGAACACAGGGTGACTCTTAAAGAGATATACAAGATGCCAGATAAGAATACAAGTGACTCTTAAATAGGTGTACAACATGGCAGAGAAGAATACAGGGTGACTCCTAAAGAGGTGCACAAGATGTCACACAAGAATATAGGATGACTTCTAAAGAGATATACAAGATGCCAGATAAGAATACAGGGTGCCTCCTAAAGAGGTGTGCAGGATGTCAGAGCAAAATACAGGGTGACACTTAACGAGGTGTACAGTATGTTAGATTCAATTCAAATACAGGGTGACCCTTAAAGAGTTTTGCAAGATATCAGATTCAAATAATGGGTGATCCTTAAAGAGTTGTAAAAGATGTCAGACTCAAATACAGGGTGACCCTTAAAGAGATGCCCGCGCGGGAAGCCTAAGTTAATGGGTAATGGAGTCTGTTGAAAGAGTCCTGGGGCTTCGAGCGAAGCGAGAATCCCTCCTGAGCCTTTCTAACATGTGTAGCATTTGTAGCATGCGTCATTTGAAACGATATAACGTCTATTGTTTCAGACTGACTGTATTTTTTTAACATAAAAGCGTGTTATTTTGTAATAATATCTCGTTTCTTTCAGGTTAGGGCATGTACAGTAAATACGTGTTTCCTGCCTAATGTATTTGGACACAATCTGTGTTGGCCGCCTAGAAAGTTTTATTGAATACGTTTCATTTGGTCATAAGATTTATCAATCTTTATGTTATCAATCAGTTGAAACTTTCTTCTTCCTCTTTTTATTTTACCATTTACTGTTCCTCCCAAAGCTCTTGTCATCAAACCATTTTCTCTTATGCAATATCAAATTCAATTCATTTTTCTTATTCGTATCTGTCTTTAACATCATTCTTTCTTTTATTTTCTGCAATACCTCTTCATTTCTTATTTTTTCATTCCAACTTACTCCCTTCATCCGCCTACAATTCCACTT
This sequence comes from Meconema thalassinum, assembly GCA_946902985.2. Lineage (NCBI taxonomy): Eukaryota > Metazoa > Arthropoda > Insecta > Orthoptera > Tettigoniidae > Meconema > Meconema thalassinum. The sequence goes on along the minus strand of OX336389.2, from coordinate 1,305,363,182 downwards.
TTCTGGAGCCCCTATTCTTCTCTCAACTTCTTATCTACGTGTCCAGGTCTCGGCTCCAAACATAAGACTTCACTAATCTCTTCCTTAAATCTATATTCATTGCTCCACAAAGTAATTTTATTTTCTAATAAACTTCTTTTTCTAACGCAACCTTTGTTTTTATTTCTTTTGGGCATATCATGTCTTGTACATTTTTTTTTTTTTTGAAATATAGACCTCCTGCGAATGGCGAAATCTTAACTGTTGGCGCCCCTAGCGGCAACTCGCTCAATAAGTTCCTGTGACGAGAGTGTGCGTGATAGCTCGTACTGGAGAAACAAGCATGACAGTAAAGGAAGTTATTTAATAGAGAAATGTCATTCATAGACATTTATCTGGGCTTAAAGAATTTTCGCTGGGATACGTCATATTTCAGAGTCTCGAAGCTTAAGAAAGGAGGACAGTTATCGTGTTGTAGCAATTTTTTAGTGTTGCCTTAGTAAATGAAATTTAAATGCTTTTTAGTCGGTCAACACGAATGTAACCAAATTGTGATGGGTGTTATTACCTACACCAGAAAAAATACGTGAGATTCGTTATTAATATATTAAAGCTCATGTATTTTTTCACGTTTAGGGAATAACATCCATTACAATTTGGGTACAATCGTGTTGACCGACTGAAAAGTGTTCAAGTTTCAATGGCGGACAGCTCAGTTATGATAGTAACCATATACTCTACGTGACGGGCTGCGTGGCTTACCGGTAACGTTCTCGCCTGCTGTCCCCTAGGTTGCAGTGAGGGAGCCGTGTCAGTAGATTTACTGGCACGTTAAAGATCCTCTTTGGGGCGAATTTCCGGCCCCCCGGCGTCTCAAAAAGCCGCAGTAGTTAAAAGGGACGTAAAACCAATAACATTATTATTATTATTATTATTATTATTAATAATAATATATTTCTGCGCTGTAAATATTCTGTAGACCTCTGTATATTTAGAATATTATTTTATCAACTTACAATAAATTTAAATTTCTCGTACCCGTGACAGACCATTATACAGTAAGAGTCTTCCCTATGTAATGGAGCATTGCCGGCCCGATTGACGGGCGGACAGTGATTAGTCACCGCTAGGTGACTAACATTTGCCGATTACACGAGCGAGTCGGGAAGCCCCGAATGCTGGCATTGTATTTATTACATACGGAGCTGGCAAGATACGTTAGTTGAGATAATTACGACTTATGGTGAAGTACTGTAGCCTATCTCGTATCCCGTGAACATGGTTAGGTATAGAACAAAACATCGAATTGTACTAGTGGAAATTTATCTTCTCAAGAAGAAATCTTTCAGTAAATGTGTTCGTAAGTTTCAGCGCCGTGCGATTTTTACTTGTGGGGGATCCTCAAACAAAATGTAGGCCATACAGAAACAACCCGCGTACTCTGAAGACTCTTAAGTACGAAATAACTGCACTGATACGAAATATCAATGAAAATAAATTACAGCGAGTGTAACAAAACTTCCTACGGCAGTGCTACGTGTGTTAAGAAAACGAAGGACAGCATTTACAGGAACTTTTCTGACGTTCATGTAAGTAATTGTGATTACTAAGTACGTTAAAATGAAAATCCACAGCCTGCTTCCAGTCTCCGACCGGGTCAGGAATGGAATGAATGAAGCCATCTAGCGGCGAGGATGTGGAATGTGCCGGCTGCCGAGACCTGACGCACTCCTCTGGGGCAATGATTGAATGAATGACAGATGAAATGAAATGATAGCGGAGAGTGTTGCTGGAATGAAATTGACAGGGAAAACCGGAGTACCCGGAGAAAAACCTGTCTGCCTCCGTTTTGTCCAGCACAGATCTCACATGGAGTGACCGGGATTTGAACCATGGACCCAGCGATGAGAGGCCCTAAGCCACGGAGGCTCATTCCATTCCTGACCCGGTCGGAGACTGGAAGCAGGCTGTGGATTTTCAAGTACGTTAAAATGTGACAAGTTGAGCGCTACCCAGCTGCAAGCGCCGCGCCAGTGAGCCTGTACACAGTCACTCGCTCGCACTATCGCTTCACACTTGTCACCACCGGTCTGATATAATGGAATTCCAGACTTGAGCACGTGGCGACACCGACTTGCAGACAGTACAGTTAACGTCGAAGTATTGTGTGACGTGAAAGTACACGTTAAGTAGTTACGAACAGAACGTCATTATATTTGCCAATGACTGTACTTCAGGAGCAGTGTGAGAAAGCTTTGTCAATCATCGGACCGCTTGGGGCAGCTGATAACAACACAGGTACTGTAGTAACTCGCCTCCAGGCTTCCATTATGATTTTTCACTCGTCTAAAACAAACGTCCGGCCAGTACCTTGCTCGAGAGGTGGCTATCCACAGTACCCCGGACGTTACGCGGCGACGGCGAGGACACATTCTATAGGGAAGGCTCTCATATTTTATACAGTGGAACTTGGATAATTCGAACCTCAAGGGACCAGTAAAATTATTCGAATTATCCAAAAATTCGAATTATCCAAAAATTCGAATTAATAAAGTTCTTTAAAAAGGGTAGAGAAAATATATTGTATTACGTTTATATAATGATTTACGTTCAACAAAGCAGATTAACAGACAACGGTACTGTATAATGACTTTATCGTCATGAACCTCAAAAGTTTCAAATGATAAAATAAAACAAAAATGTACCATTCACCTATTTAACGACAGTAGTAATCCAGGAATCTAGTTAAGTATTAGAGAAATCTACTGTTTTTCAAAGAAGTTTGAGATTTTTACCTGTTGCCTACAATTAAGTCTCTTGGCCATCACAAAAGAATCTAACAAATTTAAGGAAAGGAAAACAGAATCACTTACTTTCTACTTTCAAAAAAAACGCCTAAGTTCCGTGATGTGGTTTGTTGCTTGAGCTGCACTCGGAACTGTTTTTTTGGGAACTCCCTCGACGAGTTCATCGCCAGATGCTTCGTCACCATCTTGTTTTTTGGAGTTCAGTACATCGGCGATGATTTCTGCGTCGGTCAGCTAACCACAAACTGAGACATTTTCGTCCGATCGGCTTTTTACACGTAAAAACTTCGAATTATCCAAAATATAATTCGAATTAACCACGATTTTTTTAGCATTGATTGTATATAAAATGCTAGGGACCAAAGGAAAAATTCGAATTAAAGAAGATTTCGAATTATAGAAGTTTGAATTAGACACGTTCCACTGTACATATTTTTTAAATATGTACTTAACAAATCGATTGCAGTACCAGAGTATTATGTCGGATTGTATAATTTTTATATACACAGTTACAAATTTCGAGGATCCTAATGCACTGTTTTCTCTGCACCTGATCGACGTTATTATACAGTAGTACACATGATTGAGTTTGTATTCACAGATTGCTGACATTTTTTTCTGGCCATCTGATTGCATCCATTCTCTAATAATAAACTGATGTAATTTATCAAGTCCTTGTATTGTAGCTTGTCCACAAAGATTTTATAAATATCTTTGACATTCTAGCGTCCCATAGTTTAACCCTTGGACGTCCACTTTCTCTTTCCGTCTCTTTTACTTACATGTAGTACTACTACAGTATTATGGTTCAGTAGGCTAAGTAGATATCTGCCCATCATCCATTCTTTTATGAACTATGATAACACATTTTACGTAGTGTAATGGTGTGATGACAGCATTGTAAAACTTTTATATAATAAAAGTTCAGTATTATACTCGTAGAATATTTGATAAAAATTCGTTGGCACATACGAAGGTGGATCAAAAAGTTAGTTGCACTAACGCGCTGCAGCAGCGCGCTGTGTGTCGCAAACGTGGGCACAGAGGAGAAAGGGACAGACGTCTGTCAGGCAGGTCGCTGTGTAGTCCAGTCAATAGAGGCTCAAAATGGGGGTTCACCTTACATCAGATGCGGGATCGTTTTTTATTTTTTGATGTTGTTTAGGACCATTACGTAGTTATTAATCCAAGTTTCCGTCATCCTTCCCCCATTGCTTCGTCCGCCATCTTGAAATAACTGTCAGAAATCGGCACTTTTTTCAGTTTTTGGCCTCTAGCTCATTCCCAGTTCATATGTTTGAAGATATTTCTAAATAAGAAAGTATAGATTACTACATTTTCAACAACTTTGACGTGGAAGTTTTTTTGTAGGACGAAGCGTATTCGAGCTACGAGAAGGCGAAAAAGGGCGATAATTGGCGATTCGGCATATTTTTCACTTTCGCTCCACTTTCCATCGCAAAAACAGGGGGAAAACTTGATTTCAGCGAAAAGTTTATTGAATGAAAGTTGTAGACAATTTAATTTCCTTTGAAACTCCTGTATCAAAAAAACAATTACGAGCAATGGTTAGAAGTGGGGGTAAATTTAAGAAAACTATAGGAAATAGTTTTTTTCTGATTCAGCCCTGGAGCACCGTGTTGGTGAAAGTTTTTCGTTTTCATTATATTACAACCATTTTTTGAACACAGCAGTGCATCTAAATATTATTTGAACCATTTTTGTATGTAACCACACACATACACTCACACACACGCATATTGTTTTTGTTTTATTCAGTTGATGTTCGTACCTCCAGTGTTCACATCGGGTTTAGTCAACGTGCTTGGAAAGAGTTTTCCTGCGGGGTGAGTTGTAGTGGTGGAGGATGCCTCCTTCTTCATCCCAAACACCGGACAGTGAGTGCTTCATATGCGGGAAGAGTTTGGACGAAGGAGTTGTTATTACTGTGAAGAAGAAAGGAGTTCAGACTCTATTAAGCGCAAGTGTTCGAAGGGGGCGAAACGACCACTGCCAGATTTTGAAGAAAAGAGATGAAATTGAAGTTCACAATGCCTGCTCGAAGAATTACACCGATCCAAGACAGATAGACGTAGCTCTACGCTCAGAATCCCCTACACCTAGACCATCTTCAAAGCTAAGGTCAGTAAGTGAGGCGTTTATTTTCAAGGGCCATTGCTTTCTATGTGCGGAAAAAATTGAAGAGGATGATATGAAAAAACAGAAAAAGCTCCCCTGGATTTCTCGAAATCCAGTTCGCTTGATGGAGAAGATGGAGATAAGGGACAACTTGTTGCTAGCAGCTCGGGCACGCGGAGATGAGGGGGCTCAACAAATAATTAATCGTGTTCCCCCAGACTTAGATCTTATTGCTGCTGACGGTGAGTACCACGATGCTTGTATGAAAATGTTGTACCGACCACCGAGAGCTGGGGACGGGGCAAGAGGATACAGAACACACCCCAGAGTTGATGAAGCAATGGAATGTGTTTATGCTTTTCTGGAAAGAAACAAAGAAGAATGCCAATTCTCATTTGATCAATTGATGGGGGGCCCTTAAGGAAAGATGTGAACTTGACCGGAGAACAGTAAAATCCCGTTTGCTGAAAAAGTACGAGGATGACATCATGTTCGTTGAAACAGGCAATAAATCGACGGTCTGTTTCAAAAATACTGGTTATAAAATATTGAATGACACTTGGTATGCCAAATAAAATCGAATCCTTAGGAAGAAAGAATGAGAGTGGTGAAAGCGGCTGCAGATATACAGTAATTACTGAGGATATTCCCTCCCGTGTGTACAATACCACTGACTATCCACCCCCTGATAAATTTTTGAACAGTATCGAGTCAGAAATTCCACCAACGTTATTGACAATGGTCCAAACAATTGTGCTAAAAACAAACAAGGAAGTTAAGATAAATGGAAGAGGATCAGTATTGCCATTTCCCATGCAATCATTGCTGCTGCACGTCCTCGGTCGTTTGGATCCCGTAAGAAGGGAGGAGAGCATCAGCTTTGGTGTAGTTGGAAGTAAGCAGGTGAACTGCTACAAGGCTCAGCAAGTCGGTATGGCTGGACTCTCAAGAATAGTGGGAACAACCTTCGGTGAAGTGTCCTTCAAAAAGAAGGACAAACTGATATCTTTAGCAGCTGACAAGAATATCTTGAAAGTTAGGGAGAAGAAGATTGCTGTGGACCCACTCACACTCTATCACAGGATATGCATAGCAGAAACAATCCAGGGCGACCTTGAGGAATACCTCTCTTATGAGCTTGCACCGTACCCTATGTCGTTGTTCAACGAGGATGTCATGCGCAAGGGCACAAAGTCTGCTTGATATGCAGCGTTCACACCCATAGATTTCGAGCTTCTCTCAAATCACCACACTGTCATCGAAGGTGAGCATCTTCTCCACAAAGTTGTGTGGAATCGAAATTCGACTTTTGGAAAAATTTGTGCCGATTATATCAAGTACATCCCCCAGCATTATGGGACAGTGTGATGGTCATCTTAGATGGGTACCCAGACAATTTTCTGATGAGTACCAAGAATGCTGAAAGAGCAAGAAGGCGCAAGCTGAACGCCTCAGCAGATGTGGTATTTGATGAAGCCACAGTCAACAAAACTCCTCAAGACAAACTTCTGTCCAATGAGAGCAATAAAAACTATTTGTTGCCCTCCTCAGAACAACACTTGAAGCGTCCAACGTCATGAACAAGCAAGCTGAAGAGGATGCTGACGTGCTCATTGTGACCACTGCAAAATCGATGGCTTCTTCGTACCACTGCAACATCGATGGCTTCTTCGTAAGACGCTGTAACTATTTTGGGGGAAGACATCGATGTATTAGCCATTCTCACTGGGACAGCAAATACGATGAACAACGTATACCTTAAAAAAAACAGGAAGGGGCAATTCACCTGACGTCATGTACTCCCCCTCATCATTTATGTACGACTTCGCCGAGAACCTGCTACTCATCCACGCCATCAGCGGGTGTGACACAACGTCAAACATTTATGGATTCGGAAAAAACAAATTTTGTCCCCTGTTCTGGAAGAATCCATTATTGTTGGAGATGTGATGTCTTCATGGACCCAGCAGCCACATTAGAGGACATCTCCAAAGTAGGAGAGCAAATATTGGTCGTCCTCCATGGTGGGAAATCACTTTCTGACTTCCGACACACAAAATGTGTTGCCACCACGATAAACTTGAACCTGGAAAAGCTGCTCCCAATCTCCGATGCAGCGCGATACCACTCCTTGACGGTATACCACCAAGTGACGTCCTGGATGAGTAGGAAGAAAGACCCAAGCATCCTTGGCTGGACAAGAGAAAGCAGGGGCTTGATTTCGACAACAACCACCAGAGATGCTGTTCCTCGTACCCTGCTGAAGACGGTATCATGCAGGTGTGTCACCGGCTGTTCCGCAGCATGTGGATGCAGAAATGCCGGTATGCATTGCTCCACTTTCTGCAAATTCTGCTGCAGCGGAAAGTCCTGCGACAACCGTCCTTTGATAGTCGCTGACGAGGAAGAGGAACACATCGACGACCCGTCCATACCATTCGACGAAGACCCTGCCGAAGAGTCAACCCTCCATCCCCTCCGCCCCCCCCCCCCCCCCTTGCGAAACGTCTCCGGTTACTGTAGCAAGCCCCCACCCCTCATCTATTTTAAAGTTTTTATTTTAGTGTGTTCATTATTACCTAATAATTAATATGTAAATAATTAATACGTAAATAATTAATATATAAAACGCATTGTATTGTAATCTATATTTTGTAAATACACACCAACTTTCTTAAATGAATGGGTAACGAATTTGTTCTCTCCCATCTATTCATATTTATACAAAAATGGTTCAAATATTATTTAGAAAATAGTTGTAATATAATGAAATCGAAAAACTTTTACCAACACGGTGCTCCAGGGCTGAATGACAAAAAACGCATGTCCTCTAGGTTTCTTAAATTTACTCCCGCTCCTACCCATTGCTCATAATTGATTTTTTGATACACGAGTTTCAAAGAAAATTAATTTATCTACAACTTTCATTCAATAAACATTTTGCTGAGATCAATTCTTCTCCCTGTTTTTACGATGGAAAGTGGAGCGAAAGTGAAAAATTTGCCAAATCGCCAATTTTCGCCCTTTTTCGCCTTCTCGTAGCTCAAATACGCTTGGTCCTACAAACAAACCTTCCAAATCAAAGTTGTTGGAAATTTAGTAATCTACATTTTCTTATTTGTACATATGTTCAAACAAATGAACTGGGAATGAGCTAGAGGCCAAAAACTGAAAAAAGTGCCGATTTCTGACAGTTTTTTCAAGATGGCGGACGAAGCAACGGGGGGAGGATGACGGGTACTTGGATTAATAACTACCTAAAGGTCCTAAACAAAATCAAAAAATAAAGAGCGATCCAGCATCTGATGTAAGGTGAAATTTGTTTATTGACTGGACTAGTGGTATCTCGTCTTGTATGATGTGAATAGCGGCCAAATGCAATGGCGCGTCGACTGGACGTTCACTCCAAATATAAGGTGCGTGCGACAATCCGATTCCAATGGGCCAATAGGAAGAATTGCACGGACATTCATCGTGAAATTAGTGCTGTGTATGGGGTGCGGGCCATTTGCCGGCAAGGGATCGTAAAGTGGTGTCAGCAATTCGAAGCCGGACGCACGGATATCGCGAGGGCAGGCCCGCAACGTCCAGGACCCGTGCAAATGTCAACAGTGTGAATGCGATCATTAGACAGGTGGTCGACGTTTTCAGACCGATGAGGAGGTGAAGACCGCTGTCTCCGTGTGGTTGCAGAACACTGGAGGAACTTTCTATGCATCCGGCATTGACAAGTTGGTTGTGCGTTCGCAGAAATGTTTGGAGTCTCTTGGGAACTATGTGGAAAAGTGACGTTATATTGTATGTCGTTATAGGCGTGTTGCTGTTGTATAGGTGGTGTAATAAATGGCCATAACTGGGAAGTGCAACTTATTTTTTGATCTGCCCTCGTATCTTCGATAGTGTAAAGTTGGCTTTACACAGTGTACTTGACTGTAAAGTGTATAGGCCTATTTGCTATCCAAATGGAATTCAGATTCATTATTATTCCCTAGACTATAATCTTTCTTCGTGCCTGGTTTACACGAGGTGTTGAACGATTGCAGTTAGCTCGGCAAGTTTTGAGAATAATAAAGGGATTTGATCCGGTATTTGTTTCAAAAAGTTGTACAAATGTACACATAGCTGTATTGGTGGTCGTAATAAATACAGACCGGAGATTCCGGAGGTTCTTATCCATTGCCAACTTGAGCCCAGACAGGGATGACCTAGTATTTTGGCAGGATGGTGCACGAAACGTGTTATGCAGTGGTTTGAGTATAACAACAGAACGGGTTTAAAGTGGCTTGGGAATAGCCTGAATCTAAATCCAATTGAAAATATCTGGTCAAAGTTGCACATTTTAGTTGCAGAAAGGGGCGGGCATCAATTTCGCTTGGTCGAACATCAATTCCCCTCGATTTTCCTTAATTCCACTCGGTCCTCCTAGGAATCCAAAAATTAGTTCCTTAACTCCGCTCAGGCTTTGGCAAGGGGTCGGCAAAGGGGTTATCCCCAATGACGTAAACAAATGTCATAACCCACCTGCTCGCATACCAAGGGCCGGGTCAAACACCTTCTGCAGCCCTTGAGCGAATTCTTGAATGCAGCTGATTTTTCCGTTCTAGGCTGAAAAACAGTATTTTCAGCATCCGCAGCTGATATCGAAAGTATATTTTAGGTACAAATTATACACCTATTATTATCTAAATTTAATTTTATAATGTTTAACTAGGTTAAAAAACATACAAACATTTCATTATACTCATGTTAAAAACAATGCAAAAAATTTGTAGAAAAACATTTGACTTCAGAGCGCTTGACCGATGGTGTTCGCAAGACATTGTTGTGCCATTGGTCAACCGCTCTGATGTAAAGTCCGATCATTCGTTAAATCAGGTATTAAGGGTTTGGCACACTATAACATATAGGGCCTAGTTATGTCATAAAATACAAGTGATTTAAAATTAATCATAATGTTCTTTTAAACAAGTCTGCCAAGTTTTCTATTTTTTCTACAAATTTTATGCATTGTTTTTAACATGTGCATAATTAAATGTTTGTATGTTTTTTAACCTAGTCAGTCATTATAAAATTAAATTTAGATAATAATATATGTATAATTTGTGCCTAAAAATACTTTCGATATCAGCTGCGGATGCCGAAAATACTGTTTTCCAGCCTAGAACGAAAAAATTAGCTGCATTCAAGAATTCGCTCATGCGCTGAAGAAGGTGTTTGACCCGGCCCTCGGTATGCGAGCAGGAGGGTTATGACATTTGTTTACGTCATTGGGGATAACCCCTTTGCCGACCCCTTGCCAAGGCCTGAGCGGAGTTGAGGAACTCATTTTTGGGTCCCTTGGAGGACCGAGCAGTAGGTAATCTGTGGGACCGAGTGGAATTAAGGAAAATCGAGGGGAATTGATGTTCGACCGCAGAAAGAAATCCAAGCAACAACATTTAGTTCATCAAAGTCACTGTCAACAACTGTTTTCGGGTGTTAACAAAATGACCTGCAACGTCTTGTGGACTCTACTGTATGTCCCGCATAATTGGCACTGTGCTTGAAAGTAAAGATCACATATGGTCAAAGTACTGACAACCGTTCCTACAAAGATACTCTTACTGAAGATTACATGGTTGTATTTTCACAGTCATTAAGTTTAAAGAATGCTCTTTTAAGAATATTTAGTAATACAATACTTCATAATACTTTTTATTTAAGCTAGTGTGTCTAATTACAAATGGGTGAACATATATTGTGAGCTAGAAAAAATAAAATTACTATATTTCTTACGAAGTCTCCCGAGATATGGCCACCAGTGTATATGCAATAATATCGATTTCGATCACTATTCCTCTGAGCCCTCCAATGTTCTGGAGATAGGGTGCCGGGTTGAGTCTTCACCACTATTACATAAGATACTTACAGGAGCAACTATGGATCAATTGATTTACTATTATTATGAGTGATATGTACTAACAGAAGGCACCTCCTGATCACACACTGTACCCTATTGTGTAAATAGTGTTAACTCGTCCGCGACCATCTCGCAAACATGCGCTGAACGCACGCAACATGTCTATCCTCGGTTGTTCCAGATTCCACACCATTTTGGTTCTTTCGTTAACGTGAATCAGTCTAACTCTTTTTACTGCTGCTCACGAATTACTATATGTTTGCCCTAAGGCGTAGCCATGCTCGTTAAATCGCTCACCGTGACCGCAATGAGGAGCTGCAGCAAGTCTGAAACTGGGGGGTTCGAGTCCCGGCTATCTTGAGTGTGGTTTTCCACGAGTTTTTCCACATTCCCTCCACGCAAACACCGAGTTAATACCCTACGTCAATTCCTGGGGCACGCACCCCAATACCGACCCTAATGATTACAATTACACATGATACAACAGTCACTACAGAAACACAGGTTATCAGACAAATTTAACACGTGCCCAAGTACAAGGCGCCGATGAACAAGATGTTCCAAGCCCGTAAACTGAATTATCAACAACAATTTACCGTCGCACGAGAGAGCACAACGCAGAAAGGAAGATCTAATGGTCATCCAATATAATATTTGCTCGTGTTTGCATGGTAATACTGTCAAAGGCGGACCCACCCTGCCAGTTGCCTAACATTAAGGAACTCCAAAAGAAAAAAAGAGGTTCATTTAATGTCAATTAATTTAAATATATCTATATTATTGAGGCTCACATGTTGTCTGTACATTGTTTAGAATAAAGAAATTTATGTTTTATATGCGTTTCATGCTAAAGTAGGCTATGTGGAGCGTTACATTGGTACAATTCCTGTCTGTACGTATAGTTGCACATCAAATGTGAACGGCTGCATAAAATTTCAAGAACATTTGTATTTTTATCCAGGCCATTAGGGTACCAATCTCGGCTAGAAATAATTGTTGTAGTACAACGGCGAAATGGTGTTTACTGAAGACTCATTTTGGTTTTACGACTTTATCTTCGTAAATATTGGTTTTATGAAGAATCCCATATGACAAAAGTTGTTGGAAATTAAGTTTTAAATATTTGTTGATTTGCCGATTTTTTTAATAGAACAATGCGTTAAAGAGTTCTGATGAAAACTGTATAGTGTGGCGTGATAGCCTATAACTCAAAACGTACATTTTTATACCCTTCATTTAAACGTTTCTTTTTTTTTAATACTATTTTCCAGAATTGTCAGGCTAAGGCACAGACTAGGCCTAAATATGCAAGTTATGATTCTTATGGTTACTGATGATCGGATATATTTTGAATTTGTTGAAGTACCGTACCCATTTCAAATTGCTGGTTATTACGATTAAGCATTAAGTCAAACTTAATCTTTATTCTGTGAAACTACTCCACTCATAAGTACCGGTACATGTTGTCCATCCAAAATTGCCTGCCTTGCAAGTGGGTTCCATTGGAATCATATACAACAATACGACGTGTATCACCATTGAGTTCACCATTTTTGTCTCGACTGACCTGCCGTCTACATTTGAGAGTGCAAATCTTAGTAGTTTTGATAACGGCACAAATATCGCAGGACATTTTAACTATTAAAAATTGCTTCGATTGTAGAAGATTTAACACTACAGGTTATGAATCTACAACAACAATGGTAGATTGCTGTTAATTCGTAGCAATAATCGCTTTGTTCTCAAGAAATGAGCCACCGTACTATCGCACACCTTATTAAAAATAATGTGCAGCATTTAGCGGCACGAATACCGATCGCGGGAAGGCAAACCAGCATAAAAACAAGTAGTTCCGTGATGAACTATACAGCCTATTTTCATACATCCGACTTAAGTAAATTGCCTCTATCAATATACAAAATTTCAGTTTGATTGTTATCATAGATTAGTAGATAGGCTATTGAGAACCGTCAAAATATTTCAGATGGTCGCCATGCTGGATTTTTAGCCTATTTTCATTTTATGAAAAAATGTTGTCCGTGTGTGTGTGTGTGTGTGTGTGTGCCCCCCCCCCTAATAACTTCTAAACGGCAGGAGCGATTTCAATGAAACTCGGTACGGTCATAACAACAGTGTGGCCGACCCCGACCGTGACCTTCATTTTTTTGCGTCACATCAATCCAACATGGTGGCTGTGCGAAATATTTCACCAGCAGCCCTTAAACTTGTCTCTATGTTCATAAATAGTCATTTTATAGTCATTCAAAGTGTTAGTACATTTTTTGAGACACCCTGTACAATGCCAGTGAAATATTTCGCACAGCCGCCATCTTGAGGTTATGTAGACAATTGAACTAAATTAGATGCCAGTGCATTACAGTGTGTATAAACATTTGCTATACCAAGTTTCATTGCGTTTGGATGGTTAAATCACGAGAAAAGTCGATGTAAAAGTTTCAATTTCGCTTAACCGCCATGTCCGTTTTGTAGTTAACAAGTTCTTGATAGTCTCATAGGTGAACGTCTAGTAGTGCCCGTTACCACCGTACGCATTTTCAGGGTGATATCAGTAATAGTTTCGGAGATACAGAATGCCGGTGAAATATTTAGCACAGCCACCATGTTGGATGGCTAAAACGTAATACAATTTGAAGGGCACTGTCGGGGTCGGCCGAAATAGTACTATGACCTTACCGAGTTTAATTGAAATCGCTCCAGCCGTTTAGAAGTTATTAGGGTAAGACGCACACACATACATATCCACACACACACACGGACAAAAGGTGATCTCATGACCTTTTATATATATAAATGAAAATGGGGAGAGTATAATACAGTCAGGTCCATAATTAGGGCTCCGGGCGCCTCTGGGCAAAAAAGAAAAAATTCTTTGCTGCCCCTGAATTGGAAAATGTGGATTTATTAACGATTCCTTAATATACGGGGCTGTTTATTCATCTGAGTATTTAACTATGCGTGGCACTGTGTGGAAGTGAAAGTTGGACTGTTGGAGCAGCACGAAAAAGGAGAATTGAAGAGTTTGAAATGTGGTGTTTCAAGAGAATGATGATCAGATGGGTAGATAGGGTTACAAATGAAGAGGTATTAAGACGAGTTGGAGAGGAGAGATGCGTCTGGCGACTGCTAATGGAGAGAAGATATAGGTTGGTAGGACACATAAATTGCAAATAAACGAATGAATGAATACTAAGACACCCAGGAATAGCAAAATTAGTTATGGAAGGAAGGGTCGAGGACAAGAACTGTAGAGGTAGACCAAGGTTAGAATATGTTGAACAGAATGCGTTGGATGTAGGGTGTGGTAGCTATGAAGAGATGAAACGACTAGCTCAGGACAGGGAAGCATGGAGGGCTGCATCAAACCAGTCGAAAGTCTGAAGACTCAAACAACAGCAGCAACAAATAGAAGAAAAACTTAATACAAAGAATATACATTAAATGTTAACAGATATCATACACAACCAATGGCTAAGACACCAATTATTTAAATAACAAGTTTAGGATTTCCTCATTAGTAGACCTACAATTTCACATTCAAGTCAGATCAACAGCAAGAACACCAAGGTGACTGAGACGATCCTTTCATTTATGCCCTTAAATAATCAACATTGCTAAAGTAGGCTATATTCTCTTGGGGTTTCAACTTTAATAACATGACGTTTAATGGCTAAGCGGTTTTGTTCGGTTTCCAGAAATTTTACCGTCCCTAAAACAATCCGCCCTGGTAAGTTGCCCAATTTGTCCCACCCTAAATACGGGCCTGAATACCGTAAATGATCCAATATGTTAAGGATTACTTAACAGGACCAGTGTTTTATTAGTCAACAAAGAGAACCATGTTTTAGGGGATATAATATGCTAGAGGTGTTGCAATGTCTAAAAATACCTCCAGAACGTGCTTTAATATCCCCACTTCTGAAGTGTGGTGGCCGCCACTCGTGATGATGTTGGGGAAACATACGGTATTTAACACTCGGCAATACCATATTGAAAATTGGAGCTATGTTTCCATTGTATGGCAGCATTAGAACCATTTTCTTTTGAAATGAAAATACATATTTCGTCAGCAATATTAAAGAAGTTTTCTGTTGTAACAGTTGACTATTTACCCTTTCACGAATTGATTGCTGGCGGTCGAGATGGGAACTATTCTCTGTTTACTTGTGTCACACGTCACTCTGCTTCGTTGACAGGTACAGTAGCGCGAGTAGGATATGACTCAGCTCCAATAGTCTCAGTTATCGTTTGACTGTCCGTGGTGACATGAGCTCCTGTGACGCGCAATTGTGCTTGTCTTATGTGCAGACCGAACTCTTGTCATCGCTGTGTTCCCCGCTTCGTCTCGCGGGGCAGCTGCTACAATGAACAAAAAACACTGGCGCAGCCAGGCTCAGCGGCAATCAAATGTAATACCAGTAATACCGGGTAATACCAGTAACTTCCATTTATGCAATAAACTGGTGTGACAATGAACAATCGAATACCGGTATCAACATTCTCGTAAATCTAGGGGAGGGGCACGGGTCCCCCTGCCCCCCACCGTGCGGGCGCCCATGTCATTTTTGGATTATATGTTAATAAGATAAAATTACATTGCTTACCTTGAAATGAAATGTAAATCCATTCGTAGACCATGCACACGAAAAAAAAAAATGTTATAACCACACAGACACAGTATAGGCGGCCGTTCATAGTAAACACAATACACACGATTGAAAAATATGCTCATATAAATTACAGTGAGTCCGGGAATGTTCTCCGCAGCGCCTACATGCGTCTGCGAGAGTTAGCTACACTAGTTACGCTGGTAGCACGGCTGCCGCTTGCATCATAACAAATAAACAGTAAACTTTGTACTCACCACAGTCATTCATAACAGATGCTGGAACCATTCACAGTACATCACTCTTTTTCCGTAGTCAGTTTGTTTTAATTCATGAACCACGGTAACTTTATAAGGGAACAACTGAAGCTTGTCTCTTACGGCTTTATGTGCTATCGACTTAGAGATTCCTGTTTGTTGAGCTAATTTGCGTGTTGATTTACTTGGACTACACAGCATTATATCGGAGATTTCTTCATGTTTTTCGTTTACCGCCTGTATATTGTTGCACTCTTCCAATAATCTATCTGAACGCTCGCATACTGCAATACACACTGAAGACATAATGGCTCGCTCGCTTATCGCAATACACACTGACAGCCCACACGCGGGAGTCCCCCTTTCAAGGACTCAGTGCAGTCAACTCAACTTATGACTCAACCTCTTGCAGCTGCACGTGCCCACTGTGGAGACCATTCTCGGGCGCCCTGTACAATATGTCTTTGTATCATTACTCAAGTGTTCATCAAAAAGCGAAAGCGCACCAGAATAACTATAGATGTATAGAATGATATTTAACTTTCCCGTGGGCGCAACTGATTTGACAGGCACACAGTCAATTCTTATCTCGTATTCGTCGTTCGCCGGGGCGAAGCTACTACCACCTTTCAGTATTTACCACTTTCCACATGACATTCAAGTCCATATCGGCCAGTTTGTCAATGACCCTCCTACACATTTTCTGTTGTTGCAAAAGTGATCTGCCAGGCACATTGCGCCTGATCATACACTATTACGTATTATGCAGATAATGAATGAGTGTATTCAGTATTGTAGCAGAACTGTTCATCAGCAAATATTGTAGTTTTTTAAAATTCTGATTTCTGAGAAGTGCCAGACAGGCTTAATGCGCCCACTACCGCTATATTTAGTATTGCGCCCGACAGAAAGTTAAATATCTGAACTATTCATATTTAGCACAAAATTAATTAGAATGAGCACTTTTTCAAAAAAAAAAGGTTCATCTCAGTCTTATTTTCTTATCGTTTTACTTATTAAGTTTACAGTGGGGGGTCATGCCCTCCCTCCTCTCCCCTGCCTCTCCCTGCGGGGGTCCATGTCAGTGATACAAAGTGGTGAAGGAAACAGGAGTCCACTCAACATATTAATGAGTTCAATACATGTTTTGTTTTGATCACTGTTTTTTTTTTCTTTGTGACATTTTTTTTATTACATTGATTTACTCATTCTTGTGTTTACAAAAAAAAAACAGCTACAAACACTGATCACTAAATACAATTCCCTCCTCAAGGTAATGTTCAAAGTTCATTGTAGTCTTTGAGAAAAAAACAAAATATAAGAGCACACAAAACACCAAGCATCATAAGACTGTAGCACAATGATGACCACACGTATGTTGTTAGAATTTATATAAAAAGTTTCCCAAAGCACTGTTAAGACACTTCCGCTGTACGAGTTTCCATCGTTCTTTCCGGAGGTGATCCAGAAAACCAGGCAGGGTATTCACCAGGGGTGTCCGGTAACCAGTAAGGTTGTGGTTCGATTGCTGCAGCTGCTAGCCATAAGATGGCATTCTCTTTCGGCTCACCAAGTACATCCCGTATTTCGAAGTTCAAGATCTCCTCGTCCCTGTTGCGTGTTAGCCCGGTTATGCTGTGGATAGCATTCATCGTCCATCGCCACACGCCGTTCGCACTCCCACATGTAGCGATGCGGTGGATGAGGGTGTCAGTCCTGTTCCACACAGGACAGGCATCATCAGCTACTTGTTCGTGCCGCTTCATTTTTTCACCAGTGGGGATGATTTCATTAATGCAGGCATATACAGACAGTCGCCATTCTAAGGGAAGCCATTTGTTGCGCACATTGTCCCAGATATGCTTCCAGTCCCTGTTGGGGTATTTTAAATGCACCAGTGGTGTGAAATTACGGAGTTCCAATAAAAAAAGCATAAATGTGTTTAGCTTCAGTAAAGGAACCATCGGAGATGTGGTCAGTGGGAAGTTTTAGCAAAAGGACCAGGGCTTTCCTGAACAAAGTTCGGAACGGATGAGGTTGTCGTAAAGGTGTAGTTTCAATGACTTTCAGAGCAGCACAAAGGAACGGATCACCTGTAGACTGTCTCGCCTTGTTAATATGTTTCAAGAAGAGTGAAGAGCATTTCAATTCAACTGCAAAAAGTCGCAGCCCACCACACTGTTCTGGTAACTGCAGTTGTTCCCGTCAAATAGCGATAGCCTTTCCAAAAATAGAATCCAATCGCCATTTCAATGCGCTGGCTGATTATATGTGGAGGGGAAAGTACTTGCGCCATATACCACAGTTTCGACAGAGCAAACATATTAATGTGCCAGGTTTTTTGCAGAATATTGAGCCGTCTTGAAAGTTCCTCTTTCAGTTGGAACCTCAGAAACATTTAATCGGGCAGCCCAGTTGGTCTGTATGGTCTCCGCAATATCTCGACTGAAAGTTATTCCCAATATTTTGCATGCGGTGACTGTAGGAATACCGGTAGTATTGGAGTAGTGCCTATTGTCACCTGGGCCTAATAGAAATAAGGATGACTTTCTATAGTTTACTTGTGCTCCACTGGCCTGACAAAATGACTCAAGGGTCTGTTGGACGAGTATCGCGTCGCCTTCATTTGTGAGTAGTATCGTTACGTCATCGGCATAGGCTCGCAATGTGAAACGCTCTCCGTTGATCGTGAGGCCAGTGAGTACGTTGTTCATCATCCTGACCATGGGTTCCAGCGCCAAGATGAATAGAGCCATTGATAGGGGGCGTCCTTGTCTGACAGACTTCTTGACTGGAATTTTCGATGACAGAAACTCGTTGACCATTACACGAGAAGAAGCCGTTTGGTAAAGTCGTTCGAAAGTTGCTATGATTGTGTTGGGAAAATGAAAACGTTCTAATACCTTCCATAAATACTTGTGGGCTATTCTGTCAAAGGCCTTATTAAGGTCAATGCTTGCAAGTGCAGCTGCGGGGTTATCCGTGACAGAGTAATGTATGATAATATCACGAATGGCTAGAAGGTTGTGAACGATATGTCTTCCTGGAATGGTACAAGTTTGCCCAGTGCCAATTAAAGTGGGAAGAATGCGTCTGATTCTGTTTGCTAACACCTTGGCCAGAAGTTTATAATCGGTATTTAAGATAGTAATGGGTCTGTAGTCAGTGATATAGACACATTTCGATTGTTTCGGAATCAGAAGAATAACCCCTTCTGTGAAGGTATTCGGAATGTCACCGGTCAATGCTTGATTAAGCACATTTGTGTACAGCCCAGGGACAGTACCCCTAAGACCCACCCCTTCATCTTTTCACCAAAACCACCCTCATAGGCATGCCATAAGCCTCACATACTTCCGCAACACAGGCAGGCCCAGCAATACTGCTGACAGCCACGCTTACATAATACATACATAAACACACTATCTGGAGCGGCGACAGTGAGGAAACGCTGACCAAAGCTAGACCCAGAAGAGCCCATTATCTAGTCGTGGCCATCGGCTCTGCTCCTCCAAGGTCCGTTCCAGCTCTTCACCAGGTGAGAACTAGCCGTGTGCTCAGATTCCTTATTATTGTAACACCTACCCATAACGCTTTGTATTTCACACACTCTGTACTTTGTTTCATACCTGTCCACTGCCTAAAGGGACAGTACATCACTACCACTAACCAATAAACACTTGGTCAGTAAACACTTACATCTATTACTCATTGCCCCTAGTTTTACATCCTTACACCCAACTTGACCTTAGTCCTAATTGCCCCTGACCGTGGAGGCCAGGAACTGCGCCGTCAGGAATTCTATTGTACTCGAGCAAGCAGCCCGCCTGCAGAGTGTCAAGTTGTCGACTCTGCACGTGAGCTCGCTAAAACGCTCGCTCTACTTAATTGGCAGGCTAGGTTAATAGCCCACTCTTAGACATTCATCCCCTAGCAGGTAAACGCATCCTGTAGGAACGCCCCCAATAGATCACGTTCTCACACCAACACATTACACTGGTAGTCTCCCCCAATCACGGGAAACTACCCTTTTTCGTAAACATCCCTTAAATTAATACATCTACACTACCCTGTTTATCCCACCCCGAACAGAGGGATAAAACACTTGTCAGGTCATCTCCGACCATGGTCCAAAAGTGTCGGTACCACTCGTACGGGATGCCATCAACGCCGGGTGTCTTATTAGATGCAGTCTGGTCTAGAGCATGTTTCACCTCTTCCTTGGTGATAGACGTCTCAAGAAAATGGATGTCATCGTCCTCGAGGTGTTTGTCAACAAATCGCAAGATGATATTTACATGCAAATCACTAACGCTGTCTTCTCCCAACATGTCAAGAAAGTAGCGCTCACTTTCGGCGAGTATGTCTTCGTGAGGTCTGATGACCATACCTTGTTCATTAATCCATTCATGCACAAATTGTCGGTTTGCTGATCTTCGCATTTTGGCTAAATGAAAGAGTGACACTCGTTCATCTGCCAAGACGGAGGTTTCTTTAAAGTGAGGGAGCAAGTCCTGGAGACTCTGCTCTTTAATCCCTATAATAGTCTTCTTGGTGGAACTGAGGGGTGTTGAAACATTTTCTCCTAGCCGTTCCTTCCGATGCAGGTCATACATGACTGTGGTATAAAAGTCGAGTTTCCTGTTCAGGTCGTGGTACCGTTCATAGGTGAAAGTTTTGGCTGTAGATCTAATGGTAAACTTTAACTTCTTTATCCACCAGTCTAGAATATTTTAGTATCGATATTTTGTTGCAGTACAATGTTGATAAACGGTGGCAAAGCGTCGGTCATTGTCGTGGGTTTGAAAAGCATTCTTGTTCATTTTCCAAGAACCCCGACCAATGAAGCATCTGTCTCCCCGTTGCGCTTTAAGGGTAAATATGACACTGTGGTGGTCACTGCAGGCTACGGGAACTACTTTACAGCTATCAAGAAGATGGGCTTGAGGCTGGGAGATATAAGCGCGATCTATTCTAGATCTGGAATCCCCACGACAGAAGGTAAATTCCACGTACGAACCATGCAATCGTTGCCAGGCATCCACCAGCTGCATGCTATGGGTAAGTGTCTGCAGCCCTGAACAGAAGTTGAATGCGCCTGTTTGATCACGAGGATGCAGTGTGCAATTGAAATCACCGGCTAAAATCACTGGACCTGACGTCGCTACATGTGTCAAGATGTCATGGCTGAACAGTGCGTTCCGGTCATGCTTGTAGTTCGTCCCGGACTGGCCGTATACATTGATCAGTCTGATGTTATTATAGGAAGCTGACAATATTCTACCTGAGGGGTCCATGATGACATCGGTAATTTCGAAACCCTTTCTATACACGATGGCGGTGCCCCGGACGTTGTCCCCCACGTTCACAACATGGTCATAATTGTGCAAGCAGCCAAAATTGTTTTCATTGACCGGCTGCAGAAACAATAGATCAATGTCATATTCTTTCAAGAACCTACACAGCAGGGCCGGTGTGGTGACATTCTTCGCGCCATTGACATTGAGAGTAGCAAACGTCGTGAGAATACTGGCCATGCTCTGGAAAACGAGCACGAAATGTAGAAACAAAGGAGAGAAATACATGTTCTATATGTGATAGGGCCCGTAAAACTGACGTTATTGATGAAAAACAAAGGAACAGCAGCAAATATTGTAGGTTAGCGTTTAGAATTGCCCATGGATTTGTCAGTACTCTTCAGTCTCGGAGGTAATCGTGGGTCTCGATGACTAAGCGGGGCGGGTTTCACGGGAGTGATTTCCTTGTGCGTTGTAGCAGCTGATGGGGGTAAGGACGTAGTCTTCCCAGTGTCCGGAGCCGTCAAGTGGCGGTGAGCAGTACTAGCTGTTCCACTTCCAGAAACCTCAATTTCCATATCATCTGTGGCAAGGCTGTTTGCAGTGTCAGTTAGATTGGGCAGTGGGGCCGTCAGGGGCGGATCCGGCACGTGTGGTGAGGGGTTATTCTGCAGCAGATCAGAGCCTGTAGGCGCAATTACTTCAGCTGTTGTGTACATGCCGGAAATCCCATCATGGGTTCCTGGTGGTGGTGGGACTGTTAAATCGGTACCTTCACTGTCCGGTTTCCGACGTTTATGTGTGCTTTCATCAAGTGTGGGGAAGTCCGAGTGATCAACAGCGTGCTTATGTGCTGGAGCTGATGGTGGGACAACGTGTTCTGGGGCCCATGCTGGGGTTGGGTGACTCGAGGTTGATGGGTCACCACTAACCGGCAGGGCGGTATTTTCTGGTTTAACAGTGTCAGGTCCTACCGTACGCTGGTCGAAAGCGCGTGCTCGTCGCAGGGGACACTGGGATCGTAAATGGTTTGTCGAATTACATGCAAGGCAAGTTCGCATTTGACCATCATAAACAATCTGTGCACGATAGCCTTCAATGGAAATGAACGAGGGAATGGCTTCCTTCAAGTCCATGCGCACTGCGTGTATGCCATCCTGCACCCGAAATGGGTATTGCGCATACCATTCTTCATTTCGATGCTCATTCACTTTACCATATTTGCTAAGAGTACTTATTATTGAACTGATGGGGACCTCCGGGGGAACATTGAGAATACGAACTGTTTTGATGACATTGTCGGCAGCAGTAATGTGCACAGTCCCTATTCGACCATCTGACAAAGTAATTTTATGTTGGCCCGCATGTATACTTAACAACCTCTCAAACAGGACTTGGGAAATTACCTTTAAATATACCGCGTTGTCCAAATTGTCGAGTTGAATCATCTCGATCTGGTCAGCAGTGATTTTCAAACAAGTGGAGATCCAATTGTGTACCTCCCATGCGCTGGGCCTGTTGTCGCGTTCAAAAACACATTTTAAAGTGAGCTTGCGCAAAATTTTGTAACCATGGTGATTGTCGTTTACTAGGACAATACGAGAGTTATGCGAATATAAACCGCTCACAGAACACGGTATTCAGTGGTTCGAGAGCAGATATACGCACAGAAATAGTCAAGCACAGTACCGGTACCTCACGTGAGTCAGACGCGACCTCGCTCGACGAAGGCTGTCGAGCAACTACTTACTGTTCGGGTTTTGTTTAGAGAAAATCTAAATAAGATAGAAATGGCTTCGTATTTCCATCCGGGAGAAGCCGGGTAACTCAGTTAGTAGGAAATATAACTGAAGAAATTACAGAATCCTTACTTTACAAAAAAATGGAATCTATGTTACAGATCTCAGGACGAACTAATGATTAACGTAAAACAGATTGGGAAGATAATTCAAAATACTGTATTCTTCTTCTCATTATTATTATCATTATTATTATATGGGTAGAAAGAATGGGTGGGATAGACAAGGAAGAGGAAAGGAGGCAGCCGTGGTCTGACGATAGATACCATCCCGGCATTTGCCCGAAGACGAAGTGGGAAACCACGGAAAACCACTTCGAGGATGGCTGAGGTGGGAATCAAACCCCCTCTACTCATTTCGACCACCCGAGGCTGAGTAGACCCCGTTCCAGTCCTCATACCACTTTTCAAATTTCGTGGCAGAGCCGAAAATCGACCCTCGGATCTCCGGGGTGGAAGCTAAGCACTCTGACCACTACACCACGAAGGCGTCTACAATCATCCTACAAATACATAAGTTTTGTTTATCAGATATCCCTAGCACATAATTTTTACATTCCTTTTAATTATGTTTTTAATTTTTGAACTAGGAAGAACCTGTCGACAGTTTAACTCTTTCTCCTAAGCTATTACATCCGCTGCCATGGATGCTGAGTGCATGTTATTAAGTATTCTGCTTACTCGGCTTGCTTCTTGGTTTAATTTATCGCTCTCCCAATATAAGCCAGGGACTCTCCATGTCCATGTAACGATGCAGCACTTGAGGTGATCAGATTAAATATCCAGGCCCATAACTTACTAAAGCAGGCGTTCTCAAGCACAACGGTGCTCTTTCAATGAAATTTGGTGCTGTCGTCATACGAGCCTAAAAGTGTTCGCGAGCACAAGCTCCCCTGAGATCCTTTCTTAAATTCAAGTTTTGTTTCTCCAACCGGAATAATAGTGCTTTCATTTCACAGTCAGGTATTTTAGCATTTTGCGAAATGCAGTAGAGTCTCGCAAACTTGGCCTAATGTGTACCGAAAGGTGGCCGAGTTCGCGAAAAAGCCGTGTTATCGGAAAATGTGTTAAAAAGAAGGAATAAGCTGTTTGTTTTGGTTTAAAAGTAATGCAATGCAGTACATTTATTAGTTTTTAACAAAAACTCAATTTTTAAAACGATTAAGCCACTACAATTACAGTACTTGAATTTATAGTTGAGTACTGTACTACCTTACTGCATGAAAATCAAGGAAAACAATTACTTTTTTTTTTTTGTCGTGTAGCCTCCTGAGAGGCCGAGTGCAGGTCTTTCTAGTCGACGCCCGTGGGCGACCTGCGCGTCGGGATGAGAGATGGAATTGATGAAGATGAATGAAACGGGGCAAGGATATGGAAGGAAGCGGCCGTGGCCTGTCAGAAGGTACTGTCCCAGCATTTGCCTGGTGTTGAAAATGGGAAACCACGGAAAACCATTTCAAGGACAGCCGACGGTGGGGCTCGAACCCACGCGTCTACCGAGTCAGCAGAGAGCTTGGCCCCTTGACCTAACGCAGCGCTTTAGCCCGCGCAGCCACTACTGTCGGTAAAACAATTACTGTAAATTATCGAAGAAAACTTAGAAAAACTAGGCGTACGAATTATTTGTATAATATTTACACTGTACAGTATATGTACAAAACAATTCCTGTAGGCAAATAGTTTTTTCATTTAATGAAAATTACCATTTACTTTTTGGCAAGAAATAAGTAATGTTCTTTTGCTTTTCGCTTTGAAACCTGTGTCTTGAAGCCTCGTCACGAAGACTGCGAAGAAACAGAATGTCCATAGCGGGTGCACCTTGTTGTTCAAAGTACCGAAGCTTTAAAGTAAAGCATTTCATTTACATTGAAGAGAATTTCGTGCGATTCGAATTAAGAGTAGTTTCAGTGGCATTAAGTTCCTCGATATGAGTGATTTTTGGTTCCACTACTCCGTAATCTTCAACTTCAACATGATCGTCGATTTCATCATTTCTTGTGACAGCCGCTACAATATCTGATCTGCAATGTCTTGCTGCATGTCACGGAGAATGCGCAATCAAATAAATACAACGCTCTGCGCGAGAACCGTTTGTTTACTTCTTACTGCCAACAGTTTGTGCATTCACAGTACTGTACAGGTCGTCGTTACCCTTCATACTATGCACTGTAGGTCAACTTGTTTCGCGTCGTATTTAACTGTCGATAATTCCATTGACGGAGAAAACGAAAGAAAACATAATAACGCTCTGTGCGGAAATACAAAAATAAACAAAAATCATGATTTTTTTTCTCCTGTCAGGGTGGCCGAGTAATCCGGAGTGCCGGGCTACCGAGTGCCGAGTTTGCGAGACTCTACTGTGGTACTTTTTAATGTCAATAAAACATAATCATTGGACATTTTAGGCGGCAGCACGCCGGCCTCTCACCGCTGGGTCCGTGGTTCCAATCCCGGTCACTCCATGTGAGATCTGTGCTCGACAAAACGGAGGCAGACAGGTTTTTCTCTGGGTACTCCGGTTTTCCCTGTCAAAATTTCATTCCAGCAACACTCTCCACTATCATTTCATTTCATCTGTCATTCATTTAATCATTGCCCCAGAGGAGTGCGTCAGGCCTCGGCAGCCGGCACAGTTCATGTCCTCGCCGCTAGATGGGGGCTTCATTCATTCCATTCCTGACCCGGTCGGTGACTGGAAGCAGGCTGTGGATTTTCATTTCATTGGACATTCCTGTTTGATGAGTAACACGAAAGGTACCGATTCAAGTCGACTGTCCACACACGTAAATGCATATTATCTACATGATTCATGCAAGTAGATGCAGCATGCCTGGTGAGCGCTGAATCCCGAGCATTTTCAGCACTTTCGGAGGAGGGGAGAGAGAGAGATAGGAAAAAGAAAGAGTGGCGCATACTTGTATTATTATTATTATTATTATTATTATTATTATTATTATTATTATTATATATTTTTTAATTATTATTACCATCATGTATATAAAATTCTAAGGTGAATGTTTCACAAAACTCAAGCCCTTAAACCAGAGGGAGTTAGAAGTTGTGGTTTATACCAAGATCTTCCAAATCATCTCAATGGTACAGGAAATATCTTGCATATCTTAAGAAGTCAACGTAAATATATTTATTTGTTTATAAAGTGCTTTTAAACAAATAATCAAGATGGTAACCCCTGCTAAAACTGTTTCGCGTCGAGACAGTAAAGCCGCGTGGGTGGTACATACACATGGTGCACTGGTTATTATTATTATTATTATTATTATTATTATTATTATTATTATTATATTCGAGTTAATGGTGCTCGGGGTACTTGGTATGGCATGAAGGTGGTGCTTAGAGGCTTCGGTGGCGTAGTTGGTAGCATGCTGAGCTACTATGCCCAAGATCGCGGGTTCAAACCCGGACGAAGTCGTCAGATTTTTTAAGAGCGTAAAAATCCCTCGGTATGCCTTCCTTCGGAAGTGAAGTAAAGCCAGCGGACCCATGTCATAGATTTATGGCATGAAAAGAAACCTTCCACTAACTACATTTGTGTGAAGCCAAATTTGTAGGTTAGATTTGATTAGTGCTCTATTAAGTTCCAACGTTTGTCACCAGGCGCTGGTTACGGTAGCATCTAGGTGTCGTTGACGGTAGCATTTAGTAGCAAAAATAGGAACTACTTGGGAAATTGATCGTCTGCAGTCCTTACCTAAATTACAGATAACACACACTAATACAGCTATCACAATGAACACCGGTTATCAGACAAATTCTACACACACCCAAAGTACACAGGGCTACATGACCGCGTTGTTGTAGCCCCTAAACTGAGGAACCAAACAACCAAGGTGCTGCTCACAGTCTCAACCAGGTTGAGAACGTCTGTACTAGAGCAACGTGCAGAAGAAAATTAATAGGCGGAGGAGAGATTGAACGGGAAATGCTCTCTCTGTGCCATATGATGAAATGACGGATAGTGAGAAAAGAGGTTCTTGGTATTTATCCGTAGGAGTTACGAGAATCAATGGCGTTGTGCAATGTTCGGTCAGTAACTTCCAGCTTTACTGTTCGCATTCATTTTATCCTTGAGTGATCTACCGTAGTTCTGGCGTGTCGTGTTTGGGTGATCCGATTGCCAGAAGTCAAAACAAGTTTAAGCTACCGAGTACCGCGTTTGCAGCAATACGTCAAGTGACTTGAAGGCAGGGGCGTATATAAGGGGGGGTACTGAGGGGGTTCCAGCCCCCTCCCCTCACCCCCAAAAAAGCCAATAAAAATTTAAGAAAGTGTTGCGTTGGTAAGAGATTAAATAATTGTAAATTTGGTTGTACCCTAATCTTAACTTATTGGCTAAGATATAAACAATATTAAGATTGAAATTAGTCTCCCACAAGTCCAACCCCTCCTCCACGTGGTGGGAGTCGAACAACGGCATGAAGTAGGGGATTGCCTGTAGGGGTGAAGTACAGTGGGGACTTGGTGTGCCCCGGGACCGCTGCGGTAGCTGTGAAGGCTCTATGGGAACCCTGAAAAGTGACGGCTGACGGGGCTCTGGTGAAGCTACGATAGGCCTAGCAAGCCAGTAGTGGATATCATATTTGCTTTCAAACCAGGAACAGGCCTCGGAAAGGACGGATGCAAACGACGACGACCCGGATATGCTAATGGACTACGAGTTGGGACATTAAACATACAGACACTGACAGGAAAAGTGGAGGAGATTGTAGATGTTATGGAGAGAAGAAAACTGGATGTACTGGGCTTGGCAGAAACAAGATGGAAAGGAGAAGGTCGCAGAGAACTGAGGAAAGGGTACCGGTTGTACTGGAGTGAGAACAGTGAAGGAAGGAGCAGCGGAGTAGGAGTAGTTGTGAGAGATGGAATGAAGGAAGAGGTAAAGGGAATAAGTGACAGGATCATGAAGATCAGAGTAACTGTAAAGGGAAGAAGCCTGGAGATAGCCCAGGTATATGCCCCTCAAGTTGGATGTACAGCTCAAGAGTAGGAAGACTTTGAGGAGGAGCTACAACAGCAGTTGAATGGTCAGAGCATCATTGCCATGGGAGATTTGAATGCACATGTAGGAAGTGAAAGGCAAGGATATGAAAATGTATTGGGAGCAGAAGGATGGGGTATCAGGAATGAAGAAGGAAGAAAGTTGCTGGATTTTTGCAAGAGAAACGGTTTAGTGGTAGGCAACTCCTGGTTCCGGAAGAAAGAAAGCCACAAGGTAACGTGGTACAGCAGTGATTTAACAAAGAAATCTTTGGTAGATTACATGCTGTACGACTGGGAAATGAAGAGAAGTGTCAGAGATATAAAGGTAATACCATTAGAGGCCTTAGATAGCGACCACAGAATACTTGTAATGAACCTGGGAGTTGTTAAGGATAGCAAGAGGACAGAGTACCAGGAAAGGAGAATCAAAGTATGGAAACTCAAGGAAAAGGAAGTCAAGGAAGAATTCCAGAAGATAATAAGGGAAAGGATGCCAACAGACAATCCTAAAACAGGGGAAGAGGAATGGAAGCAATTCAAAAACACAATGGTGGAAGCTGCAGTGGCAGTATGTGGAAGAACAAGCAACAGAAAGCGGTGTAAAGAGACACCATGGTGGAATGAGAGAGTAAAAGAAGCTGTGGGAAGGAAGAACAACGCTTTCAGAGTGTGGTTCCAGGAAAGAACTGATCTGGCAAGGGAAGATTATAAGATAAAGAAGAAAGAAGCAAACAAGATTGTCGCAGAGGAGAGGAAGAAGTGGATGGTAAAGTGGACAGAGATGATGGAGGAAGACAGCAGAGGAAATAAGAAAGTTCTTTATGGGATGGTCAAAAGTAAGAGAAGAGGTCTGCGAGAGGATGTGGTAATGATGGACAAAAACGGAAATGAGGTACACAACAAAGAGACACTCAAGACAGTGTGGAAAGAGTACTTTGATGATTGCTGAATCCAAATGGTCATAGGGAGGAAGACAATGTATTGGAAGATGGAGAAGACAACACAGGAATGGAAAAGGACCTGACTTGGAGAGAACTGGAAATGGCTATAGACAAGATGAAAGGAGGAAGGGCACCAGGTGTGGATGAAGTGAGTGTTGAAATGGTGAAGGAAACAGTGGCTGTACCGTGTGATGAGGGTGATATGGAAGGAGAAAAAGAGCCCAGAAGATTGGAAGAAAGGATTAATTGTCCCAATATGTAAGAAAGGAAGCAGAAAGGAGTGCAGAAATTACAGGGGAGTCACACTCATACCTCACTGTGCCAAGATATATGAAAAGATATTAGAAAGTAGAATAGGAGCCAAAGTGGAGAGAAAATTGAGAGAGGAACAGTATGGATTCAGACCTGGGAGATCAACGGTGGATCTCATATTTTCAGTGAGACAGCTCCAGGAACACCACTACGAATTTGGAGAGGATCTGTTGATGGCCTTCCTGGACATCGAAAAGGCCTATGATAGTGTGTGCATGGAGAAGGTTTGGAAAGCAATGGAAAACATGGGAGTGGAAAAAGAGACTATAGGCAGAGTGAAGGAGATGTATTGTGGAAGTGTGAGTTGTGTGAAAGTTGGAGGGGAAAGAACAGACTGGTTCAGACAAATGAGTGGCCTGAAACAGGGTAGTGCGCTGTCACCCCTTCTCTTTATTGTGGTTATGGACGAGGTAATGGCACGGATAGCAGGAAAGATAGGAGAAGATAAGATGAAAGCAATGGTGTTTGCAGATGATCTCATGGTCTGGGGAAACAAGGAGGAGGAAATTCAGGAGCAACTGAAGGCTTGGGAAGAAACAGTGGGAGAGTACGGATGGAAGTTCAACATCAGTAAATGTGAGATCCTGTTAACGACCAGGAAAAAGGACAGACCAATGAGTGGGATAACACTTGGAGGTGGACAGCTGAAGAAGGTGGAAAGTCTCAAGTACTTGGGAAGTATAGTGGAGGAAAATGGGAGAAATGACCAAGAGATTACGGAACATGGCAGACAGGCAGAAGCATTTCTGAGAAGCATTAGGAGCTTAGTGTGGAATAAAGATGTCCCACAAAAAAGCAAGGAAGTGTTATACAGAAGCTACTATATCCCGATACTGACCTATGCTTCAGAAACGTGGACAATGAAGAAAAGAGACATAAGCAGAATACAGGCAGGTGAAATGAAGTTCCTGCGAAGTAGGATCGGAGTAACAAGAAGAGACAGGGTGAGGAATGAAAAGGTCAGGGAAATGGTGAAAGAGGAGCCCTTGCAAGGTAGGATTGAGACATCAAGACTGAGATGGTATGGACACTTAAAGAGAATGGATGAGAAGAAGATTCCCAAGAGGATACATGAGATGCAGATGCAGAAGAAACGACCAAGGGGAAGACCAAGAGATAGATGGCTGAAAGGAGTGGAGGAATGTGTCAAGAAGAGAGGCGAGGACTGGACCAGAGTGACAGCGGAGAGGTGGTGGGAAGAAAGAACTAAGTGGCGAGGCTTATGTTCCAAACAGACCCAGCCTGGGGCTGGAAACTGTACAAGATGATGATGATGATTAAGATTGAAATTAGTCTAACTCGTGGTGTAGTGGCTAACATTCTTGGCTGCTGCCCTGGAGGTCCGAATTCGATTCCCGGCTCTGCCAAGAAATTTGATTCTAGTCTGGGGGCTGGAAAGGCGTACACTCAGCCATGTGAGGCAAAACTGTGAATTCTACAGTACGGTACTTTTGAGAAATAAATTATCAACTTGTAAATAAATAAAAAACTGTTTACCTTTCTGCTTAGTAAATTGACAAATATTTAGATATTTGCCATTCATACTCCATAGATCATAATAGAAAATTCATCAAGTATAAAATTTTATTTGTGTGTTGTGTTGTATTTTACAACTTTTCTTTGGATTGCCAGTAATTGTAGGCTATATAAACTTTGAATCTTATCTAAAATAATTCACAAAGTTATATGCTCCAAGATATTGGTTGATATTTCTGGGTATTTTGCGGTGACAATCCCCTGAGAATACTCACAATTTTCCAGGATAGCCAGCCCCCCGCCCCCTCGAAAAAATTGTATATACGCCCTTGCTTGAAAGAGATTCTTAGTACAGATGAGAAAATATTATATTGCCAAGCTTGTGGAAAAATTCATAAAAGCGGATCAACGGTCTCAAATAACGCAGCATTTGTCTCGGAGCAGCGGCATGTTCGACCTGTAAACAAATCCTGTTAGGTGAACCAGAGCCCTTATCCTCACTCAAATTTTATATTATTCAAACAGGGTCTTTATATTTGCTTGGCAAGGACATTCTCGCTCACGCGCTCCGCCAGTGACGGCTCAGTTACCGGCGACCACGCGCTTTTAATGTTTGGCAGATTACGGTGCTTAAAATCAGTATCATGCATTTTTACTCACCATGTTTACAGTAGATGCTGAAAATGTTCCCCATCCCCTGCCAAACTTAATCGGCATCTCCTTATGAAGTTCCCGGCTACTTCAGTTAGTTAAGCTTCAGGAAATAACGGCCTTGACGTCTATTTTTATTGGTATATTGGCTTTCACGGCCGGTGAATTAAAACTCAGCAATTCTTCTAGGTTTGTGCCGTGTCTTGTGTGGGGTTTCGCCTAGGACACCAAGCTAGGCTCATCGGCGGGCTCTTGGTGTCCCCGCCCGGACCCCACAGGAGTGACGAACTGCGCGCCAATATACCATCTTTTTGGAAGCCTTCATAGGGAGGTTAAGGCTGCTTGAACTTTTAGTTCTCGTAGTCAAGTGGTGCAGTTGCACCTTATATAAAGGGAGGTGGCGCGCAGTTCGTCACTCCTGTGGGGTCCGGGCGGGGACACCAAGAGCCCGCCGATGAGCCTAGCTTGGTGTCCTAGGCGAAACCCCACACAAGACACGGCACAAACCTAGAAGAATTGCTGAGTTTTAATTCACCGGCCGTGAAAGCCAATATACCATCTTTTTGGAAGCCTTCATAGGGAGGTTAAGGCTGCTTGAACTTTTAGTTCTCGTAGTCAAGTGGTGCAGTTGCACCTTATATAAAGGGAGGTGGCGCGCAGTTCGTCACTCCTGTGGGGTCCGGGCGGGGACACCAAGAGCCCGCCGATGAGCCTAGCTTGGTGTCCTAGGCGAAACCCCACACAAGACACGGCACAAACCTAGAAGAATTGCTGAGTTTTAATTCACCGGCCGTGAAAGCCAATATACCATCTTTTTGGAAGCCTTCATAGGGAGGTTAAGGCTGCTTGAACTTTTAGTTCTCGTAGTCAAGTGGTGCAGTTGCACCTTATATAAAGGGAGGTGGCGCGCAGTTCGTCACTCCTGTGGGGTCCGGGCGGGGACACCAAGAGCCCGCCGATGAGCCTAGCTTGGTGTCCTAGGCGAAACCCCACACAAGACACGGCACAAACCTAGAAGAATTGCTGAGTTCTATTTTTATTGTTTACTGAGCCTGTACGTTTGAATCTCTTAGCCATTTGTATTATTGTCCGATTTATAAGAATGGGTCTCCCTGGAAATTTCACTGGAATCTTCCGTCTTGTTCCAGTGCACGATTTCCTGCACTTTATGTACGTATTGTGCAGATATACACGTTCACGTAACGAATATTTCACATAAAGCATTACAGCACTACACGCAATCACAATAAATCACTATACGATATACAGTACACAGTAGCTTTAACACCTAATTAGCTCGGAGCTCACATGTCTACCACAGCAAGAGCGTGGGAATACGGCCGGGGACCCCGCGCGCCAACCTGTAACAGCCGGCTATTGGCCGGGGACCAGCGGCCAAGGTCGAGCGGAATAGCCTTGCCAAGCAAAAATAAAGACCCTGTATTTATGCAGAGCTCTGCTTTTGGCTGATATTCATTTATATAAAGTGAACAATACTTGGTTGAGTAAATTTTTTGCAAAGTATACGACCTTCCAAACACCAGATACATCTATTATAATGAAAGATTAAATAAATAAATAAATACAGCTCTTTAATCCCCTAAGGGCAATGGCCTCCTGCCTAAGCAGGGATTTTGCTCCATTACACTCATTAGGTGAGCAGTCCCAAAGAGTAGTGAGGCACCTTATGGTGCACTTTTCTTGGCATGTTAGTAGTCTCTGTTCTTGAATTGTTTTTATAGCTATTGGTATATCTATTCCTAACCTAGTTACAATATTCTCTATGTTATGTATTCTTGTTCTTATATCTAATATTTGCAAAATTGTTATTTTTTTTTAGCACATATTCACTTTATTTTAGTAGAGTTTTAACTGTCCTCAATGCACTAAAGCTTTTGTATTTAAGGGTTCACTATGTAGCACTGAGTTGCTCCTTTCTTATCCCCTCGCATATACTATGTTTTGAAAAGGAGCTTCTCTAGAGTCTTCCACTCTTGTCTGCCTCTTGTTCTTCTTGTCCAGATTATTTATTGAAATTAGTGCTTTTCAGTCGGTCAACACGATTGTACCCAATTACAATGGGTGTTTCCCTAAACCTGAAAAATATACATGATATTAATAAATTCACTTGGATTGGCTTTCAAATGACAATGAAAGATTATATAACTATCAAAGTGCTTTGAGAAAACATTGCAAAATATCAGAGACATGTGTGAAAATGAGGAAATATGGGTATGTATTGATGAGTTTATGGACTCCAGTGGCAGAAAAGAGGGAATCATTGTTGTTGGTGTATTTAAAATTGACAAAACTGTTGGTGGTTTGTTGGTTGGTTCCTCAGTTTAGAGGCTGCGACAACGCAGTCATGTAGCCCCGTGTACTTTGGGTGTGTGAAGAATCTATCTGATAACCGGTGTTAATTGTGATGACTATATTAGTGTGTGTTATCTGTTTTTTTTTAATTCAAGTACAGTAAGAACTGCAGACATTGAATTTTTCAAGTAGTTCCTACTTTTGCCGCCAAACGCCACCGTCAACGACTACTAGTTCAGAACTTGGCTACTAGACACCACCGCAGTCGGCTCGTGGCAACGAACGTAGGAAACTAAGAGCGTTGTTTTAAACTTAACCTTCAATTTAGATTCACAAAGGTGTAATTAGTGGAAGGTTCTTTAATATAGACTACTATAAATCTATGACATGGGACCACCGGCTTTACTTCCCCTCCGAAGGAAGGCTTACTGAGGGATCTTTAACGCTCTTAAAACAACCGACGACTCCGGCCGAGTTTGAACCCGCGATCTTGGGCATAGCAGCTCAGCATGCTACCAACTACGCCACCGAAGCCGCTGACAAAACTATTAGCAAATGTTCATTTTAGCTGTCATATAGGGAAAGGTCATGCTGCAATAGCTAGGCTGTTCAATCAATGTGATGGTGATGTGTGTTGCATTTACTGTACGTGCAGTAGTAGCGCCTCTCATGTTTTCGCCCTTTGTGTGTGTTATGCAAAAAAAGATACACGTAATTTCCATTGTTCATTCTCTGCAAAGAGAATTTAAAAATGTCCGAATATATATCCCATTGAGTACACATTGGTTTCGAAAATAAGAAAGGACGTTTTAAAGTTATGAAAGAGGATCGATCTCTTCAGAAACCACATTCCAGAACTCCATAGCTTGCTGCGGTGGTACACTACGCCGATATGCGTTCAAAAAGTAACGAGCCGGAGGCTGTAATGCGTAAACCGGTGATGACATCGGCTAATCATGGCGTGTGTAACGAGGTGTGGTTCCGACCAAAGCGTGGAAGGTGACAGCCCGTCGCTAGAGCGCACGCGTGCAAGTCACGTGACGATACACAGCGAGCAGCAGTATGCATCAATCGTCCAACCAAGACCAAGACAGTAGGCCATTCGACATGCTTCCTGGTGTGGTTGAAGACTGTGGGGCACCCATTGGACACACACTTTCCGCAAGTGCAGTCGTTCCTTCATAATGGTGTGCACACTTCCGACGCTCAATCCGACCACGGCGGCTATGGCGTTCACTGTCACTCGGCGGTCCTGGGTAATGAGTGCATCAACCAGCTGGACGTTGTCATCGGTAATGCAGGGTGGTGCCCTAGACCGGGCATCATCGACTAACGACACCCGTCCTTCCCTGAAGCGCTTGTGCCACGCCTTGACCCTTGCAAGTGACATGCAGTGTTCGCCATACACTTGTGACATTAGGCGATGAATGTCCGTTCCCCCTACTCCTTCCGCTGTCAGAAACCGAACAACACCTCATTGCTCTTCGTTTGTCGCCTCCCTGTCACTGTTTGCAATGCAACTGGCAGCGTTGGACGATTGATGCATGCTGCTGCTCGCTTTGTATCGTCACGTGACGTACACGCGTGCCCTCTAGCGACGGGCTGTGACCTTCCACGCTCTGGTCGGAACCACACCTCGTTACACACGCCACGATTAGCCCGTGTCATCACTGGTTTGCGCATTACAGCCTCCGGCTCGTTACTTTTTGAACGTACCTTATAGATTGGTTACAAATGAAATGGACGAAGAAGATGCTTGATCATTAAAAAATATTCAAAACCTACTTAAGGACAGCGCTTTAAGAACGAATTGGCGTACATGTACAGTATGCTAACTTTATTTCTAGTGCATCTCCATAATGAAACTAGGCCTACTGTAGAAGAACAACAAACCTTTTGTCAGAGATTCTTAAAGAGCTAGATAATACTGAAAGAAAAATCAATTCGCCTACAGGGTCCAGAATAGAAACTTTTAACTCGATTTTAATTCGATACTGAAAACGAAGTGTGGGACTTAAAATATTGGGTCACATCACCTGCGTTTCAGAGATGCCATTCATTGTGCACTGCCTCGCCCGAATATATTCAAGCTTTTATTGTTGTTGTTGTTGTTGTTGTTGTTGTTTCAATTGAGGGGCTTTGACATCGTAGTCATTCAGTTCCGTCTAACTGGGTGAGTGTATCAGTGCTTTTTATCATTTTAAATGATCTAGTCGACTTCGTCGTTACGTTACGGCGACGTCACGAAATGTACCGAGAATGCACTGAGGTGTGTGACGTCATAGTACCACTTGGTGCATGTGTACTGAGTTCACTGGTGAGCTCTGGAGTTACGAGACGGCAACGACACGGCGAGCGTGACGTCATCCAGCCAGCTCCCTCCTTTCACCACGCGCTCCAGCTTCCTCATGACTTGTAACTTTCTAACGATCTGATTGTTTCTTGATCACCTAACCTGTCAAGAGTCTTTGGCTTCGAGCGAAGCCTCCAGCCTTTCTAGCATTTTTCAGCATTTGTAGCATTTAAAATGATATAAAGTCCAGTCTTTCAGACTGACTGTCTCTTTTTGTTTTTAATATTAAAGGGTTACTCTCAGTTTTAGTCGACAAAACGTCACTATCTTGCAATTTTCGGCAATTTGCACAGTCCGGTTTTAAATTTTCGGGCTGACATGTTAAATGAGAGGTTGCATTGGATTAATTTATTTGTGGTCAACATGTCAAGGTGGTAACTACACTCAGTATTTCTAATCATTTTACATTTACAATTAAGTGAAATAAATATAACCAATGTGGTAGTGTTCCATTTTGCTCTCCTGCTTACAGTAAATTCCATACTGGTAAAAGAGGCTGATCACTGCCATCTTCACGCTTTCTCTGCTTTCTTTTCGTGTCGATCGCCAGATGTCTTCCTTCGAGGAACCATGAATTTACGTAATCCACAGGGTTGAAAATTCTTAGTGGTGGACCAACCAACTTGATGAACATAAGATTTGCTACTGTGTTCTGATGCAATGATGCTCTTGTTTGAGTCATGATCAAGTTCATTTGTGAGAAGCCTCCTTCACATTCACTTCTCGAAATTGGGATGCTGCTCACAGTGTTAATAAGGGGCAGGAGAGACAATGGGCATTTCTTCTCAGTAAGATATT
Organism: Meconema thalassinum; assembly: GCA_946902985.2. Classification (NCBI taxonomy): domain Eukaryota; kingdom Metazoa; phylum Arthropoda; class Insecta; order Orthoptera; family Tettigoniidae; genus Meconema; species Meconema thalassinum. The sequence continues at coordinate 1,305,326,539 of OX336389.2, read as the reverse complement.
CACGGAAACCTATTAAGATTTGTCTTTCATGGAGCTTAAAACCTTTACACGAGTTTCTTATTTTTGCTTCTCCATAAGTTATATTAGGATTTTCCAGCCAAGTGGTAGTGTCCAAAACTGAAGCCAATTCTGGGATTTCAATGACTTCTGATGTTAAAAGGCGGTTCTCCATACGACTGCCCAGGCACTCATAGAACTTAACAGCATCAATATGATTCCTGTTATTTCTTGCTCTTTTTTTTTTTTTTTTTTCGAGATTCACGCCTTTAAACTTTAACACTGCTTATGCTTCCAAGCATTCAGTGTAGCATGGGCCATGTTTTGTCTTTCTTTCAGAAAACACCTTCATTTGATGGCATATCTTCTTATGGGCCGAATAAATTGTAATGTCACGAGCTTGCAAGTCAACACTAAGTTCTGCCTAATCCGGAAGAGCATCACACATCAATGCAAGGTCTAATATAAAGTTGATATTGGTTATACGGTTAAGGAGTCCTCCATACATGCCTTGCTCAGTTTTGTCTCTTTTGGGATCATCTTTGGCACTTTTGAAATGTGCCACTAAAACTTCGAAATTTTTCCGCACAGCTGAGACTGCTCTAAAGCTAGAAGCAACCCATCTTGTATCTAGGATCCTTCCAATTTTAAAGAGTATGATTTCAAGTTCCTCTGCATGAGCTTTCAATTCCCTGGCATTTTAGGTGACTGGTGGAAAACTGTATACAGTTTATCAAGGAAAGATTTGAAGTGGTTTACATGTGAAGGGAAATCTTTACTCACAACATCACATACCGAAAGTTCTAGCCTGTGAGTGTCACAATGCCAGAACAGAACATTGGGAAACTGTTGCTTTATTAAAGTTTTTACACCCTTCTTTTTTCCTAGCATTACTGCAGCCCCATCAGTTGAAACTGCAACAAGATTCTGTTTCAGAAAATCATCATTGAACCTCAATGCTCCCAAATACGTCATCAATGCACTAAATATACCTTCAGCAGTGACATCTTGCAATTCAATAATTCAAAAAAAAATGTTTGCTGGCTGATAAATTTCTGGAAGTGTTGTCCTCAGGTAAACTATCAGTGATGACAGCTTACTGAGTATGGTACTTTCATCTATAAGGAGGGCAATTTTACTATTCCCATGCACTATCATGTTTGCTACCTTTTTTCTCATTTCTGTCGCGATATGAGAAACAATATTTATGCATGCGTTTGTTGAACGAAGAATGCGGCCCATATTAACACTATTCAACTCCTGCACGTGAATTTCAGTTTCGAAATAGTGGAAGGCTTGATTTTTCTTGACTACTTTATATGCTGTTCGAAATGCATTGGCAGTTATTTCCTTTTCTTTTTCGAAAGCCTTAGAGCATGCAGTTTCCAAAGTTTTCAGTTTTGGGAATTTTAGTATTTTAACTGTAGCCTGATGAGCTGAACTCTCTTTATGTTTGAATATTTTCTTGCGCAGAGAAAGCATTTTCTGAGATTTCTTTTCTGTTTCACCACTCGCACAAATAGAAACTGAAACGCACTGCTGTGAAATATTCATCCCTCGTGATGTGTTTCGGTTCCTAAGTCGCCAACTTGTTTACAAATTTTGCAGCCAAGTTTCTTATTTGTTACCACCAACCATTCGTACTTACTGCAAAATCACCGCATTTTCTCCAAATCGGAGCATTCGGGAATGTCTTCCGTCCCACTGTTACACGCGGTTGAAAGCTCTTTGTTGTGATCTTCTTTTGCATCGCCACACGACACTGTTGGCGTTTCTCCGTCATTCTCCATGTTCCAATTATTAACTTTCAGCTTTTTCGATGCCTGGGTGGATGTGAAATAGTTCGTTATTTTCTTCATCCTTCAAAACTAACCACACGCACCAAAATAACAACCTACCCCGCCTCCAAACACTAGCCTACGTGCTTATAAGAACGGAGTGCCGAGTTGTCGACCAAAAGAAACTGATTCGATACATCGATTTAAATCTAGGATTTCTCGAAATCTCCTCCAGCTGTTGTGAACAGCGCGTTGACGCCAGCTGATCGATGAACTTTCAAGTCGGAAGTTACATCTGTCGGACTAGATACAAATGTACCAATATCTTTTATTAAATGGCTTTCAAATGTTTAAAGGGTACGCGTATCCCCACGTTCCCCCTGAAGAAAAAAAAAGCACTGTAGTATAGGCGTATAATTTTGATAGTCTATGTTATTGTGAGGTCTGTATCCCAGGAACATAGCAATTCCCCTTTGAATTTCTTTTACTTTCGCTCCATGATTCACTCCACATATGTTTCACCACATCCTTCTTTTGAATCTTTCTCTCTGCACGTGCAGTTGTATTTTATTACCTGAGTGGTTGGTCTGACGTGCTTACGATATGTTTAGTACCTTTTTAATTGCATTATTATCTTCTCGATCTTGCCAGATATTGTTCCTATTTTGAGGGACCTTCTCTTTGTTCGCCTTGGGCCGATAACCTAGATGTTAGGCCCCTTAAAACAACAATTATCATCATCTTTGTTCGCCGTCACTACTTTGTCAGCGCACTGATTTTCCTATGACCTCGTGTCAGGTCCCCGTGACCTTTAGCTTCACAATATAACCAAACACTAGGCTTGGACATCGTAGTCATTCAGTTCCGTGTAACTGGGTGTGTGTAGCGGTGTATAATTTTAATAGCCTATGTTATTGTGGTGTCTGTATACCAGGAACATAGCAATTCCCCTTTGAATTTATTTTACTGCACTCCTACTTTCGCTCCATGATTCACTCCACATAATATGTTTCACCACTTCCTTCTTTTGAATTTTTTTCTCTCGACATGCAGTTGTATTTTATCATTTTAAATGATCTTGTCGACTTCGTCGTTACGCTGGGGTCTGGCGTTACGTTACGGTGACGGGACGAAATGTACCCATATGCACTGAGGTGTGTGACGTCATAGTACCGCTTGGTGCATGTGCTCCCCGACAATCTCTACTTCGTTAGTATAAGGCAAAAATCCCCGATTCTTTGATGCCACGGGTACTCTCGAGAACCACTGGATGGATTTTGATGCGGTTTTCACCATTCTGTAAAGGATATCTCGAGGAAAGATTCTGTAGAAAATAATTTATGTATGATCAAAGCAGTAACGATTTCAGTGAAAAAGTCGAAAACAAACTTGGCGTCCATGCGCTTCTTAAGCTTACGCTGGGCAAACCGTTAAAAATATCAATATACTATGAGCGTAAGAATAGGTCAGTATGAAAAGTTCTACAAAAAAAGCCCGCGAGAGCATATCTCTATTTTCAATACATCGCCCACTATAAGTGTTTTTAGACTGGATAGAAGGGACACGTCCCCGCGCGCTCTGGTGAGCGTGACGGCATCCCGCGCGCTTGACCTTGCTTTGCCCTTGGTTTGCACTTGCCGTACGCGAGTAATTTGGAACAAGATAAGCAAGATAAGTATTATGCAGATAATTTTCTAACATGTGAAGAGTCTTTGGCTTCGAGCGAAGCGAGTAGCCTCCAGCCTTTCTAGCATTTTTCAGCATGTGTAGCATTTAAAATGATACAAAGTCTAGTCTTTCAGACTGACTGTCACTTTTATTACCCAGCGTGCTCCTGCGTGGTTTGGTCCGACGTGCCTACGATATGTTTAGTATCTTTTTAATTGCATTATTGTCTTCTCGATCATACCTTACTGTATATTGTTCCTATTTTGAGGGACCTTCTCTTTGTTCGCCTTGGGCCGATAACCTAGATGTTAGGCCCCTTAAAACAACAATTATCATCATCTTTGTTCGCCGTCACTACTTTGTCAGCGTACTGTTTTTCTTATGACCTCGTGTCAGGTCCCCGTGATCTTAAGCTTCACAATATAACCAAACACTACTGTAGGCTTGTTTTGGGAATTGTTTCCTCTCGTTTTACACAACGTGCATTACCTTTTTCAATTCAATTGGGCATTTAGTTTATACATATTTCCCAAGTATGTTGTGCTCCATGCTTTATTTTTCAATAGCCTATACATACCGGATTTCACTATACGGTACTCCTCGTGTCAGTTTTTTTTAATGTGTAACATCTTTCCATTCGGTTGCTGGATATTTTTGTAGGAGTGATTTTGAGATATGGGACGGAAGTGGATCGGAACGATCGAGGTGGCACCAGCTGGCATACTTCCGTTCGATCGAACGGAAGTGTGCTCGAACGGAAGTGTGCTATCTGGCAGTGGTGGATCGAACGGAAGTGTAAGACGCACTGCCAACTCGATCGATCCAGCTGGCAGTTGTAAGAGAAACGATGAGCGCGCGGTGTCGGAAATTGATACCATGACGTACTCTCGGCCATGTGGAATGTATATGACATACTGAACGGTAAACGCTCATGCGAACTCTGGTGTCAAGTGATTGAAACAAAGCACATGGTGCATGTTCGAAGTCTTCGTATCAGTATTTAAATGGTAAAATGCCTTAATATCAAACATTGTAAGTAGTCGGCATTGCCAGTATTATGTTTCTGCACAATGGCTATTCAAATATTAACCCACATAACGGTAATGCAGTCATCATTATAATATAATCGTTGTGGTTATACGAGAATTGAGCAAGCCTTCGTGAACTATTGTTGAATACATTCTCTTTACTCACAAGAAGGCCTATTCATAAGGCATTTTAAACTCAATTTCACGCAGGAACATTATCGAAACAAGCAAAATATAAATGAAACTTAATTCCGTAAAGCAGTATTATTGGAACGTGGAAATAAGTCACCATCTTGTGCGCAATATTTGCGTAGTCGAAATAGCCGTGGGATTAGCGCCTATGACTGTGAATCTAGCGTTCTCGGGTTCGAATCCCGGACGGGGTAGATATTTTTGCTCCCAGATTATCATTTTAAACGATATTTATCATATCAATATGACTCATTTTAACAGAATCCATATGAAATTACGTGTTGATCTGTGAATCAAAGAAGAAGATTGTAGTTTTACGTGACTGTGAATCTTGTGATTATAAGCCACGGGGCCTCCTTTTTACGTGGAATCCGAACCACAGGACATGGCATTTCACTTCGAAAATCGCACATGCATTGACCGGGAATCGAAACCGGACCGCCTTGGTGAGAGGCATATAGCTAGACCGCTGAGCCACCATGCCCCCGATATGTGAATCAAGAGGACCTGTTTGTAAGGAATTGAAGGTTATGAGCGGTGTCTCGTCTATTAATCTAGTTGATCCATATCGTATTCTTTATTTAGGCTAGTGCTGGTGGAAGCTACAAATCATCTAATAAAATGAGTTCCGTATTATAAACTACAATATCTGTAAAACACTCCCTTTTACAATAGGTTAATATTTGTGCCAATAATAGTATAAAATATCGGTGTATCAACAATTTCACGTGAGGTTTCTTCTATGTCAGATGTTACACATCATATGCGACTACTGTAAGACTCGTATTTTTTTCTTTTTAAGTATCTAGCACACATCTTACGTAACCCCGCCCATTTTTGTTCCATGGTTAGTTCATGAGTAACGTGTTATAATTGAGTTTCGATGGAACTAGTTCTGCCTCGTGCGAGACCACGTTTATCCTGGCCTCTGGAGTTTCCTTCTTGCTCGGCTTCTTGGCACCTTCATTCAGATTATTTTTCGTTACTCAACGGGTCCAGTACGAAACTAAACCTACTTTTACTGCATTACATCTTATTACTGGAGACAAGGAATACCGGTGCTGAGTTCCTTCGTATAGAATGGTATCATCTTGCTACATACTGTGTGTTAATCAAGTGGAGGGTGCAAAGTATAATACTGTATATTGTTTAACAGGACTCGACCACCTCGTGGTTTAGTGACTAGCATTCTTGGCTGACGTCCCGGAGGTCCAGGTTCGATTCCCAACTCTGCCAAGAAATATAATTCTGGCTTGAGGGTTGGAATGGGATACACTGAGTCTCGTGAGACAAAACTGAGAAGAGGTAGTTCGATTCTCACCTCAGCCATCCTGGAAGTGGTTTCCGTGGTTTCCCACTTCTACTCCAGGTAAATGTCGGGATGGTTCCTAACTTCAGCCCACGGCCACTTCCTTTCCAATCCTCACCTGAATTACAAATACACATACTAATATATCCAGCCATCACAATAACACAGGTTATCATACAAATTCCACACATACTCAAGTACACGGGGCTACAAGACCACGATGTCGCAAATCCCCTCTAATCAATCAACACCAACAACTGTTTTATGTTTGCATTTAAGTGCTAGGGAGCTCTTGGTCATCAGCAGTGGCGTAGAGATTGACCCCAAAATTGTTCAAACTTTCTTTTATATAAGTTATGGTATGCCAATAGACTCCAGTAGGAGGCACGTGAGTGAACTTAAAGAATGGAATCTATATGGCTGAAAATAATTCTAGTCGAAAACAGGTGATAATGTTGGTGATGGATGCTTTAAGTGGTCTAACTTCTAGGTCATCGGGGCACACATGTTGAAAAGATCTTAAGATCCGTACAAGGGAAGTGAACATTTAACACCTCTATTTTTAGCCTACTTTTCACATTTTGCAAAAATGAGGAAAAAGTAGACTTATGAGATCGGGCAAATGTGTGTCTGTCTGTCTGTCTGTCTGTCCTTCTGCCTGTCCGTCTGGCTGGCTGTGTGTGTTTGTCCACCTATCAACTCCTAAACGGCTGCAGCAATCGAAACAAAATTTGGTAGGAGTAAAGATCTATACCTGAATATCTCACGGCCATATTTAAAAATGATGTCAGTGCTACCAACTGCTGAAAAATCGCAATTGAAATTTGAGCTCCATGTTGGATATCTTGGAAGGTATGAATGGGAGCTATTTCAAAATTGGCACACGTATAGATAATAATATTGCAGTTTAATTTCCAGGAGGTCATACATGGCAGTGTTGCCAAAATGATTATAAGCCTGCTGATAGGTCCAAATTTTAAATGCATATAACTTCTACACTATCAATTGGATTCCAACCAAATTTCGTATGTGCTATATGTACATAAACAGATATGACTGAGCGTATTCTTAAGAGCCACCAGGGCTGCCAACTGTTAATAAATGCTCTCATTTTTTTAAAATCCAAATACCCATATATCAGAAAGTATGCAAGCCGACAGCGTTAAACTATGCACACGTATAGTACCTGATATTCTATGTTAATTTGGAGTAACTTATATACGTCAGTGCTACCAACATGATTCTAAGCCTGCTGAGAGTTCCAACTTTAAATACATGTAACATATATACTATCATTTGGATTTCAACCAAATTTCGTGTGTGCTATGTGTACCATAAGAGATATGACTATGCCGATTCTTAAGAGTAACCAGCGCTGCCAACTGTTAATAAATACTGTCTGTATTTTTGTTACCCTAATATCTATATATCAGAAAGTATGCAAGCCAATAGCTCTAAACTTTGCAAACGTATAGTACCTGGCATTCTAGATTAATTTGGAGTAACAAATATAGGCCTATGCCAGTGCTGCCGACATGAAACTAAGCCTGCTGATGGGTCCAATTTTAAAATGCATGTAACTTCCATACTACCTCGTGGATTTCATTCAAAATTGACACAACAATAGATCATATTATTTCAGATTATTTCTGACCAATACATGTATGTCATTGCTGCCAACATGATTTTACGCGCGCTGTTAGATCCAATGTTTAACTGCATGTAACGTCAATGCTATCCATTGGACTTCAAACAAATTTTGTATTCTGTACCTTAAGAGATGGAACTAAGAATATATTCAATCACCAGGGCTGCCAACTTTAGTTCTCTATTAGGCTGCATTATGCCAGGTATACAGTATTTCGAACTAATTAGAAATGTCGATATTACGAACTTAATTTCGTCATTATTCTAGATAGATCCATATAGATTAATCATTGGCATGAATCTTACATTTTAAGAAAAGTAGACTCTTTGGTTCGTCACGGAACTTCTTGTTTATAGTTTTTATTATCTTTCTGGCCTAAAATAACTGACACTTAACGAACTAGTCTGCGGGGCTGTATGGTATGTGGTGTTGAGATGAGTCACCTGAAAAGCTGGCCAACCCTGGTGGTTAGAGATCTCGCGTTGCACATTTGGTAATTAAATAATAATGACCCCGTTGTGTGATGACATCCCACCACTGCTTTCAAAATAAACCTGCCACTGACTCAACTCTTTCTAATATCAATAAATGGATGTTCCGTTAACATAATATCAAAAGAGCTAGTCTATACTCATCAAAGGGAAGCACAGTTACTTCATGTGTGGTTCTGCGACATCTGCATCTCAAACCTTACAGTCCGCTGACACCGCGGTAAAAAATTATTTGACTACTTCGGTGGTTTACAAAAGAAAAAGAAAGCGAATAATAATAATAATTATTATTATTATTAATAATGAATGAAAATCCACAGCCTGCTTCCAGTCTCCGACCGGGTCAGGAATGGAATGAATGAAGCCCCCATCTAGCGGCGAGGATAGGAACAGTGCCGGCTGCCGAGGCCTGACGCACTCCTCTGGGGCAATGATAAAATGAATGACAGATGAAATGAAATGATAGTGGAGAGTGTTGCTGGAATGAAATTGTGACAGGGAAAACCGGAGTACCCGGAGAAAAACCTGTCTGCCTCCGTTCTGTCCAGCACAGATCTCACATTGAGTGACCGGGATTTGAACCACGGACCCAGCGGTGAGAGCCCAGCGGATAATAATAATTAAGAACAATGTTATTGGTTTTACGTCCCATTTAACTCCTGCAGCGTTTAGAGTCGCCAGGGTGCCGGAATTTTGCCCCGAAGGAGATCTTTGCGCACCCTCAAATGCCAACTGACAGCGCCGGGATTCGATCCCGCTATCTTGGGTTCAGAATGAGAGAACGTTACCGCTGAGCCACGCAGCCAGGGATTGATCAGACCACCTATACCGACAGTGTTAATGGATGAGCCATTGTCTCTGGAACTATAGCCTATCACTACCAACTCTCCCCAAGGGCCTCACAACCAGTGAACGTGGATTAGCGACACAGGACCTCTGCTGAGTCCGGCATTGCTTCCAGTTACTTGTACCCGGCTCCTCTCTTACATCTTTTCTCTCAACCTGCCTTGGTCAACTCCTGTTCTCTTCTGACCCGTCGGTATTAGAGTAACCGTGACCTAGAAAGACTTTCATTTTCCAACCTTAAACGGCTCTTGTCTCATCTTTCCTGATGCCCTCATTCATCGTGAGGTCAGACCTCTTCTTTTCTTTCCATGCTTCCTCCTGTCTTCCGCACAAGGCCCTGAAGGAGGCAGTGTGTATGTAGCCCCACTATGAATAATGCTACACCCTCAAGGGATCACAGGTGATGAGCTCGGGAGTTGGTCACCTCTAGAGCTTTCTGACTTGGGTACGTTTTCCCCTTTCTATCCTACCTGCCTTCTATGGTTCTGCTTCCTTCCAGGTCCCTCATGAAGGGCCTAAGCCTACCAAGCAACCGCTGCCCAGCCATTTAGCCTGCAGATTATGGGGTGACGCGTGGTCAGCGCGGCGGGTGCCCTCGGCCGTTAATCTTGGTCTCCGTGACCAGGGCTCTGCCTCACAGTCAGACAGCTACTCAATTGTCCTCACGAGGCTGAGTGCACCCCGTTTCAGCCCTCACGCCAGTGTCTAAAATCCCTGACGGAGCCAAGAATCGAACCCGGGGTCTCCGGGTGCGAGCCACACGAGGCCGGCTGTGAAATGTCTACAACGTTTGTATATTGAGTTTATACTGCAGAGTATGAATATGTTGCTTTACACTTTATTACAACGTAAGTCCTGTACCGAAAGCTATTTTGCACATCACATGGAATAACCCTATAATAGGCAGGAAAGTATGAAAATGAAAAATAACAGTAGAATATATGAAAATAGGCTAATTTATTTCTTCACGGAACTACTTGTTTTAAATTACTTATTAGATTACTAACAGAGCTATCTTTCGCATGAGACCACAATAAAACGATGTCCCAATTTTCAGTCAACATTTCAGTGTCTCCCTTATGTCACTCATCTCACAGCAGGATAGATCAGCTAATACAGCAAATAACATCCTGACTTACGTCACCTTTTCCGAGGCTCACAAATTGTTTATCGTTTAAGATGGATATCCCCCACCCCTCCTTATTTTATTTGTCTAGAACAGTGGTTCTGAACCCGTAGAAGTCTGCGGACCACTCAGAGTGAAATTGAATCATGTAAGGACCACCCCTCCTCCCCCCCCCCCCCCCAATCCAATACACCTTATCGGTTGTAACTTTTCCTCAATAACACTTATTTTAAATGTATTTCAATTCAGAAGCTGAGAGTCATCGCCGTGAATACATTCAGACAATTCTCCTTCAACGCACATTGTTTTCGAAATCCCCATTTATTGGCCACTTTTTTATAGTGCTGGTGGACCCTCCTCTCCCGCGGATCACTCAGGTGGTCCGCGGACCTCCGGTTAAGAACCACTGGTCTAGAAAAAGATTCGCGAGAGCAGAGCACTGTCGTGGGGAACAGTACATAGTGCATTACATGGAGGGGGAGGGGGGGGGGCATGGTGGCGCAGCGGTCAAGCAGTTGGTCTCTCACCAAGGTGGACCAGGTTCGATTCCCGGTCAATGCATGTGAGATTTTCGAAGTGAAATGCCATGTCCTGGATTCCACATAAAGAGGAGGTCCCGTGGCTGATGATCGCATGATTAACGGTCACGTAAAACTAAAAGCTTCATTCGTTCCTTTCAGTTCATTACATAAATGACGGTACTAACTATACATCGGCTAAATTATAATATAATCACAGTACACAAATATGCAACACACAATTGAATCGAGGCTTTTGACAAATTATAGTTTCACAATACCTAGGTACATAAACAAGGAAAAAGTGTTACAATGTAATTCGAGAAAATGAGAGTGCAAGCAAACGAGCATTCTGATTCTTTGAAGATATATAATACAAAGTGCTGATAAACGTAAAAAATATTTAGAAGAATGTGGTATCACAAGAGTAAATTATAATACATTCTGAGTCAACAAATGGTACCTTTTCAACTTTTCACGATATGGTCCAATTTTAGAGATTCTTGCTAGATCAAGTGGTACATGGTTGTATACAGACATGAGAGAGTGCTGCAGTGCATTGACTCCAAATTTAGTCATTCTAACGATTACTACTCAGAACTAATATCAACACTTCACAAAATAATTTACTAGCTAACACTTTAGCCTATGAAGAAGCAGTGGATGCATGAATGCGGATAGTTCAATCGTCAACCCACTACTTACGAAGTTCAGTTAGGAACCACCGTTGCATTTGCCACTTCTAGGATTGCTGAGGTGGGAATCGATCTCACCTTTTCTCAGTTTTGTCTCACGAGGCTAAGTGAACATTCAGTACAGGATTAAATCCCTTGGCAAAGCCGGGAATCGAACCTGGACATTTTGGGGTGTTAGCCAAATGTGCTAGCCACTACAGCACGAGGTGATCATATTTGTGATTGTGGCTAGGATTAGGAAAGAGGCGGCCTTAAGTTAGAAAACAACCTAGCATTTACCTGGAGTAGAAGTACGAAATCACAGAAAACCACTTCCAGGATCGCTGAGGTGGGAATTGAAGAAACCTCTTCCAAATTTTGCCTCACGAGGCTGAGTGTACAAAAGCAACAAACGTGAGTTTCGAAACGACATAGGGTACAGCAGACATTCGAATATACAAATCTATGATTGTATTATTATTATGTGTAATTGCAATAATTAGACTACCCAATACCGACAGTGGTAGCTACGCTTGCTAACGCGCAGCGCTAGACCATGGGGAAAAGTTATCTGGGGACTCAGTAGACGTGGGTTTGAGCCCCACCGTCGGCCATCCTTGAAATAGTATTCAATGGTTTCCCAATTTCAACTCCAGGCAAATGCTGGGATGGTACCTTCTGACAGGCCACGGCCGCTTCTTCACATCCTTGCCCAGTTTCATTTACCATCATTCATTTCATCCCTCATTAACTCCTCTCATGAGGTTGGCGTGAGGAATGGCATCCGGTCGTAAAAAGCATCCGCCACAAAGACTATCATCGCATCTCATCCCCGAATCCGTTGGAAACAGGAATAATAAGGGGTAGACATACAGTACATACAATTATTATTATTATTATTGTTATTATTATTGTTATTATTATTATTATTGAGTCGCGGTGATAACAATCCATTTAAAGAAAGCAATATTACATTAGACTAGCCAAAGCAAAACGCACTGACGTGAAAACGAAGGACTTAAAGAGGAAAGCGATACGGAGCCCACCACGTGGAAAGTTTCTGTAAATACACGGTGAATAATCTAGTCGAGTAGACAAAACACATATTTTATTCAAAATGCATAAAAAGAAACATCTTAACAATGCGATGTGAACGCTGGGAGAGGAATATCCGTGTTGACTCCGAAAGAAATAATTACAACACACACGACACAGAATTCTATCCCCACTCCCACTTACATTACCACCCCCAAAAACCTAAAAAGAAGCTCGGATCACAATTAAAAGGAAATGGAACCATGTCTGTAACACTCAGGTACCAGCAACAATCAACACTTCTCTAAAGGCCGAGCCATTCACTGCTCTGAATAAACGAAGAAAATATTGATGATGGTAATGAAGATGATGATGATGATGATAATTGTTGTTTTAAGGGGCCTAACATCTAGGTTATCGACCCCTAATGGTTTGAGTGATCGTGAAGATGATAATCACATGTAAACTATAACTAAAACTAACTACTAACTTATATACTAGAAGAAGAAATGGAAAACAAAAGAAAAATATGGTAAATAATCGACAGGAGAACAAGAAATGCTCTCAACCCTCGAGGACTGAGGGACTTGGAAGGAAGGAGAGCCATGAAAAGCAAATAAGAAAGGAGAAAGAGGAAAGGGCCCGCCCCAAAGTCAGTGGAAAATGGGGAAATACTGGACCCAGCTCAGGAAACCTTTGGGGTCGCCAACTCCCGAACTCACCAGCCGTAAGTCCCTGAGGGTGTAGCACTATCCAGGGTGCAGCAGAAGTGGTGGGGCTACATACACCCTGCCTCCTTGAGGGCCTTGTGCAAAAGCAATGAAAAGAAGAAAAGAAAAGAAGAAAATAAATAGAAGGCTGACCCCTAGAAGAATGAGGGATCAGGAAAGATGAAACAAGGGCCAATTAAGGCGGGAATGTGAAAGACTCCCTAGGCCTTGGATATTCTAATACCGTCGGGGTCGGAAGAGAACAAGTGTTGACCAAGGGAGGTCAACAGGAAAGATAACTGAAAGTATGTGGAAGCAATGCTGGACTCAGCTGGGATCCCGTGGTCACCAACCCACGTCCCACAAGTTGTGAGCCCCTGGGGAAAGGAAATATTCAAAACCCACTCCTTACGACGTACATGGCCAAAATAACATCACACTACAATTATCAACATTTTAATACCCGTAGGCATAAAGGTTTCATGAACAACCCAATAACCGCATTGGCTAGCAAATGCCGCTAGCCAAAGCAATCAAGGAAATAACATGGACTGTCTCCTGTGAATAGAATATGGACGTAGAGAGTAAAGCTGATTACTCGTTCATGAGTCGTTGAATTATATAATGCTAGATTTCTATTTTATCTATACGAACAAGAGCTCGTAGCAAGTAGACTAACTGAAAGTTTGTTAACAAAAGTTTGATGCTTTTCAGTCGGTCAACACGATTGTATCCAAGTGAGATGGGTTATTCCATAATCCTGAAAAAAACATTACATGAGATTAATAAATACACTTGGATGACCAGTTTCTATCGTCAAGCGATCAGCATCATATCCATTACACTTAGGCTATGAAATTTATGTACGAAAGTATAGGTGAAAATATTTACGATATATACACGTATTAGTTGAGATAATGCAACTCGTCAATATTTGTTAGTTGTCGTCTATGTGATGTATTGTTGGGATACTGGAAGCGGTGATTGACCTCCAGAATTTGCTTGTTTGGAGTGAATATGTGGTTGTTGTAAATGGTTAAATCAGATTGTATTGTACAGGCTACTTATCTGGTTGAGTCATGCGCGGTCCTGTTGAGAGCAATTCACTTGATCACTGATTGCACTCGACTGACGGGAAATTCCTGTGTGTGAGGGTTCCTTATCTCATTGGGCTGTTGCCCCTCTCGCATTCCAAATTAACCTGTATTAAGTTGCCAAGTCTAGTCTCTCTAATGTGGTGTATCTTACTGTATTCAGGATAATCTTCAACTATTAAAGACCTGGTTTCAAACTCTGCACGAATACGCTAAAAAGCCCTCTTTAAGCGCAAACGGACTAATGAGAATGTCCCGGCACCTTTAATACTGCCGTTAATAACGGCCTAGGTTTATTGAAGAAAAAGATACATCTTACATCCTGACCCAATAACATGTTTCCTTTATTAATCCCTTATCTAACTTGGCTACATAGTTAGGTTGCGTCTTGTTTCCGACGGGGTGTGTTTTCTAGTAGAGTGAAGAGGGGTGAGCTCTCCATGAAAGTGTGTTCTTTTAAATTATTGGGGTTGTTTCTTTTAGCTAAATGTATCTCGATAGCTTCCTTTATGTCAAGAGCTCTCTGCCCTTCGGTTCGTGATGAAATATTTTTAAGTCGGTTCCAATGTTAGTGAAACTGTGTCCCACGTCGCATAACCCGTCTCATTTGGGTACAATCGTGTTGACCGACTGAAAAGCATCAAACTTTTGTTTACTAAGGCAACACTGAAAAATGGCTTCAAACACCATAATGATTAACTGTAATGATTATGGCCTAGAATTCAGGTTGGAACCCCGGGACTTGGAATAAGTTGCCTGCTATGTGCCTGGAGAGAGTATGGAAAACCCCGGGGGGAAACCATACTCAGGATAGCCCCTGTCAGCGCCGGGATTGGAACCTGCAATCTCCGGACTTGCTGTAGCTCCCCATTGCGGTCTTGAAGAGTGATTTAACGCGCATGGCTAAGCCATGGGGTGTAAATGAAAGCAATTCTGAACTTGTTCAGCGTGTTGGGGAACCATCCACGTCCAACAATTGGTAGTCCGGGAGGTCATCAAATTCCTTTCATGGAAGAGCTGTGGCAAAGAGCTAACCAACAACCTATAGAAGTCCAAATTAAACGGAGGAAATGGGGATGGATTGGGCATACTCTGCGGAAACAGAATGATGCAGTAGAAAGGTGAGCTCTGGACTGGAATCCTCAAGGGGCTCGGAGACAAGGAAGACCAAGGAAGACCTGGAATCGCACCATTGAAGAGAAGGCCAGGAAAGCTGGAAAGACTTGGAGGGAAGTTAAGAACTTGGCAACAAACAGAGCCCGATGGAGATCATTCTTGGATACCCTATGCTCCGCACGGAGCGAAGGGAAATAAGTAAGGTCATCGAGTTGAGCGCATTGACTTACGTCTTTGCTCACAAATAGTCTACTGTTCTCCAGGCAGTTAGAAGAACCCAACAAATGCCCGTATAAAGGATGGAGTGAAACAGTAAGCAGGTGTGCGTGCGCTCTGGTCGGAACACGTGCCGTGTAATTGGGAGTTGGATAACCACAGATCTAGTTCACTGGTTAGCCCCTAGTCAGGATATCTTCTGTGGTTTGCGTGAGCAGAAATTTATATGGAATTTTGTGAATTAGGTTGGCGAACCTCTCTCGACTCAAGTGTCTAACTTTTAGTTGACGACTAAGTCACTTATTTGTGATGACATATCGCAGAACCCAGTGAATCAATCTGTGAATAATGTTTAGTGTGAGTAGTGTTTCCCATATTTAGAAGTGATGAACTGATTGGTTTCACTAATTTGCTTCTAAAATCCTCTTCCATTTCTCAAGGATTAAACCAGGCGTTGTCAACCTTTTTGAGACTGCGATCACCACCCTCATTCCCTACCAAGTACCCGAACACCATTAAATCGAATAATGTATATTATTGGTATATTGGCTTTCACGGCCAGTGAATTAAAACTCAGCAATTCTTCAAGGTTTGTGCCGTGTCTTGTGTGGGGTTTCGCCTAGGACACCAAGTTGGCTCATCAGCGGACACTTGGTGTCCCCGCCCGAACCCCCACAGGAGTAGCGAACTGCGCGCTACCTCCATTTTTATGAAGCGCACCTGCGCCTCTTTACTGCGAGAACTAAAAGCTCAAGCAGGGAAATAGCGCGCAGTTCGCTACTCCTGTGGGGGTCCGGGCGGCGACACCAAGAGTCCGCTGATGAGCTAGCATGGTGTCCTGGGCGAAATCCCACAAAAGATACGGCACAAACCTAGACGAATTGCTGAGTTTCAATGTATATTATTATTGGTATATTATTATTATTATTATTATTATTATTATTATTATTATTATTATTATTATTATTATTATGCAATAAGCATGCGCCTCTCTTTCCTGTTCCTATCTCTCACTCCCTCAGAAGTGCTGAAATAGCTAGGGATTCACTGCTCACCAGACATGACGCAACTGCTTGCATGATAAGATACGGTAGCCTACATTTACGTATGGACAGTTGAGTCGAATCAAAATATTTCATGTTACATATAAAACAGGGCTGTCCAATTATTTTTACTGTAGAATAAGATACTCTTTCACAAAATGGTAAAATTTCTGACTGTCAAAACTTGTAATGAATACACTATTATTCCTGTTCGTGCAACATAATTTGAGTTGAAGAATGGATGTCACGGGGGGAAGGGGGGTGGGGGAGAGGGGAGGAGGTGAGTAGTGCTCGCGAGCACCAGGTTGAGAACTCCAGGATTAAACTAACAACAATCCTTGATTCGATGCTTCAAAATAGGGGATATTCTACTCACAGTGAATATAATTCAGAGGGATTCGGGAGGTTTCTCAAGGAGTCCACTAATTAATATTTCAGTACAGGATTTCATTCAGTCTTGGGAATGTTAGCCCAGATTACTAATTGATAAAGTTGGAATTAATGGCGGGTAATTTAAAGTACGGTAAAACTTTTAAAGAATCAACTGATTAAAGTTTAAATAAAAACTGAATTAACAGACAAATGTTCCAGGTAATAGAACGGTAATGAGTTTTCCAGAAAGAATCCTCATCAATATTTAATTTAAAGCTGAAGATTGAAGTGATAGAAGCCATTTTTCAGTGTTGCCTGGTTCTAATAAAGAATACTTTTCAGTCGGCCAACATAATTTTTTTTGCCCAATTACATTAGGCGGGAAAACAAGTATTTATATCCCCTAACATGAGAAACACTACGCAAGAAAACTCAGCAATTCTAGGTTTGTGCCGTGTGTTGTGTGGGGTTTCACCTAGGACACCAAATTGGCTCATCGGCGGGCTCTTGGTGTCCCCGCCCGGACCCCCACAGGAGTAGCGAACTGCGCGCTACCTCCCTTTTTATGAAGCGCACCTGCGCCTCTTCACTGCGAGAACTAAAAGCTCAAGCAGACATAACCTCCCTATGAAGGCTTCCAAAAAGATGGTATATTACCTTTCACGGCCAGTGAATTAAAACTCAGCAATTCTTCTAGGGAGCCTCCGTGGCTTAGGCAGCAGCACGCCGGTCTCTCACCGCTGGGTCCGTGGTTCAAATCCCGGTCACTCCATGTGAGATCTGTGCTGGACAAAACGGAGGCAGACAGGTTTTTCTCCGGGTACTCCGGTTTTCCCTGTCAAAATTTCATTCCAGCAACACTCTCCACTATCATTTCATTTCATCTGTCATTCATTTAATCATTGTCCCAGAGGAGTGCGTCAGGCCTCGGCAGCCGGCACAGTTCATATCCTCGCCGCCACATGGGGGTTTCATTTATTCCATTCATGACCCGGTCGGAGACTGGAAGCAGGCTGTGGATTTTCAATTCTTCTAGGTTCTTGCCGTGTGTTGTGTGGGGTTTCACCTAGGACACCAAGCTGGTTCATCAGCGGGCTCTTTGTGTCCCCGCCCGAACCCCCACATAAGAAATTCATCACAAAATAACACGCCTTTATGTACAAGAATGGGAGTACTTAAAACGGATGACATGTTTCGAACATGACATGCTTCAATATAGGGGATATCCTACTCACAGCGAACATAATTCACAGAGGGATTTGGGAGGGTTCTCAAGGAGTCCACTAATTAATGAGATGACATGTTTTATGTTAATAAACATCGTAATTAACTAAGCCTAAGTGAGCAGGACCTGAGGATGAACGCTTAACGTTCGAAACACAAACATTTGTGTTGAGTAACAGCTTCGGTGGCGTAGTTGATAGCATGCTGAACTGCTGTGCCCAAGATCGCGTGTTCAAACCCGGCCGAAGTCGTCGGATTTCTTAAGAGCGTTAAAATCCTTCATTGTGCCTTCCTTCAGTTGGGAAGTAAAGCCGGCGATCCCATGTCATACATTTATGACATGTAAAGGATTCTTCCACTAACTAAACTTGTGTGAAGCTAAATTTCTACCTTAGATTTCATTGAAATGCTCTGTCAAAGTTCCAACGTTGACCACTAGATGTCAGTGACATCTGGTAGCGAAAGTTGGAACTACTTGAAATTGAACGGGAATTGTAGTTCTCCTCATGGGTGTCCGCTTGAAGCAGCTACAGCCTCTGGCGAGCCGAACATGTCCTCGGACACTCCCGGCACTAAATGCCATACGCTATATAAATATATATTATTTTTTAAAATCGAGTTTACCCTCCAGGGTGGTGGCTCCCACGGACTCACGAGGGAACTCACCCCTACAGCCATTTTTCAGGCAGTGTCATAGAGCTGAGAACATCTAATCGGAGTGGATACAACTGGTGAGGTGGGATTAGCACCTCGCCCAGGCGGCCTCACCTGCAAAGCGAACAGGGGCCTCATGAGGGAAGGGATTGGAAGGTAAGGATGGATAGGCAAGGAAGAGGGAAGGAGGTGGCCGTGGCCTTACAGGAGGTAGTACCCCGGCATTTGCCCGAAGACGAAGTGGGAAACCACGGATAACCACTTCGAGGATGACTGAGGTGGGAATCGAACCCCCTCTACTCATTTGGACCACCCGAGGCTGAGTAGACCCCGTTCCAGTCCTCACACCACGTTTCAAATTTCGTAGTTGAGCCTGGAATCGAACCCAGGACCTCCGGGGCGGCAGCTAACCAAGCTGACCGCTACGCTACGGAGGCGACTCAAATAAATAAATAACGTATTGCGTGACTGAAAAGCTTTCTTTATTAAAGCTGAAAACAGAAAAAGATTTTTTGAAAGAAATCACACGGTAACACTACAACATTGTGGTGTTTGAAGCCATATTTTCAGTGTTGCCTTAGTAAACAAGAGTTTAGTGCTTTTCAGTCGGTCAACACGAATGTACCCAAAAGAGATGGGTTATGCCCTAATCCTGAAATAAATTACATGAGATTAATAAAACACTAGGATGACCAGTTTCGATCGTCAAGCGATCATCATCAGATCCAATACACTTAGGCTATAAAATCTATGTTTGAAATACAGGTGAAAATATTTACAATATGTACAATTATTTAGTTGCAGTATTGGTACTGCAACTGTCAGTGTATGCTAAATGCAGTATATATGTTAGGTGAAATGCTAAATGGTGATGGCTATCCGGAGATTGTACTTTAGAGAGATTATATGGTTGTAAACTATGGTTAAACTATAAAATTTTAGGCTAACTACTTATCTGATTGTCTTCCGTACTACAGCTATTCGCAGTTTCCGTGCTCACTTGAACTCGCTGTGCGGTGTTTTATTAATCTCATGTAATTTATTTCAGGATTAGGGCATAACCCATCTCTTTTGGGTACATTCGTGTTGACCGACTGAAAAGCACTAAACTCTTGTAACACTACAACTAAATACAGTGACAGAGTATCACAAATTTTCGTCTGCCATCAAACTCTAAAGCAGCAAAAGCACTGCACTACTAACTATCGTTAGTCTCTAATCGTTAAGGAATATCTTAACGGTTGTGGATTAAAAGTTATCCACAATTTTAACGATGAATTTTTAATCGTTGAAATTTTGAATCGTTATCCCAAGTCTGCGAGATGTGCATGTCTTCTAAATGATTTATTATCACATTGATCCTTCGTTCGCAGACCAGTTTGGCTCAGAATACCTGGCTATATCCAGAGTTTGAGTTCCGCTGTGCCATCAGTGAATCCAAGATCAGCGACTTTGGTAACTGCGGTGGTCGGCGCAGGCCACCAAGAGCCCGCTGATGAGCCAAACATGGTGCACGTACGGCGAAAGCTCGCAAAAGACACGGCAAAACCTAGAGGAATTGTTGAGTTTTAAGTTCTTGAAGTCCACCTCGTTGCGTAGTGGCTAGCACTCTTGGCTGTAACCGCGGAGGCCCGGGTTCGATTCTGCCAAGTAATTTAATGCTGGTCTGAGGACTGGAATGGGGGTAAACTCAGCCTCGTGAGGCAAAACAAAGAAGAGGCGGGTTCGATTCCCACCTCAGCCATCCTAGACGTGGTTTTCCTTGGTTTACCACTTCTACTCCAGGCGAATGCCGGGATGGTTCCTAACTGAGGGCCACAGCCACCTCCTTCCCAATCCTCATCTAAATTACAAATACACACACAGCCATCACAATAACACTGGTTATCAGGCAAATTCCTCTCACACACACACAAGTACACGGGGCTACATGACCACGATGTCGCAAATAGAGCCGGGTAAATTGGCTCTAGTTCCGATCGGTATCGTAAGTTGCCGAATGGCCAGTATCGTCCCCCACCAAGCTCACTCAAGGCCAGGTCTCTCCGCTGAATGAGAATCTTAAGTCTCGCTAATACCGGTACTGAGTGGGAACCTTAAGTCTCTATAATACCGGAACTCCTTTTTCTCGGCGTAATCGACAGTATCTATTTAAAGGGAAAAGTAGACTCTTTCAAGCCGCTGCACGTGTGAAATCAAAGCCCTCGGTTACTCCGGAATGTAAACCATTCGTCGTCAAATTTAAATCTGTATGAAGTGACCACTTACGACGACGAAGACCATATTGTATTGAGTTCGTTATTTTTATTTATTTTTACCATGACTTCTGACACTAAAGATGTGGTAAGAGAAAAATTAGCAGATGGAAGTCTGAAGTTATTATAAAAAGCAGTTACTGATCGAATGAGCGTCTAATGGATGAAATTTTAGGTAGGGTTATTATTATATAAACAAAATAAAGTGGAATTAATTTTCAGTCGCCTCCGTAGCGTAGCGGTCAGCGTGGTTAGCTGCCGCCCCGGAGGTCCTGGGTTCGAATCCCGGCTCTGCCACGAAATTTGAAAAGTGGTATGGGGACTGGAACGGGGTCTACTCAGTCTCGGGT
Source organism: Meconema thalassinum (assembly GCA_946902985.2). NCBI lineage: Eukaryota > Metazoa > Arthropoda > Insecta > Orthoptera > Tettigoniidae > Meconema > Meconema thalassinum. The sequence goes on along the minus strand of OX336389.2, from coordinate 1,305,305,195 downwards.
GGCCCAAATGAGTAGAGATGGTTCGATTCCCCCTCAGCCCTCCTTGAAGTGGTTTTCCGTGGTTTCCCACTTCGTCTTCGGGCAAATGCCAGGATGGTACCTAATGTAAGGCCACGGCCGCCTCCTTCCCTCTTCCTTGCCTATCCATCCTAACCTTCCAATCCCTTCCCTCATGAGGCCCCTGTTCGCTTTGCAGGTGAGGCCGCCTGGGCGAGGTGCTGATCCCATCTCACCAGTTGTATCCACTCCGACCAGATGTTCCCAGCTCTAGGACTCTGCCTGGAAAAGGCGGTAGGGGTGAGTTCCCTCGCTGAGTCCATGGGAGCCACCACCCTGGAGGGTAAACTCGATAAAAATAAAATATTTTTTATTTTTTTTATTTTTATTTAGTCAATTTACCCTCTAGGTTGGTGGTTCCCACGGACTCAGCGAGGGAACTTGCCACTACCGCCTCTATGGGCAGTTTCCTGGAGCTCGGAACATTGGTGGGGATGGATACAACTGGGGAGGTGGGATCAGCACTTCGCCCAGGCGGCCTCACCTGCAAAGCGAACAGGGGCCTCATGAGGGATGGGAAGGGATGGAAGATTGGGATGGATAGGCTAGGAAGAGGGAAGGAGGCGGTCGTGGCCTTACAGTAGGTACCATCCCGGCATTTTCCCGAAGACGAAGTGGGAAACCACGGAAAACCACTTCGAGAATGGCTGAGGTAGGAATCGAACCCCCTCTACTCATTTGGACCACCCGAGGCTGAGTAGACCCCGTTCCAGTCCTCATACCACTTTTCAAATTTCGTGGCAGATCCGGGAATCGAACCCAGGACCTCCGGGGCGGCAGTTAACCATGCAGACCGCTACGCTACGGAGGCGACTAAAAATAAAATAAAAAAGAATATAAAAATAAAAAATTCAAATCTTTATCATTTACTCCAGAAAAATATGAACAGATTATCCTAAGTTCTTGGCCTATTACATGAGGAAAGAGTTTTCACAAATTAAGGTGAGGGAAGAGTTTCCACAAATTAAGGTTTTATTATTATTATTATTATTATTATTATTATTATTACGGAGCCTCCGTGGCTTAGGCGGCAGCACGCCGGCCTCTCACCGCTGGGTCCGTGGTTCAAATCCCGGTCACTCCATGTGCGATCTGTGCTGGACAAAACGGAGGCAGACAGGTTTTTCTCCGGGTACTCCGGTTTTCCCTGTCACAATTTCATTCCAGCAACACTCTCCACTATCATTTCATTTCATCTGTCATTCATTTAATCATTGCCCCAGAGGAGTGCGTCAGGCCTCGGCAGCCGGCACAGTTATATCCTCGCCGCTAGTTGGGGGCTTCATTCATTCCATTCCTGACCCGGTCGGAGACTGGAAGCAGGCTGTGGATTTTCATTTCATTATTATTATTATTATTATTATTATTATTATTATTATTATTATTATTATTATTATTATTATTATTATTATTTATGTCCTCTCGTGTCCACCATCAACATATTCATAGCTTCTTGTGTTGTCACTGTGGTTGTTGTACCCAACCCTTTTAAATGACGAAATGAAAATTAATATAGGAATTCAGAAACGTTAGGCAAAATACTGTACCGGCACATCATTTGTCATCAGATAATTAAATTAATACATTTTCAAGTACTAAAAGCTCTGATTTTGTGCTTGAAAGTAATATCAGTTTGTGGCATGCGGTATATTATCATGCCAGTGCAAACACTTCACTGATTCGTCTATAAATGCCAAATATATGACAGTTTGAGTGACAAGAGTGCGACGGCAGTTGACTGAGATCTGCTCATTACCGTGGGAAAGTCACTTGGTCCGATACTCCACAGTCTCGTTCGATCACAAGGTAATGTTGATATCACTACCCAATGATGCAACGTGTGAGCACGTGCCTAAGGATGCGATTGAAATGGTGGCGACTCAAGCATATTTCAAAGCTATCATAACAAAATAAAAGAAATCAATCTTATTCTTGAATGTGAACATAGTTTTTATCATTTTAAATGATCTTGTCGACTTCGTCGTTACGCTGGGGTCTGGCGTTACGTTACGGTGACGGGACGAAATGTACCCAGATGCACTGAGGTGTGTGACGTCATAGTACCGCTTGGTGCATGTGTTCCCCGACATCTCTACTTCGTTAGTATTAGACAAAAATCCCCGATTCTTGGATGTCACGGGTAATCTCGAGAACCACTGGATGGATTTTGATGCGGTTTTCACCATTCTGTAAAGGATATCTAGAGGAAAGATTCTGTAGAAAATAATTTATGTATGATCAAAGGAAGCCAAGCAGTAACGATCTCAGTGAAAAAGGCGAAAACAAACTTGTTGTCCGTGTGCTTCTTAAGCTTACGCTGGGCAAACCGTTAAAAATATCAATATAGGCCTACAGTACTATGAGCGTAAGAATTGGTCAGCATAAAAAGTTCTACAAAAAAGTCCGCGAGAGTCAGTATGCCTTCCTTCGGAGGGGAAGTAAAGCCGGCGGTCCCATGTCATAGGTTTATGGCATGAAAAAGAACCTTCCACCAACTACACTTGTGTGAAGCCAACATTTGTAGGTTAGAATTGATAACGCTGTATTAGTTCCAACGTTCGCCGCCAGGTGCTGACTGCGATGCCATCTGTCAGCCAACTTCGCAAGCTAGGTTTCGTGGACGGCAGCATTTGGTAGCAAAAGTAGGAACAACTTGAAATTACTGTCTGCAGTCCTTACTAGAATTAAAACAGATAACACACACTAATACAGCTATCACAATTAACACCGATTATCAAACAAATTCTACACACTCCCAAAGTACACGGGGCTACATGACCGCGTTGTCGCAGCCCCTAAACTGAGGAACCAACGACTAAAGGCTGCTGTTCTGTGAGATGGTGTCGATCCTTCCTTCTCCTCTTCCTAAGAATTGTTGGTTTCTAATGTTGCTTGTGGATCCCCAAGTCTCAGCATTGCCTGCTGTCTGAGGAAGTTCCTACTCTTGATATTTCCCCACTTTTGATGGGACTGCAAGTCGAGCATTGAGACTTCACAGCTTCCTGTATTCACTGTCTTATAGTTAATATCGCGTAGATTAGTGTTCATGCAAGCAAGGCTTTCAACTGACCTTGCTGATATAATCTGTCGCTGAAGATGGAGAAATGAACCAAGTTGAAGGAAGCATGTATCAGAGGAGGAGATATAGATTACCGATGTTTTAGTTGTTATTATTAGGGCTCGGATTTTTAGTTGCTAAAAATCGGGAAAATATTTATTTTTTATGTATTAAAAATACCTGAAATATGTGACAAAGAAACAAAAATATTTAATTATAATTTAGTTTATTAATGTGAATATAAACAATATACAGTACTCTCACAGTCTCACTGACTGCTGAAGCATTACAATACACAACGAGATACATCTTCAGGTTGTCCATCACAAATGACCGACGATTATCGCGAAACACTTATCTGAAGCCGCGAAACTGCGGCAATATGTTTCTTGCCCTTGAGGTGTTGTGTAACTTGAGATCGCTGTTCAGCCTTGATTGCTTTCCGACATTGTTGGCAGAACAGAACGCTCCCATCAGAAGTAAAATTATCTTTAAATTCTGCAACAGACGATAACTTGTAGTTGTTTTTACTTTAGGTATCGTAGAACTGCCTTACACTTCACAGTGACAGTAATGAACTGCATGTGAGTGACACTGGTTCCAGGTAACTGGGGGAAGGGGAGGTCTAGCACGTGGTGCAATATGGCTATAGACAAGGAAATCCCCGGCCTCCACAGTGAGTGGCACGGGGCGACAAGTTAAGAATAACCCAGTTGCAAGCTGACGTATGCTCGGCATGAAGATTATATAGCTCACAGGTTCTTCCCCGATGAAGTAACACAGAGCAAAAATGCAATGAACAGAAAGATCTAGCATACTGATTTTAAAAATGTAATTATTATGTCTTTTTATGTGCTAATAAGTGAAAAGCATGAATTTATGTATTTATAGAAAAAACTTCTTAAAATATGTGTTTACAAAAAAACATATTTATTTACCTAAAGATCCGAGCCCTAGTTATTATAAATAACATTGAGATCTAAGAGTGGAGTGGCTGCGCACGTGCAGACAGACTTCTGATATCAAGTTATTGCTTATGACTCCTCTCTCTCTGCTGCTGTTCCGATAAGCGATAGAGGAATAACCTCCAATGATTCATACCTTGAGCGTAGAAGTGGAAACAATTGAAGAAAAAAAAAGGGGGGGGGGATAGTGATGAATGACACGTTTTCCCCATTTTCATTGTTCTGAGAGCTTTGGATTTTAAAATTTGGGACACATTATTGTCCAAGCCAGGCATATTGGTTTACAATACTTGCTACGAAAATGTTTATGCAGGTTCTAACAATGCATATACATTGATTCATACATTTTTGTTACACAACAATGGAAAACATAACAGTAACCTTTCGATGCGTAGACTTAAGCGGGAATAAAGATGAATGTACGTACATCAAAATCTGAATTCTAGGTATTTTGAAACCAAATACTAACACAGACTCGACGAGTGTCCTTAAATGTCTGGAAATTTGTATGCATTGTAACACTATATATCAGGACCTGGGAGGAGAAAGGGCGAATAGTGTAGGTAATCTTATTGCTGATTCGCCCTTTCTCCTCCCAGCTGAAAGGGCGAATACTGTATCTAATCTTATTGCTGATTCGCCCTGTCTCCTCCCAGCTGAAAGGGCGAATAGTGTATGTAGTCTTATTGCAGATTCACCCTGTCTCCTCCAAGCTGGTAAGGGTGAATATTGTATGTAGGCTAATTCTATTGCAGATTCGCCTTTTCACATCCCAGCTGAAAGGGCGACTATAGTATGTAATCTAATTGCAGATGTGTATAAGAAGGGGATATTCCTCCTCTTGCAGTCCCGACGAAGTCCTCTTTCTTGCCTCTGTGATAACGAGGGAACGGTTGTAACTTCAAGAAGGCATGACGACGATGTGGATGGCGTTGTTAATTCATTTTGTCTGATACCTGTGTTACAATGATGACTGTAGCAGCAAGTGTTGAACTGGTGGCGTCTCTAAAAACCAGAGTAGTTAAAAGGGACGTAAAACCAATAATATTATTATGTTGAACTGGTGGCCGTACTGAATATGTAAGTAAGTGAACCTCGCTGATATGCGCCAAGTAATCTGCGTGTCAGGTGTTCCGAGATCATTCTTGTCTCACACGTTTCAAGAATTTTTTTAAATCGCTTATCCTCTAAGCTCGGCTTCACACACGGACTCTACGAGGGATCATTCCTCTACCGTCGCAAGGACTGTGTCACACTTTGACAGGAGATACGACTGGGGATGTTGCCAAGCCGATCGCCCAAGCGACCGCTAAATTGAGTCTAATTAAGAAAGGGTCAGGGGAGGTATTTTGGAAGGAAGTTGGCAGTGGACCTGTTGAAAGGAACCGTACCGGCATTTGCCTGGTGGCGAAAATGGGATTCAAGAAAATGGAATGAATTCCACGTTGAACACCCTGTTGCAAACAAATGCAAATGCTGACACTACAGAATGGTGTCACTTTTAGCACCATAGAGTTACATACAAAGTTGTCTTCGCCGTTATCGTTCCACTTCAACAATGGCCAGCAAAAACAACACTCGCAATCTTTAATTGGAACGCAAATGGACCTAAGTATAAAAGATTTATTGATTCCTTATCGCGGTTTAGTACTGATGTCTGTGTTAGTGTAACCATATCACGACAAATGAACTATTCGTAGTAGGCGGTTATTCGATATGTTGACCACCACATCGCGCAGTTGCTTACATCCTTGGTTGTCACCCCCTGAGGCCCGGGTTCGATTCCAGGCTCTGCCAAAAAAATAAAATCTATTTTGAGGAGTGGAACGGTGTACACTGTCTCAACCTCGTGTGGCGGAACTGAGAAGAGGTGAGTTCGTTTCTCACCTCAGCCATCCTGGAAGTGGTTTTTCGTGGTTTCCCAATTCTACTCCAGGCCAACGCAGGGATGGTTCCTAACTTAATCTCATGGCCGCATCCTTCCTAATCTTCACCTAAATTACCAATTCACAATCTGATACAGCCATCACAATAACAAAGGTTATCAGGTAAAATTACACACAGACACCCAAGTACACGAGACTAAATAATGACCACGATGTCCAAGCCACTCAAATGAAACAACTATCTTGAAATGAATGTTCTCTCTGGTGTTTCCGCTATGCATTAGACACAGCCCAGCAGGACAATTAATTTGCTTACGACTGATGTATAATAATAATAATAATTATTATTATTATTATTATTATTATTAGTATTATTATTATCAGCGACTTCGGTGGCGAAGTCAGTATAATGCTGAACTGCTATGTCCAAAATCGCGGGTTCAAACCCGGCCGAAGTCGTCCGATTTTTAAGAGCGTTAAAATCTTTCAGTATGCCCCTTTTTGGAGGGAAAGTAAAGCCGGCTGTAATGGCATGAAAAAGAACCCACCACTACAATTGGTAGAGTGTAGCTAAATTTGTAGGTTCTTTTGGCTGGAAACGCTCTATCAAGTTCCAACGTTCACCACTGGGTGTCAGTGACGTCTGGTATCCAAACTTGGAACTAATTGAAATTGAAATTGCCCAGTTTAATTCATCTTCATTCATTCATTTCATCTCATCCACATTCGACGGTAGGGGTCTGCGCTGCGCGGTCGGTAGAGGCGCTGAGCTTCAAACGAATGAGAGTAGGTTCGATCTCCACCGAGGTAGTGGACTTTAGAAACAAAACTACCACTTTGGGAAACGCAAATAGCCCTGGGGTTCACCCAGCCTACACCAGAAATGAGTACCAGGGTAATTCCTGGTAGCAAAGACGGCCGGGCGTGGAGCTGACAACTCCATCCCATCTAGTGACGATGTCACAAAATGTGGAAGCCTCTACCTTCCACTACTCCCAGGGCCTCCATGGCCTGTACGGAGTTGGCTTTGCTTTTACATGCAACAGTACTTGTAGCTCACCCCATGGGCATCCGCATAGAAGCAGCTACAAATTTTGGTGAGCCGAACATGTCCTCGGACACTCCCGGCACTAAAAGCCATACACTAAATAGAAAATGTGTTATTATTATTAGTATTATTTTTTATTATTATTATATGTTGGCCCCGCAGCGTAGTGTATATAGGAGTATCTGGGTTTGATTCCCGGGTCCGCCATTAATTTGAAATCTAATGAGAAAGCTGAATCGGGATGCACTCAGACTTGTGAGGAGAATTGGGTAGCCGCTTGATATGAGAAGTACCACTCAATTGCCCAAATATAAAGTAATGCGTCCGAGGGTGACGTTGTACCGGCCACGCTAACCCCATAATCCGTAGGCTGTGAGCTGGGCTGCAGTCGTCCTTGGATACACTTGGTCTTCTGGGCCCAATCGCGGGAATAAGGTTAAGAAAGCGAAGATTGTATTTTTTACGTGAACTTTAATCTCGCGATCATAAACCGCCGGATGTTCTGGACGTGGAATCTGAGCTAACGGCTGTGAAATTTCATCTCGAAGGGTTAGGGTGAATTTCTTTAAATTAGGATATTATTATTATTACCAACAACGGTATCTACGCTCACTAACGCGCAGCACTAGGCCATGGGGCTAAGCTCCCTGTGTACTCGGTAGACATGGGTTCGAGCCCCACCGTCGGGGTCCTTGAAATGGCCTTCCATGGATATCCATTGCCAACTCCAGGAAAATGCTGGGACGGTACCTTCTGACAGGCCACGGCCGCTTCCTTCCACATCCATGCCCAGTTTCATTCATCTTCATTCATTTCACCTCTCATTAACTCCTCTCATAAGGTTGGCATCAGGAAGGGCATCCGGCCGTAAAAACCATCCTCAAGGAAAACTTTCATCGCATCTCATCCCGACCACGTTGGAAGACAGTAATAATAAGGGGTAGACATACACTTATTATTATTATCATTATTACTTATTATTATTATTATCATCATTATTACTTTTTATTATTATTATTATGATTAGTATTATTAATATTAGTCTATTATTATTGTTATTATTATTATTATTATTATTATTATTATTATTATTATTATTATCATCATTATTACTTTTTATAATTATTATTATGACTATTATTATTAATATTAGTCTATTATTATTGTTATTATTATTATAATATTATAATACCAAAATATATGAAATACACAATTATTAAACCAATATATAAGAATGGCGATCACTTAGACTTTGGCAACTACAGACCAATATGCATTTTATCAATCCTACACAAAATAATGGAAAAATGCTTGGATAAGAGATTGAAGAATTTCCTAAATAAATATGATATTTTAAAGGGACACCTATACGGTTTTAGGAAGGGAAAAAGTACTGAACTACTCCTGGCTGAATTTGGCAATGTAATAAATAATGCCTTAAATAAGAACAATCATATAATGGTACTCTTTCTTGACTTTTCTAAAGCATTTGACACAATAAACCACAATAAACTACTTGCTAAATTACACGATATTGGAATAAGAGGCACGACTTACAAACTATTTGAAAGCTATCTGAAAAACAGGGAAATGGCAGTTATGGTCAATAACACTATCAGTGACGCAGTAGAAGGAACACGGGGTATCCCTCAAGGCAGTACTATTTCACCTACACTATATAACCTGTTCGTAAACGACATGAATGAAACCATTAAACACAGTAAAATATTTATCTATGCTGATGACACCACTATATATACCATACATTAAGACTCTAAAACAGCTTTTGATAGACTTCAAGAAGACTTCAATAACATCACAAGATGGTGTCATGACAATAATTTGTATATAATTACAACCAAATCTAAAATAATGCACATCAGAGTTGATCACTTCACACAAGAAAAATACAAACTAACGCACCACAGCATATCATGCATACACCAAAACATCCTGGCAGGTTGCAAATGTAACACCTTCATAAATAGTACTTCGACACAAAAATACCTAGGAATTACCCGTGATGAACACTTTAAAATGAATACACACACAGTAAACATAATAAAAAACCTAAGAGCAAACCTCTACACCTTCTACAATCTCCGATTTTATGTAGATAGGAAAACTTACAAAACAATTTATAGTGCTCTGATTGAAAGCAAATTAAGATATGCTATAGCAGCTTGGGGAAATCAAAACACAACTTTAATTAATAATCTTCAAGATAGCCAAAACGGGTTCTTTAAATATTTCACTGATATCCCTTATTTTAATATTAAAGAGTTGTTCCAAATTACTGTACTGAATCTCTACTACCATGATCCAAGATTCAGGCATAAGGTCTCTCACAACATACAAACAAGAGCCATAACAAGTACTTAATATGTAAAACCCTTATGTATAAATAGCTATGGTTTCAAGAGACTAGATTATATTATACCATCACTACTTAATGAACTACCACCTGGTTTGACGAATATTAACAGCAAACAACTAGCTATAAGTCGCATTAAAAAATATTACTTAACCAAACATTAACTCATAACATAAATTTAATAATATAACTACCATAGCGTAACTTTTTGTGTCTTTAATTATTTACATTAATACTTTATCATTATCATAACAAACAAAAAATTGCATGCACTCTTGTATTGAAATATAATCCATATATATGTTGTAAATAATAATTAATATGTCTCACAGATAATCTGTACTGTCATCAGATTCGTGAGACATATCACAATAATGTAACATAAATAGTATTTAATAAATAAATTAAATTAAATTATTATTATTATTATTATTATTATTATTATTATTATTATTATTATTATTATTATTATTATTATTTGGGCCATTTAAAGGATAATTTCCCCGATGTTCACTGCCACAGTGAACCAGTCGGTGGTCTTCACGAGGGACATTTCCAGTCGCCTTCCCCGGCCTTAACATAATTGGACCTTTGCCGTTCAATTTTGAATGAGTATGTTACGTCAACACCAGGCAATACACTAAAGGCTCCCAAGGTAGCGATGACGTGCAAAGTCTGCTTGAGGGATGCCAAATCTGTACTACGGTAGACAACGTGGGCTCATTTTATGTGCTTATTTGTGTTTTTTTTTGCTGCAAGATTCCATTATTATTATTTTCCTTACATTAATTATTGTTGCATTATTGTTGTTGATTCATTTTGGGGATTGACGACATCGTGGACATGTAGCCCCGTGTACTTAAGTGTATGTGGAATCTGTCTGACAACCTGTGTCATTGTGATGGCTGTACTAGTGTATTATTTTTTAATTAAGGCAAGGATCCTGGTAGGAGGCTGTCGTGCCTTTAGTTTAGGTACCATTACGTCATTAGCCTGGAATAGAAGTGGGAAACCATGGAAAATCATGTCTAGGATGACTGAGGTAGGAATCGTACCCACCTTTTCGCAGTTTTGCCTCACGAGGCTGAGAGTACCCCGTTCCAGCCCTCAGACGAGAATTAAATTTCTTGACAAAGCCGGAGATTGAACCCGGGCCTCCGCGGCTACAGCCAAGAATGCTACCCATGTTTTATTTGAAGTGGTTGGACGTCGTGATCTTGTAGCCTCGTGTACTTGGGTGTTTGTAGAATTTGTTTGATAACCTGTATTATTGTGGTGTCTATAGTAGTGTGTGTATTTGTAATTCAAATAAGGATTTGTAAGGAGGGGCCCGTGGCCTCAAGTTAGGAACCATCCCGACATTTGCCTAGAGTTGAAGTGGGAAACCACGGAAAACCACTTCCAGGATGGCTGGGGTGGTAATCGAACACACGTCATGTTTGCCTCACGAGGCTGAGTGTAACTCCGTTCCAGCCTTCAGACCAGAATTCAATTTCTTGGCAGAGCTGAGAATCGAACCCGGACCTCAAGTATGCTTGTCGCTACAACACTAGGTGGTCTCGTAAGGAGAGATTAGAATGGGAGTGTCGCAGCCGACATTGGATATCAGTTTCTGTTCGTTGTTGTCTATGAACCGATTCACAATCAGTCCACTCCCCTTTCATTAAGAAGATAACTCTTTATGGAAGGCATTGCTCCAATATAATTGTTATTGTTTCAAATGATTGTCTGCTGCTGATATGTGAATTCCTTGACGTAACAACTTGGTTAACGGAAGGTCTTCAAATGATCCAGGCGCATGACAAACGGGCTGCTCATTCCCTCGCCAATTAATGGGCTTACAGGCAATTTTTCTCAAGTCATCAAGCCGCATTTAAAACAAATTAAATTAGATAAACGATATAACTGAATGACCGACCGCTGTAGCTACGCTCGCTAAGACGCAGACATAGGCCACGCGACCAAGCAATCTGCGGGCTTGGTAGACGAGCGGGTTCGAACCCCCCACTGCCGGCCGCCCTTGAAATGGTTTTCCTTGCTTCCCATTTTCAATAAAAGGCGAATAGCCTGCTTGGGCGGTATCCACTAATAGACCGCATCCTTCCAACTCGCCCAGATGCATTTCTCTTCAGTCATTTCATCTCTCACTTCTGTTGTTGTTGATTCCTTTAGGGACTTTGCGACATCATGGTCATATAGCCCTGTGTACTTGGGTACTTGGATGTGTGTAGAATTTGTGTGATAGCCAGTGTCACTCACAGTGATGTCTTTACTAGTATGTGTTGCCTATTTGTAATTGAGGTAGTTTTATCATTTTAAATTATCTTGTCGACTTCGTCGTTACGCTGGGGTCTGGCGTTACGTTACGGCGACGGGACGAAATGTACCCAGATGCACTGAGGTGTGTGACGTCGTAGTACTGCTTGGTGCACGTGTTCCCCGACAATCTCTACTTCGTTACTATAAGACAAAAATCCCCGATTCTTGGATGTCACGGGTAATCTCGAGAATCACTGGATGGATTTTGATGCGGTTTTCACCATTCTGTAAAGGATATCTCAAGGAAAGATTCTGCAGAAAATAATTTATGTATGATCAAAGGAAGCCAAGCAGTAACGATTTCAGTGAAAAAGTCGAAAACAAACTTGGTGTCCGTGCGCTTCTTAAGCTTACGCTGGGCAAACCGTTAAAAATATCAATATACTATGAGCGTAAGAATTGGTCAGCATGAAAAGTTCTACGAAAAAGTCCGCGAGAGCATATCTCTATCTTCAATACATTCATTCATTCATTCATTCATTCATTTATTTGCAATGGGGGGTGTGTCCCCCGGTGGCAAATTGGATATACATAACAAATAAATAATTATACATAACAATTCAATAACAATTATACAACAATTAAACTGGAGTATTTACACAAATAGTCAGTCTTTTCTTAAACACACCTATATGTTTGGGAAAAGGCTCTAAGACTGCGGCAGGTAGAGAGTTCCTGTTATCAATGGCACGGTTTACAAAAGAATATTTACCATAATTTGTTCGCTGTGGTCGGCGCTTAACTTTGAAAGGATGATCGCTCCTACCCCTGTAAGTGGGCTTTCCCAATCGTTTGCTAAGCTCACCCCATGCTGGTTGATTTGTATACGTGTTGTACATAGCGCAGAGTCTAGATTTCATCCTCCTAGCCTCCAGTGATTCCCACCCAAGTTTCTTTAACATCCGGCTCACACTGCTCCTGGGATTAAAGTCACTGAGCACAAATCTAGCGGCCTTTCTTTGTACCATTTCCAACTCATTTATGAGCCCTACTTGATATGGATCCCAAACCGCGAGGCATATTCCAGAATAGGTCTTACAAGTGACAAATAGCCTAATTCTTTAGCAGAGGTACTACTTCCTTTTAATACCCTCATTACAAAGTGCAGGGATTTGTAAGCTTTAGAAACTACACATCCTACATGACTACTCCATTTCATATCATTCCTTACGCGAACGCCCAAATATTTGCAAGAATCTTCTTCTACAAGTATTTCCGAGCCAATGTTATATTGAAAATCCTGCCTTCGCACTTTCCCTATTTTTAAGAGACTACATTTTCATGTGTTTATTTTCATTTTATTTACAATCGCCCACTTATCGACCAGGTTCAGGTCCTCTTGAAGCACTGCGTTGTCTTGTGAGTCATGTATCTTTCGATATATTACACAATCATCCGCAAACAATCGACAGTCACTGAGAATCCCATTTGGTAAGTCATTTATAAACGCCAAAAATAACAAAGTTCCGATTACGCTGCCCTGAGGGATACCCGACGATACGGTAATTTCATCCGAGAATATGCCTTCGACTTTCACTTGCTGTGAACGACCCGTCAAAAATTCTTGGATCCATAAAATTACTCTTCTATCAATCTTAGTCGAAGCTAATTTATGGAGTAGCATGTCATGCGGCACGACATCAAATGCCTTCACAAAATCTATAACTACGGCGTCGACTGAAACTCCATGATCTAACGATTCGCTAATGTCTTGAAAAAGTGATAGCATCTGGCTCTCGCATGAGCCAACTTTCCGAAATCCATGTTGCCTATCATTAAACCATGATAATGTTTCCCACTGTTCCCTGAAGTAGTCGCAAATGAGATGCACCATCTGTTTACAAACGATGGACGTAAGGCTAACCGGCCTGTAGTTGCCCAATTCAAGTCTGCTCCCTCCCTTAAATATTGGGACTACCGTAGCTCTTTTCCAGTCATCTGGGATTTGCGCATTGTTTATAGACACATTAAACATCACCTCCAAGTATCGTGCCACGGCCCCACCTCCTAGTTTAAGTACTTCACTAACAATATTATCAGGACCCTTTGATACATTGAAACGTAGTTTTTGTATTAGCTTTACAATTGCTGACTGGTTTATTTGGAACAGGGGAGCCCCTGATTTGTCGTTATGGTCCAACACACAGCTATTGGATTTATTGAACACACTACCGTAAAAGACATTTAATTCATTAGCAATGGATGTTTCTCAGTAATTAATTTACCGTCACCGGATATTATCATCGACAAATTATTTGAATTTCCCTTTCTTCTCCTAACATAACTGAAAAAAAAAATCCACCCATCACCTCCCGAACCAAGTAAACCTTGCATATAACTGTCATGAGCAGCCCTCTTTTTTAAGACGAGCTCTCTTGATAAGGACTTAAATTTCAACATATACAGTACTTGTCACTATAATGTCTTTTATTGTATAATTTCCTAATTTTCCGTTTTAGACTCCTAATTTCTCGTGTGTAATACTCAGGATCTGGGTTTTGTTTCAGCAATTTAAATGGGACAAATTTATCAACAGCGCTATTTAAAATTTTCAAAAAGTTAGTCCACAGGATATTAATGTGATTTCCTTCCGATGCCCATCCTACAAATAGCTCATTCAAATACCCATGAAACTTGCCCTGACCCGCCCTGCGATACTGGAATATGATCTTTTTTGCTACATCAGAGCCCAGTTTTGTTATGCCACCATATCTAATATTTAATTCAACCCCTGAATGGTCACTAATTCTTGGTACTTTCAGACAGTTAATATACAGCTCTACAGGCCTTACGAGATAAACATCTAAGGTATTATTGTTTCTAGTTGGGAAGTCAACTACTTGGGAAAATCCCCCCTCCCGTAAGAATTTATTTGCAGCGCTCTGAGCCTGACCACAGCTAGTTGACTCACCAGACCAGTCTACTTTGGGGAGGTTTAAATCTCCAGCAATTATTATGCTCTTTTTCATAGCATTACCCATACAAGTTTTATCGTACAGTGTTTCGAGGAGAGAAAAGTTATCTTTCGGTGCTCTATACGCCCCTATCACCTGAAGAGGGAATTTATTTCCCTTATCCGAAATTTGTACACATAACATTTCATGATCCATATCAGCCCACTTTAAGAAACTAGCTATATTTTTGCGCACACAAATAGATAGCCCACCACCTCGCTTCCCCCGATCCCTTCTGTACATTTCGTAGGTCCCTTGAATTATTTCGCTACTATTTATGTCCTCATATAACCAAGATTCAGTTGCAATGACAATGTCCGGAGAATACGTCTCTACAAGATTCCAAAATTCAATTAATTTATTCCCTAAACTCTGACAATTAACCTGCAGTAATCTTAGAGTCTTGCCTCCGCAGCAAATATCTCGAAGTAGCTCCTTCTGTTCCCATCGGCTGGCAACCTCTGGACCTGCTCCTCCTCACAAAAGCCGGCACGAACCGATGACCCTGTCATGTAGGCTCCCTAGGTTGAAAGCGCCCCGTCGATTTAGAAGCAGCCCGTCTCGGGCGAAGTCACGGCCACCAAACCAGCAGTCAGCTTCTACGTACACTAATCCCAGTTGTGCACATACCCAGTCCATGCGTTCATTTACAGTCTTAACTCGCCTTAACGGAACATCTCCCCGCCGAACAATGCCGCTCATTATAATTTTTGCATTTCTAAACTTGCTTTTTGCTTTTCTGCCTAGTTCGTAGAGCTCCCCCATGATGTAATCAGCTGTAGCGCTCTTCTTCAAATCGTTCGTCCCAACATGGAGCAACAACACTTTAACTTTGTCACAGTCCTCTACATTTGCTTCTTCCACTTGTTGGGCAAGCTGGTCAATTTTAATCCCCGGATAACACCGCACTTTCGCACCTGATTTCCTCGAGATATTCGCACTCCATCGTATCATAGAATCACCCATTATGATAACGTCATCCTCAGTTTGCTCCTGCACGCCCTCTTCCACACTGATCCCAGTAGAAAGCCGTTCAGTCACATCCTTCACCTTTTCCTCTGATTGACGAAGCTTTGCTCTAAGTTCCTGTATTATTTGATCCCTTGCTTTGATTTGCACCCTCAAACAGTCCGGCGTATCACATACTTTACAAAACCAATTTCCGACATCACAATCCTCTTCTTGACCTTAATACAGCCGAAGTGAAACCATTTCCCACATAGTCCACACTCAACACCATTCTTCAAGGTTTTACAGCACGTCGAACACTTTAAAGCTGCCACTGGATCATTTGCCTGATTCACATTTGGAGTAACAGGCCCTGGATTCACTTCCACTCCACCAATAACTAGCAATGCAGCTATCACTAGGGCTATGAACCACAAATTGCTAGGTCCCGTACGCACACACAAACACCGGAAATCCCGACTACCCTTCGCATACCACAGTCCGATCCTCGCGCGATAACACTACAGAGAGCAACCCATTTCAGCACACCTGAGAGCTCGGGAAAAACACGACCTTTCGCTTTGACTGCAAAACATCGCCCACTATAAGTGTTTTTAGACTGGATGGAAGGGGCACGTCCCCGCGCGCTCTGGTGAGCGTGACGGCATCCCGCGCGCTTGACCTTGCTTTGCCCTTGGTTTGCACTTGCCGTTCGCGAGTAATTTGAAACAAGGTAAAGTATTATGAAGCAAGATAAGTATTATGCAGATAATTTTCTAACATGGCAAGAGTCTTTGGCTTCGAGCGAAGCCTTCAGCCTTTCTAGCATTTTTCAGCATTTGTAGCATTTAAAATGATACAAAGTCTAGTCTTTCAGACTGACTGTCACTTTATTTGATATGGCCGACGACTAGAGAATAGTATTCGAACCGGTAGGAGCGTTTTAGATAGAGTGTGCCAAGTATCCAACGCAAAAGTTCTCACTCTGTATCTTTGTCATATTTTCTACGCTAATAGGGGTGCCTCCGTGGATGAATTGGTAACGCGTTGGAATCGTGAATGAAAGTATTGGGGTTCGATACTTGATAGGGGAAGTATGATAGAATTTGATTTCATTATGTTTTATAGTTTGTGTCGACCGCTTTACCAATATCATACTACAAAAATGATACGACAGAACACAGTTGCATCACAGGGGCACTAGTAGACTAATATAGTGAGTGCATGATTTCTCGGGTTCCATTCCTTGAAAGTTACATAGTGCTCGAATGTGGCATTACACGAAAATAATCTCAATATATACACAAGTCAAATCATCCCCTGGCACTATACAGCCCATGACGAGCTAAAGCCGACCAAGCGACCGCTGCCCAGCCATTCGGCCTGCAGATATTGAGGTGACGCGTGATCAGCACGTCGGGTCCCCTCGGCCGTTAATCTTGGTTTTCGTGATCGGGGTGCTGTCTCACTGTCAGACAGCTACTCAATTGTCCTCACGAGGCTGAGTGCACCCCGTTCCAACCCTCATGTCAGTTTTAAAATCCCTGACGGAGCCGGGGATCATCAAATAGAATTTTCTTTTGCTGAAATTTGATGACCAAATAATACTGAGGGATATCATAAGACGTGCAAGCAGTGGTGGCGTCAGGGGTGTGCAAAGTGTGAGAGCCCCACGCCTCCTAGGGCCCCGCAAAAGGTTACTGACAACCGACGATTTACAACCTCTTAAAATAAATCAATAAATAAATAAATAATCAAAAAAATAATAAATAATAATAATAATGTTACGGCTGTGAGTTTGTTTCATCGCTCGCCGCATGAGTCACAACTGCCCCCGGGCTGGGCTGTGCTCTGCCTCAGTGTATTGCATGCGCCTTATGCAACAGGACTACTAGGACAAGGGGATGGTCCAGAATATTCGTGACTCAGCCAGCGATGGAAACCTCGAGAAGCCGTGAACCCTGGATGGGTCTAGAAGCATTTATTGAGTCACCGGCCTGCTATATAAGAGCGACCTGTCAAGCAGTGCGGGTGGGTTTTTACGAGCTAGTGCGAGCGTTTATCCTGAGCGACAGAAGTGTGGTGACTTGCGAAACCCCTAGTGAAGCCGATTCTCTTGACAGTGAGGGAGTGAGAAGCATACAGGGGTCTCCCTGTGTTTTGAGCGAGTGTGATTTCACTGCGCGACAGAGGTATTGTGAGGAAGTGCCGTGCGAGTTACTAAATCCAGTGACATTGTTTCCCAGCTCGTGAACAGCGAAGCAGCGTGTAGCAGGATATCGTCAGTAACTGTAGTTTGTGTACATAAGGAAGCGGTGCAGGTATTCCACGGGTCTCATTAGTGGAGAATTAGCTGCAAGACTAAGTGAAAGGGGCAAGAGCGCTCAAGGGAGAGACTTGAGGAAACTGGAGTAAGGTTCTAATTGATTGTATTTGCTGATTGAGTGGTGTATCTTTCTGGCCGCAATAAAGTTAATTATTTCTTTAAAGGAACAATCTGTGTTGTGCTTCAACCCACCGTAATCCAGTTAACAAAAGTGCCACTAGGGGGGGTGGCACGTAACAACTGGTGTCAGAAGCCGGATTACAAACACAAGCACAACACCTGACGGTCCTGGTTTCAAAACCCGAGCAGGTCATTTTTTAAAATTTTCCTGTGAGTGCATGCCCTTTACAAGACAAACATCTAAAATGGAAGCGCAATTTGCAGCATTGCTAGAAAAGTTAAGTGGCATGGAAGCCAAATGGAAGACGGCCAGAAGAAGATGGAGGACGGCCAGAAGAAGATGGAGGACGGCCAGAAGAAGTTAGCCGAGGACCTAACTGCCAAACTAGAAGACGGCCAGAAGAAGTTAGCCGAGGACCTAACTGCCAAACTAGAAGACGGCCAGAAGAAGATGGAAGACGGTCAAAATAAGCTAGCGGGGGACCTGAAGAGGATAGAGGACGGCCAGAAGAAGATGGAAGACGGTCAGAGTAAGTTGACACAGGACCTGAAGAAATTAGAACTGGGTCTGCATGAGGAAGTCACGGCAGTGGAAAAGAAGTTCGACGCCTTACAAGTGGAAGTTGCCGAGCTGCGCCGACGCCCGCTGATGGGGGTGGAGGAGAAATTCATCGCCTTACAAGAGGAAGTTGCCGAACTGCGCCAACGCCCACTGACGGGGGTGGAAGAGAAATTCAACGCTTTACAAAAGGAAATTGCTGAGCTGAGCCAACGCCCGCCGACGGGGATGGAAGCGAGATTCAACGCTCTTCAAGAGGAAGTTGCCGAGCTGCGCCGACGCCCGCCCACAGGCACACCGGGAATATCAGGAGCGGGACAGAGCAGAATGATGCCCCCAACCTTCGACGGAAAGGTCCCGTGGAGCACCTATTTACGTCAGTTCGAGGCAGCCTGTTCCATAAACAACTGGAACAGCACGGAAAAAGCTACAGCTCTCATTGTAGCGCTGAGAGGGGACGCCCTTAACGTCCTTCAGGCCATCTCGACTGGATCCCAGGACTACGTTGCACTAATCGCCCATATGGAGTCCCGATATGGAGATAGCCATCTGCAGCAGGCCTACCAGATGCAGCTCCGGACCCGGGTACAAAAGAACGCGGAAACCCTGCAAGAGTTCGAGATGGACATCGCACACCTCGTAAGGCTCGCCTACCCAACAGCGCCGGCCGACTTTCTGGAACAGATAGCAATGCAAACCTTCAGCGAGGGGCTACGGGACTAGGACACTGAACAGGCGCTGCGACTCGCGCGCAATAAGACCCTGGCAGATGCACTGAGCCACGCACTTGAGTTCGAGACGGCAAAACAGGCATCTAGAATGCACGCGCGGGTGCGTCAAGTGGACGTCGACGAACCAGCAAAAACCAACGAGACCAAGCCCCTGGCCGACGAATTGATGGAGGCGCTAAGCCGTTTCTTCAAGAGTCGCAGTACCACCAACAAAAACGTAGCCGAAGGACATCCGGAGAGGCGGCCCGGAAGAGGACTACCAACCTGCTGGACCTGCCGTAAGAGAGGCCACCTGAGCAAGGACTGCGGTGATCACCGCCGCCAAGGGTTTCCGTCGGGACAGTCAGTCGTAGGGAAACCGCGCGGCCCAGGAAAGCAAGTATCAGCCAGCCTTGGGGGGCAAAGGTTGGCTTGTGACAGTCGTCAAGCCCCGGCAGTCCAAGTTCGTGTGACGCAGTTACGGAGGGATAATAGCAGCCTGATGGTCGAAGGAGTCGTCAACGGAGAGAGCTGGCGCATGCTAATCGACACGGGGGCATCGAGGACCATCGTCAGTCCCACCGTGATCCCGAAGTGGAGAGTGCAACTCACACAAAGGAACCTCCAGCTAATAACCGCGACCGGAGAGACCGCACCGGTACATGGCGAAGTATCACTGGAGTTCGTCATTGGTCGACGGGTGATAAAGCACCCAGTGTTTGTGGCTGACGTATCAAATGAAGTGATCATCGGACTGGACTTCCTGGACCAGAACAACATCATCCTGGATCTGAGTACCAACACTCTGCATTTCGGAGGTGAGGAACTTGCTTTGCAACCAGCACACGAGGCCGTCGCCGCACGACGAGTAAGGCTGAGAGAGGACGTCATCGTTCCCGCCAGGACGGAAGTCAGCGCTGCCGTAATTGTCGACGGAACAGCTGAGGGGGTGGCGGCTGTCATCGAGCCAAAATATGAGGACATCCAGACAAAAGGATTGCTAGTTGCCAAGACTCTCATCAACACGACGTCTCGGCCGTACGTCCGCCTGTCCAACCTGAACGACTACGATATTACGGTTCACCGGGACACCAACCTAGGAGTCTGCGAGCCCGTTACCTGGATTGCCCGCATCACAGACACGACGGACGGACACCTGCAGACGGACAACCGAAGAAGACGCGCCCTGCCAGAAGAACTACAGAAGCTGTGCCAAGGATCCCAGGACCATTTAGACGAGGAACAATCACGCCAACTTCGGGACCTGCTACGCGAATTCCAGGATGTCTTCTCCGTGGGGAGCAAAGACTTCGGCAGGACAAGCTTGGTCCAGCACAGAATCGACGTTGGGGACAGCGCACCGATTAGGGCCCCATTCCGACGTGTCCCGCTCGCCAAGCAAGCCGAAGTCGACCGGATGGTAGAAGAGATGAAGGAGCAAGGAGTGATCGAGCCATCACATAGTCCTTGGAGTTCTCCGGTCGTGCTAGTGAAGAAGAAGGACGGTTCCACCAGGTTCTGCGTGGATTATAGGCGGGTGAATGACGTCACGAAAAAGGACAGCTACCCTCTACCCCGGATCGACGACATCCTGGACACCATATCAGGGTCAAGATGGTTCTCCACCTTGGATTTGAAGAGTGGCTACTGGCAGATGGAGGTCCACCCTAAGGACCGCGTGAAAACTGCGTTCTCTGTGGGCAGTGGGCTCTGGCAGTTCACCGTCATGGCATTCGGTCTGTGCAACGCCCCTGCGACCTTCGAAAGGCTAATGGAGTCCATTCTTAGGGGACTACACTGGAAGACCTGCCTGGTCTACCTAGACGACGTCATCGTTCTGGGAAGAAGCTTCGAGGAGCACTACAGCAACCTGAAGGAGATCTTGATGAAGCTACGTGCTGCCCAGCTGAAGTTGAGCCCCAAGAAGTGTCAGCTCTTTCAGAAGCAGGTCCAGTACCTTGGGCATATCGTCTCCGAGGTAGGAGTGCGCACCGACCCAGAGAAGACCGCAGCTGTGAGGGAGTGGCCAGTTCCGTGGGACAAGTCCCAACTACGAAGCTTCCTGGGACTCTGCACTTATTACCGTCGCTTCGTGAGAGGATTCGCCGACATCGCCAAACCACTGCATCGACTGACTGAGAAGGACCAACTCTTCACGTGGACAGCAGGATGCCACAGTGCCTTCGAACAACTCAAGCAGACTCTGTGCACCGCGCCTATTCTGGCCTACCCCAGACCTGGAACAAGGTTCATCGTCGATACCGATGCCAGCGACTTTGGTATAGGGGGAATCCTGTCGCAAATAGTGGACGGCGAGGAGAGAGTCGTGGCCTACTTCAGCAAAGCCTTGTCAAAGCCAGAGAGGAACTATTGCGTCACCAGAAAGGAACTGCTCGCCATTGTGAAGACCATCGAACACTTCCACAAGTACTTGTACGGGCAAGAATTTCTCATCAGGACCGACCATGCATCCCTGCGGTGGCTCCTGAACTTCAAACAGCCCGAGGGTCAACTCGCACGGTGGTTAGAGAGGCTTCAACAGTACAACTTCGAGATCCAGCTTAGGAAAGGCCAACTGCATTCTAATGCCGACGCCCTGTCACGAAGACCGTTCCCCGAAGACTGCACCTTCTGTACTAGGAGGGAGGAGAACACCGGGATACAGTGCCGACGGACTACTGTGGAACTTCAAGGGAACTGGAGCCGCGAATCTTTCACGCGGGCACAAGCAGAAGATGATGACCTGGGACTGATAGCCGAATGGAAGAGGGCCTGTGTCCCCAGACCCGGGTGGAACATTGTGAAAGACTGCAGCCCAAAGTTTAAGTCCTACTGTGCGCAGTGGGACTCGCTGATTGTAAGGGATGGCCTCTTCTGCCGCGCCTGGGAGAACACCGACGGGAAGACATCTCGGGAACAGGTCGTCGTTCCAAAGGCTATGACGGAGGAAGTCCTGAATGAAGTCCATGGAGGATCATCTGGTGGACACCTAGGAATAACGAAGACCCTGGAGAAGCTGACAGAGCGGTTCTACTGAATCGGATGCCAAACTGACGTGGAGAACCACTGCGCGAGGTGCCACTATTGCGCAGCCAGCAAGGGCCCAGGACGAAGACGACGGGGTCCACTGAAGACCTACAACGTGGGCGGCCCCATGGAGAGAGTGGCCATCGGTGTTGCTGGGCCATTCCCGTTAAGAGGGGCAGGGAACAGCTGCATATTGGTCGTCAGCGACTACTTCACCAAAGGGCCAGAGGCGTATGCGCTCCCTAACCAAGAAGCCGCGACGATCCCAGAGACCCTGGTGAAGGAATTCGTCAGCCGGTATGGAGTACCCCTGGAGCTGCACTCCGACCAAGGGAGGAACTTCGAATCGCAGGTGTTCCAGAACCTATGCCAGCTGCTGGGAATCCGGAAGACAAGGACAACGCCGCTACACCCTCAGTCCGATGGGATGGTAGAGCGATTCAATCGCACCATCGAGAACCATCTCCGAATAGTCGTCAGCGAGCACCAGAGGGATTGGGACAAACATCTTCCACTATTTCTCCTGGCCTACCGCGCCGCCGTGCATGAAGCCACCGGGTGCACACCAGCCCGGGCCATATTTGGGAGGGAGCTCCGTCTACCTGTCGATCTTGCCCTCGGCCGACCTGGGAATTATCCGGTCCCGGTAAGCCAGTATTTTCAAGAACTGGTCGACCAACTGGAGGACATGCACGCGTTCGCGAGGAGGAAACTGTGGATCGAGACCGACCGAATGAAGACCCGATACGACCAACAGACGGATGCCGGCGGATTCCACGAGGACGACCTGGTCTGGCTCTTCAACCCATTACGGAAGAAAGGTCTGTAACCCAAACTGCAGAAGTCCTGGGAGGGCCCGTACCGAGTCGTGAAACGGATCAACGATGTCGTCTACAGGATCCAGCGGAGCCCGAGGGCGAAGATGAAGATCGTGCATCGAGATCGCCTGGCAGACTACGGAGGGACACAGACGGACCAATGATTGATCGGGACGATCAGCCTTTTAGGAAGGGGGTGGTTTTACGGCTGTGAGTTTGTTTCATCGCTCGCCGCATGAGTCACAACTGCCCCAGGGCTGGGCTGTGCTCTGCCTCAGTGTATTGCGTGTGCCTTATGCAACAGGACTACTAGGACAAAGGGATGGTCCAGAATATTCGTGACTGAGCCAGCGATGGAAACCTCGAGAAGCCGTGAACCCTGGATGGGTCTAGAAGCATTTATTGAGTCACCGGCCTGCTATATAAGAGCGACCTGTCAAGCAGTGCGGGTGTGTTTTTACGAGCTAGTGCGAGCGTTTATCCTGAGCGACAGAAGTGTGGTGACATGCGAAACATCTAGTGAAGCCGATTCTCTTGACAGCGAGGGAGTGAGAAACATACAGGGGACTGCCTGTGTTTTGAGCGAGTGTGATTTCACTGAGCGACAGAGGTATTGTGGGGAAGTGCCGTGCGAGTTACGAAATCCAGTGACATTGTTTCCCAGCTCGTGAACAGCGAAGCAGCGTGTAGCAGGTTATCGTAAGTAACTGTAGTTTGTGTACATAAGGAAGCGGTGCAGGTATTCCACGGGTCTCATTAGTGGAGAATTAGCTGCAAGACTAAGTGAAAGGGGCAAGAGCGCTCAAGGGAGAGACTTGAGGAAACTGGAGTAAGGTTCTAATTGCTTGTATTTGCTGATTGAGTGGTGTATCTTTCTGGCCGCAATAAAGTTAATTATTTATTTAAAGGAACAATCTGTGTTGTGCTTCAACCCACCGTAATCCAGTTAACAAAAGTGCCACTAGGGGGGGGGGGGGGTGGCACGTAACAATAATAAATTAGTACTCTCACATTCAACAACCTGTCAACTTGGGCTATACTACATTTTTAGCCTACTTGTCACATTTTGCAAAAATGAGGAAAAAGTAGACTTATGAGATCGGGCAAATGTGTGTCTGTCTGTCTGTCCTTCTGTCTGTCTGGCTGGCTGTGTGTGTGTGTGTCCCCCCCCCCCCCCTATCATCTCCTAAACGGCTGGAGCAATCGAAACAAAATTTGGTAGTAGTAAAGATCTATACCTGAATATCTCACGGCCATATTTGAAAATGATGTCAGTGCTACCAACCGCTGAAAACTCGCATTTGAAATTTGAGCTCCATGTTGGATATCTTGGAAGATATGAATGGGAGCTATTTCCAAATAGGCACACGTATAGATAATAATATTGCAGTTTAATTTCCAGGAGGCCATACATGGCAGTGTTGCCAAAATGATTATAAGCCTACTGATAAGTCCTATTTTTAAATGCATATAACTTCTACACTATCAATTGGAATTCAACCAAGTTTTGTATGTGCTATGTGTACATAAACAGATATGACTGAGCGTATTCTTAAGAGTATCCAGGGCTGCCAACTGTTAATAAATGCTCTCAATTTTTTTTAAATCCAAATACCCATATATCAGAAAGTATGCAAGCCGACAGTTTTAAACTATGCACACGTATAGTACCTGACATTCTATATTAATTTGGAGTAACTTATATACGTCAGTGCTACCAACATGATTCTAAGCTTGCTGAGAAGTCCAACTTTAAATACGTGTAACTTCCATACTATCATTTGGATTTCAACCAAATTTCGTCTGTGCTATGTGTACCATAACAGATATGACTATGCCGATTATTAAGAGTAACCAGGGCTGCCAACAGTTAATAAATGCTGTCTCTATTATTGTTACACTAAAATCAATATATCAGAAAGTATACAAGCCAATAGCTCTAAACTTTGCACACGTTTAGAACCTGGCATTCTATATTAGTTTGGAGTAACTAGTATACGTCAGTGCTGCCAACATGATTCTAAGCCTGCTGATAGGTCTAATTTTAAAATGCATGTAATTTCTATACTAACTAATGGATTTCATTCAAAATTGGCACAACAATAGATAATATTATATCAGATTTTTTGCTGACCAATACATGCATGACATTGTTGCCAACATGATTTTACGCGCGCTATTAGATCCAATGTTTAACTGCATGTAACGTCCATGCTATCCATCGGACTTCAACCAAATTTTGTATTCTGTACTTTAATAGATGTACCTAAGAATATATTCAGTCACCAGGGCTGCCAACTGTAGTTATGCCAGGTATACAGTATTTCGAACTAATTAGAAATGTCGATATTACCAACTTTATCTCGTCATTATTCTAGATAGATCCATATAGCTTAATCATTGGCATAAATCTTAAATTTTAAGAAAAGTAGGCTCTTTAGTTCGTCACGGAACTTCTTGTTTGTTAGACAGATCGAAAAATGCTAATTGTTGAAATTAATGTGAATCATATTCAAACACTCTCACTTGATTTCGCATTAAACTATTGACAAAATAAAATCCTTCCTTCTCGCAGTGTTTGATGGCTATTCAAATACAATGGAAAGACACTCAATGTAGAAGAAAAGACATTAAGAAAGTGGAATTTCTACGGCTTTGAAGTACATCGTGGAGAACAATCTGAGAGCAATTTATCCATAAACAAGTATTGCACTTAAGAATAGTTGCTACAATTCCCGTCACAGTTGCGGCTGCCGAGAGAAGTTTTTCAAAACCAAAATTAACTAAAACCTATCTCAGAAACACCATGCCACAAGACAGACTCGCAATCTTGTCCATAGAGAAGGAATTGACATCTAGTTTGGTCTATAACGATTTAATAAATGACTTCAGCCAGAAATAGAGCAGAAGAGTTAAATTTTAGCGTTCTTTGTTACTGCTAGTTTTTTTAAATGTCTGTCTGTTAGGTAGTCAGCCCGAAGGCTGGTTGGATCCTCAAAAAGTACCGCCGTTAGGTTACGTGAGTAGATACCCACAAAAACCCAAGGCAGCGCTATACTGAGGCGTACTAGGCAAGAAGAGGAGTGAGGTAGTTTGCCATTGCTTTCCTCACTTTTTTTAAATAGTAATACTGAACTGTATTTTAAAATTATAATATTACAAAACACTCAATTTATTTCTCTTCTTTTTATTCCTACATGGTATTGACCCCCTGAACCCCCCTCCCGGAAGTAAGGGCCTCGCAAATCTCATGCCGCCCAGGGCCCCGCAATGGCCAGCGCCACCACTGGATGCAAGCACTGACGATTAAAATCTCCGATATGTTATTAAGATGATATGCTCAATATAGTTTGTTAATATGACACCGTTGAGGTTGGGTGGATTCTTCCAATTCGCAGACTCCAGTCAACGGAATGAACAATTTCCATTGAATCCTTACACAAAAAGCCTCAGTGCCTTCAGACAGCGCCATATTACCCAAGCGAGAATGTCGAGAATTATCGTTATCGAACCCACTTTACCGGTAATATCAATTCCGGAACCAGCATTTCCGTTCTTCATTCTCGTCGAACGAGACCGATCGGAACTCAGGAGATTTTTGCCCGGCTCTAGTCACAAAACCCCTACATGAACCAACAACGAATTTCTTCACCATGAAAATCAATATGCTTTATAGGGAGGAGAAAACCTGTAAGAGCTGTAAGGGGATGAAATGCATTGTTCGCTACACCTCCTGCCACGTCTCTACGATGCCTTTGAGTAAATGATATTTTTTTATACCAACGATTTGTGAAAACAAATCATCCTCCATTCTCTTAGCCTCAAATTACACAAGTCAACACGAATTTTGCCTCGGGGTTCTGTATGTCAGATTTTGATTTTTCATACCTAACTAATGAAAGAAAACATCGTTTTACCTAATAAAGTTTGCTATTATCGCTACCAGAACGGAAGTTCAAATTTGAGGAAAATTCTCTATTTTTAAAAGTTCAATCGAAAACAAACGTTAATTTATATATTTACAATTTTACATCCCGTTTATTTACAAAACATAGTTAACGTTAATCTGCTAATCAAAAAAAAAAAAAAAATACAAACAAGCTCTAAAAATGAATAATTTGGATACTTCTTCTGTGTGGGTTGGAATTATTTGCCAACTTAATAAAACACTTCCTACACAAATGGTAGATTTAATTAAGCCTTTCGGTGTAAATTTAGTCAAAATATACCAAGTATATTATCAGGAGATGTATTATAAGTAAAGAATTAAATCATCATCAGGTATATATACTCCAGAGTGCCTTTCTGATCAAATCATCCATTATTCATATAAATATGGGCGATAACGTACTGTATATTTTAGACCCCTTAAAAACAACTCTGGTAATAATAACTTGAACTCGACTATGCAGTTGGAGGAAGGTAGCCAAATATACTGTATTCGCAAATGAAAAATGAAAATCTACAGCCTGCTTCCAGTCGACCGACCAAGTCAGTGAATGGACTGAATGAAGCTCCAATCTAGCGGCGAGGATATGAACTGTGCCAGCTGCCGAAGCCTGTCGCACTCCCCTGGGGCAAGGATTAAATGAATGACAGATGAAATGGAATGACAGTGGAGAGTGTTGCTGGAATGAAATTTATGACAGGGAAAACCGGAGTACCCGGAGAAAAACCTGTCTGCCTCCGCTTTGTCCAGAATAAATCTCACATGGAGTGACCGGGATTTGAACCACGGACCCAGTGGTGAGAATATTAGCAAATGAACAATTTTAATGTACATATCTTATAAAGAACGTAATGCTGTCTAGGTTATAAGTATAACTCAAT
Source organism: Meconema thalassinum (assembly GCA_946902985.2). Classification (NCBI taxonomy): domain Eukaryota; kingdom Metazoa; phylum Arthropoda; class Insecta; order Orthoptera; family Tettigoniidae; genus Meconema; species Meconema thalassinum. The sequence continues at coordinate 1,305,277,196 of OX336389.2, read as the reverse complement.
ACGTAGATTTTTGAAGAACTAAATGGCCTATTTTCATATATTACACCGGTCTTTTCCTTTTGAAAACTCTCCCTCCTATTTAATAAATTTTCCATATGATGGATTAAATAGCTTTGGGTACACGACCTACATTGTGATAAAGTGATCAACAATTTCAAACTCAAAACTCAATGTTCAAACGATGTAGTTATTTCAGGCAATAAACATAAAGAAACATAATAAATCTCATGTAATTTATTTCAGAATTAGGGCATAACCCAGCTCTTTTGTGTACATTCGTGTTGACCGACTGAAAAGCACTAAACTCTTGTTTACTAAGGCAACACTGAAAAAATGGCTTCAAACGCTACAATAAAATTATTTTAAAACAGCAAACTGGTCTTCCTACGGTACAAGTACTCACTCTGTCTTACATTAAACCTTCCATTGTTACTCAAGATAAGTCACACCAACACTCCGCCATCACTGGAAAATATGCTTTCCAAGACACACGGTGAGGCTTATCTCCATTGCATGAATACAACACTATAGAATTGTGTACCAGTCCATAGCAAAGGATTATCAACTTACCGCGAGACCGTTTCAATAGAACATCAGTAGAATATGTTCCTTCTCAGAAGTGAATGTGCGTATAACCTATAGTTTACGATAACCACATTAGAATATTGGGTCTTATGACCCCGATTTTTCGCCCATTCCAACAATTACAACCACTAAAATGAAAAATTACATGCTTATAAAGAACATGTAACTTTCGTTTAATAATGATTCCTTCCACGAGATGGCAGCTTTCAGTAAAGAGAGACAGCGGTTAATTTTAAGAAAAGTCAAATATACGTTTTTTATAATAAATTTACGAAAAGCAAGTTACATAATTCATAGATGTTACATAATTATTATTATTGTTATTATTATTATTAATGTAATGGTTAACTATGCGAAGCATGAATACGATACGACAAAGATGAAATGTTATTTTAAATATTTGAATATTGCATGGCCGACATGTCGTTTTTGTGTTTATCAGGTTTTTGAAAGTTACATATAGGTGTACTTAGTTCATAGGCCTCTATTACCATGCAAAGTTTCAGATTGATTGCTGTAGTAGTTTCGGAGATGTTGAGAACTGGTTACATATTTCTCATCGCTGGCATGTTCGATTGTTTTATATGTAGGTCATATAGTAATATACCAGCAGATGAATATTATTATGGTCGTTCATTATACAATCTCCCAATTCGATCGCTTGAATAGGACTCTAAGAATGAAAGCGTGATTTTTCTTATTTCGCACAGCCGCCATCTTGAATTTACTTTAAAAATTGAATTAAGTTATACACCAGTATACTAAGATTTTTATAAAGACTTTCCATGCTAAGTTTCATTGAGCTTGGATGATTAAGTCACGAGAAACCATATTTAAATATTTAAAATTTTCGTGGCTACCATGTTGGTTTTGTACTCATTAAGTTATTGAAAGTTGCATAGATAAATGTATTTTTACAGTCTCCTTCGCCAAACATAATTTATTTATTGGTGTGATAGATTTTTGGATAGTGAGAACAGGTGAAATATTTCTCACGGCCGTCATAGTGAATTGATTTTATATTTAGGCCATAGATTTATGTTCCAGTATATGAAGATTATTAGGGTGGTTTATTATACGCATTTTCACTTCGATCGCTTAATTAACACACAAGAAATTAAAACATATTTTTGAAATTTCCCACACCCGCCATGTTGAATTTCTCCAAAAAATTGAGATAAATTAGATTCCAGTATATTAAACCTTACATAACGATTTATGATGCCGGGTTTGGTTGCGCTCGGGGGAAAACATTGCGTGAAAACCCCATTTTAGCATTTGAAATTCACATGGCCGCCATGTTGGTTTTGTTCTTACGATACTTTAGAATGTACTATAGGACAACTAAGTACACTATCGTCTATTACCATACAAAATTTGAGGTTGATAAAGGTAATAGTTTCGGAGATACTGAATGCAGATTAATTCGCGCGGCCGCCTAGTTGGATTTGTGACACTTATAAATATGTGAAAGACACGGTCAAGGTCGGACGAGGTAGTACGGTAGCAAGACCTTACCAAGTTTAAAATTACTCCAGTTGTTTAGATTTTATTAGGGACACACTCGGACAGGGGCGGATCTTGGGGAGGGCGAGGAGGGCGACCGCCCACGGCCCCGCGGTCCAGGGCCCCCGCGCAATGGCTTTTTTAAAATTAATTAATTATACTTTTCAAACTAGTTAATAATTCATATTCCTTTTTTTTTTCAGTGCAGCTAAGACCTCCCGTGACGGCTTAGCAAGTTTCGATTTCAGTGAAATAATAGAAGACTTAGGCTAAGCCGGGAAAAAAGTCGCAAAGTAATATTTTAATATTTCATAGTTTACATAATCTTCTTCAAGGGGACTTAAAGGGTTCTTTCATATTATTAAAAAAATACTGTAGTGTATTCTAAATATTGCAACTATTCTTAATTTTATTACTAGTCTATTATTACCAAACTATTTTCCATTTAGATGGTGTATTGGCTTTCACGGCCGGTGAATTAAAACTCAGCAATTCTTCTAGGTTTGTGCCGTGTCTTGTCCGGGCAGGGACACCAAGAGCCCGCCGATGAGCCTAGCTTGGTGTCCTAGGCGAAACCCCACACAAGACACGGCACAAACCTAGAAGAATTGCTGAGTTTTAATTCACCGGCCGTGAAAGCCAATACACCATCTTTTTGGAAGCCTTCATAGGGAGGTTATGGCTGCTTGAGCTTTTGGTTCTCGCAGTCAAGGAGTGCAGTTGCACTCTATATAAAGGGAGGTATCGCGCAGTTCGATACTCCTGTGGGGGTCCGGGCAGGGACACCAAGAGCCCGCCGATGAGCCTAGCTTGGTGTCCTAGGCGAAACCCCACACAAGACACGGCACAAACCTAGAAGAATTGCTGAGTTTTAATTTTCCATTTGTTTTGATATTTTTAAATTTCCTATTGTCGTGGGCCCCTCCTTATCATATCGCCCAGGGCCCCGCAAGGCATGGATCCACCACTGCACACGGACATAAGGTGATCTCGTTAGCCTATATTTCATGGATGAAAATAGTCTAAAACAAAATAAACGCTCCACCTAACGTATTTTAAAAAATGTGTTTGCAAAATTTAATTTTGTGTATTCTGTAGATTGCTTGTGAAAAACTTGTCAGTTAATGAGCCCACATGTAATAGTCATGATCAATATCTCGTATCTATTTTTGAAAATTATAATAGCAAGTTTATGATAGTGTCAATCAATATAGAAATTTTAGAAGTGATTTTCAATGTTGCCTTCGCAGTCAAGTAAAAGAAATGCTTTTTGCTGGTCAACACGTTTTAATGTGCCCAATCAAATTGTGTGCGGAATAAACCTTATATACTCACACCTACTTAACTGAAAAAAAATAATGCATGGGTCAATTATTATAAACTTTTGGGAAAAGTGGGTGGGGGAAGGAGGAGGGAGGGTTAATTGGATGGCATATTTCGTTCGTCCAGGCGGACATCATCAATCTTTCTTTCTTTCTTTCTTTCTTTCTTTCTTTCTTTCTTTCTTTCGTTCTTTTCTTTCTTTCCTTTTGTTTTGTTTTTTGTTTAGCGGTTATGTATAGGCTTATAACACTTAGGTACAACAATATACTGCATAATAAGGTATTTAACTTCTATCTGGATATTGTCATTTCCTCACAGTTTTTATAACTTTGTTGATAATAGGACATTGCAAATTTGTCAAAACACAGCACTTTGGACACGAGAAAGAATTGCAATCCAAAGGTTCTATAAAATATTCGGTTGCATATTGGTTGCATGCATCTTAAGACATGAATGTGAACGCTTTCTTGACCTCGTCGGCTGTTAGCTTGCCGTCATGAAGGAATCGAGGTGGAATTACCATCACACTTCGATTCAAAAAGCCTGTTGTTTCCCGGAAGACTTTTGTCCTCATTGACCTTACCACCACGTTCAAACCAAAGTCAGCAACCCACTGGCCACTTGATGCCCTGAACTTTACCATATAAACAGAAAAGTTCACAGTATGTGTTACTTTGTAGTGGATAGTGACAAATATTATTCAGTATACTTCAGCTTTAACTTCAGAACAATCAATAATCACTCTGCATTAGACTTTATCATTTACACTTTCAAACTCAACATTGCAGAAGGTAGAGGCTTCATAGTGCTGGTGAAAGTACGAAATATGTAATGATTCCAAGAAAAACTCTCATTACAGAATAAGTAATTAACAATGCTGTTGGTTTTTCGTCCCTATTAAGCACTGCGGCTTTTAGAGACGCCAGGGTGCCAAAATTTTGCCCCGAAGGGGATACTTAACGTGCCAGTAAATCTACTGACACAGCTCCCTCACATTTGCGCACCCTCAAATGCCAGCTGACTGCGCCACGCAGCCAGTTTTACAGAATAGGATAACTTAGTTTACTCACAATTAATTAGCATTTATTTCTGCCCCTGCCGAAAGAATGTTTTTTTTTTTTTTGCTAGGATAGTCTTGTTCTCATTTTCGTTAAATGTATTAGCATCCAAACGCGACTCTTTGCACGTTTATACCATACCAAGTACCCGAGCACCATTAAGTCAAATATAGTCTAATAATAATAATAATAATAAACAATATTGGGGGTATAGAACTACGATGCGCGACGATATTTGAGCGTGACAACGTATTATCGGATTGATTTGTTTAAACTGTCGCTCTTGCGAAATTTCAGCGTCGTGGTATGTATTTTGCGAAACGGAAAGTTCACAGGCGAAATGAAGAAAAGCCGAGTTGCACTTCCAGGAAATCTCCAAACACAACCACTCTTCTGTGAAGTTTTAACTCAACGCGACTCGACAGTTTGCTTCTGGTTGTATCTGGGGTGGCCTAATATGTTCGCCCTCTAGCTACTCTGTAACTGGGGTGATAGACTCGCCCCTAGCCAGCTCGTAAACTGTCAGAGATTGTGGGAAGAAATGAAAACGTAAAAACACTTATAGTGGGCGATGTATTGAAGATAGAGATATGCTCTCACGGACGTTTTTGTAGAACTTTTCATGCTGAACAATTCTTACACTGTAGATATTTTTAACGGTTTGCCCAGCGTAAGCTTAAAAAGCGAAATGGACGCCATGTGTTTTATACGACTTTTTCACTGAAATCGTTACTGCTCAGCTTTCTTTGATCATAAATAAATAATTTTCTACAGATTTCTTCCACGAGATATCCTTTACAGAATGGTGAAAACCGCATCAAGATCCAGCCAGAGGTTCACCCGTGACATCCAAAAACGACAGTAGCGACACTCAAGCGCAGCAACAGAAGAGAGAGAGAGAGAGCGTTGTAGCAGAAGAGAGATAAAACTATATCATCACCTTTCACTGTAACACTTTTTCACTAACGTCACTGTATTCCAACAATTCATTTGACGTTGTCGCGTTAATAATAGAACAAGCATGTGCCTTTCTTTCCTTGTCCTGTGTCTCTCTGCCTCTGAAGTGCTGAAATAGCTATGGATTCACTGCTCATCAGGCATACTGTAACTGCTTGCATGGCTCATGTAGGTAAAATACATTTACGTGTGGACAGTCGAGTCGAATCAGCATCTTTCGTGTTACTCATCAAACAGGGATGTCCAAATATATTGACTATAGATTAAAAATACAATTTCACAAAATGATAACATTTCTGACTGTCAAAATTTGTAATGAAAACACTATTATTCCGGTTCATGCAACAAAATATGAATTGAAGAAAGGATATCAGGGGGAGCTTGTGTTCGCGAGCACCAGGGTTAAGTCTCTACATCTCTCTAATTTCCTCCAACAACCATACTTACCTATTTATTTCATGGACCTGCATAGTTTGTACCCTCTGTCCGAAACGTTCGGTGAATGGGTCTATATTACGAACGGATTGTTGGCTTGCCTGAAACAGCCATTACTATCCTCCGAAGTTATCCCCGTGGATGGTTATGCACTTCTTAGAACGGCTGTACAAGTCCTGGCATAGTCTTCCTGAGGGATAGCCTTCAGTTGGATCGTCACATTACGTTGGATGTCTGAAATGTCCGAAAACCTGTGGCCCTTCAGGGCTTTTCGGCGACTCTGAACCCCGATACTCCATACTTTGACGCTTGCTTTCGAGGTCGTACCTCAGGCACCAGGTCTCGTCACCCGTGACGATGGTTTTCAGGACCATTCCATTCCACGAACATTCACCTTTCTCACTGCCGCCCGTCTATCAGGTGTGCAAGGCAGGTTGCATAAATTCACGCTTCTCTCTTTCCTTCAATTTAGAGTTTTGACGACCCAAACTGAAGGCTTTTCCTAAAGAAGACTATGCCAGGAGTTTCCAGGACTTGTTCAGTCGTTCTCAGAAGTGCATAACCATCCACGGGGATTACTTCGAAGGAGAGTAACGGCATTTTCAGGTAAGCCAACAATCCGTTCGTAATACAGCCCATTCACCGAATTTTTCAGACAGAGGGTGTACTTCATTGTTCAGAGGGACGGCATAGCTATTAAAGGAGCTTTTCTCTATTTTGTTAAGATACGTTATAAGACTGAATCGTCGAAATATAATGATCAGTCCAGATCAATCTGTCCCAATTATTATTATTATCGTCATTGTTATTATTATTAACCGACCGTAGTAGCTAGGTTCACGAAGGCACAGCGCAACACCATCCCCGGATTCGATAAACGAGTGGATTCAAACCCCACCGACGGCTGTCCTTGAATGAATTTCCATGGTTCCCATCTTCAACCCCAGGCAAATGCCTGGTACCTTCAAACAGGCACCGGTTGTCTCATTCCAATTTCTTACCCTATTTCATTCATCTTAATTCATTTCATCTCTGAATAATTCATCTCATGAAGCTGGCGTCAGGAAGTAAAAACGACCTACCTCATAGAAATTCATTGCATCACATCCCCAACTCTGATGAAATGAAAATCCACAGCCTGCTTCCAGCCTCCGACCGGGTCAGGAATGGAATGAATGAATCCCCCATCTAGCGGCGAGGATATGAACTGTGCCGGCTGCCGAGGCCTGACGCACTCCTCTGGGACAATGATTAAATGAATGACAGATGAAATGAAATGATAGTGGAGAGTGTTGCTGGAATGAAATTTTGACAGGGAAAACCGGAGTACCCGGAGAAAAACCTGTCTGCCTCCGTTTTGTTCAGCACAGATCTCACATGGAGTGACCGGGATTTGAACCACGGACTCAGCGGTGAGAGGCCGGCGTGCTGCCGCCTAAGCCACGGAGGCTTCCCAACTCTGATGAAACGGTGATAATAAGGGTAGATATTATCACTATAATTATTATTATTATTATTATTATTATTATTATTATTATTATTATGCTTGCCACGGTGGGTGAGTGGTTATCGTGTCGGACTGCCAACCCCAAGCTAGCAGGTTCGTTCCTGGCCATGGTAAGTGATTTTTGAAAGGCGACAAAAATCACGATACGCATGTCATACGATGTTGGCATGTTAAAGAACCCATTTGAATTCCAGTAGGCCGTGTTCATAGTGGCAAAATTAACCTCGGGATTTTCCGTCAACACAAAGTTCCTCATTTCTCTACTAGAAAGCGCTGTAGTGTCAAGGAGCTTAGATACCTAACCTCCTTGACTTTCATAGCGCTTCAAGGAGCGATAAAATTTGTCATGCAAGTTTCCCTCTGGGCGTCAATTAACAAAGCTTGCACCCGGCACCCGAGGCCATATGATATTATTATTATTATTATTATTATTATTATTATTATTATTATTATTATTATTATTATTATTATTATTCACAAGTACCATCCTCTAGAGCGGGACTGCCTAACCTACGGCCCACGAGACTATTTTGTCCAGCCCACGCCGTGTCGCCAAACTTATGAAACTAGTTCCAGTCGTCGCATTAAACTAAATTATCATGAACTTTGTTTCATAAATTGATTATTAATTGTGTCAAGTGAACATAAATACTCACTCTTTGTCATCCATGCTGTATGAGTGCATTGAATATAATCGTACTTCTATTTTAAAGAGATTTATTAAAAATATTTAATTTTTTATCCACTACAAATATATATAGAAAATGGCAACAATACTAATAAAACTAAGCTCAGACAGCCACAAAACTCACCATATTGCACCTATATTTAAAAATAAAAAGATACGAGCCTTACAGTAGTCGCAAATGATGTGTAACATCTGACATGTTATCCTACCTTGAAGTAAGTTTGTTACCGTTTTTATTGTCCTTGACATTCATCAACACACAAAATATCTTTTTATTTTTTACACTCTCATAATACATAATAATTCCCAGACTCTCTTTTTTTTTCTTCACTGCCTACTGGATATTTCTACTCTTGCACTGCCTTCTTGATACTCTGCTGTTACATCACTCTCATGCCAGTAACTAAGTTACGTTGACTGAGACTGACATTTTTCTTCACTACCTACTTGATATTTCTACTCTCGTACTGCCTTCTTGATACTCTGCTGATACAAAGTAATCCGTATGTGATAAACATTCCGCAAGGGATGTGATCCAAGTCTTACACACTTCCGTCCGATCCACTTCCGTCCCATTTTGCAAAATCACTCCCACAAAAATATCCAGCAACCGAGTGGAAAGATGATACACATCAAAAATCTATACCCCTCAATCCCCCCGGAGTGTCATTGGCCCGCAAAGTTCCCCAACTATTTACAATGTGGCCCTTAGTTTAAAAAAGAGGTTGGAAACCCCTGCCCTAGAGTTTGGTCCTCCTGGTGCCCCCGCTGGAACCGCTCCTGTGGCTATGAAGTCGCTGGCGTCTTGTTTGATCGAGTCCGGTATAACGAGGATTCTCCCGCGGAACGCAGGCTTATTAGCATCTAATGCCAGGTCTGTGCGTGAGGGCCTAACTATGTGGGTGTGTAGTGATACACTATGTCAGCTGGTGTCGGCTGACCTTGACAGGACAGATGTGACGTCACAAGCTGACACGCTTCTGGGGCCTGTCCCTGGTTGACCCTCACCTTGCTGAGGCATTACCTTCCTCAAGCAGAGAGAGACAGTAGGACGAGATGGAGGGAGCAGTTTCGTCAGTGGAACTAGTGCCAGGATCCAGTGTCCCCTGAGGCAGAAAGCGAAAATTCAAGAGAGAATTCCCACCAAACAAACCGAACAGCTTGTGATCGTCTTTCTTGTAGACCCTCGTTGAATTGCTTTTCTTCTTGGTCCTCCTCCTGGTGTAGAAGCTAGCATTCTTGGCTGTCACCCCGGAGGTCCGGTTCGAAACCCGGCTCTGCCAAGAAATGCAATTCTGGTCTGAGGGCTGGAACGGGATCCACTCAGCCTCATGAGGTAAAATTGAGTTTGATTCCTATCTCAGCCATCCTCGAAGTGGTTTTCTGTGGTTTCTCACTTCTCACTTTGGGATAGTTCTTAACTTAAGGCTACGGCCGCCTCCATCCCAATCCTCACCTGAATTACAAATACACACACTGATACAGCCTTCACAATATCCCTAAAATACGCTGGCCAATCTCAACGACGGGAATCAAACCTCTTATCTCCAGACTCCACAGCTCTCCATCGCAGTCGTGATGCGCGATTTAAAGCGCATGGCTACGCCGCGGAGTTTATTTAAGTTACAATATCAATAATTGTTCATTTAAAGGATACACTTCAATAAATGCACATTCTATTCAGGGGGGATTGATTGTAATTCTAAACGCCTTCACGAAATTCCACACACACCCGAGTGCATGGGGATAAATGACCACGATGTTCAAGGAAGGGGTGAGTTCGATTCCAAGGAATTTGGCCTATTATCAGTTTATTCCCGATGCCGTTTTTTTATGAACAGTTGCTTCGTGACAGATCAGTTATTACTGATCAATACCAGCAAACTATAGTACAGTAGTCAGATATCATTCTGGTGGACAAAGATCAAAAGAAAACCTTTGTCATTGATGTTGACGTGCACGACTCCCACATTACTGTATTCAATAAGACCTGCGGTGAAAAGGTTTTACCAATTGGCTTTTTTTTTTTTTTGTGTGTAGCCTCCAGAGAGGCCGAGTGCAGGTCTTTCAAGTCGACGCCCGTGGGCGACCGGCGCGTCAGAATGAGAGATGGAATGGATGAAGATGAATGAAATTGGGCAAGGATGTGGAAGGAAGCGGCCGTGGCCTGTCAGTAGGTACCGTCCCAGCTTTTGCCTGGTGTTGAAAATGGGAAACCACGGAAAACCATTTCAAGGACGGCCGACGGTGGGGCTCGAACCCACGCGTCTACCGAGTCAGCAGAGAGCTTGGCCCCATGACCTAATGCTGCGCTTTAGCCAGCGTAGCCACTACTGTCGGTACCAATTGGCTGAAGATATACAAGAAAGATGGAGGGCAGAAAGTCCAGTGGTGTTGCCCATAGTCACTTCTTCTATAGGCTACACATACAAATTATTGGTTATCAACCTGAAAAATACCGACAGCAGTGGCTACGCTCGCTAATGCGCAGCGTTCGGTCATGGAGCCAAGTTCTCTGCTGACTCAGTAGACGCATGGGTTCAAGCCCCACCGTCGGCCGTCCTTGAAATGGTTTTCCGTGGTTTCAAATTTTCAACACCAGACAAATGCTGGGACGGTACCTTCTGGCAGGCCTCGGCCGCTTCCTTCCACATCCTTGCTCAGTTTCATTCATCTTCATCATTCCATCTGTCATCCTGGCGCGCGGGTCACCCCCGGGCGACGACTAGAAAGACCTGCACTCGGCCTCTCAAGAGGCCACATGACAAAAGAAATGAAAAATTTGAGAATATACTCTGGTCTACATATTAGCATGCAGAAAGCAGTCTTGCTGGAGACCTGATTCATAATTCGTTCTTTTTTCAATGAACGACCCTAAAAGAAGTCGCCAAATAAAGCCGTCGGCATGTCGAGACGTGCCAATACGTATAATCGTATTATATAATACGCTAAGGTGTGTGTTTCACAAAACTCAAGCTCCTAAACCAGAGGGCGTTTGAAGTTGTGGTTTGTACCAAAATCTTCCAAATCGTCTCTATAGTACAGGAAAAACCTTGCATTTCTTGAAAAGTCAACGAAAATATATTTATATGTTTATAAAGTGCTTTTAAACAAATAAACAAGACGATAGCCCCTGGCAGAACTCTGTCGCGTAAATCCCGCACAGCTTTAGAGCCAGGCGGGTAGTCTGCACACATGGGGCGCACACAACCCATTATGCGAGAGTTCTCGCATGGGTCCGCTAGTAATAATAATACTCATAAGCATTTCACGTCAATTTTAACAACTGCAGCTCTATTGTAGATACAACGGAGTGCTAGAATTTTGCCCCGAAGGGGATCTTTAACGTGCTAGTACGTCTACTCTTACAGGTTTTCACACTTACAGTAATCGCCCTGGAGGTCTGAGGGCTGGAACGGGGTACACTCAGGTTTGTGAGGTTAAACTGAGAAGAAGTGGGGTTCGATTCCCTCCTTAGCCAACTTGGAAGTGGTTTTCCATGGTTTCACACTGCTACTCCAAGCGAAAGAATAAAAATTAATTGTTGTCTTTGCTCTTGTTTAATTAATGAACTAGGGACACAATCGCCACTGTCGGCAACCTGTACTCACTCGTGAAATATAATTTGTCTGTTTGCTCATGTTATTGTGGTGCTTGGCATGCACTGTAGTTTGTATCTGGATCTGAGCTAGGCCGGCGTCCATGTGTGAATATAGAAGAACTCGGGAAATGAACAATCCAGAGAGTCGCTAAAAGGAGTTGAGGACCCTTTCATTGTACGTGCCTTATGGCCTACGGCCATGCCGATAAAAGGTCTACTCTACAGACAGGATGTTTAGAATAAGCTTAACAGCACCGGCCGTATAGAGTTTATCGTTACGGTTGTCAACTAGGAGCTAGAATTTGTCTAATCAGTAACCTACAGTATGTGTCCGTGGTGACTGTTGTTGTGTAACTGCAATTATTCACGTCAAGAATGGTGTAGGTGAAATAGGTGAATTTAGGCACTATCTTGTCCTTTGCCTGGAGGAAGTGTGGAAAAACAAGAGGAAACATACTCACTCCGAATGACCACTCTCAGCGACGGGAATCAAACCTCTTATCTCTGGAGGTGCGTGGTGGCTCAGCGGTCTAGCTGTATGCTTCTCACCAAGGCAGTCCGGGTTCGATTCCCGGTGAATGCATGTGAGATTTTCGAAGTGAAATGCCATGTCCTGTGGTTCGGGTTCCACGTAAAAACTAGGTCCCGTGGCTCATGAACTCGAAATTAACGGTCACATTAAACTACAAGCTTCCTTTTTTCTTATCTCCGGAATGCACAGCTCTCCGTCGCAGTCGTGATGCGCGATTTAACGCGCACGGCTACGCCGCTGAGTTATTAAAGTTACAATATCAATAATTGTTAATTTAAAGAATGCACTTCAGTAAATGCACATTCTATTCAGGGGGGGGGGGGGGGGGGGCTTGATTGTAAATCTAAACGCCTTCAAGGTTAGACTGACCGTGACACATCAACTTCTTTTAGAAGCCAAGTTGAGGAACTTGGACATCGTTGTAATTTAGCTCCGAGTATGTGTAGCCTCCGTGGCTTAGACGGCAGCACGCCAGCCCCTATCCACTGGGGTCCGTGGTTCAAATCCCGGTCAATCCATGTGGGATTCTTGCTGGACAAAGGGGAGGCAGACAGGTTTTTTCTCCGGGTATTCCGGTTTTCCCGGTCAATATTTCATTCCAGCTACACTCTCCACTTTCACTTCACTTCATCTGTCATTCATTTCATCATTGCCACAGAGGAGTGCGACAGGCTTCAGCAGCCGGCACAGTTCATATCCTCGCCGCTAGATGGGGGCTTCATTCATTCCATTCCTGACCTGGTCGGTCGACTGGAAACAGGCTATGGATTGTCATTTTCATTAAGGTGTATGTGTGTGTATAGAATTTATCTGGTACACTGTGTTCTTGTGGTGTATGTAGTATAGTGTCTATTTGAAACAAAGGTGAGGATTGGGAAGGACGCGACCGTGGAATTAAGCTAGGAATTATCCTGTCATTCGCCTGGAGTAGAAGTGAGAAACCATGAAAAACTACTTCCAGGATCGAACCTCCCCCACTCTCCTCAGTGTTGCCATACGAAGCTGAGTGTACCCCGTTCCAGCCCTCAGACAAGGATTAAATTTCTTGGCAGAGCCAGGAATTGGACCTACGTCTCAGGGGAGACAACCAAGATTGCTAGCCACTACGCCACGAGGCGTACTTCTAATATTTTACTGGGAATTGTAACTCTATACGCCTTTTAGATTAGATTGACCGGGAAACATTTATCTTCTTTGGAAGTCAGGTCGATGGCCTAACAGCTAATGAATTATATAGATTATTGAGGATCACTCACCCTCCGACAGCGGTAGCTACTCTCGCTAACGCGCAGCGCTAGGCCATGAGGCAAAGCTATCTGCGGACTCGGTAGACGAGGGTTCGGGCCCCACCATCGGCCGTCCTTGAAATGGATTTCATGGTTTCCAAATTCAAATCCAGGCGAATGCTGGGACGATAGCTTCTGATAGGCCACGGCCGCATCCTACCACATCCTTGCCCAGTTTCATTCATCATTCATTTCATCTCTCATTAACTCCTCTCATGAGGTTGGTCGTAAAAAAGATCCGCCACATAGTTTTTCATAGACTTTCTAGACAGAGACGGATACAGACTGGGGGTGTCTTCCTGATTGCGGTCATTCCAGATTGCGTTCACCTCATTAGCAGTCCAGATTGTGGTCACTTTCATTTTAAGGAAGAACTATAAACAATCTATCGTCCAGATTGCGATCACTTTTCTTCGGAGACCAGTCCTTGGTTCTTCCCGACTGACTCATACCTACCGTAAGTTTTGTGGATAACAAGGGGGAACTGATATTTCACTACCTAACCAAAGAATACAGCTCAGTATTCAGCTGAGCACACTCCATTAAACTTCGCTTCAAATCCAGAATTTTAATAAACCTAAAACTTCAAATGTTTCATTTTGTGTGTAGGAGGGGGCGGGGACAAAAATTGATTACAAAGGGGATTTAGAATCAAACACAGGACAAATTACTTTTACGAGACAAATTTTTCGAGGTAATAAAAATAATGTTTTTCACGATACACAGTACCTATTATAAAAATAGATATCTCGCGCCTCAAATGGGAGAGGAGGGGCAGAAATTTAAAATGATACCCTGTAAGTATAAAATTTCCCGTTACAACAATTTTGTTGAAAGTGAAGGTCGTTGATTCCGATCCTGAAACGTTTCTATTCTTAAGACTGAAAATGTTATAATCATTGCTTTACGAGGTGACGTCAGATTGGGAGGGGACTTGATTTTTTTAAAGCGAAGTTGAATGGGGTGTGCTCAGCTGAACACTGAACTGTATTCTTTGGTTAGGGAGTTAAATATCATTTTCCCCTTGTTATCCACGAAACATACGGAAGCTGTGAGTCAGTCGGGAAGAATCAAGAACCGAGGACCGGTCTCCCAAGAAAAGTGATCGCAATCTGGACGCTGGAATGTTTATAGTTCTTCCCTAAAATGAAAGTGACCGCAATCTGGAATGACCGCAATCAGGACACAACCAGACTGGGGGCTCTAGGTCACTCGCCCACCAGTCAACCTTCCGTGACAATTTTAAAATATATTGAATTTGAATTGCAGTCAATAGCCATAGCGGGGTATTTCAATTGAACACCCGTAGGCTCTCCATCAAGTTCAATTTCAAGTAGTTCCAACTTTAACTACCAGAGATGCCACTGTCACTGAGACCTAGCGGTGAACGTTGGAACTTGATTGAGCGTTTCCAACCAAATAACCTACAAATTTTGCTACACACTACCAATTGTAGTGGAAGGTACTTTTACATGCCATAAATCTATGACATGGGCCCGCCGACTTTACTTCCCCTCCGAAGGAAGGCATACTGAAGGATTTTAACGCTCTTAAAATTCCGATGACTTCGGCCGGGTTTGAATCCGCAATCTTGGGCATAGCAGTTCAGCATGCTACCGACTACGCCACCAAAGCCGATATTTTAAAATACAGTATATTGAATTGTGCTTCTAAGAGATTGCGCTGAAATGTGCTCACGTACACAAGCAGGACTGGATAAGTTGCTTTTAAAACTAACAATTACAGTCACCGTTACTTACCAAATATAGTGTCCGGCTCTGTGGCTAAATGGTTAGCACGCTAGGCTTTGGCCCAAAGTGCCCTGGGTTCGATTCCCGACCGAGCCAGGGATCTTAATCTCCTGGGGTTCATTCCCGTGCCTCGGGGTCTGAGTGCATGTGACGTCTTCATCATCACTTCATCCTCATTACGACGCGAAGGTCGCCCACGGGCGTCAACTAGAAAGACCTGCACTCAGCCTCTTCGGAGGCCACACGATCATTCATTCATTCACCAAATATAGTAACTATGTTACAGGTACTGCGGTACCGTTACAATAGCTGAAGTAATCCACCCTTAACTTTCCATTACTTTTGTCGAAAAATATATTTGCTTATTTTTTTTTTTTTTTACAATCTGACAACAATATGTTTGCTCAAGGACACAGAATAGCTCCCAAGTTAATCTAAATAATAGGGTTTTTAAAAATAATACCAGACCTATAAATTGCTTCGTTTGAATGGAATATTGGATTCCAGTAATACGGAAAACAGAATGAATTGGCAATGTCTAATAGATTTCCTCGATAATGGCGTGGGTTTCATTCTTAGCTCTGTCATCAATGTTGATCCTGGTACAAAATTGATCAGCCTCTAGAGCCATGGAGGAAAGAAAGGAAGGAGATGCCTTCGCTGTGCTGCCTAGCGCAAGGTGTTGAAGCCAAACGGCTCACCCACTTTGGTTGCAAGAAAATGGCTGTCCCTATGCTTAAAGCCGTAAACCACTCCAACTAGTAATGGATTTTAGTGACATAAAACTGCAATGACAAGTCAAGATTTTTTTTCTTGGATAGGCAGAATATACTCTGTACTTCACGGTACTTGGCACAAATAAGCTGCGTTATCGTTTTAAAAGCCAATTTAAATATAAATATAAGAGCACCTTTGCGAGGCTAGTTTTGTAAGGAAGACGCGGCAAAACGTAATAATACGCTGAAACACTGATTAAATTGAATACATGTGTCTGAAGATGCGAGTTTTACCAAAGAAGAAACATCTTGGGAATTAATGATGCCGAACTAATTACGGTATTTACACCAAATTGAGTTTTATGTTCTTATTGGTGTTGAGGCATTCATCAGTTTTTAGGCCTAATTTCGAGCACAGACACTTTCACTCATTGGTCGTACACATTTTGATATTCAAGAATACGAACCTCAAAATTAATAAACAGAACAATTAAAAAAGGACGCATATTTGCACAAAAATACGGTATAGCCTATACGTTTCGGTACCGTACGGTATTTTCTTTGTGGGGGGGGGGGGGGTAGAAACTTGACGATTAGCCTCGAATTGATTAATTACGTAGGCCTACCGTAATTATTGACCGACAGCCGTTTGATAATTTGGGATTTGGAGAGGAATGATTTTTATTTTTTGGTATATAGGGTAGGCCACATGCTGAGATTAGAATTGAAGATTTTTTTTTTAAATAACTTATCACTACTGTTATTACGTTTCCAAAGTTGCATAACCGGAGCGCAATAAAAACCAGGGCCAAAATAAGGTTTAGCCATGCACAATGCCCCATGCAAGTCACAGAACACCGAATACGAGTTATGGTTACGCCCACTTTGGTTGCAGCGCTTGGCTTCACTCAAACGCGCTCAGGGCATATCCTCTTATTCTTTCCTCCATGTCTAGAGCAAGGGTGTCCATACAGCACTTCAGCTGCACGCCGGTGCGGTGTGCTTCTGGCATGGACGGCCTTGTAGCGATGGTGGGGGAAGTCTATGTATGTCTCTCTCGCTCGCTTTTCCCGTCTCACTCCCTCCTATACTCAGGCTTCCCTGTGTTGAGGTTGATCGGTCGAATGTCAAACGTTATTCAGTACAGTATATTTCTACATAGTATACAACAAAGTCCCTGATTCATGGATGCAATGGGTAATCTCGAGAACCACTGGATGGATATTGATGCAGTATTCACCATTCTGTAAAGGATTTCTCAAGGAAGGTTTTTGTAGAAAAGCTTTCATTTATGACCAAAGGTAGCCGAGCAGTAACGATTTCAGTGAATCGAGTCGAAGAAAAACCTACCATCTGAGCAGTTTTTAAGTTTATGCTGGATAATCCGTTAGAAATATCTACTTATACTATGAGTGTAAGAATTGTTCAGCATGAAAAGTTCTACAAAAGAGTCTGTGACAGCACATCTCTATTTTTAATACATCGCCCACAATAAGTGTTTTTTACGTGTTCATTTCTTCCAACAATCTCCAATCAGTGGAAATTTAAATTAGGCCTACTAACTTCGGAGTGAGCTTACGAGCTAGCGAGCGAGCCTATCAGCCCAGCTTCGGCCAGCATCAAACTGTCGAGTCGTTTCGAGTTAAGACTAGTTTCGCTGTTCACCTCGGCTTTTCTGAATTTCGTCTGGGATCTGCCGTCCGTGCGCCTTTTAAGCTTACGCTGAGAAAATTGTTCAAGGCCCCGGGCGATGCCAGGGCGGGTTGCTAGTTGTAAATATCAAAGCAAATTGATGCAAGATGAAAATAAGGGGGAAAAAGCAATAATGTTAACCAAATAGTAATGCTTTAAGTGAGTTCCATGATATTTCTGATTGTTTTAATGCTAAGCACGTAATCTTCAAGTACCGTTGAGGGAAGAAACGCACGAAACATAATGGAGATATGTCGGACAACCAACGCATTGGACGAGCAGTTTGTTTACATTTAGTCCGGTGCGCTAGCGATCCCAACTTGACTCAGTCAGACACGGCGAAGAGCTGTCGCAGCGCCAGCAGTCAGTGCTGGCAGCCCAGCCAAGAGAGGTAGGAGCTAAGCTAGCACGCTAGCGTGCAAAGACTGGATGCCGCTGCTCTAGAGCAGGGGTTCTCAAACTTTTTCTGTACATCATTTCAGTTTGATTGCTGTAATAGATTCGTTAATATTGAGAACCGTCTAATATTTCGGATGGTCGCCATGTTGGATTTTTATATATGTAGATCTTAAGAGTTATGTACTATTATATGAAGATTATTGTGTACGTGTAGTATTCAAACTTCAATCGCATGATTAGGACACATCAAGTAAAAACGAGATTTTAAAATTTCGCACAGCTGCCATTTGTGGTTATGAAAACAATTGAAATAAATTAGATGCCAGTGGATTAACATTTGTATAAGCATTTACCGTACCAAGTTTCACTGTACTCGGATGGTTAAATCGCGAGGAACGTCCATTTAAATATGTATACTTCGCGTCGCCGCCATGTTAGATTTGTGCTCACCAGGTTATTGAAAGTCCTATAGGTGAACTTATGTTCATAACCTCTATGAACATTAAATGAATTCAGTTCGATTGCTGTAAAGGACTCGTAGATATTGAGAACCATCTAAATATTTCGGATGGTCGCCATGTTGTATTTGTATATGTATAGGCCATAGAGCTATGTACCATTAAAGGAAAATTATTGCGTAGGTTTATTATTCAAACTTCCACTTCCATCGCACGATTACAAAACAAGAAATAAAAACTTAATTTAAAAATTGTGCACAGCCGCCATCTTGAGGTTATGCAAACAATTGAACTAAATTAGATGCCAGTACATTACAATGTGTATAAACATTTGCTGTACCAAGTTTCATTGCGTTTGGATGGTTACAACGCGAGAAAAGTCCATTTAAAAGACTCAAATTCGCTTGGCCGCCACGTTGGTTTTGTAGTTAACCAGGTTTTTGAAAGTCCCATAGGTGAACTTGTAGTAGTGCCCTTTATCACAGTACAAACTTTCAGGGTGATATCCGTAATTGTTTCAGAGATATTGAATGCTGGTGAAATATTTCGCACAGCCACCATGTTGGATTGGTGAGACGTATTAAAATTTGAAGGGCACGGTCGAAGTCGGCCAAAATGGTGCTATGACCTTACCGAGTTTCATTGAAATCGCACATACGCACGGACACAAGGTGATCTCATAAGCCTATTTTCTCATAAAATGAAAATAGGCTAAAAACGGATCAAAACATCTACAGTATTCGCTTCTGTAAAATTATTGCAACTACCAGTTACAATAATAATAATAATAATAATAATAATAATAATAATAATAATAATAATAATAATAATAATAATAATCTATACTAATATAATAAATCTGAAGAGTTTGTCTGTGTGTTTGTGTCTTTAAATGCGCTAATCTCCGGAACTACCAGTCCGATTCGAAGAATTCTATTTTATATGATATCCAGATTCAAGAGGAATAGTTTAGGCTATGTAGTATTAGTCTACACCTCTCAGGTAACCTTAAAGATTGATTTTTGTTCACTACGTCGGTAGAACAAGCGTTCCCGAACTGCTCTATCCGCATGCGCTGGCGTTATGGTTAGTGATACGTACACCGTTTCACCGATCTGAACCAAAATTTGTAAACTTACCCATTGGAGCCCTGCGAGTAACACTGTCTCCGTGAAATTTAAGACAGACCAGTCCATTCCCTGCATTTAGGCCCTTTGGCACAAATCTACACCTTTTCACCGATCTGAACCAAAATTTGTATACTTACCTTTTGGAACCCTGCGAGTAACACTGTTTACATAAAATTTCGGACAGACCACTCCATTCCCTGCATTTAGGCCCTTTGGCACAAATCTACACCGATCTGAACCAAAATTTGTATACCTACCCGTTGGAGTCCTGCGCGTAACACAGCCTGCATGCAATTTCGACAGACCACTCCATTCCCTGCATTTAGGCCATTTGGCACAAATCTACACCGTTTCACCGATCTGAACCAAAATGTGTATACTTGGCATTTGGAACCCTGCGAGTAACACTGCCTACAAGAAAATTATGACAGACCACTCCATTCCTTGCATTTAGGCCCTTTGGCTCAAATCCACACCGTTTCACTGATCTGAACCAAAATTTGTATACTTACCCTTCAGAACCCTGCGAGTAACACTGTTTGCATGAAATTTTGGACAGACCATTCCATTCCCTGTATTTACTCCCTTTGGCACAAATATACACCGTTTCACCGATCTGAACCAAATTTTACATACTTACCCTTTGGAACCCGACGAGTCACACTGTCTGCTTGAAATTTTGGACTGACCACTCCATTCTCTTCATTTAAGTCCTTTGGCACAAATCTCTACCGTTTCACCGATCTGAACCACATTTTGTATACTTACCCTTTGGAACCCTGCGGTTGACACAGTCCACTTTACATTTTGGACTGACTAATCCATTCCTTGCACTTAGGCCCTTTATCACAAATATACACCGTTTCTCCTAATTGCACCAAATTTTACATACACTTCGAAACCCTGCTGGTAACAGTGTCCACTTGATATTTTGGACAACGCTCTCCATTCTCTACATTTAGAATAAAAGACAAAAAAACTTGAAAACCACGTATTAAGGCCCTAGAACCATTCATGTCCGTAGTAGAGTAACTGTAAGAGTATTTTAATAAGTCTATTATTATTATTATTATTATAAGTCTATTGTTGACGGACAGTTCGGGCTGCATCACGTCACCCCTACCAGTGTTCTGGTGCAGAATTGCAAAAATAGTTGCATCTTGCGCTGTTTCTAAATTGCAGTCAGGGGTAGTAATTAGTGCAAAAGGATCTCTTAGATCTTACTTACTTTTCATGATGATAACTGTTTTATGGGGCATAAAACAGTTATCATCATGAAAATATTATGCCTCTGTATAAGTGCAATGGTGTTGGTGCAGTACACTGAGGTAACCAGCTGCAATAAGCGTTGGTGCTTTCAAATTTACCTTCATTTATTCCGAACCTTATCGTTGAGCGCTATGTGGCGATAAATGATACTATTGCTACCTCAGTAGCTTGGGACAGCCACAAGTTTTCCAAAGTGTTCTGATTATTTTCCTACGGCGCTATGCGACTAAAGACGACACTATTGGTCTCTACATTTCTAACAGCCAATGAGATATAGGCCCTAGGCTGTGTCTTTTATTTCACTTACTCCTCTTTCTAATCATTTTTTAAAAATTTGTTTGTAAATTACATGTGTCAGTGCTGTAGTTACAAAATAGCCGTTTCCCTATTCATTATTATCATTACGGGAAAATGAACTGAATGTTACGCCCATTATACTGTACTACTTATCACCCCCACTACAAGCACCACCACCACCACTACCACCATCACCACCACAAAAAGTTATATTTTTAAAATATTTTTCTGTTAGTTTAAGTAGCATGTGCCAGTTCTGTAGCAGTATTCATTATCATCCATAAAACAAATAAATCCACCGGGCGAAGCCGGGCACTACTGCTAGTAATAATAATAATAATAATAATAACACACAATTTACAATTCTTAGAGCACATTTATGTTCGAGTTTCAAAAATGACGTTACTTGTATCAGTTTATTGTTAATTTGGCTAACCACTTCCACTGTGCGCGCAATAAAATTCACCTGTCCACTCACAGAAATGACTGCATAGGCCAGGCTGAATTCGAGTCGACAATGCCAGTAATAGAAGAATCTATTCTTATAAGGAAGTAGCGGGCACATTGTCCAACGACTTATTGTCATCAGTGGTTGTTAAGTGCTTGGTAAGGAGATATCGCTGCGGGTGGCGGGTGAAAGGGTGCTATGTGAGAAATTTTACTGTACATCTTCTCTCAGAATTCCTGCTGGCAGGATCTATTGGTCAGTTCTTGTGAAATAAGACAGCAAAAGTACGAGTGGGTTTAGTGTCGAATGGTCGTGGGAGCTTCCTGCCTATGCTAGGTTCATGGATATGAGAATAGCAATATTTGTTACAGAATATGAAATATGAATATTTCAATAGAAGCCAGTGCCCCCTTCTATCATATTCTGCGCCCCCCCCCCCCCCGTCCCCCCTAGGGGGCGCGCCCCACACTTTGATGACCTCTGCTCCAGAGGACAGTTGAGAAGAGTGATGAGTGGTGGGATGGCTGGCTTCATGTCCTACTATCGACTATCGTTATGGCTTTCCGTGGTTTCCCAAAGGGGTTTATTGTTGTTTCCCACATTTGTACTCCAGGCTAATGCCGTGATGGTACTTAACTTAAGGCCCAGCCGCTTTCCACCCAAATCCTACCTCAATTACAAATACACTCACTGGTACAGACATCACAGTGACACAGGTTGTTGTTGTTGTTTGAGTCTTCAGTCTTTGGACTGGTTTGATATCCTGAGCTAATCGTTTCATCTCTACATAGCTACCACACCCTACATCCGAGGCAATCTGCATATTCTAACCTTACAGTTCTTGTCATCGACCCTTCCTTCCATAACTACGCTTGCTATTCCTGGGTGTCTTAGTATTTATCCTACCAACCTATCTCTTCTCTTCATTGGCAGTCGCCAGAAACATCTCTCCTCTCCCACTCGTCTTAATACCTCTTCGTTCGTAGCCCTATCTACCCATCTGATCTTCGTTATTCTCAAATTCAACACACACACAATACACGGGGCTACATAACCGCGATGTCGCACAGTCCCTAAAAGAATCAACAACAACTTACTTACTTACTTACTTACTTACTTACTTACCTAGACTACATTATCGTGTTGGAAGCCATGTGTCAGCGTTGCCTTAGAAATCGAAATGTAATGTTTCTCAGTCGGTCAACATGATTGTACCCAATTGTAATGGGTGAGTCCCTAATACTTATAAACATAGATTTAATAGCCTAAGTGTAAAAGATATGATGATGATCACTTGACGATCAAAACTGGTAATCCAAGTGTACAGTATTTATTAGGCCAGTTCAGTGCAGGCAGCGGGAGACGACAGCTGCATGAAATCGGGCCACACATAGCTCAAACAGCTAAGTGCACAATCCACATTACCCTGACCATTTAATAGCAATCACATAATCTCACTGAGCAAGCGAACTCGAAGTTCAATCACCACTATCAGTATCTCAACAAAAAATCACATATCTTGAATAGTTGCGCTAGTTGTAAAGGATCTGATAATGATCACTTGACGATCGAAACTGGTCATCCAAGTGTATTTATTAATCTCATGTAGCCACCCGTGACAATTGGATACAATCATGTCGACCGACTGATTTGGATTTCCCCCGATTTCTACACGTAATATAATAAATCTAGGAGCAAGGAACGATGGTGACACCTCGATTGATCAATGTGCTCAAAACTCCAGTTCCAAACTCCGTTAACGGCCATCCATTCACCGCTACCCACGACTATATGAAGTGAAAAGACGCAGCTATGATGTAAACCGCTTAGCGGGACAAAGATGTTCCTCCATGGCCTAGAAACTTAACCAGCTATGTGTTAAGTTAGGCAGTTTTCTGCATAAGTGGGGACAGGGAATTAGAATTCAGCAGCTAGCTGCCATAGGTCAGTCTACTGTTAATGATCTAACGGGGAATGCCAATGTTGACCTGAGTTTATGTAAAAATATGTGTTTGTAGATTGTCGCTTGTCTCGGATGCTCACAATACTAAATAATGCATATGGAATGAATGGGATCCAATTCATGGCTAGCACACAAGAAAGGCGCTTTGCTGGCCCATCTCCATTGATTCCTCAGAACTCGTATTTTGGTAAATAATGAGCACACATAATAACGTTTGACTAAACTTGCAGAAACCGAAGACATTCCAAATAAACATTATTCGTTTATCGCAGGCGTCATTGGCGGATTTGTGCTGGTAGGGGAAACAAAACGTAGTTTACTCATTGATATCAACGCTCGCAACTGCTGGAACAGCATAGGAATCAGTCTGGTGAGTGCTGGAGCATGCGCAGTGCGTTGAGCAGTAGAGCGTGCGCAACACGTATGCTGACGGTTGGAAGAGAGAATGCGCCACCCTTGAGACAATAATGGAATACTTCTTGGTGAAAATAGAGACTAATACTGAATAAACTTGCACTTCATAAATTGTTTGCCAATGTTGGCAACAGAAGTATTCAATCAGGAAGAATCATTAAACTCGGTCAGATAGAAAGTTAGAAGTAGTCTTTTCTTTAAAAGGCTGATTATTATTATTATTATTATTAGACTACCAACCTGGGTAGCTACACACACTAAGGAAGCCTTGAAGTCAGACCATCTCAGATCAATCGAAGCGTCTTGGACTTACATTTATTATCATTATTATTATACTAATCATTATTATTATTATTGTTATTAGACTCGCCTCCGTGGATTAGGCGGCAGCACGCCGGCCTCTCACCGCTAGGTCCGTGGTTCAAATCCCGGTCCCTCCATGTGAGATCTGTGCTGGACAAAACGGAGGCAGACAGGTTTTTCTCCGGGTACTCCGGTTTTCCCTGTCAAAATTTCATTCCAGCAACACTCTCCACTATCGTTTCATTTCATCTATCATTCATTTAATCATTGCCCCAGAGGAGTGCGTCAGACCTCGGCAACCGGCACAGTTCATATCCTCGCCGCTAGATGGGGGCTTCATTCGTTCCATTCCTGACCCGGTCGGAGACTGGAAGCAGGCTGTGGATTTTCATTTTCATTATTATTAGACTACCGACCAGAGTAGCTACACGCGATAAGGAGGGTATGTGGCTCCAGGCTATTTCTTATCAATCGAATCGTCACAATCCATTCTTAGGCATTAAAGAAACCCGTGGCACTACAGCCCATTAAGGGCCTTGACATACCAAGCGACCGCTGCTCAGCCATTTGGCCTACAGATTGCGGGGTGACGGATGATCAGCGTGACACATCCATTCGACCGTTAACCTTGACATTTTCGACCGGGCCGCTACTTCTCTGATCAGACAATTGTCCTCAAAAGGCTGAGTGGAACCCGTTCCACCCCTCACGTCAGTTTCAAAAAACCGTCACGGAGTCGGAATCGAACCCGGGGTTTCGGGCTGAGAGTCAGCTAAACTGCTCCTATATCATGGGGTCAGCCATTCTTGGTCACAGGTTCATTGAAAAAATGAAAATCCACAGCCTGCTGCCTGTCGACCGACCGGGTCAGGAAATGCAAGGAATGAAGCCCCCTACCAGCGGCGAGGATATGAACTGTGCCGGCTGCCGAAGCCTGTCGCACTCCCCTGGGGCAATGATAAAATGAATGACAGGGGAGAGTGTTGCTGGAATGAAATTTGTGACAGGGAAAACCGGAGTACCCGGAGAAAAACCTGTCTGCCTCCGTTTTGTCCAGCTTAAATCTCACATGGAGTGACCGGGATTTGAACCACGGACCCAGCGGTGAGAGGCCAGCTTGCTGCCGCCTAAGCCATGGAGGCTCTCACAGGTTCATTATTAATCTTATATATTAAAATAGTCAGGTAGAAATTTGGCATTATACTAAAACTGAAATATATCGGGAAGTATTTACGCAACGACAATATTTGTTGTCGTAAAAATATGCACGCCACGCATTATCGATTGAGTCCCAAATACCTGATTAGGTCGTCCGTCTATTAAAGTAATTACAAATATTCATTTCATCAAGGTCACTTTTCACGTTTTACTAAAACTGAAATATCTTGATGAGCATTTGCGCTACGACAACGATTGTTGTTTTAAAATGTAATGCACGTGACGCATTATCGACTGAGTCCTAACTTACTGTACTTGCTTCTGGCATCCGTGTATAGAAATTTATTTATTTTTTATTTAGTCAATTTACCCTCTAGGTTGGTGGTTCCCACGGACTCAGCGAGGGAACTCACCACTACCGCCTCTATGGGCAGTGTCCTGGAGCTTGGAACATCTGGTCGGGATGGATACAACTGGGGAGGTGTGATCAGCACTTCGCCCAGGCGGCCTCACCTGCAAAGCGAACAGGGGCCTCATGAGGGAGGGGAAGGGATGGAAGTTAGGGATGGATAGGCTAGGAAGAGGGAAGGAGGCGGCCGTGGTCTTACAGTAGGTACCGTCCCGGCATTTGCCCGAAGACGAAGTGGGAAACCACGGAAAACCACTTCGAGGATGGCTGAGGTGGGAATCAAACCCCCCCCTACTCATTTGGACCACCCGAGGCTGAGTAGACCCCGTTCCAGTCCTCATACCACTTTTCAAATTTCGTGGCAGTGCCGGGAATCGAACCCATGACCTCCGGGGCGGCAGCTAACCATGCTGACCGCTACGCTACGGAGGCGACGTGTATTGAAATAATTGCGAATATTCATTTCTCCAAAGTAAAGTCGAGATAGAAGTTCCACTTTTAACTGGCAGATGGTACACAGCGCCTTAGTGAAATGGAGAGCCACTGTACAACGATGTAATGGCTGACTACTTTCTGATTTCCAGCCAAATACTTAAAAATGTAATGCACGCCACGCATTATCGATTGAGTCCCAAATACCTGATTAGGTCGTCCGTCTATTAAAGTAATTACAAATATTCATTTCATCAAGGTCACATTTCACGTTTTACTAAAACTGAAATATCTTGATAAGCATTTGCGCTACGACAACGATTGTTGTTTTGAAATGTTATGCACGTGACGCATTATTTATTGAGTCCCAACTTACTTGCTTCTGGCATCCGTGTGTTGAAATAATTGCGAATATTCATTTCTCCAAAGTAAAGTCCAGATAGAAGTACCACTTTTAACTGGCAGATGGTACACAGCGCCTTAGTGAAATGGAGAGCCACTGTACAACGATATAATGGCTGACTACTTTCTGATTTCCAGCCAAATACTTACAAATAAACCTAAGAATGTATAATAATAATAGCAGTACAGCTATTACATACAGATTTTGTGTGAAATTATCAAAATCAAATATTTGGCGACATTAGGTACCATATCAGATGATTATGCATGCAATGATGACCCACTCATCATCATCATCATCTTCCTAGCATTAATCCCGCTTTAATGCAGGGTCTGCTTTTCTGCACTTTTTCTTCCATGCTGATAGATCTTGAGCGTCTCTAGTTGTGGCATTCACTAGTTGCATGTCCTCCCGCATAGTATCCAGCCAGCGCTTTCTCGGTCGCCCTCGTGGTCGTCGGCCTTATGGACTGATGTCAAGTACAGTTCTCGCGACTGAAGAGTGATTGCTACGCAGTACATGGCCATACCAATGTAGACGGCTCTCCCGAATTTTTTCAGGGATTGCAGCTACACCAAATGTAGCTCGATCATTGTCATTCCTGATGCGGTCCAGTCTAGTAAGTCCCTGTGTCCAGCGAATCATCTTCATCTCCATGACATGTAGTTGTTGTTCATGTCTCTTCGTTACTGGCCAGCATTTAGTACCAGACAGTGCTACTGGTCGAACGATGATTCAGTAAATTTTCGAATTCAGATATAGTGGCACATTCCGGTCAATAAGGACTCCAGAGACTTGGCGCCATTTCAGCCATGCCGCGTTGACTCTGTTTCGGGAATCTGGGAGTGTTTGACCACATGAACAGATTAACGTACCTAAGTATTTGAATACAGATGATTTTCGGAGTTCAGTGCCATCAATGTGAATAGATCATTCACTTGGTACGCCACACTCCATATACTCTGTCTTCCCAATGTTAAGTCGTAGGCCATGGGTGTCTAGTGCAGTTTTCCAACATTTTCATTCTTAATGATCATAACATGTCCAACATCTTGAGTGGAACGATGGCGATTCTTCTCTAGTCTGTAGATATTATTAGATCCTTGTGCTGTGTTGAGCTCTTCGTACAAGTTCTTGTAATGGTTTGCTTTAGCCTTTGACAATTCCTGTTTTGCTACCGACTTCAATCTTCTGTATTGCTGACGATCAAGATACAGTCCCGATTGGAGCCACGTCTTATACTCTAACTTCTTCATCCTGATGGCATCTTGGACATGAGAATTCAACCACCATATCTCTTTATTGATATAACTGCGTTCAGGTTTTGATTTACCCATGATGTTAGTAGCACAAGTAGAGAACCTATACATGTTTTCAGCTGGATGTGATGTTGTTTTAATTTCCACCATTTAATTCGTTCCGATGTAGATTTAAGACTTTTCTTGCCACCTGGGGACACACCCCCAATTGCAAATGAATGAATGAATGAACTCTGTCGAAACCATTTCTATTCCCTCCAACTTGGCCATTTAAGTCACCACCAATGAACAGGAGTTCTTCATCAACAAACTGCAAGTAAGTTTCGAGGTTGTTCCAAAACTCATCCTTCTCATCATCCGTGCACCCAGTTTGTGGAGCATAGAATGAAACCACACGTAAGGTTTTCGTACCAGTGTCGATCTTAATAGACATCAATCGGTCAGAAAGACGATTTACTTCAGTGACATGATCTCTGAACTGTGTACTCACAGCTATAGCTACGCCATTCCTGCCTGATATCTTTCCGTGGTAGAATAGCTTGTATCCTTCACCAATATCCTTGGATTTTGAGCCAGACCATTTGGTTCCTTGGATGCAGGCAATATCTACTTGTCGGTTCTTCAAGGCATCAGCAAGTTATCGGCTTCGACTCGTAAGAGTACCAATGTTAATGGTTGCCATTCTGATTTGTTGGACTCGCTTCATTAGCCCACCCCGTCCTTGAGTGGGGAGCCCTTGTACATTCCTCACACCACTTGGGCGACGATAATGCGCGTCGCCTACAGCGGGGAACGCCCTAGCAGTTTGATCCATAATATTTATTCTGGCCAGTGCATTGAGATACAACCGGAATTGTTTTACCGACCGGCTTGTTGTTGAGCCTGCCATCGAACCCTCCTCCTTTCCCATCCCGGACATGGGACCGGGCAATGGCGGAGTTAATGATCACCCACTACATAGCAATATTTTAAGCGAGTGATTGTGGTCTAGGGGTTAACGTCCTGGACACATATTGTTAAAACGAAATTTTAGTGGTTTGAATCCCATCACAGTAGCCTCATTTTTCCTGCCAAATTGTGTTTAAATTTTATGCTTCGTATTTCATTACATGCTATTTAATTATAATATATAAATACATGTACGCGTTTATATACAGTTGGTATATTCTTCTAATATAGGCTGCTGATAACGAAGTTTTTCCCCACATTGGGACTTTCTATTCTTGTGTTTTCCCAAGTCTTGTTTCCTTTTTAACCACCAACAAAGAGACTCTTTTATGTTTGCTTTCGCCTAGTGCTTTTTATTTATTCTGTATTTTGGTCTGGTTACAGTGAATTATTCAATGTCTCCTTCTACTTACCATGGAAATCACACACCCTCATGTGCTTCGATCTCTCGGCTACATGATGATGAGCTTCTTCAATGCCACACACACAACACTGGAACTTCGCTAACCTGATACAGATGTCTCTCAATAGTTCTACATGTATTCCGGTTGAATACCCACCTTCAACTCCTGCTGCCTATCCACTTGAAGAACGAAGGAATTTCTTGTATTGAGTGCTATTTATATTCTGTCATGTTTATCTTATTTTGTTTCCCCTTCCCACCCCTAACTTTTCTCCTCGGTTCAGTCAGCCAACAACAGTTCTACTTGTCACTCTCCTTCAGTGCATTCAACACTCAACTTGTGTCTCTCCTACGAGGCGATCACGCATCCTGCGGACATCTTCTAATGGTTTGACAAAACCTTTTCACTCGCCATGTCATGGTGACTTGGTGATGGTGACCTACAGTTATCTTCGATTTCTACAATGCACTAGATAAGTACCGCTATTTAGCGTATTTTAAACTCTATCAAATAGACACTAGTTTTGAATATATTTGGAACTTTTTAATCAAATTGCTATGATTTACCCCTTTGGTTGGGATTGCAATTCTTAAGTGGTTACTGGTCTAAGTCGCCCCCAACGTGGGAATTTTGCATCTTACTCAATTTTGATGCAATATTAAATTTGATTGATCAACCCTACGTGGGATTTTGAACTTGTCCAATTTTACTGTGTCAAAAGCTCTATGTGGGAATCATACTTTGCCCTCTTCAACTATACCATAAAACTGTGAACTAGATCTACAAGTAAAGTTTCTAGTTCTATCAAGATCACATAATATTGTAATCAAGTACAACTTTTGAACTGTGAAAGTGATCCTTCATATTGTGGCATTTTTTATGAGGCGCATACGCCCACTGTTAGATTTATATGAGGCGTTGCTTCATTATTTATAAATGATATATAGTCGGCAAACCGTTCGCTACTTATTATTCGTATTTTGTACCTTTATTATCACTCATGCGTGATAACGTAACGTTGATTATTATTATTATTATTATTATTATTATTATTATTATTATTATTAAGTATGTATTATCTGATAGCATATTCTACATTTCAATTTAATCTTGTCTAATGTATATCAAATTCACATACGATTTATTATTTCATTTTGCGCTGGCACGAGAGAACAAGGGAAATTGGTCGTGAGGTATTTCATAACGTAGGGACAGAGAGAGTTAGCGCCAGTAGGATAACATTAACGATAAATCACCTCAGGAGGGATCCAAATTTAGACTAAGATGAGGAAATCTGTCTGGCCAGACACAATGAAGCAAACGACCGTTTGAAGTCCGGTAGAAGGGGGAGCCTAGCTTGAGTCAGCGAGCTTTCCGACTTCAAATTCAAAGAGAGTGACGTCACGAGCACGTGGTAGATTGAGCGGGGGCCATATGTCCAGGAATATCCAATAGAAGAGAAGGACCTATGACGTATTTGGAGCTGTGTGTGGGATGATGACCCACGACTGGATGCGACGGAGCCGGATTTCAAATTGATCCAAATTCTGAATAGAAGGAGAAACCAGGTTAAAAGAACGGATGCTCAGAGGATCCCACCCCTCAATTTTCTACTTGAATTTATCATCAGAAGTACAACGTCACTATGGTTCTCGGAAACCTAAGCCTGCCAAAGTGTGCAAGGCAATTCATGTCTTCCCGCACCCATGGATACAGTCGTGTCTGGGGCTATGTTTCTGAATGTGATTTATGGAATCAGATTCCATCACAGACAGTAAACCAGAGCTTATATCTCGTCTCTGATTTATAAAATGTATATTTTATCACGCCAACGAAGAAGAAGATGATCGCTAACCAAGGACCACAACATGTCTCCACCATGGAAACCTACAAGACTGAACGACGATCAACATTGGTGAGCTCCATGACGAAACTACGCAAATTCTCTCATTTGAATTAATTTTTAACGGCAAGTAAATTCGAGCTTTAGGTAACAACGTATTTTAAACTCACCTCCATTTCATCTTTTCGCCGTGCTAGCAGTAGATTCAGTAGACGCATTCCGTATTATTATTATTATTAACTTTCTATTTTCTCTTGTTTTTTATAATTAAATTCAGTATCTTTTATTCAATGCAGAGCCTTTCCTTTCTCGTAGTTAGAAATGGCTATAAGCCTACCACTTTTCCCGAAGCAAATGTCAACTTGGTTAAAGACGGAGTCTTACCACGAGCTCAGGTAAGGATATCTTAAGATACCCTACTTTAGGCAAGTGTGTGTATTAATTATTTGGTCTTCAACTGGGAGTTGTGACCATGGCGCCCAACATTTAAATAATTTATCATCATTATAATCATTCTTTATCACTTAATCATTTTATACATCAGGCTCAGACCTGTATGACTACATTTGTCAACAACCAGGTTGAGAAGAACGTTACAATATTACAAGTGATCTCATTTCGAAAAACTTTCAAAGTGCGTTGTGCCCAACAAATAGACGGACTCTTATAGAATTATAATCCTCAAATTCCTCCCTGCCCTTTTCAACCACATTAACTTGTCAATGTACTTATATTAAAGAAGCTTTGTAATCTTTTTTTGTAACTTATGAAGTTCTTTCTATGAAAGGCTTCTACATTCTTGCAATTTCTCATTAACTAGTAACTCTGTTTAAACTTATATTTCGGTGGTATTTTGTAAAAGTCTCTCAGAAATCCAACCCCCCTCCAACGCGGTGAGAGATGGGTAACGGCATGAAGTAGGGAATTGCCTGTAGGGGTGATGTACAGGAGGTACTTTGTGGGCTCCGGGACCGCTACGGTGAAGGCCCTGCAGGAACCCTGAAATATGACGGCTAACGGGGCTCTGGTGAAGCTATGATAGGCCTAGCAAGCCAGTAGTGGGTAAACTAACTGCTTTCAAAACACAAGCAAGCCTCGGAAATGATAGATCTAAAGGGCAACGACCTCGCTATGAATATGGACTACGAATTGGAACCTTGAATATAAGGACACTCACAGGGAAAGAAGAGGAAATTGTCGACTTGATGCTAAGAAGAAACCTGGATATCTTAGGATTAGGAGAGACAAGATGGAGAGGACAGGGTAAAAGAGAATTGAGAAGAGGATTCCGATTGTACTGGATTGGGAACGATAAGGGGAAGAAAAATGGAGTAGGAGTAGTTGTGAGAGATGGGTTAAAAGAAGAAGTAGTAGGAATTAATGATCGATTGATCAAGATTAAAGTTTATATCAAGGGAACAAGAATGGAGATTCTGCAAGTGTACGCCCCACAGGCAGGCTGTCCTTCACAGGAGAAAGAAGGATTTGAGGAGGAAGTGCAAAGACAACTGAATGGGCAAGAGGTTATAATTATGGGAGACCTAAATGCCCACGTAGGTACAGAAAGACAGGATTATGAATGTGTGCTGGGAGCAGAAGGATGGGGAAGTCGAAATGAGGAGGGAAAACGGCTACTGGAATTTTGCAAAAGGAACGGGCTCCTCATTGGGAATTCATGGTACAAAAAACGAGAGAGCCATAAGATAACCTGGTATAGCAGTGACCGGAGTAGGAGATCGGTAGTCGACTACGTAATTGTTGATGCACAAATGAAGAGAAATGTTATAGACATTAATGTTATCCCATCAGAGGCCTTGGATAGTGATCACCGGCTGGTGGTTATGAGCTACAGAATGAAGTCAGAAAGGAGAGTGATAGAAAGGCAGGAGAGGAAAATAAAAGTATGGAAACTCAAAGAGGAAGATACCAAAACGGAATATCAGGAAATAGTAAAGCGCAGGCTTCCCAGAAACAGGAACTATGGAAAATGAATGGGAAAGGCTGAAAACAACACTAATGGAAGCAGCAGAAATGGTATGCAGGAGGACCAGTGATAAGAAACGATGGAAGGAAACACCATGGTGGAACAACAGAGTGAAGGAAGCTTGTAGTTTAACGTGACCGTTAATCTGTAGATTATGAGCCACGGGACCTCCTTTTTACGTGGAATCCGAACCACAGGACATGGCATTTCACTTCGAAAATCTCACATGCATTGTCCGGGAATCGAACCCGGACCGCCTTGGTGAGAGGCATACAGCTAGACCGCTGAGCCACCACGCCCCTACAACAACAACAACAGAGTGAAGGAAGTAGTGGGAAACAAAAGCAAAGCTTCCCGGATGTGGTTCCAACTTAGAACAGCAGATGCAAGGGAGGAATATATAGCCAGAAAGAAGGAAGCCGAAACGGTGATATCAGAGGGAAAAAGGAAGTGGATGGAGAAATGGACAAGGATGATGGAAGAAGACAGTAAAGGTAATAGAAAACTGCTGTATGCAATGGTGAAGAATAAAAGGAAAAAGGAGAAGATCACCACAGAGCGAATGGAAGACAAAAATGGCAATATTATTGAGAGAAAAGAAGAGATTAAATCACTTTGGAAAGGATACTTTGAGGACCTCTTGAATGTGACAGCACCAAGTAATGAGGAAGAGTATACTGGAAGGGTTGATGTCAGTGACCAAGTGCAAGTGGAAGACCTAGCCTTGGCAGAAGTGGAAGAAGCAATAAAGAGGATGAAAATGGGAAAAGCACCAGGTATAAATGAGGTAAGCGTGGATATGATAAAAGCTGCAGGGGAAGTGGGAACACAATGGTTGTATGGGGTGATACGAGCTATATGGAAGGAGAAGAAGAAAGTCCCAGAAGATTGGAAAAAGGGGGTGATATTGCCCATCTTCAAGAAGGGAGACAGCAAGAAATGCCAAAACTACCCGGGAATTACACTGATGTGCCACTGTGCTAAGATTTATGAAAAGGTATTGGAAAAACGGATACGTAAGGTAACGGAACAAGAACTGAGGGAGGAGCAATATGCATTCAGTCAGGGGAGGTCCACTACTGACCTCATATTTGGAGTGAGACAGTTACAGGAACGTTACTACGAGTATGGGACAAGTTGAATGACTTTCGCCAATTACAGATGTTATATCAAGTAGTTTCGTGAAGAACTAACTAGCCTACTTTTCTTAAAATTTAAGATTCAATCTCTATTCCTGCAATTAGATCGATTTAGAGTAATACCTTTATCTACAGAATTCTGCTGGTAGCACTGCCATTATACGATTTTCTCGAAATATAACTGAAATATTTTCGTGTAATACAGCAGTGGACTCTGAGATATTGATGGTCTACGGCTCAAATGTTCAGGGAGAGGTAATAGGTTGTTGATAGCACTGCTGTGTCTAAGAATGTGCGCATATACTGTACATGTTATAGCATACTCTGTACATACAAAATTTGGCAGAAATCCAGTGAAAGTAACGGGAGTTACATTCAGTTAAACATGAAACCCATAAGCGTACGTAGAATGATTTTGGTAACACTTATATATACAGTACAGGGCGTGTTGCTGAATATATATCTGCAAATAGAGTTTCAAACTGTTTATGTGAACAGATTCTATGATATTGGGTCCAATGTTCAAATGTTCTCAGAATGTTACTGAGCAGTTGGTAGCCCGGTGGACTCTGTAAATAGGCATGCTTGTGGCTGCTGAGGTACACATTGCACGTGGAAAAAAAATGTATCAGCCCGTAAATTAGTATGGCAGTTGCATGCAGTCTAACATTGAACATTATAAACGTGCATATAACAAATTCTAAAATCTCTTGACTTTATAGTGTGCTAAGTTTTAAAGTGTATTTCGTACACCTAATCAGAGACATTGAATCTGGGGTTCAAAAGACTTGAGACTACTGTCGACCAAAGTATTATGTGCACTCGAGTTTGAAGGTTGTTTGTAAAGTAACCAATAGACCTACATAAAATCCAATGACATCATCATTTTCGTCGTTCTATTGTACGTTAGCTCATGTAGGTTTGGAATATTTAATTTATATTTTAATACACACATCAAAAAAAGTTTGGCATCACCTCGGTTCCAAGAGTTCCGGAACCGTTAAATACAAAGGGAATAGAGATCAACACAAACAACATTTCAGCTCGTTTTATTGCTCATGAGACCCACACATTGCATGTTGTACCATCATACAGCTAGACTTTCAGCATTTGTGGTCCAGATTGCAGTAAACACCACTACCTCTAATACCCAGTAGCACGTCCTCTTGCATTGATGCATGCCTGTATTCGCCGTGGCATACTATCCACAAGTTCATCAAGACACTGTTGGTCCAAATTGTCCCACTCCTCAACGACAATTCGGCGTAAATCTCTCAGAGTGGTTGGTGGGTCAAGACGTCCATAAACAGCCCTTTTCAACATATCCCAGGCATGTTCGATAGGGTTCATGTCTGGCGAACATGCTGGCCACTGTAGTCGAGCGATGTCGTTATCTTGAAGGAACGCATTCACAAGATGTGCACGATGAGGTCGAGAATTTTCGTCCATGAAGACAAATGCCTCTCCAATATTCTGCCGATATGGTTGCACTATGGGTCGGAGGATGTCATTCAGGTATCGTAAAGCCGTTTCGGAGCCTTCCATGACCACCAGTGGCGTACGTCGGCCCCACATAATGCCACCCCAAAACATCAGGGAACCACCACCTTGCTGCACTCGCTGGACAGTGTGTCTAAGACGTTCAGCCTGACCAGGGTGCCTCCAAACACGTCTCCGACGATTGTCTGGTTGAAGGCATATGCGACACTCATCGGTGAAGAGAACGTGATGCCAATTCCGTGGGGTCCATTCAGCATGTTGTTGGGCCCATCTGTACCGCGCTGCATGGTGTCGGGGTTGCAAAGCTGGACCTCGCCATGGACGTCGGGAGTGAAGTTGCGCATCATGCAGCCTATTGCGCACAGTTTGAGTTGAAACACGACGTCCTGTGGCTGAACGAAACGCATTATTCAACATGGTGGCATTGCTGTCAGGGTTCCTCCGAGCGGCAATCCGTAAGTAGCGGTCATCCACTACAGTAGTAGCCCTTGGGCGGCCTGAGCGAGGCCTGTCATCGACAGTTCCTGTATCTCTGTACCTCCTCCATGTCCGAACAACATCGCTTTGGTTCACTCTGAGACGCCTGGAAACTTCCCTTGTTGAGAGCCCTTCTTGACACAAAGTAACAATGCGGACGCGATCGAACTGCGGTATTGACCTTCTAGGCATGGTAGAACTACAGACAACATGAGCAGCGTACCTTCGTCCTGGTGGAATGACTGGAACTGATCGGCTGTCGTACCCCCTCCGTCTAATAGGCCCTGCTCATGCATGGTTGTTTACATCTTTGAGCAGTTTTAGTGACATCTATGAACAGTCAAAGGGACTGTATCTTGGATACAATATACACAGTCAACGTCTATATGCCGGAGATCTGGGAACCGAGGTGATGCAAAACTTTTTTTGATGTGTGTATTTTTTGTCGCAGTTGGAGCACAAAAAGTGCACGTTTTTAAGCGTGTTTCAACCATGCGTCACATTTAAGAATTATTACCTCAAAAACCCGTCATCAGATCGAATCCAAATTTTAACACAATATACATTGGAATGTTGTATAACTGGTTTATTAATTTCAAAATTTTGCGTGTCCAAGAAAAAATATTATCATTTTTGTAAGGTAACTTTTGCTCGGCTCGGGGTGGTTGGAAAATGTAGTTCTTGGTCGCGATGTAATATTTATACTTCAAAAAGGTATGCTGTATGACTGTGAAATACGTAAAATAACTCACTTATTTTTATCGGTTTGTATTTGTAGGCGGAAATAGCACATCGTTCACCAGCTACCCGCTCCGGGAAAAGCGTGCCTCGCTCGGAAGTGATGGGCTCCATCACAGCAACGCTGTACAGCTTTTCCCGGAGCGGGTAGCTGGTGAACGATGTGTTATTTCCGCCTACAAATACAAACCGATATAAAATAAGTGAGTTAATTTACGTATTTCACAGTCATACAGCATAACTTTTTGATGTATAAGGATTATATCGCGACCAATAACTACATTTTCTAACCACCCCGAGCCGAGAAAAAGTTACCATACAAAAATAACAACTTTTTTTCTTGGACACGCAAAATTTTGAAATTAATAAACCAGTTATTCAACATTCCAATGTATATTGTGTTAAAATTTGGATTCGATCTGATGACGGGTTTTTGAGATAATAATTCTTAAATGTGACGCATGGTTGAAACACGCTTAAAAACGTGCACTTTTTGCGTTCCAACTGCGACAAAAAATATTAAAATATTAATTAAAAATTCCAAACCTACATGAGCTAACGTGCAATACAACGATGAAAATGATGATGTTATTGGATTTTATGTAGGTCTATTGGTTACTTCACAAACAACCTTCAAACTCGAGTACACATAATACTTTGGTCGACAGTAGTCTATTAATACCCAGTTGGTAGCTGTGGTGACTCTTATAATAAGTAGTCATATCTACTAAAGCATACATCGCACATACAAACATGGATGAAATCCATTTTTACTTATGGAAGTTACATGCAGTTAAACATTGAACCTATCACGCATAGAATTATTTTGGCAACACTGCCATGCAAGGGTTGTTAAAAATTAATCTGAAACATTATTTTGGAAGAAATTCATTTCTTTTAGTATGGATGTTACATGCAATTAAACATTGAACCAATCAGGACGCGTAGAATCATTTTGGCAGCACTATTATACTATATGGGCTCCTGAAAATTAATCTGAAATATGGTCTATATGTGTGCCAATTTTTGCGCTGTTCCCATGAATACCTTCTGAGATATCCAACTTAGATTTCAAATTTCAGCAGTTGGTAGTACAGACGTTATTTTCAAATCTGGTCTTGATATGTTCTGATAGAGATCTTCACTCACACCAAATTTGGTTTGGATAGCTGCAGTCGCTTAGGATTTGATAGGGTGAGACACGCATATAGAGAGAGAAAGACAGGCAGACACACACGCATTAAATCTCATAAGTCTACAATTTTATATTTGTTCCAAAATATGAAAGGTTAGGCTAAAAATGAAAGGCGACGGTACCGTAACTCTCTGTTCAGGTCACAAGTATGAAGACATGCGAACAGCAAATATAATATGGAAAGAAGTGCTGTAGCATTGTTGAAATGAAACGAATGAAAGTTTCAGAATACTACAGTAGATCAACAGTGTCCAACCACTTAGCACGGGAGAGACTAAAACCTAGCTGACAATGAGCATGGTGTGTTGTTGCTTCGAACTAAAGTGCAAATCGTGAGGTCTGATCGCAGACGAATTAGAGTTGAAAATCTCCAGGATAAATAACTCAGGAAAAAATACATGTAGATGATTGGTGAGAAACTCCAAACAGTAGATGGACGACTCTTGTGCGCGAGCACATTTTCTGACCTACCCTGTTCTAGAAGGCAACATGAGCAATGTTCTGAAAGGAACTCCCTAACATGTGAGAGAAGTGAGTCTTTCAAGG
This sequence comes from Meconema thalassinum, assembly GCA_946902985.2. Classification (NCBI taxonomy): domain Eukaryota; kingdom Metazoa; phylum Arthropoda; class Insecta; order Orthoptera; family Tettigoniidae; genus Meconema; species Meconema thalassinum. The sequence continues at coordinate 1,305,238,443 of OX336389.2, read as the reverse complement.
GAGAAAATGACAAGCCTAAGACTGCACGTTTGAGAGTGAATGTGAGAAAAGGATCGAGCTGTTACGTCAGGGGAGTCAATAGTGGCAGGCTGTGAAAAAGCAGAATTTGTAGTGGTTTGGACTCCTTCGCCCACATTCTACACTCCATTCTATACTGCAGGTTAAGTTAATTGCCAGCGGATGTTCACGTCAGTAATGAAGTACGAAACAATTACAAGCATCTGAGTACGACGATCATGACTTTAAACCACTTATTTTGCAGTTTTAATAGACCGACCGTGGGGTTCAACTCATCCTAAGCCCACTTGATCGGTAAGGTATTGAAAAGGAAGTGGCGCGGTCAATTAGAATGTAAAATGAAGAGTGGGAAATCCCGGGTGGCCAATGATAGGATTCGAACCCAGATAACTCATTAATACTGGCGCTTACAGCTAGTGACCCAATGTCGGTTTTATTGATGTTATAAAAACATACATTATTATCTTCTTAGGCCCTATTGCTTAAACGCTTAGAAACATCGGTACGGAACAACACATCATTACCATTGATAATGCGCGGAAATAACACTGAAGGATCGCACATTTATCAGATCAGAGGTGGTAGTGTTTTATTTCACTAGGATTAACTACTAGGCACCGACAGTAGTGGCTACGCTGGCTAAAGCGCGGCGTTAGGTCATGGGGCCAAGCTCTCTGCTGACTCGGTAGACGCGTGGGTTCGATCCCCACCGTCGGCTGTCCTTGAAATGGTTTTCCGTGGTTTCCCATTTTCAACACCAGGCAAATGCTGGGACAGTACCTTCTGACAGGCCACGGCCGCTTCCTTCCACATCCTTGCCCACTTTCATCCATTCATCTCATCTCTCATCCCGTCGCGCAGGTCACCCACGGGCGTCGACTAGAAAGACCTGCACTCGGCCTCTCAGGAGGTTACACACAAAGAAACTACTAGGCCATCTGCCCCTAATGATATAGATGATGATGATGATGATGATGATGAAAATGAAATCTGCTTATTACATCTAACTATTGACTTACAACTTACAAAATAGGAGAAGAAAATACAAAAATCAAAAGCATGAGAGAGACCAAAGACAGGGCGGGAGAATACCCCTCAACCCTCGAATAATGAGGATTGAGGAAATTCGAAGGAAAAGAGGGCTGATGGAAAAGGCAAAGAGGAGAGAGTCCACCCCAATGTCATCGGAAATGGACCCAGTTCAGTAATCCCTCGGATACATTAGCTCGGAAAACAACAAGTGTTGACCGAGGGAGGTCGACAAGAAAGATACAAGCGAGGAGACCAGCACAAGCAAGCAAGCAAGTGTGTCCCGCGGTTGCCAACCCACGCCGCACTGGTCGTGAACCCCTGGAGGTAATTTTATCATAAATCCTTCCTGACATCAAATGTGTTGACAAGCAGGAGATGTGACAGTAAACTGTGAGAGGATACAAAGAAATATTTCAGTTTCATCGACAATCCTGGGTAAACGAAAGAACCAAGCATGCCCACTTTTGTGAACTCTAAGTGTTGGCATTCATAGTGAAGTGGATGTAGTAAAGTGGAATGAAACCACTACGAGCTGACTTTGGCATGGCTGAGCTCTAAGACACTACTGTCGACCAAAATATTATGTGCACTCGAGTTTGAAGGTCGTTTGTGAAAAGACCAATAGACCTACATAAAATCCAATAACATCATCATTTTTGTCTTTCTATTTTACGTTAGTTCATGTAGGTTTGGAATTTTTAATATATAATTTAATATTATTTATCGCAGTTGAAACACAAAAGTGCCCGTTTTTAAGCGTGTTTCAACCATGCGTCACATTTAAGAATTATTATCTCACAAACCCGTCATCAGATCGAATCCAAATTTTAACACAATATACATTGGAATGTTGTATAACTGGTTTATTAACTTTAAAATTTTGTGTGTTCAAGAACGTTGTTATCGTTTTTGTAAGGTAACGTTTTCTCGGCTTGGGGTCATTGGAAAATGTAGTTCTTGGTTGCGTTGTAATCCTTATACATCAAGAAGTTATGCTGTATGACTGTGAAATACGTAAATTAATTCAGTTATTTTATATCGGTTTGTATTTGTACGGGGAATTAAGACATGGATCACCAGCTAGCCGCTCCGGGAAATGCTGTACAGCGTTGCTGATATGGAGCCCATCACTTCCGAGCGAGGCGCGCCATGACGCGTGATGGTGCCTATCTTGGCAACGCTGTACAGCTTTCACCGGAGCGGCTAACTGGTGAACCATGTCTTAATTCCCCATACAAAAAAGCGATATAAAATAATTGAATTAATTTACGTATTTTACAATCATACAGCTTACCATTTTGATGTATAAGGATTACAACGCGACCAAGAACTACATTTTCAAACCACCCCGAGCCGAGAAAAAGTTACCTTACAAAAATGATAACAACTTTGTTTCTTGGACACACAAAATTTTAAAATTAATAAACCAGTTATACAACATTCCAACGTATATTGTGTTAAAATTTAGATTCGCCCTGATGACGTGTTTTGAGATAATAATTCTTAAATGTGTCGCATGGTTGAAACACGCTTAAAAACGGGCACTTTTTGTGTTCCAACTGTGATAAAAAATATTAATATACAAATTAAAAATTCCAAACCTACATGAACTAACGTAAAATAGCACGACGAAAGTGTTGATGTTATTGTATTTTATGTAGGTCTATTGGTTACTTCATAAACAATCTTCAAACTCGAGTACACATAATATTTTGGTCGACAGTAAGTACCAGTATGACTCTTCTCTTCTTTCGCGATTACATGATTTGGTAGGGGGAATAAGTTGAATCAGACTCAGTGAAAATAAAGAAAGAAATCATTCATTAGCCAATAGAAGTGAACCCATTATAGTTGAACAACAATTTCTTGTAAAACATTTTCAGAAAAGATCGTGGTGGCGGGTTACGCCAAGGTAGGTTACGATAAAATGGGGAGCGTGCTACGTATTGATTTCCAGCGATTACCGCACAACTGTCCAAATGTTGGTCTCATCGTCACGAGTTCAAAGACGAACGTGATGTTTACGCTTGAGCGCTATTGTAATGACAGGAATCTGGTGTAATTATAACGTGTTCACCTGATGAAGCAAAGATAGAGGAAGCACGCAAAAACACGTTTATCCAGCGAGGTTCAGGGCGACACCGCGCCGGCGCCGCGTCGTAATTTAAAAGGCACCAGATATTGACTGAAGGAAATACATTTCAAAGGCATTTGCAATGAATAAGATGAAGTTATGTTTAAACAATCCCATCAAGATCACTGCACTTAAGAAAAAATAGTGGGTCCAGCAACACGATGGGCGTGTACATACTGTCGGGTAGGCGGTTTGGGGTGTCCATATCAAGTAGGGCTCATCAATGAGTTGGAAATGGTACAAGTTTGGCGGCGATATAAAGCACGACACTGAGGCGTCCTTTACTAGTACTATATCTGTGCCAAATTTGAAACAGTTCGGTTTCGTCGTTAGGGAATTGATAGGCATTGTCAGCGCCGGAATTCAAACCTGCGACTTCCGGATTTGCTGCAGCAGCCCTCGTGGCCACGGTGCACGATTTATCGAGCACGAATACGCCACTGGGCTCATACAAACCAAAGCAATTCCTACACTGATTATTTAGCAACGTTCTGAAGGATAACGCCTGCAGCTGCCTAATGTAAGTAAATCTTGTTATGTATTTTCATGAAGCTTTCAAGCAAGATTTCCAACATTTGTGTCATCTAATGCACTACATATTGTAGGATGCGCTGAATACATCATTATAACTGGGTCATACAGAGGATCCAACACTCGATATTTGATCCGCTTAACATGTTGGTGAGCACGGTGCAGACACTCGCCATGTACTGTACTGGATTTATTCCACCATCAAGAACATGGAATTGCATAATATTACTTTTGAAGACCTGGCTATCAAACTATGTGCAAGTAAGTGCGCAAGGCTCAAGCGTGAATAGGATGGAAGAGACGATCATCACAAGAACCTCATTTTCTACACCAGTGCAACGGTTTACTCACTTGGGTAAGCAGATCAACGTTATCGTGGCAATGAATATGACGCAATAAGTTAAATTAATATGCAGATATGGAAATGTTAAAAGCCAGTTTTATCCTATTTTCATTTGTGAAAAAATAGGCTTATGAGATCGCCTTTGTCCGTGTGAGTGTGTGTGCGTATGTGTACACGTGTGTGTCCCCCGCCCCACTAATAAAATCTAAACGGCTGGAGAGATTCAATGAAACTTGATAAGGGCATAGTATTATTTTGTCTAACCCCGGTCGTGCCCTTCAAATCTGATTACGTCTCACCAATCCAACATGGCGGCTGTGCGAAATATTTCACCGGCATTCTATATATCCGAAACTATTACTGATGGAATTCTCTACGGTGATAAAAGACACTACTAGAAGTTTACCTATGTAACATTCATAAACCTGTGAAGTACAAAACGAGCATGGAAGAAAAACAAAGTTGAAACATAGGGAGCCGTGTCAGTACATTTACTGGCACGTTAAAGATCCCCTTCGGGGCAACATTCCGGCACCCCGGCGTCTCTAAAAGCCAGTGTAGTTAAAAGGGACGTAAAACCAATAACATTATTTAAGTTGAAACATTTAAATAGACTTTTCACGTGATTTAACCATCCAAGCCCTGTGAAATATGGTACAGCAAATGACCATACACATTGTAATGCACTGATATCTAACATATTTCAATTCTTTTGATAACCTCAAGATGGCGACTGTGAAAAATTTAAAATTGAAGTTTTTATTTCTTGTGGCCTAATCATGTGATTGAAGTCAACGTTTAAATAATGCACCTACGCAATAATCGTCACCTAATAGTACAAAATTATATGGCCTACATATATACAAATCCAACATGGCGACCATCTGAAATATTTAGGCGGTTCTCAATATCTACTAATCTATCACAGCAATCAAACTGAAATTGTGTACGTTGATGAGAGCATTTGCTCCTCTGGTAGTCTGGAGTAGGTTATATAAAAATAGGCTATTTAGTTCTTCACGGAACTACTTGTTGTTTTTAGCCTTCTTTTCACATTTTGCAAAAATGATGAAAAAGTAGTCTTATGAGATCACCCGGGCTGATGTCTGTCCTTCTGTCTGTGTGTGTGTCCACCCCCTATCAATTTCCAAAAGGCTGCAGCTATCGAAACCATATTTGGTATGAGTAAAGATCAATACCTGAATATCTCACGGCCATATTTGAAAATGACGTCAGTTCTACTAACTGCTGAAAATTCACAATTGAAATTTGACCTCTATGTTGGATATCTCACAAGTTATGCATGCGAACTGTTCCAAAATTGGAATACAAATAGATAGTAATATTACAAATTAATTTTCAGGAGTCCATGCATGATAGTGTTGCCAATATGATTCTAAGCAGGTCCAATTTTTAAATGCATTTAACTATCAATTGGATTTCAACGAAATTTCGTATGTGCTATGTGTACAATAACAGATACTTTGAAGAGCCACCAGGGCTGCCAATTGTTAATAAATGCTCTCTCTATTTCTATCCTAATACCAATATGTCAGAAAGCAAGCCAACAGCTCTAAACTTTGCACACGTTTACTGTAGTACCTAACATTCTAGATTAATTTGGAGTAACTAATGTACGTCAGTGCTGTCAACATGAATCCAAGCCTGCAGGTAAGTCCTCTTTTTAAATGAATGTAACTTCTGCACTGACATATGGATTTCATCCAAAATTGGCACAATAATACATCATAATATTTCAGATTAATTCTGAGCAACACATAGATGACATTGATGCCATGATTGTTTTACGCGCGCTGATAGATCCAATGTCTAACCGCATGTAACGTCCATGCAACCCATTGGACTTCAACCGGGTGAGTTAGCCGTGGCCGTTACGGCGTGACTGTAGGCAGTCGCTCACATCCAGGAGGCGAGGAGGTTCAAATCCCCCCGCCGCGCCGGAAACCTCGAAGATGGTCTTCTGTGGTTTCCCATCTTCTTTCCAGGCAAATGCCGAGGTTGGTCCTTAACCATAGGCCACAGCCACTACCTTCCAATTCCTCGTCCTTACATTCACCTTTCCTTCCCAGACAACACTCCACACGCGACGGTACTTGTAGCTCACCCCATGGGTGTCCGCATAGAAGCAGCTACAAACTTTGACGAGCCGAACATGTCCTCGGACACTCCAGGCAATAAAAGCCATACGCTGAAAGAAAAATTGGGCTTCAACCAAATTTTGAGTGTGCATTCTGTACCTTAAGAGGTGGAACCAAGAATATATTCAGTCACCAGGGGTGTCAACTGTAGTGCTCTATTAGGCTACACTATTTCAGGTATATTTCGAACTAATTAAAAGTTTCAGTATTACCAACTTAATTTCGCAATTATTCTAGATAGGTCTATACAGATTAATCATTGGCATGAATCTTAAATTTTAAGAAAAGTAGGCTCTTTGGTTTGTCACGGGACTACTTGTTGTATTATATTTTCTTTGCAAATTTATTTTGAATAAATCAGACTGACACGTGGGATACGTTTGTCCGACATATTTTTATAGAATCTTGCAATATCTTTTGCAATAATTTGGCAGTGCTATGGAGGTAGATTTAGGAGCCTATTACCTACAACCAAACCCGTTAGGCCCGAGAGTTGAAAGATTCTCACTCTCCATATTTAATTAGGGACCCAAGAACCCAGTAGAGTAGTCCTATAGCACAATAGTAGTTAGTGTGTCTTTCCTGTTTTATTTGCCAGCGTCAACAATCGGTTTCTCTAACCGGGGACCGTGAGTTTTCTGCAATCCAGCCCATTTTTGGATAATGGCAGATTCTTCCAACACGATATATGGGTACAGTATATTACACGATATTGGGTTCAAATGAAAAAAAAAAGGAATAACAGAGCCCTTTTTATATAAAGGAAGGATATTCGATCCTGGCGCGTTTTATATTTACGTGCAATAGATGAATATAGAGAGGACCGACAGTAGTGGCTCAGCTGGCTAAAGCGCAGCGTTAGGTCATGGGACCAAGCTCTCTGCTGACTCGGTAGACGCGTGGGTTCGAGCCCCACCGTCGGCTGTCTTTGAAATGGTTTTCCGTGGTTTCCCATTTTCACCACCAGGCAAATGCTGGGACAGTACCTTCTGAAAGGCCACGGCCGCTTCCTTCCACATCCTTGCCCAGTTTCATTCACCATCATTCATTTCATCTCTCATTAACTCCTCTCATGAGGTTGGCGTCAGGAAGGGCATCCGGCCGTAAAAACCACCGCCACAATGACTTCCATCGCATCTCATCCCCGACCCCGTTGGAAAAACGGGAATAATAAGGGGTAGACATACAGATGAATATAGAGAGGAAGCTACCTACATTATGTCACGTATCACTTGCAATATAGGGGCAGATGACCTCATATTTCCGCCCCTTAAAACAATAATAACTAACTAACTCACTTGCAATAGCATTATTCTGTGACGAAGCACTTGGCGATGCATTGAGCTACACGAGATGCATAACACGTCAGCTGTTCGCTTATCTCAGCGGTTGATTGCTGCGCCTGTCAAACTCCTGTCAAACTTGTGAATTAATAGGTTCGTTTTGAGAGTTTTATTACGCAGGTCAAGTGAATTAACGTACAGTCGTAACCAGTGTTGCCAATTTGGTGCTTTTAGCACCAGATCTGATGTTTCTGAAGTTCGTCTGGTGCAAGAAATGTTCTAATAGCGCCATAGCATAACACTGGTGTTATTTCAATAAACCCAGTGCCAAATCTGGTGCTTAACGGATTTTTTCTTGAAATTGTCTCCTATGACAAATAAGTAAATCCTGAAAGCCATGTAATAGTTTTAATAAAGTTAATCAATTAAGATAGGCAATGTTCAGCCTTACACGTGTCAAGGTCAACACTCCAGCAGGGGAAGTCCCTGAAATTCTCATTCTCGTGCATAAGTGCTAAGTAAGCCCAACATGCAGGGCTCAGTGCAAGTGCACTTGTACAAAGAATCTATTTTCTTCTCAGCTCCCAGGGGATTTCCCAGATTCATGCGAAGGCAGTTTATGTACTTTCGCTCCCTCACTTTAATGCAGATGTAGGGAGAGTGTTTAGCCAAGTTTAATTGGTGAAAACAAAGCAAAGAAATCAAATGAAAGTTCAAAAATAACATTCCATTCTGTGTGTGCGATTTGGACTAAAAACAGAGGGAAAATGCTATCACGACTACAAACTTCCGAAGGATATAATAGTGGCCAAAATTGGAAGTATGCAGAGCTACAGCAGTACTGCTCGGTTCCAAGCTCTGTGAACTTGCGGGATGCAGAGCAGAGGCAGGGTAGGAGCAGGCGAGAATTGAGAAGCCTGTCGACAGCCCGCCGTGTTACCTGACATTCTCGTCTATTCCAATACTGCTAACATGGGTCTTTTCTGAAACCAGTGTGGCGTTGGGAATGAGTGACTGAGCCACCGACTAATGTATTTGCTTCTGTTACTACGCAAGGAACGAGAAACCGCATAACTCGTCACCACCACTACTTTTTTTTAGCGTATGGCTTTTTTTTTAGTGCCGGGAGTGTCCGAGGACATGTTCGGCTCGCCAGTTTTGTAGCTGCTTCGAGACGGACACCCAATGGGTGAGCTACAAGTACCGTTGGGGAGGAAAGGTGGAATGGAAGGTCGAGGAGTAGGAAGGTAGCGGCTGTGGCCTATAGTTAGGGACCAACCCCGGCATTTGCCTGGAAGGAAGATGGGAAACCACAGAAGACCATCTTCAAGGTTGCCGGCGGGGGGATTCGAACCTCCTCGCCTCCCGGATGTGAGCGACTGCCAGTAGTCATGCCGTAACGACCACGGCTAACTCACCCGGTACCACCACTACTAATAGTCTGCGATGCATATTCCTCTCAGGTCCACGCAGCTTAGACTCGAGCAGTACTACACCTTCTTGATCTAAATATGTAACAGCGGTAGCAGGCTCCGCAAGTGAAGAAGATGGTGTTCAATTAAATAAATGTAAGTAAAAAGCCGTTTATATATTTATAATTTTTGGTGTTTTTCTAGTGTTTTGAATCATAGAGTCCAGCTGGTGCTTTTCTGGTGTTTTAAAGCGTAGGGTTTCGTTCTTTCCCGTTTCAAGATTTGGCAACACTGGTCGCATCGTTTGCTGGGTACGGTGACACTTTCATTTTTAGTAGTGGTCGAAATGATGGGCTGAAGATAAAGATTCCAACCAGCCGGCGGGACTCCAGACTACCAGAGGAGTACATGCTCTCATCACCTCCTGTCAGCCCCTTTTCAGCAGCCCGTAAACTGCTAGACTGCTAAACTCACTTCAATGCGCGAGCTCTCACGGTCACCGGCTAAAAACCGTGGCGTCGACTAGACGAGTAGACACGCTCTAAAATTCTCACGCGCAGGTGACCGGCCATGAATGACCGGCCTTATTATAAAGAGTCTTTATTATTTGCTTGACTAGGACTTTCTCGCTCACGCGCTCCGCCAGTGACGCCTCAGTTGCCGGCTGCCGCGTGCGCGCATGTACGGCAAAGTTGGTGCTTACAATCAGTATAATGCACTTTTTTTACTCACCATGCTTACAGTAGATGCTCAAAATGTTTCCCATCTGCTACCAAACATAATGGGCATCTACTTATGAAGTTTCCAGTTATTCCGGTTAATTTAGCTTCACTAAGGAAATAACGACCTTTAGGCTACGTCTATTTTTATCGTTTTCTGAACCTATACGTTTGAATCTCTTAGCCAGTTGTTTTATTGTGATTGTGTCTAGTGCTGTAATGCTTTATGTGAAATATTCGTTACTTGAACGTGTATATCTGCACAATACGTACTTTACGTATAAAGTGCAGAAAATCGTGCGCTAGAACAAGAAAAAAGTTTCGAGTGAAATTTCTAGGGAGACCCATTCGTATAAATCGGACAATAAAACAACTGGCTAATTTGAGATTCTAACGTACAGGTTCAGTAAACAATAAAAATAGACGTTAAGGTCGTTATTTCCTTACTGAAGCTAAATTAACCTGATTAACCAAAAATTTTATAAGAAGATGCCGATTATGTTTGGCAGCGGATGGGGAACATTTTCATCATCAACTGTAAACATAGAGAGTAAAAACGCATGATACTGATTTTAAGCACCCTATTCTGCCGAACATATGCGCGCGCGGCAGCCGACAACTGAGCCGTCACTGGCAGAGCGCGTGAGCGAGAATGTCCTAGCCAAGCAAATATAAAGACCCTGTAACTAATATTTTAGATTGAACCCACTCACTGCCCCTTCCATGGATATTCATGGGTGCATTCAACTCTCGACAAGCACCCTGGCGCTCATTTTGAGTCTAGGTTACACTGTATTAAACGTCTTTGGTACACACTGGCTGAGACAAAACAGGCATATGCAGTCTTACCGAAGCTACGCTTACCTTGGTGTCTTTACAGTAGTTCGTAACGTCTGCTCGAAAACAGTCGGCATTCACGGAACTACTGTCGACCAAAGTATTATGTGCACTCGAGTTTGAAGGTTGTTTGTGAAGTAACCAATAGACCTACATAAAATCCAATAACATAATCATTTTCATCGTTCTATTTTACGTTAGTTCATGTAGGTTTGGAATTTTTAAATTATATTTTAATATTTTTTATCGCAGTTGGAACACAAAAAGTGCACGTTTTTAAGCGTGTTTCAGCCATGCGTCACATTTAAGAATTATTATCTCAAAAACCCGTCATCAGATCGAATCCAAATTTAACACAATATACATTGGAATGTTGTATAATTGGTTTATTAATTTCAAAACTGTGTGTGTCCAAGAAACAAAGTTGTTATCATTTTTGTAAGGTAAGTTTTTCTCGGCTCGGGGTGGTTGGAAAATGTAGTTCTTGGTTGCGTTGTAATCGTTATACATCAAAACGTTATGCTGTATGACTGTGAAATACGAAAATTAATTCACTTATTTTATATCGGTTTGTATTTGTACGAGGAAATAACACATGGTTCACCAGCTAGCCGCTCCAGTGAAAGCTGTACAGCGTTGCCGAAATGGTGCCCACACGCATCATGGCGCGTCTCGCTCGGAAGTGATGGGCTCCATCTCAGCAACGCTGTACAGGTTTTACCGGAGCGGCTAGCTGGTGAACCATGTGTTATTTCCTCGTACAAATTCAAACCGATATAAAATAAGTGAATTAATTTACGTATTTCTCAGTCACACAGCATATTTTTTTGATGTATAACGATTACAACGCAACCAAGAACTACATTTTCCAACCACCCCGAGCCGAGAAAAAGTTTCCAAACAACAATGATAACAACTTTGTTTCTTGGACACACAAAATTGTGAAATTAATAAACCAGTTATACAACATTCCAATGTATATTGTGTTAAAATTTGGATTCGATCTGATGACGGGCTTTTGAGATAATAATTCTTAAATGTGACGCATGGTTGAAACACGCTTAAAAACGTGCACTTTTTGTGTTCCAACAGCGATAAAAAATATTAAAATATAAATTAAAATTCCAAACCTACATGAACTAACGTAAAATAGAACGACGAAAATGATGATGTTATTGGATTTCATGTACGTCTATTGGTTACTTCACAAACAACCTTCAAACTCGAGTGCACATAATACTTTGGTCGACAGTAGGTTACACTGTATTAAACGTATTTGGTACACACTGGCTGAGACAAAACAGGCATATGCAGTCTTACCGAAGCTACGCTTACCTTGGATTGTTTACAGTAGTTCGTAACGTCTGCTCGAAAACAGTCGGCATTCACGGAACTAGTCACATCACGTGCTACCACCGTCTGATTCTGCCAACATATTCAATTATAGGGAAGGTCCGGATAAACACTGCCCATTTTGGCCAAAATAACTTAAACTGGCGGTGATTTAAGGAGTGTGAGCGTTTGTAATTAACTGTTTTAACAACAACAGACATAACTTAAGATATTTTCGAACCGTTGCTGCACAACGCCTGCTGATGTATGATACAATGCTGTATGATCGGTATTTTTGCACCGGTGTCTTTCACTGCTTTGCATACATTTCCAACAAAACCATTTTTTTCACCACACATGTTTCGACCTCCGTCTATAGTCACTCGTACTAAGTTCTTTAAGACAGTCAAGTACAAGTGCAAAAATAGTTTCCTTATCGTTAGATAATATTTCTTCACCAGCTACTGTAGTTTCTATTGAGTGAACACCGGCCAGTTCTTTGGTAATTTGAAATTATCTGTTCACTCCTCTAATAAACAATACAACCTGAGCTGAATACGAGGTATCCGTGGACTCATCCAAACTAATAGAAAAACACCCACATTTTTCACAAGCTCTAGTTGTTTCAAAGTTTTTGCGACACGGCGCGGGTGTGGAGTGGCGGGCCGGACAAAATAGTCTCGCGGGCCGTAGATGGGCAGTCCTGCTGTAGAGTAACACCTTGCGATATCATAAAATAAGTGCTTACCGAGAATATGTTGTATTGCATTCATAATCATATTCATTCATTCAGCACATGTGTACAATTTTGAACATGATTCATGGCAGTCGTGTCATTATTATTATTATTATTATTATTATTATTATTATTATTATTATTATAAAGCCTCCGTGGCTTAGGCGGCAGCACGCCGGCCTCTCACCGCTGGGTCCTTGGTTCAAATCCCGGTCACTCCATGTGAGATCTGTGCTGGACAAAACGGAGGCAGACAGGTTTTTCTCCGGGTACTCCGGTTTTGCCTGTCAAAATTTCATTCCAGTAACACTCTCCTCTATCATTTCATTTCATCTGTCATTCATTTAATCATTGCCTCAGAGGAGTGCGTCAGGCCTCGGCAGCCGGCACAGTTCATATCCTCGCCGCTAGACGGGGACTTCATTCATTCCATTCCTGACCCGGTCGGAGACTGAAAGCAGGCTGTGGATTTTTTCATTATTATTATTATTATTATTATTATTATTATTATTGATGTGTAACATCTTTCCGCTCGGTTGCTGGATAGTTTTGTGGGAGTGATTTTGAAAATTGGGGACAGAAGTGGATCGGAACGATCGAGCTGGCAGTGGTGGATCCAACGGAAGTATGCACTGCCCCCTCGATCGATCAAACGGAAGTGTACTAGCTGGCAGTGGTGGACAGCGGAAGAATGCACTGCCCGCTCGATCCATCAAACGGAAGTGTACTAGCTGGCAGTGGTGGACAACGGAAGAATGCACTGCCCGCTCGATCAATCGGACGGAAGTGTACTAGCTGGCAGTGGTAGAAAACGAAAGTATGCACTGCCCGCTCGATCGATCGATCCAGCTATCATTTTAAACGATATTTATCACATCAATATGACTCATTTTAACAGAATCCATATGAAATTACGTGTTGGTCTGTGAATGAAGAGGACCTTTTTATAAGGAATTGAAGGTTATGAGCGGTGTCGCGTCTATTAATCTAGTTGATCCATATCGTATTCTTTATTTAGGCTAGTGCTGGTGGAAGCTACAAATCATCTAATAAAATGAGTTCCGTATTATAAACTACAATATCTGTAAAACACTCCCTTTTACAATAACAATTGAAAATGTGTGTATTGGAAACAAGGCAGTGTGTGTGTGCTCTGTAGCGCGAGAATATTATGGTAATACAGTAGGCAGTGCATTTAGCATTGGCACTGGTTTGACGAGCACAGTGGCAAATGTTTCATCGACTTTCATTTGTCATTAAGCAGTTTATGAAGCTTCACGTTCAAGGTTGAACATCACATGGGGTAGGACAAATACGACAAATGACATGTAAGTAAGCGGCATTATTGTCAAGCTGTGGTTGAGTAGGCTAGTCAAATATTAAATGAATAACAGAATGTTGTTATATGAGTGGAATAAAAGCTGAGACTAGGTCATTTCATTATTGTAGGAAGGCATGTTTTGATTGTTTACGACGAATTGTATGAGAGTCTTGAGAATAATGAATGATATAGTTACTGAGGAGTGTGCTCACAGTATTTGAGAGTACAGTCGACGTTGTGTGTCACTTCGTTATTATGAATTATGAAGGAAGGAAGGAAGGAAGCTTGTAGTTTTGCGTGACCGTTAATCTCACAATCATGATCCACGGTACCTCCCTTTTACGTGGAATGCGAACCACAGGACATGGCATTTCAATTCGAAAATCTCACATGTATTGACCGGGAATCAAACCCGGTCTACCTTGGTGAGAGACTAACGGCTTGACCGCTGCGCCACAAGTGTGACAGTAGCATATCTCCAATTCAATCTATACATTCATCATAGTACCAGTCTGAAAATGGAGCGTAAATTAACATTTTAAGAATGTCCAAGCTGTGTAGTATACCAGTAGGATAACATGTCAGATGTTACACATCATATGCGACTACTGTAAGGCTCGTATCTTTTCTATATATCAAGCCTCCTTGGCTTAGGCGGCAGCACGCCGGTCTCTCACCGCTGGGTCTGTGGTTCAAATCCCGGTCACTCCATGTGAGATTTGTGCTGGACTAAGCGGAGGCCGACAGGTTTTCTCCGGGTACTCCAGTTTTCCCTGTCTCAACTTTCATTCCAACAACACTCTCCACGATCATTTCAATTCATCTGTCATTCATTTAATCATTTCTCCCAGGGAAGTGCGACAGGCTTCGGCAGCCGGCACAGTTCATATCCTCGCCGCTAGATGGGGGCTTCATTCATTCCATTCCCTGACCCGGTCGGTCGACTTTCTATATATCAAGCCTCCTTGGCTTAGGCGGCAGCACGCCGGCCTCTCACCGCTTGGTCTGTGGTTCAAATCCCGGTCACTCCATGTGAGATTTGTGCTGGACTAAGCGGAGGCCGACAGGTTATCTCCGGGTACTCCAGTTTTCCCTGTCTCAACTTTCATTCCAACAACACTCTCCACGATCATTTCAATTCATCTGTCATTCATTTAATCATTTCCCCCAGGGAAGTGCGACAGGCTTCGGCAGCCGGCACAGTTCATATCCTCGCCGCTAGATGGGGGCTTCATTCATTCCATTCCCTGACCCAGTCGGTCGACTGGAATCAGGCTGTGGATTTTCATTCCATTTTCATTTTCATTATTATTATTGTTGTTGTTACCCATATGGTATTAGCATAGATAACGGAGATCACATTGGGTGAAACCAGGAACTTTGAGAAGTGCTGTTGTTTTTGTTGATTCATCTAGGGTCTTTGTGACACCATGGTTATGTAGCCCCGTGTACTTGGGTGTGAATTGAATTTGTCTATTAACCTGTTTTATTATGATGGCTGTATTAGTGTGTGCATTTGTAAGTCAGGTGAGGATTGAGAAGGAAATGGCCGTGGCTTTAAGTTAGGAACCATCCCGGAATTTGCCTGGAGTAGAAGTGAAAAATCAAGGAAAACCACTTCCAAGATGCTTGAGGTAGGAATCGATCCCACTTCTTCTCAGTTTAGCCATACGAGGCCGAGTGTACCCCGTTCTAGCCCTCAGACCAGAATTACATTTAATTTCGAACTCGGACCTACGGGGCGACAGCCAGGCGTGCTATCCGCTACACCACGAGGTGGTTTTTGAGAAGTGCACAATAGTGTGTGCTCAACACACATACTGTACTTGTACTGCCACACACTACGGCATCACTACCAACACCTGAACCATCAATATCTCGAAAATAATTGCAGAGCCTCGCGTGTCCAAAGAGTTTGCCATCCAGCTCTTAGCCTGTGTATTATGGCGGGGGCGCCTGATATACCGTACAACAGGTCAGCAAGTTGTGCTGCCGACAGGAATAGAAACTTAGGAATAGTGGATATGCAGTCCAAACCCCTGATGTGTCGGCAACTTGTTTGCCTTAAATGTGCAGCCACCGGCCGCGGTGGCTGAGAGTGCTAATGCGCTACCTTTCTTTATATACATGGTGTCTTTTATGTACCTTTGGAGAATGATAGGTCGTGTAGGGGACGGGTATAGAAGTAATTTGAGATAGGGAACTTGGGGTCGGAGCGGCCTCCTTAACCCCTAAAATAAGGGTTGATTCAGGCTACGGACCCAAGGCTCTATTACCTTTCACAATCCTTTAACTCTTAGCAAGATTCTTTTCACCATGTGGCGCTGGAGTAATGGATAGCGTTGCGGTGCGAAAGGCCGGAAGTCTCGGGTTCGATTCCGGGCTTGGGCAGGGTGTGGTCCCGAAATCTGTGGTGGGAGAGGTTATAGTAAAACGCACCCGCTATGAACCAGAGAGGATTGCGTTGCGCTTTTCTCCATTGGAATGTTGCACTGCGAAACGTTGCAACTTCGGTCACATCCAGCGAGCGTCCGCATATTCTCGATACTGCATGGAGTGTCCAAGTCCAGACGACTGTCACATTCCCACACTTAGTGACCCGATGGTCTAATGTCTCATTGTGATCACAGGCGCCACACAGGTCATCATCACTCTGCACATGCCGGGACAGTTTTTCTCTGGTCAGCACAATTTCGTTGAGGTATTCGTAAAATGTCGAGCGCCATTCCAGTAGAATCTAGGTATTCCAACAGGTTCTCCCAGATAGTTAAAGCCCTGCGCGGATGCGGATATCCGCAACATTTTTCGCCATGCGGATATAGTTTGCATGGCTGTGCGGATAGCGGATAAGCTGCGGATAATGTTTGAAGAAAATTTGTGGATAGTTTTTTTAATACAATCCGATCTTGTTGAATATCATTATTAGAACCCGGATGTTTATGACATAATAGTTCTTTTCATGACAAAATAATGTAAGATGATGATTTAAGCTAATCTCATTCAAATTATGTCATTAATCATATTTAACGCTCCGAACAGGAATGGGTTGCATTTCTGGCTGTAAAACGTTTCTTCAAATGTCTAAATATGTCGCTATAGTAATTTATGATTTATCTATTTAAAAATATTATTGTAATGCCAGTAGATTCGGATGACAAGCGTGCGTATGCGGAAAAAAGTCGTGCGGATGCGGGGCGGATGCGGATAATAGTTGTGCGGATGCGGGGTGGATGCGGATCACAGTCGTGCGAGGTGGATGCAGATAACAGTCGTGCGGATGCGGGGCGGATGCGGATAACATTCGTGCGGATGCGGGGCGGGTGCGGATAACGTTTTGTTTATCCGCGCAGGGCTCTACTGATAGTCGACCATGCTCGCGCAGGATATTTCATCTGTATATAGGGGGTGAAGAGTCTTGCGTTGATCAGAAACTTCTAAATCACCTTGGTAGGAAGTGCGGTGATGGGTGTGGAGACACTGGATTTAAAACGGTTAAGAATGGCTAGTTCCTTCTTGACAGTGTCAAAGGGGTCTCCCATATTCTGTTGCGCTCAAAGAATCTGTGTGGCCAGCAAGGCGGAACGGCACATTGGTGTTCACCTGCCACAAGTTGCAGTCCGCCTCGTCGGAGTGGCAGGTTCATTTGATCGCGACGAATTCTATATCGGTATCCGGACCATAGGAATTATCCAATGGTCATTTCCATTCGTTGGCAGAGAACGTGCGGAGCTGGAATTGCTTGTTCCATATACCATACTTTGGACGGTGCACACTGTATAGCACACTTTCTGTATCAGGTTCAATCTTCTCGTCAGTTCTTCCTTTATTTGAAATCTCAGCGTATTTATACGCCGGTTCCAGTAGTTGATGATGATGATGATGATGATGATGATGATGATGATAATTATTGTTTTAAGGGGCCTAAAATCTAGGTTATCGGCCCCTAATGGTTTGGGTGATCTTGAAGATGAAAATGAAATGTAAACTATAACTAAAATTAACTACTAACTTATATACTAGAAGAAGAAATTGAAAACAAAAGGAGAGTAAGGCAAATAAATAAGAGGAGGAAAAGAAAAGCCCTCAACCTTCAAAGAATGCGGATTGAGGGACTTGGAAGGAAGGTGAGCCATTAAAGGCAGATAGGAAAGTGAAAGAGGAGAAGGTCCGCCCCACAGGTAATGGACAAAAGGGGAAACCGGACCCTGATCAGGAATCCCTCGGGGTCGCCAACTCCCGAACTCACCAGCCGTGAGCCCCTGAGGGTGTAGCAATATCCAGGGTGCACCAGAAGTGGTGGGGCTACATACACCCTGCCTCCTTGAGGGCCTTAAGCAGAAGGCTGGAGAGAACATGAAAAGATAAAGAAGGCTGATCCCTCGCAGAAGGAGGGTATCAGAAAAGATGAGGCAAGGGCCAATTAAGGCGGGGAAGGAAGAGACTCCCTAGGCCTCGGATACCCTAATACCGTCGGGGTCGGAAGAGAACAAGAGTTGACCAAGTGAGGTCGACAGGAAAGAAGACGGAGAGGAGACCGGCACAAGTAAGTGGATGCAATGTCGGACTCAGCTGGGGCCCCGTGGTCGCCAACCCACGTCCCACTAGATGTGAGCCCCTGGGGGGGGGGGGGGGGGGGGAGGTCCAGTTGTAGCTAACAGTTTCTGCAAAATCTGGAAAGAAGGTGATCCCCGTGATTGTACACTTTTCAACGATGGGAATGGCTAGGTCTTGCGGAGGCCTGATTGTTGTAGGCAAGCAGATGGGCATTAGGGATGACTTCGAAGCATTGATGCGTGCAGATGATGCTAGGGCGTAGGTGTCCAAGATTAGCTTGGTAGACGTGTTCTCACTGATCCTTGATAAAGACAGTCACATCATCGGCATATGCCCGAAGGGTGATATGGGCACCATGCAGATCGATACTGTGTAGTCTCTCGTCCAGACTACGGATCAAGGGTTCAATAGCCAAAACAAAGAGCACCATCGACAATGGGCAGCCCTGCCTGATGGATTTACGGACGGGAATTGTACGGGATAAAAATCCATTTATCAAAACTCTGGATGAAGCAGATGCGTAGATTCGTTGGAGGCAGTGTATGAGGCCCATAGGAATGCGAAAATGACGCAAAGTTTACCAAAGATATTCCTGTGCAACCCTATCAAAGGCTATGTTCAGATCAATATTGAGCAAGGCAGCCGCGTTATTTCCATGACATGAAGCATAAAGAATGAGGTCTCGTATAGCAAGAATGCTATGCAGGATGTTTTTCTGGGGTATCGTGCAGGTTTGACCAAGGCCTATCAAGCTGTGCAGCACCCTTTTAAGCCGAAGTGCGAGGACTTTTGCCAACAACTTGTATACCTCGTGCCTCGAGGCATTGGGAGAGCTTGGGTTAGAATCTCTCCTCAGCTGTCCTGAAAATGGTTTCCGTAGTTTCCCATTTTCACCACCAGTCCAATGCCGAGACGGTTCCTTTCAACAGGTCCACGACCGATTTCCTTCCTGAAAATAAAATAAGTGCCCATTGGCCTGCATTAATAAAATTAAATGTGCAGTGGTACGATTGAGTCTAAAGACGAAAGCTTCGAGTGACTGAATCTAGAACTTTCGTGTGGATAGGCTTCACACTCAAACAGAGAAGTTGCTAAGATATCAGGGGTTTAAACTGCACGTCTGTTTCCCGAAGAGGGAGGGATTAAACATATTGAGTTGTATGTATCTGAATCCATGTTGTGACTTTGATAGTATTTTTTTTCTTTACCTGTAAAAACTTTACTGTAAAACTTACAAACAGTAAAGGCTCGATAGGAAAATAAAAGTAAGTTTTATGCTGTACCACATCGTACAGGCAATTCACTCGTTTCTAATGAACCTTGCAAGCATCAGTTTCTGTGATGTATATGCGGAACATGCCATAATCATGTAGCTCAAATGTGTCTCCCATGGAGAACTGTCAAGAATGAAGAACACTGTTGTCCACATCATACTCTTTAGGTTCAAGAAAGAACTTTGTGCAATCTCCATCAGAAAAGTTGCCCAGTGAAATTTTGAATGAAGACAACTACTGCAAAAGCATTATTAAGTTTTTGAAAAAAACTAGGAAGCTATTAAATGTCGTATGAACATTTGGTTTACGTATCTAATGCCATATTGTAAATTTATGTAATCAATGTACTTATTGTATTTCTCATTATTCTGTATGTCATGACATGACTCTCTGAGTTAAAGTGACAATTAGCAAGCAGATTTGGTTTAAATAAACAGATTTGGGCCTCTGCCCAAACATCTCATCTCGTATCTATAACAATCTGTACATATCTGCTACAGCTAGCACAAATAATGGAGCCTACCAAGGAGAATCCAGCAGCCTTGAGAAGTTCACAGTATTGTGTGTTTGACATGCATGCACCTACACGTTACCTACTCTGCCAACATTTACACTATCTCAAAAAGTAATAAAGTTAAAAGAGTAAACTAATTTGTATCCATGATTTGTTGCCTGGCTTGGTTTTTATTTTTATTCGACAAGGAAAACAGGTACGTTCCGTTTTAAACGTATAACTTTGTGTTGAATATACAGGGAGATTCTTTTGCTGTAGTGGGGCCGGTGACCGGCTGCCGGGCGCGCGCGCCTTCCGCCAGCCAACCGAGCTCGGGCCGTGGGATCCGTAACAAAGTACATTAATTAATGGTAAATTCACCAGCAAGTCATTATTAGAGAACTTACCTTTTCACAAGTGATGCTGAAAATGTTCTCCTTCAGCTGACAGACAGGCATTGTACCGTGTAAATAAATTAGCGTTTACACGTTATAATTCGCTTCTGTTGTGAGGGATATCTGCTGCCGTATATTGTTCTCCAGCTCCACTAGAGTACGGGTAATTGATCTGCACATTTTGTACTTTAAATTAACCCACATAAAGCGGGCTTAGGTCCATGCTTCGATTAATCACAGTAAACATGCAGGGGGAACAGGAGTAGCTGCATAATGTAACGATGTAGCTTCCAAAGTTACTGTCTGTCAGCTGAAGGAAAACATTTTCAGCATCTTCTGTGAAAAGGTAAGTTCTAACCTTTAACTGGTGACGTGAGGGCATCCAGATTCCCAAGAAATAAAGAAAACATGTGTTCTTCTTTAATTAAATCTTGCAAGAATCTGTTATTTATATTACGTTCTTATCTGTGTGCTGACTCTTCACACCCTCGTTGATGAAAGTTTAGTGACTTAATGACTTTAATGACCCTTGTTATCTCGCCTGCGCGCTATCCGCGGGCCGAGCTCGGTTGGCTGGCGGAAGGTGAGCGCGCCCTGCAGCCGGTCGCCAGGCCCCGATCCAGCAAAAGAATCTCACTGTAATATTAAGTCTATTGAAGTTTATTGGAGTAGGTGTATGCCCTTAATTTGTGGGCCCCTTGCCTGGAAACACAGTTAATCAATATCTAGTAATGTTTCAAAAAAGCACCAGGTCAGAACGTTAGGTGAAACATCTGAGTATCTGTTTACGCAACCATAAAAAATGTAGGAATTTAAACTAAGAAGATTCGGCTTAATTCCATTACTTCTGATCGCTATATAGAAGTATCGCAATATCATGTGCTTGGCGAATATTACACTGATGGTTTAGTATCGAATCTCCTGCACATTCAGGGGCCTATAACCTAGATGTTAGGCCCCTTAAAACGACAATCATCATCATCATCATCATCATCATCTTGCACATTCCTTTCTCACAAATATATTTGATAAATAGGTTTTGTACCTCATCTTTAAAATAGGGAAACATTGGTGTCTCTTTGAAGATATTACTCTTAGTCTCTTCCCAAATCCTGGGACTAAAAAAAGTTATTTCACTTATTTTACCTCTTTCTTATCAGAAAAGGGCTGAAGCACATCTCTTTCACCAACAAAAAAAATCCCCTTTTATTCGCCCAGAATAATAAGCATAGAAGTAAATTAAAATAGAATAGTGATCTAGGTACCTTTTACTACTTTTTTAACGCAGTCACCACCACAATTGAGGCATTTGCACCAACTCTGCGTTAGTTTGAAGATGCAGCCTTTATACAGTAGAAAGAAGATTGTACTTTTGCGTGACCGTGAATCTTGTGATTATGAGCCACGGGGCCTTCTTTTACGTGGAATCTGAACCACAGGACATGGCATTTCACTTGGAAAATCTCACATGCATTGACCCAGTCCACCTTGGTGAGAGGCCAACAGCTTGACCGCTGCACCCCACGCTGGTGGTGAGTAGGGCTTTTACGCAAGATATCCTTGATTCTCGTTTGCTTGTTTTATTTTTTAATTTTACTAAGCTCTCACTAATCTTTTGTTTAAATATTAATATTATTATTAATGTTATTATTATTTTCGACCGCGGTTGCTATGCAAGACCATGGGGCCGACTACCTACTGACTCGGTAAATGAGTGGGTTCGAATACAGTCAGCCATCTTTGAAATTATTTTCCATGGCTTCTCATTTCAAGTCCCCCCAGGGGCTCACATCTAGTGGGACGTGGGTTGGCAACCACGGGGCCCCAGCTGAGTCTGGCATTGCTTCCACTTACTTGTGCCGGACTCCTCTCTGTTATCTTCCCTCTCGACCTCCCTTGGTCAACTCTTGTTCTTCTCCGACCCCGACGGTATTAGAGTATCCAAGGCCTAGAGATTCTTTCACTTTCCCGCCTTAATTGGCCCTTGCATCATCTTTCCTGATCCCTCTTTCTTCGAGGGGTCAGCCCTCTTGATTTCTTTTCATTGTGTCTCCTGCCTTCTGCTCAAGGCCCTCAAGGAGGTAGGGTGTATGTAGCCCCACCACTTATGGTGCACCCTGGATTGTGCTACACCCTCAAGGGCTCACGGCTGGTGAATTCGGGAGTTGGCGACCCCAAGGGATTCCTGAGCTGGGTCCGTTTTTCCCCTTTTGTCCCTTACCTTTGGGGTGAACCCTCTCCTCTTTCACTTTCCTATCTGCCTTTCATGGCTCTCCTTCCTTCTAAGTCCCTCAATCCGCATTATTCGAGGGTTGAGGGCATTTCTTTTCCTCCTGTCCTTTATTTGCCTTACTCTCCTTAAGTTTTCCAATTCTTCTTCTAGTATGTTCAATCTCCGTTGCATTTTGTGAGTCTTTTCGATCTACGTTGCACTTTGTTGGTGTTTTTCAACCTCGATTGCATTTTGTAAGGATTGACAATCTAAATTGATTTTTAGTAAGTCTTTCAATATGGGGGGGGGGGGGGTGTCCTTTTGTGAGTATTTTGAATTTCAATTTCATTTTTTATTTTCAACCTACACCAATTTTTTGCAAGTAGTTAATTCTCAATTGCATTTTTGTGGGTATTTTGAATGTAAATAACATTTTGTAAGTATTTTCAATCTAAATTGCATTTTGTAAGTATTGCCCATCCAAATGAGCAGTTTGAATCTACCATACATATTGTAAGCAATTTCAATTGCATTTTGTATTTTCAACCTAAACCGCTTTTTGCAAGTAGTTAATTCTCAATTGCATTTTGTGGGTATTTTGAATCTTAATTATATTTTGTCTGTATTTTCAATCTCATTTGCATTTTGTAAGTATTTTGATTTCACTTGCATTTTGTAAGTATTTCGACTATACGTTGCATTTTGTACGTATTTTGAACTTAACCTACATTTTGTGCGGTTTTTTTTTCAATCTATTCCTTTTGTGACTATTTTCGTTCTAAATTCCCTTTTGTAAGTAATACTGCTCTCCATTTTGTGAGTAGTTTCAATCTGAGTTCCTTTTTGTAAGAAATTCCTTCTCTCTTAATTTTCGTTCTGGTTTCCACTTCATTGACATTTTCGCCATCACCCAGACCATTAGGGGCCGATAACCTAGATGTTAGGCCCCTTCAAACAAAAATTATCATCATCATCATCATTTTCAAGTCCAAGCATATGCCGAGAGGGCATCTTCTAATAGGCCAGGGCCGCTTCGTCCAGCTCTTTTCCCAGTTTCATTGATATCCTAGCTTTTCTCGCGAGGCTGGCGTATAGAAGGGCATTCGATCGTAAAATTCATTCGCCACATACAAATAATCGCATCTCATCCCTAACCCATAGAAACGAGAGTTGTTATAGGTGTTGATATTGATTCACTAGCAGAAGTACCCATTCTTCGAATGGTCTTTGGTATTAATAGCCAGACGTAATCAATGGAGCTACTGTTGCAATGGTTAGAGGCTTGGAACCTGTTTGTCGACAAAGATAAATGATTAGTTAAAATATGCTGAGAAAATAAATTTAGCCTACCTAACGTGTACTTCCTGACGTGAAAATAAAATTGAAAACCTCGTAGACGAAACGCAATACACGTCATGTTGCTGTTTGGAGATATAATAGACCTTCTGTACGACATATCGCACGTTTAAGTCGTGTGAAAAAAATCTATGGTAACCCCTGACCCCCTTAAGCGCATTAATGAATTTTACAGTTTTAGTTGGTTTTGTGATAACCTTATTGTCTTTTGCAAACGTTCACAGAAATTTAATAAATGGAGTGGCACTACTTCTTGCAGAAACAGATGGAAAGTTGGATGTCAACTTTTGAGATGCTTTTGCCATGGCTATTGGCGTGCATTCCTTCATTAGATTATTAAATGAAATTAGTTTTCTTGGAATATCAGAAACTGTTGGTATTAGTGGCTTAAAATGTAGTTTTCGGGAACCCTTTACGGCTATTTAGGGTCCCCGAGTTTTGTTTCTGACACCAAGGGGCAGAAAATAAGCTTTGTCTCGTCGTTGTAGGCCGTAGTATAATAATAATAATAATAATAATAACAATAATAATATAACAATACAGAGATAGGGACGTAATAGACCTTCCGTACCACACCCCCACGTATAAATCGCGTGAAAAAATTCTAGACTACCCCTTGACCCCCTTAAGCGCATTATACCCTATGTATTGATGAATTTTACAGCTTGATTTTGTTCCGTTATAACCTTATAACCGTTTGCAAACTATCTCAGTAATGTAATAAATGGAATTGCATTGCGTCCTACAGCAATAGATGGACCTGTGAGTTTTTGTTGCCATGGTTACCGGATTGCATTCTTTCATTATTGTATTAAATGAAATTAGTTTTCTCGGAATATCTCAAAAACGGTTGGTTTTAGGGCCTAAAAAGGTGGTTTTCGGGGTCCCTTTCATTTCTCACATTGAGGGGCTGAAAATGAGCTTTGTCTCGCCCTTCTACGCCTATTTCCGCAAGTGTTTTAAGGGGGTAGGCCCCCTTTTATTGGAGCTACAGAGAAGAGTTACATCAATGGTTAGTGTCGTGCCTCTGAAGGATATCTATACCAAATTTTACGTTGATCCACCCAGCCGTTCTCGAGTTATAAGGGAACATACTTGTCCACAGACAAACAGACACACATACAGACAGACAGACAGACAGACAGACAAACAAAAATTTTATTTTCACGCGCATCTATCATAAAACAGTCTGAAACGCGTAAATAACGCAAATTTCCGTAGAAATTCAGAAAAAACAGACAAACTTTCATTCTTATATATAGAGAGATTTAGAGGCATTGCGACATCGTGGTCAAGTAGCCCCGTGTAGTTAGGTGTGTGTGAAACTTGTCTGATTACTTGTGTCACTGTTTAGACTGTATTAATATGTGTATTCGGGTAGGAGGCGGTCGTGGCCTTAATTTAGGTACCATCCGGGTATTTACCTGGAGTATAGGCTAAATGGAAAGCCGGCCCCGTGGTGTTGGGGTAGCGCGCCTGCCACTCACCCGGGAGCCTCGGGTTCGATTCCCGGCTCAATCAGGGATTTTCGAAACTGACGTGAGGGCTGGAACGGGGTTCACTCAGCCTCGTGAGGACAATTGAGTAGCTGTCTGACAGCGAGGCAGCGCCCCAATCACGAAAACCAAGATTAATGGCCAAGGGGACCCGATGCGCTGATAACGCGTTGCCCTAATATCTGTAGGCCAAATGGCTGGGCAGTGGTCGCTTGGTAGGCCTAGGCCCTTTACGGGCTGTAGTGCCAGGGGTTAAAAGAATAGGCTAAATGGGAAACCACAGGAAACCACTCCTAGGATAGGTAAGGTAGGAATCGAGCCCACATCTTCTTAGCTCTGCCTCAGGAGGCTAAGTGACCCCTTTTCCAGCCCCAAGACCAGAATTAAATTGTGTGGCAGAGCCGAGATTCGAACGCGCACCTCTGTGGTGACAGTGAAGAATTCTAGTCATTGCGCATGAGGTGAACTGAAACGAGAGTTATAAAGGTTGTTGTTGTTTTATTTGAGGGGCTTGGATATCAAGGCCATTTAGCCCCGTGTACTTGGAAGTGTGTATATAAATTGATGATGATGATGATGATGATAATTGATTTTAAGGGGCCTAACATCTAGGTTATCGGCCTCTAATGGATTGGGTGATCGTGAAGATGAAAATGAAATATAAACTGTAACTAAAACTAACTTACAGTATATAGACTACTAGAAGAAGAAATGGAAAACAAAAGGAGAATAAGACAAAAAAAATGGACAGGAGTAAAAGAAATGCCCTCAACCCTCAAAGAATTCGGATTGAGGGACTTGTAAGGAAGGAGAGCCATGAAAGTCAGTTAGGAAAGTGAAAGAGGAGAGGGACCGCTCCAAAGACAATGGAAGGACAAAAACCGGACCAAGCTCAGGAATCCCTCGGGGTCGCAAATCGCGAACTCACCAGACGTGCGCCCTTGTGGGTGTAGCACAAACCAGGGTGCACCGTAAGTGGTGGGGCTACATACACCCTGCCTCCTTGAGGGCCTTGCGCAGAAGGCAGGAGATACAATGAAAAGAAATCAAGAGGGCTGACCCCTCGAAGAAAGAGGGATCAGGAAAGATGCAAGGGCCAATTAAGGCGGGAAAGTGAAAGAATCCCTAGGCCTCGGATACCCTAATACCGTCGGGGTCGGTGAAGAACAAGAGTTGACCAAGGGAGGTCGAGAGGAAAGATAACAGAGAGGAACCCGGCTCAAGTAAGTGGAAGCAATGCCAGACTCCGCTGAGGCCCCGTGGTCGCCAACCCACGTCCCACTAGATGTGAGCCTCTGGGGGGTATGTAATTTTGATTGATAACCTGTGTTATTGTGATCGATGAATTAGTGTACTATGTATTTGTAATAGGGGTGAGATTTGGGAAGGAGGCAGCCGTGGCTTTAAGGTAGAAACCATCCTCGTATTTGCCTGGAGTAGAAGTGGGAAACCAATATTGAAACCACTTCCAGGATGGCTGAGGTGGGAATCGATATCCCTTTTTTTTTCAATTTTGCCTCTCGAGACAGAGTGTAAGCCTACCCCATTCCAGACCTCAGACAAGAATTGAATTTCTTGGTTGAGCCGATAATCGAACCTGGAACTCTGGGGCGACAGCAAGAATGCTAGCCACTGCACCACGAGGGGGTCAAAGAGTAATAAAGGATAGGCATTCATAGCATCCCATCCATCCCGCGACATAGCCGTGCTCGTTAAATCGTGCACCACGGCCACGAGGGCAGCAGCAGCAAGTTCGGAGATCTCCGGTTCGAATCCCAGCGCTGTTAGCGGATATCCCGAGTGTGATTTTTCCCCACTTTCTTTCTACACTACTCCAAACAAATGCCGGGATAGTAGACTACGCTACTTCAAGTTCCAGGGCATCTACCTCATCGCTGTCCTTAATACACTTACACTACTACAGTCATTACATAAATGCAGATTATCAGACAAGTTAAACACCCACTCAAGTACACGGGGCTGATGACTAAAATGTCTCAAGCCCCTAAAGTGAATAATTAACAACAACAACAACAACAAACACTTTCTTTCTTTCTTTCTTCCTCGTTTACCCTCCAGGGTTGGCTTTTCCCACGAACTAAGCGAAGGATCCAACATCTACCGCCACTGACAGTGTCCTGGAGCTTGAAACTCTGAGTCGGGGATACAACTGGGGAGAGTGACGTCACCCAGGTGGCCTCACCTGCAAAACGAGCAGGGAACGAAGGGATGGGAAGAGTGGAAGGAATCTTATAGTTTTACGTGACCGTTAATCATGTGATCCTGAGCCACGGGACCTCCTTTTTACGTGGAATCCGAACCACAGGACATGGCATCTCACTTTGAAAATCTCACATGTATTGACCGGGAATCGAACCCGGTCCACCTTGGTGAGAGGCCAACAGCTTGACCACTGCGCCACCACGCCCCTTGGGAAGAGTGGGAGGGATAGACAAAGGAAGAGGGAAGGAGGCGGCCGTGGCCTTACGTCAGGTACCATCCCATCATTTGCCAGAAGACGAAGTGGCAAACTACGGAAAACCACTTCGAAGAAGGCTGAGGTGGGGATGGAACCCCCTCTACTCATTTGGACCACCCGAGGCTGAGTAGACCCCGTTCCAGTCCTCATACCACTTTTCAAATGTCGTGGCAGAGCCGGGAATCGAACCGCGGACTTCCTGGGTGGCAGCTAATCATGCTGACCACTACACCATGGAGGCGACTAACAACAAACACACCACCCATATACACAACGCTAGGATCGCGAATTCTCCTATCCAGGAGACGCGTAGCCAGTACAATGTATTTCGATTCGTCCTGACGTTGCCTTGTAGGCCTACTGTATAGCCTATGTGAACTGGCCACTTTTATTCATCTGACACCAAACCATATGCCATTGGAATTTGTTATTCCCCACAGATCCAATGTGTTGCAAGCCGGATGTGTCAGGTGCAACTTGTACATTGTCTCTAATGAACCAGCTGCGAGACACACATACACATACACATACGCAACCAACTTCCAAGAGCGGGCGTATGGCTATGTTCTGCCCCGCATGGCTTGGTCACGTGGGGTTTCGTTGTTGTTGCTGTTGATTCAATTCATATATAGCCTCGTGTACTTGGGTATGCGTGGAATCTATATGGAATGCCTGCGTGGCGCAGCGGTAACGTTCCCGCCTGATGTTTCCAAGATTGCAGGATCGAATCCTGGCGCAGTCTGTTGGCATTTTAGGGTGCGCAAATGCGAGGGGGCTGTGTCGGTAGATTTACTCGCACGTTAATGTTCCCCTTTGGGACAAATTTCGACACCCTGGCGACATATCTAAAAGCCACAATAGTTAAAAGAGAAGTAAAAAAAAGTCTATATGACAACCTGTGTCATTGCGATAACTGTACTAGTGTGTGTTCTTGTAATTGGGGCCCGGATTTGAGTTGGAAGCAGCCGTGACTTTAGTTTAGATACAATCCTGGCACTCGCCTGGAGTAGAAGTGAGGGAAACCACGGAAATCCACGTTTAGGATGTCTGAGGAGGTAATCGAATTTACCACTTCTCAGTTCTGCTTTACGAGGTTGTGTGTACTAGAATTAAATTTCTTGGCAGAGCCGGGAATCGAACCCAGGCCTCCGCTGCGAAAGCTAAGAGTGCTAGTCACAACGCCACTAGGCGGACATGGGGTGTTGTGTATTAGCCAATGGTTATTTGAAATCAAGCATGTTATTTACGATCTGTTCTTAGGGAACATGTAAATTGCAACAAAGACAATTCCTACCCACTTTTTTTTTTCCATACTTAGGACTCGCAGATTTAAGAACAAGGAATACCGGTAAACATGCTAAAGTTTAAAATGTTGTAATCACAAAGTGGTCTTCTCCCAGAATTATAAATGTGCAGTTAATTATTCACTATCCTGTTGGAATTCAGTTTTCAGTGTTGCCTTGGTAATCGAAATTTAATGCATTTCAGTCGACCAACAATTGTGATGGGCGTTTCCTTCATCCTGAAAAGAAATACACGAGATTAATAAATTCACTTCGATTACCAGTTTCAATCGTCAAGCGATCATCATCAGATCCTAGTTCAGCGGAGAAAGTGATTGGTAGCGGATGAACATCGCTCAAACAATAAGCTAAGTACGCAATCCACTCTAACCTGACCATTTAATAACAATCACAAATACCAAACCAATCGAACCCGGGGCTCCGCGGTAGCAGGTTTAGTTTAGATAATACAGTACTGTATAGTATACCTCAGCAAGTGAACCTCCTTGGCTTAGGCGGCAGCACGCCGGCCTCTCACCTCTGGGTCCATGGTTCGAATCCCGGTCACTTCTTGTGAGATTTGTGCTGGACAAATCGGAGGCAGACAGGTTTTTCTCCGGGTACTCCGGTTTTCCCTGTCACAAATTTCATTCCAGCAACACTCTCCACTATCATTTCATCTGTCATTCATTTAATCATTGCCCCAGTGGAGTGCGACAGGCTTTGGCAGCTGGCCCAGTTCATATCCTCGCCACTAGATGGGGGCTTCATTCGTTCCATTTCCTGACCCGGTCGGTCGACTGGGACAGGCTGTGAATTTCTTTCATATAGTACAACTGAAACCCTGAGTGGGGCACTGTTGTCACGGGGAGCGGCGAGGGATCATATCTTCCGGGGCTACATTTGAACTTGTCGCGCTGTAGTGACGTATGTTTTCCCCTTATTGTTCCCGTTTCTACCGCGTTGAGGAAGAGATGCGATGAGTTCATATGCAGGGCCGCCGAGAGGGAGGGACAAGGGGGGCAAATGCATAGGGGCCCGTAAGCAATGAGGTACATGTTAGTACCAGTTTATTGTAGCTACTTTTGTATTACCGTATGTAAAATGTTGGCTATAACTTATAACTTGTGCGAGGCTTTGCGGGGTAAGGATGTCGATTTGTCTAACGCTCTGCAGAAGATATCTCAAGTTACCGAACTAGAAACTGTCAAGATAAGTGAGTCAGAAAAACACTTAAGAGGCATACAGTTGATGACAATGCGAAAGTATTGTCAGAAACCATTCATTTGGTAAAAGATGTTCCTCGATTCTGAATATTAGCCTACAATAAGCACCCTGTAATGTCGCTTATTCTACCCCAGAAGTGTATTAAATTCTATATATTTAGTGTTGAATTTGCTATCAAATGATTTTTTTTAATGCTACTTAATTTTCATTACGAGCTGGTAATTAAAGTGAATTTTAAAATATTTCTCTATGAAGGTTAACTGTATTAAAATTACTCAAAAATCCCAAATCGTTTTGTGCACTTGGCAAAATATATTTTATAAAATAAATGATGAAATGTTTTCTATAAGATTTGTGTTCGACGATGTCAAAATGTAAATATTATATGTCAGAAAACTGTATCATAATGATGGTCATTATAGTAGGCCTACTATTTTTTCATTATGAGACAGTTTCTCCAGCCAATCAGAGCTCATTCATTGACCAATTAGGTAAGGATAGCATCGTACATGCGCTCAAAATCCAACATGTCGGACATGAATTACATGATTTGAAAGTTCAAATTGGATATCGGATCAACCATTGTAGTTACAATCCCAAACACAAAGACAAAATCAGCACGAACCTTTACGGTAACAAGAAAATACTATGACATATGCAAGAAATTTATGAATCTACGTCCAGAAGTTCAACAACACAGCATCCTTCTATATAAATTACTGACATGGGAAGTGCACCGTCCATATGTTTGCGTAAATAAACTGGCGAATATGAGACAAGAAATAGCACTGTACCTTAATATCCCCAACTCCAATTTCTACACAGCGCATTGCTTTCAAACGACTTCGGTGACAATATTAGTGAATGCTAGAGCTGGACGGCACTAGTCATCATGCAGGCTGTAAACAATAGCATTGCCAAGCAAAGTAAATGGCATCTGCTTTCGAAGTGCTTTAACCCACGCATGCGCTCTGTTCACTAACTGAAGTAACTCAATCCCACTGATATTAAATGAATATTTATGTTAAAACATATAATAAAGTTACAAATATCGTCGAACATAAACAATCGTATGCAACTCGCCTATAATGGTAATTAAGACACTCGCTTCGCTCGTTTTATAAACAAGCTCGTGTCTTAATTACTGCCATTATAGGCTCGTTGCATGATGTACTATTTTAAATGCTACTTATTTTTCATTACGTGCTGGTAATTAAAGTGCAGACTTGCAGAATTGCAACATATTTCTCTATGCATGTTAACTGTATTAAAATTACTCAAAAATCCCAAATCGTTTTGTGCACTCTGCAAAATATATTTCATAAAATAAATGATAAAATGTTTTCTATAATATAATACGATTTGTATGTTTTCTTTTTAATTATGGCTGAAACAGATGCTTTTCTCAAAATGACGTCTTTCCGGAATGATTAGTTGTGGATATAAATAATTTTAAAAAAATACGAGCCTTACAGTAGTCGCATATGATGTGTAACATCTGACATAGAAGAAACCTCACGTGAAATTGTTGATACACCGGTATTTTATAATATTATTGGCACAAATATTAATCTATTGTAAAAGGGAGTGTTTTACAGATATTGTAGTTTATAATACGGAACTCATTTTATTAGATGATTTGTAGCTTCCACCAGCACTAGCCTAAATAAAGAATACGATATGGATCAACTAGATTAATAGACGCGACACCGCTCAAAACCTTAAATTCCTTATAAACAGGTCCTCTTGATTCACAGACCAACACGTAATTTCATATGGATTCTGTTAAAATGAGTCATATTGATATGATAAATATCGTTTAAAATGATAATCTGTTAGTAAAAATATCTAACCCGCCCAGGATTTGAACATAAGATCTCTAGATTCACAGTCATACGCAATAACCCCACGGCTATTTCGACTACGCAAATATTGTGCACAAGATGGTGACTTATTTCCACGTTCCAATAATACTGTTACGTGCCACCCCCCTAGTGGCACTTTTGTTAACTGGATTACGGTGGGGTACAAAGCACAACACCAATTACTGCTTAAAGAAATAATTAACTTTATTGTGGCCAGAAAATTACACGAATCAGCAAATACAAGCAATTAGGAGCCTTACTCCAGTTTCGTCAAGTCTCTTCCTTGAGCGCTCTTGGCCCTTCCACTTGTCAACAAACCACAGAAGTTAATCCTGCCGCTAATGAGCCTAGTGGCCTTGACAGAACTACATGCAACTTCTTTCTAATGTGCGCCTACTACAGTACTTACGAGCACTTGCTGCGCGCTGTTCACCAGCTGGGAGAAACAATGTCTCTTAATTTCGACACCACAATATCTGACACTCCGTGAAAGCACACTTACTCAGAACACGGCAGTCCCCTGTATGTTCCTCACTTCGCCGCTACACTAGGGGTTTCGCAAGTCACCACACTTCTGTCGCTCAGAATAAACGCTCACACTAGCTCGTAAAAAACAACACAACTGCTTCACGGGTCACTCTTATATAGCAGGCCGGTGACTCAATAAATGGTTCTAGATCCATCCAGAGTCCACGGCTTCTCGAGGTTTCCACCGCTGGTCCAGTCACGAATCTTCTGGACTATCCATTTGTCTGTAGTAGCCCTGTTGCATAAGGCGCGCGCAATACAGGAGGCAAGCCACAGCCCAGCCCCTGGGGCAGTTGTGACTCAAGCGGCGAGCGATGACACAAACTCACAGCCGTAACAATACTGCATTACGGAATTAAGTTTCATTTATATTTTGCTTGTTTCGATAATGTTCCTGAGTGACATTGAGTTTAAAATGCCTTATGCCAATGCAATGCCGACTACTTACAATGTGTGATATTAAGGCATTTTACCATTTAAATACTGATACGAAGACTTCGAACATGTACCATGTCATTTGTTTAAATCACTTGACACCAGAATTCGCATGATCGTTTTCCGTTCAGTATGTCATATACATTCCACATGGCCGAGAGTGCGTCATGGTATCAATTTTTGACACCGTGCGCTGATTGTTTCTCTTACCAGTGCCAGCTGGATCGATCGATCGATCGAGTTGGCAGTGCGTCTTATACTTCTGTTCGATCCACCACTGCCAGCTAGGGCACACTTCCATTCGATCGATCGAGCGGGCAGTGCATACTTCCGTTGTCCACCACTGCCAGCTAGTACACTTCCCTTTGGTCGATCGAGCGGGCAGTGCATACTTCCGTTTGATCCACCACTGCCAGCTCGATCGTTCCGATCCACTTCCGTCCCCAATTTTCAAAATCACTCCCACAAAACTATCCAGCAACCGAGCGGAAAGATGTTACACATCAAAATGTATTTCAAAAGGGGCCCGAGAAAAAATATTGCCTAGGGGCCCTTAAATTCCGTCGGCGGCCGTGTTCGTATGTGTGCGAGTGGATTTTTATAGCAGGATGTTTTTTCTAACACCAACTTCATGAAAGTTGAAATGAATGATGAAGGGTCATTTGCACATAACATAAGTTATAGACTTTGTAATGTCCCCAAACTATTTTTTTTTAAACTGACACGTTTTGTTTCTAAGCATACAAGAGTAGGATTTGTATTTCAAATCACAAGCACTTCACTGCATCTGTTAAGAAAAAATAGACGTCTTCTCTACGAACATAGAAATACAGTGTTCCTTTGAGCATTTTCCTTTCGTAAATACTCGTAGGTGTAACATAATATCCATTACATTTTTTCTTTATTTATATTGCATCGTTCGACATTTATTGTTCTTATCCTAAAGTTACTGTTCAATATGTACCTGGAATTCTTCATTTGTTTTAATAGTGTCCCCTGTCTTCCTCAGCTCTGTTACTATAGTTACAAAAAGATCTGCTAGATGGTGATCTTGTCAACAGTAGGAACGACTCACTCCTTGTACATTCCAGTTTGTTGCAAACAGCGCAAAGTGGGAGCCGTGTTCATTAAGAACTTTTACATCCGAACTGGGGGGTGAGTATTTGTAATTAATTACCAATGCAGGGGTATACAGCGTTGTAGACTGGAGTTGCCTTTGGATACGAACTAGGTTGATTTGATTTCAGTCATGACCGCTATTTTATTTTCCCATTTCACAACTCTGATACTTAAGAAATTTCAACTCTATTCAAGGGAACTTTCAGAATTTGTCTCAGGAGGGGTTCAAGGAAGAGGGTTAAGTTCTGGAAGAAAACCTAGATGATCAGTAATTTTTTGTTCATACATGCATTCAAATTAAAAGGTCCTACATTTTTTTTTCTTTCTCCTTCTTTCATTCATTCTTCCTACGTATATGTCAATCTTTCTCACTTTCTTTCTTTCTTTCTCTTTCTTTCATTCATTCTTCCTACATGTCAATTTTTCTCACTTTCTTTCTTTCTTTCTCACTTTCTTTCATTCATTCTTCCTATATTTCAATCTTTCTCTCTTTCTTTCCTTCTTTCTTTCCTTCTTTCTTTCTCTTTCTTTTATTAATTCTTCCTATATTTCAATCTTTCTCTCTTTCATTCTTTCTTTCTCTTTCTTTCAGTCATTCTTCCTATATTTCAATCTTTCTCTCTTTATTTATTTATTTCTCTTTCTTTCATTCTTCCTATATTCCAATCTTTCTCTCTTTCTTTCTCTTTCATTCATTATTCCTATATTTCAATCTTTCTCTCTTTCTTTCTTTCTCTTTCCTTCAGTCATTCTTCCTATATTTCAATCTTTCTCTCTCTTTCTTTCATTCATTCTTCGTATATTTCAATATTTCTCTCTTTCTTTCTCTTTCTTTCAGTCATTCTTCCTATATTTCAATCTTTCTTTCTGTCTTTCTTTCTCTTTCTTTCATTCATTCTTGCTATCAATCTTTCTCTCTCTCTCTTTCTTTCATTAATTCTTCCTATATTTCGAAGTTTCGCTCTTTCTTTCCTTCTTTCATTCATTCTTTCTTTCTTTCTTTCTTTCTTTCTTTCTTTCTCGTTCTTTCACTCATTCTTCCTTTCTTTCAATCTTTTTCTCTTTCTCTCTTTCTTTCATTCTTTCTCCCTTTCTCCTTATGTATTTCTTTCTTTCTCTCTTTCTTCCTTTCATTCTTTCTTTCTTTCTCGTTCTTTCATTCATTCTTCCTTTCTTTCAATCTTTTTTTCTCTCTTTCCTTCTTACTTTCATTCTTTCTTTCTCGTTCTTTCATTCATTCTTCCTTTCTCTCAATCTTTTTCTCTTTCTCGCTTTCTTTCCTTCTTTCTTTCTTTCATTATTTCTTTCTCGTTCTTTAATTCATTCTTCTTTTCTTTCAATCTTTTTCTCTTTCTCTCTTTCTTCCATTCTTTCTCTCTCTCTCTCTCTCTTTCTGTCTTTCTGTCTTTCTCTCTTTCTTTCATTCTTTCTCTTTCTTTCATTCATTCTTTCTCTATTTCTCTTTCTTTCTTTCTTTCTTTCTTTCTTTCTTTCTTTCTTTCTTTCTGACTGCCGGCTGCGTGGCGCAGTGGTAACGTTCTTGCCTGTAGTGCCCAAGGTTGCAGGATCGAATCCTGGCGTAGGCAGTTGGCATTTGAGGGTGCTTTAATGCGAGGGAGCCGTGTCAGTAGATTTACTGGCACTTTAGAGATCCCCTTCAGGGCAATGATCCGGTACCGCGGTGTCTCTAAAACTCTCAGTAGTAGAAAGGGACTTAAAACCAATATTATTATTATGTATTGAGAGTATGCGAGATATGAATACGAGAAGAGTTGTTGTTTCATTTAGGGGCTTTGCGACTTTGTGGCCATGTAACCCCTTGTACTTGGGTGTGTGCATAATCTGTCTGATAACATGTGTTGTTATGGTGTATGTCGTACAGTAGTGTGTTTATTCTAATAGAGGTTGGGAAAGGTTTGTTATATCCCCCTAATGAATTTGTCAGACGTGATACTGTTCTCGGCCCTAAATACCTTGCAAATTATAAACATTGTTCCTTCGAGGAGTCTAACTGCATCGTCATAAGGTCCCATGATATTACTATGATTACCGGACAAAGTACCAGAATAAAAAGAAAATCACTTTAGCTCTAGAGAATTTATTGTCTTTCGTACTTGAGTGGTGTCAAGGTCAGGCACCAGTGACCTTCCCAGTAACGACCTGCCCTAAACGGCACGCTGGTATCTACGGGCCATACAAACAACATCTACTGATAACCTTCTTTGGAAGTAGAATCCCCACCACTTGAGTGATACAATTATTCCTCAAGTTAGTTTCCGTTGTTGTTGTTGCTGTTGTTAATTCAATTTAGGGATTTGGGACATCTTGGTGATCAGCCCCATGTAGTTGGGTTAGTTTGTACGGAACGTGACTTATAACCTGTGCTTCTGTGATGACTGTAGCAGTGTGTGTAGACCTAACTGTACTAGGGACAGGGATCGGATTAGGTGCCCCAGGACTTGATTTTTTTTTGTCAAGTGGCCTCTTGAGAGGCCAAGTGCTGGTCTTTCTAGTAGATGCCCATGAGCGACCAGCACGTCGGGATGAGAGATGGAATGGATGAAGATGAATGAAACTGGGCAAGGATGTGAAAAGATTCGGCCGCGGCCTGTCAGAAGGTAACATCCCAGTATTTTCCTGGTGTTAAAAATGGAAAACCACGGAAACCCATTTCAAGGACGGCCGACGGTGGGGCTCGAACCCACGCGTCTACCGAGTCAGCAGAGAGCTTGGCCCCATGACCTAACGCTGCGCTTTAGCCAGCGTAGCCACTGCCGTCGGCAGGACTTGAATTAAGGTTGACTACTATCCCAACATTTGCCTGGAGAGAATAATCGTAGTCAGGATAGCTGCTGTGCGTGTTAAATCACCGTGATGGGTAGCTGAAGGAAGTCCAGAAATCGGAGGTTTGAATCCCGGCGCTGACAGCTGCTATTCTGAGTGTGGTTAATCCCTGTTTTTTTTTCACACGCCCTCCAGGCAAATGTCGGTATAGTACCTTAGTTCAAATTCCGAGGCATCTATCTCATAAGTTCAGTTGAACCCATTACTCAAGTCAGCATAGAAACACAGGTTATCAGACAAATTTAAACACACTCTTAAGTACTCGATGATGACTTAGACGTTCCAAGCCTCTAAAATGAATTCACAACAAATATGATTATCTCTTCCAAAAGGCTGTCTTGGTAAATTAGCCGAGTCGAAGATCTACTTTCAAAGGAAGCTTGTAGTTTAACGTGACCGTTAATCTCGAGATCATGAGCCACGGGACCTCCTTTTTACGTGGAATCCGAACCACAGGACATGGCATTTCACATCGAAAATCTCACATGCATTGACCGGGAATCGAACCCGGACCGCCTTGGTGAGAGGCATTCAGCTAGACCGCTGAGCCACCACGCCCCCCGATCTACTTTCATATTGAGGCAGTAAAATTCTCTTCTGAGAGGG
The DNA here is from genome assembly GCA_946902985.2 of Meconema thalassinum. Taxonomy (NCBI): domain Eukaryota; kingdom Metazoa; phylum Arthropoda; class Insecta; order Orthoptera; family Tettigoniidae; genus Meconema; species Meconema thalassinum. Next base: position 1,305,200,420 of record OX336389.2, on the reverse strand, counting down.
CAAAACATTCCTCTCGATGTGGGTTAAACGCCATTTACATTGGAATTACACCTTCCTGTGCTTATCTAGGTCTTATCAGACACCTTCTATATGCTCGGGGTGCGTATTGATGTTGATGATAATTATTGTATTAAGGGGCCTAACATCGAGGTTATCGGCTCGATACGTATTGAGACGCCAGTTCAAAGTTCTTGGGTTTGATTCCCGACTCTGCCCATTCCGGTCTTAGGGTTGGATCGGAGCACACCCTGCCTCGTGGGGCAAAATTGAGAAGAGGTGGGTTCGATTCCCACCTCAGCCATTCTTGAAACGATTTTTCGTGGTAAACCCCACCTCCCCCAACTTCTATTCTAGCTTAATGCTGAGATGGTTTGGCAACTGAAGGTAACGGCCGCTTCCTTCCCAATCCTTGTCTCAATTACAAATATACATAGTCTACTACTACAGACAGCGCAATAATACAGGCTATCAGACAAATTCTACACACCCTGCATGGGGCTGAAATGACCACGAAGTGGAAGCATCTAAATGCTACAACAATGGAGGAAAGCCGAGACACGTTCTGGTCTCAGGGTGTAACACATACTTACTGGTAACAGAAGACGTTCAAAGTTCGTAGAGCACGAATAGGTCGTATCGGCGTGACGTCACGGTAGTATCGATAATACTCTAAGAACAATCGGGGCCATTGTGTAGAGCACTTAGCTGTATTTGTTTATCGTGCACGGATGACAACAATTTGTCTAGGGTTTAGTCCACCCAGTCTCGTTGCGTAGATGCTAGCACTCTCGATTCCCGGTTCGGCCAAGAAATTTAATTCTGGTCTGCAACAGGAAACATTCAGCTTCGTGAGGTAAAAGTGAGAAGAGGTGGGTTCAATCCCCACCTCAGCCTTCCTGGAAGTGGTTTTCCGTGGTTTACCGTGGTTTCCTCACGTCTACTCCAGGATGGCTCCTAACTAAGACCACGGCCGTCTCCTTCCCAGACCTCATCTGAATTACAAATACACACACTAATAGGCCTACATCCTTCACAGTAACACAGATTATCAGACTAGGAGATTGTTGAAAGAAATGAAAACATAAAAACACTTGTTGTCGTTTGAGTCTTCAGTCTTTTGACTGGTTTGATGCAGCTCTCCATGCCTCCCTGTCCTGAGCTAATCATTTCATATCTACATAGCTACGACACCCTACATCCGAGGCAATCTGTTTAACATATTCTAACCTTGGTCTACCCCTACAGTTCTTGTCCTCGACCCTTCCTTCCATAACTAAGCTTGCTATTCCTGGATGTCTTAGTATGTGTCTTACCAACCTATCTCTTCTCTTCATTAGCATTCGCCAGAAACATCTCTCCTCTCCCACTCGTCTTAATACCTCTTCGTTTGTAACCCTATCTACCCATCTGATTTTCATCATTCTCCTGTAACACCACATTTCAAACGCTTCAATTCTCCTCCTTTCTGCTGCACCAATAGTCCATGTTTCACTTCCATAGAATGCGACACTCCAGGCAAAGGTTTTCAAAAATGTCTTCCTAATACCTAAATCAATATTCGATGTCAACAGATTCCTTTTCTGTAGAAATGCTTTCCTTGCCTGAGCCAACCTACTTTTTATATCCTCTTTGCTTCGTCCATCACTGGTTATTTTGCTTCCTAAGTAACAGAAGTCTCCTACTTCCTTTAGTTTCTCCCCTACCAATTTGATGTCCATAGAGGTTTCTGATTTATTGCGGCTCCATTCCAATAGTTTTGTTTTACATTTATTAATTTTCATCATGAATTCTTTCCTTAAGATGGAGTCCATACCATTCCAAAACTCAATCAAATCCTATCGTGGGCGATGTATTAACGATAGAGATATGCTCTCCCGGACTATTTTGTAGAACATTTCATGCTGAACATTTCTTACACTCATAGCATATAGATATTTTTAACGAATTACCCTGCATAAGCTTAAAAGGCGCACGGAGGCAGGTCCCAGAAGCCATGCAGAAAAGCCGAGGTGAACACAGAATCTCCAAACACATAGCCTATAGCCTACTCGTCTGTGAAGACTTAACTCAACACGACTTGATTGTTTGATGCTGGCCGAAGCTGGGGTAAACTTGCAAATTCGCTCTGAAGGTGGTAATTTAAATTTCCACTGAATGGAGATTGTTGGAAGACATGAAAACGTAGACACTTATAGTGGGCGATGTATTAAATATAGAGATATGCTGTCCCGGACGTTTTGGTAGAACATTTTATGCTGAACAATTCTTACACTCATAGTATATAGATAATTTAACGGTTTAGCCAGCGTAAGCTTAAAAGGCGCACGGTCAGCAGGTTTCTCTTCGACTCGATTCACTGAAATCACTACTGATCGGCTTCCTTTGGTCACGAATGAATGTTTCTCAACAGCAACCTTCCTCGAGAAATCTTTTACAGAATGGTAAAACCCGCATCAAAATCCATCTAGTGGTTCTAGAGATTACCGTTACATCCAAGAATCGGGGACTTCGTTTTATACTATTGTAGAAACATATCGGGTGAATCAGCTACCCCTAATAATATAGTATTATGCAGCCCAACTAACGCGTATTGTCAGAAAGGTCGATATTTCTCTGCTTGCATCCCGTAATGTACTCGTAGTAATGCACTGCAAGCATATCCTGCAAACTATACTAAACACTATTACTTTTCCCTCGTATTAGTCTGTAGTCACATCGAAGGAAAATAATAGTGTTCAGTATCGTTTGTAGAATATGCTTACAGTGCATTACTACGAGTACAATGACTGTAACGCAGTTACTTATCACAGAAAGTAACGGTGATTGTGACTGTTTGAGATACTTAAAATATTGTAATAAACTCAAACCCCGTGACACCATAGCCCTTGAGGGTCCCTTGCAGGGTGACGCTTGGTCAGCGTGTCGTATTCCCTCAGCCATTCATCCTGGTTTCCTTCAGCGGGGCGCTGCTTCATTGTCAGAGAGCTACTTAGTTGCCCTCCTGAGGCTGAGTGCATCCCATTCCAGACCTGATGGAGCCGGGAATCTAACTTGGGCCTCCGAGTGAGAGGCAGGCAATACCTTAACACCACGGGGTCGGCTAAATAATGTCGTATGTATCATAAATAAGTCATATACGTATACGGAGAAAATGGATGTCTTCTTTGTGAAAAGTCTATGCCTCCCTAGCCTATCTTGCGGAGCGCGTCTGGTGTGTTTTATTGATGATATCACCTTGTTAAACAGAACTTCGCAGAACACTATGAACTGCTTGGGACAGGCGGAGAAGCACTCAAACGGGTGGCTCATTGAGCATTTCCGGCGTTTATGGAGCGGATACGGCTGGTAAATTGAATAATATTTAACGCTGAGATTGCTTGCCCTTGCAGACATTAATACCGTTTAGGATTTGGCTTCCTTAACTTGATAATTCTAGTCTGATAATTTTAGGGTCCTATTACGTTTCACTCTTTGTTTTGTTTTACTCCATAGACTAAAATGGTTGTTATTTAGACAGTGGGTGCAATCAAGTTCGTGTTTCGTGAGGAAAACATAAAATATGAATGCAGTTCTCATGGTAGGACGCACCAGAGAGGAATCGAGTTGATTACATCAACAATCTTAATATACAGGGTGTCTTTTATATACCTTCGGAGAATGAAAGGTCGTGTAGGGGACGGTTATAGAAGTAATTTGAGATAGGGAACTTGAGGTCGGAGCGGCCTCCTTAACCCCTAAAATAAGGGTTGATTCAGGCCCTCCACCCTGTACGATAGGCAACCGACCCAAGCCTCTATTATCTTCCTCAATCCTTTAACTCTTGGCAAGATTCATTTCACCATGTGGCGCTGGCCTAATGGATAGCGTTGCGAAATGGATAGCGCTATCCATTACGCCAGCGCCACATGGTGGAAAGACTGTGGTGGCGTCTGGTAGCTAAGTTCCGAACTAGTAGTCGTTGACGGTGGCGTTTGGCGGCAAAAGAAGGAACTATTTGAAAAATGCAAAAGTCTGCAGTCCTTACTTGAACTAAAAAACAGATAACACACACGAATACAGTCATCATAATTAACACCGGTTATCAGACAGATTCTACACACACCCAAAGTACACGGGCCTACATGACCGCGTTGTCGCAGCCCCTAAACTTAAGAACCAACCAACCAACCAACCACGGTGGAATAAATCTTGCCAAGAGTTAAAGGATTGAGAAAGGTAATAGAGGCTTCGGTCGGTTGCCTGACTTACAGGGTGGAGGGCCTGAATCAACCCTTATTTTAGGGGTTAAGGAGGCCGCTCCGACACCAAGTTCCCTATCTCAAATTACTTCTATACCCGTCCCCTACACGACCTATCATTCTCCAAAGGTACATAAAAGACACCCTGTATAATACGCTGAGGTGTATGTTTCATAAAACTCAAGCTCCTAAACCAGAGGGAGTTCGAAGGTGTGGTTTGTACCAAAATCTTCCAAATCGTCCCAATAGTACAAGAAAAATCTTGTATTTCTTGAAAAGTCAACGGAAATATATGTATTTGTTTAAAAAAGTGCTATTAAACAAATAAACAAGACGATAGCCTCTGGCAGAACTGTCGCGCGTACAGCCCGCATAGCACTAGAGACGAGCGGATACACATGGGGCGCACACAACCCATTCGAATATGCGAGAGTTCTCGTCTGTTATATTCCTCTAAATGTGTTTGTCACGCGTGATACTGTTCCTGGTGTTGAACTGGATCGTGAAAATTATGAACATTGTTGCTTTGGGTGATCTAACTGCGTGGCCGTAAAACCTCACTATATTATGAGATAGTATATTTCGGTTCATTCATTCATCTAAATGAATACTAATTGGTATTCTAAAAATGTTTTATACCTTAGTCAATAATAATTAAATTAATTACATTAATTAATACAAATAGCCCATACGAGTTTCGGTCATATTATGGCCTTCTTCAGCGATGTTGTAAAAAGGAAAGGAAACTAATATAATTACGAGCAATGCTTTGTTATTAATATTTCACTTGGGTTTTCCATGAAAAATGGAGTAAAAATAGTTAAGAACAGATCTGTAACAAATGTGAGCTTTAATTTTAAAAATCCATAGCCTGCTTTCAGTCGACCGACCGGGTCAGGGAATGAAATGAATGAGCCCCCCATCTTGCAGCGAGGATATGAACTGTGCTGGCTGCCAAAGCCTGTCGCACTCACCTGGGGCAATGGTTAAATGAATGACAAATGAAACGAAATGATAGTGGAGAGTGATGCTGGAATTAAATTTGTGACAGGGAAAACCGGAGTACCCAGAGAAATAACCTGTCTGCCTCCGCTTTGTCCAGCACAAATGTCACATGGAGTGACTAGAATTTCAACCACGGACCCAGCGGTGAGAGGCTGGCGTGCTGCTGCCTAAGCCACGGTGGCTGGCTTTAATTTTATGTTAATAAAAATAATTTTGCTGAAATGACATAAATAGTTGGTATTTTATATTCCTATCAATTACGGTAGTCTAAATATGTCTGTCTGTTAGTATTTCGCGCAAAAACTACTCAAACAACTTAGCTAAAATTTTGCATCAACATAGTTTATATGCCAAGGAAAAGCATTGGACTATTTCCCTTTCAAAATGTTTCGCTGTTTAAATATGGTGGCTCAATATTTTGACAAAAGCCACGATTCACTTCAGTAGGAGGTGCAGTCAAGACCCGCCCCGGCGAACATTTATACATGGCAGGTTGCGTACACTATTCACCCTTGTCGACGCTTCACGCTGCTAAATTTTCTCAGTTTTGAACAATAAGAGTGTTCGAAGAGCAAGATTCACACACACAAGTACATTCTTACCCGTACGTTGGACGGGCAACCAACCAGCTAGTACTCTATAACTACTGTATCCTACTTCAAGGAGACCATTCCAGTCAACAGTTGTTCTGTTTACGAATGAGCACTTGTATTTTGCTTCCTACTCTTCATTTTCAATAAGCGACCTGTTCTACCATGATAATTCGGTTCCTCTATTCCTTCCTTACGTTCTTTCCAGACTGATTCCCCTGAAAATGCTCTGTAATGAGTGAGTGTAGAAGGAAAGATGTGGTAGATCTCGGACGGTATGTTGTGAAGCTTCAAGGTCAAGCTCACCGCTTTGGGCAGACAGATTTCCAGCCTGGTTTCAGTGGTGGAGGAACAGCGACAGCAGTCAATCGTCGTCCGCCGTGCTGTCGACATATGCCAAATATTCAAAAGTCAGTTTGGCTTAGTTACGTGAGGGGTGTCAATTCCAGCGCTCCGGTTCCCAACCACTCATACTATACCGCGACCTTGAAGCTTCATCACATTAATTCAAATAGGGGTTTTTAGATATCGTGGTCATGAAGCCCCATGTGCTTGGGTGTGTGTGTGGGGGGAGGGGGAATTTGTCTGAGAACGATTGTTATAGTGAAGGCTGTATTAGTGTGTGTAGTTGTAATTCAGATGAGGATTGGGCCTTAATTTAGGAATCATCCCGGCATTTGACTGGAGTAGAAGTGGGAAACCATGGAAATCCACTTCCGGGATGACCGAAGTGGGAATCGAACCTGCCTCTTCTCAGTTTTGGCTCACGAGGATGAGTGTACACCGTTCCAGCCCTCAGACCAGAATTAAATTTCTTGGCAGAGCTTCTACAAAGTCCAACCCACCTACGGAAATGTTCACTATTAATTGAAATCACTGCAGCTGTGGATTTGAAGAATTGTACCCATCTACTGTAATACCACGTAGAGTAATAGGGTTACATGATGAGTAATTAGGTCACAAGTAATAGATGTGACATGAAAACAAAGAAAATTAAAGGACTCTAGTTTTACTACCCCGCCAGGGAATTGTTACCGCTAGACGTGGAGCGGGGCTGTTGTGTATACATAATGTAATCTCGCCTTGTTATGGCTGCCACGGGTGGGAGCGGGGCAAGAGGGGGAAGGCATGTTCAGTCATACAATGAGAACACACCGCACAGCGCACGATCCAGCACGAACTATGCACACACACTACATGCGGTGAGGTTTCGCTGGCGACAACTGCACGTCTATCGCAGGCGTGAGACTGGGCGGAGCGCATTAGTTCCGATACCCGCCACCGGCAACAATTCGCTGGCAGGGTAGTAATAGAACAAGACTGTCAATCTTCAGTCAGTCAACGCAAGAATGCCCAAATATAAGGTGCGTTCAAATAGTAATGAGCTGGAGGCTGTAATGCGCAAACCGGTGACGACATCGGCTAATCGTGGCGTGTATAAGGAGGTGTGGTTCCAACCAGAGCATGGAAGGTCACAGCCCGTCGCTAGAGGGCACGCGTGCACATCACGTGACGATACAAAGCGAGCAGCAGCATGCATCGATCGTCCAACCAAGACCAAGCCAGTAGGCCATTCGACATGCTTCCTGGTGTGGTTGAAGACTGTGGGGCACCCATTGGGCACACACTTTCTGTGAGTGCAGTCGTTCCTTCATGATGGTGTGCACACTTCCGACGCTCAATCCGACCACGGTGGCTATGGCGTTCACTGTCACTCGGCGGTCCTGGGTAATGAGTGCTTCAACCAGCTGGACGTTGTCATCGGTAATGCAGGGGGGTGCTCCAGACCGGGCATCATCGGCTAACGACACCCGTCCTTCCCTGAAGCGCTTGTACCACGCCTTGACCCTTACAAGGGACATGCAGTGTTCGCCGTACACTTGTGACATTCGGCGATGAATGTCTGTTCCCCCTACTCCTTTCGCTGTCAGAAACCGAACATCACCTCTTTGCTCTTCGTTTGACGCCTCAATGTCACAGTTTGCAATGCGACTGGCAGCGTTGGACGATTGATGCATGATGCTGCTCACTTTGTATCGTCACGTGACGTGCACGCGTGCCCTCTAGCGACGGGCTGTGATCTTCTACTCTCTGGTTGGAACCACACCTCGTTACACACGCCACGATTAGCCGATGTCGTCACCGATTTGCACATTACAGCCTCCGGCTCGTTACTTTTTGAACGCACCTTATAGATTGTACAGAAAGAGACGATTAATTTATCACCCTATTATCTGAAAAGGAAAGTTACATCAATTATTTATACAATAACACATTAATTGGATGGCATGTGTCACACATCAAGCGAGCATCATCAGATCTAAACATGGGCTACAAGACAAAATAGCTGTACAACAGTAGACTATTATTGCTGTGATACATTTGAGCATTAAGCCCCAAACTAGAATTGTAAACTAACGTGCAGAAATTACCTACGAGTACTCTGCTGAGATGATTGATGATAAAAAACTAGAAATGTAGGCTACCATACGAAAGAAGAGTGTTTGTCCACTAATACCGTGTTGAAAGATCTGATATGGAGATTGAAATGTGGAATGTCTTCATACTGCCCAGACAACAACTGTCCTTAGGTAAAACTAAAAACCTGCACGTGGAACCAGTCGCAAATCATCATTTTATCAAGAACTTATAATCTGGAAATAAGATAGATGATGATGATTGTTGCTTTAAGGGGCCTAACTCTAGGTTATCGGGCCCTAATGGTTTAGGTGATAGTGAAAGATGAGATGAGAATGAAAACTATAACTAACACTAACTACAAACTTACATACTAGAAGAAGAAATGGTAGACTAAACAAATAAAGGATAACGCAAATAAATGACAGGAAGAAAATAAATGCCCTCAACCCTCGAAGAATGAGGATTGAGGGACCTGGAAGGAAGGAGAGCCATGAAAGGCAGATTGGAAAGGGGAAAGAGGCGAGGGCCCGCCCCAAGGTAAGAGGAAAATGAGGACAAAACGGACCCACCTCAGGAATCCCCCGGGATCGCCAACTCCCAAACTCACCAGCCGTGAGTCCTTGAGGGTGTAGCACAATCCAGGGTGCACCAGAAGTAGTGGGGCTACATACACCCTGCCTCCTGGAGGGCCTTGTGCAGAAGGCAGGAGATAACATGAAAAGAAAAAGAAGGCAGACCCCTCGAAGAATGAGGGTATCAGGAAAGATGAGACAAGGGCCAATTAAAGCGGGAAAGTGAAAGACTCCCTAGGCCTTGGATACCCTAATACCGTCGGGGTCGGAAGAGAACAAGAGTTGACCATGAGAGGTCGACAGGAAAGAAGACGGAGAGGAGCCCGGCACAAGTAAGTGGAAGCAATGCCGGACTCAGCTGGGGTCCCGTGGTCACCAACCCACGTCCCACTAGATGTGAGCCCCTGATGGGAGTGTGTTGAATGATCTGAAATGTGGAATGTCTTCATACTGCTCTGACAACAACTGTCCTTAGGTAAAACTAAAAACCTGCATGTGGAACCAGTCGCAAATCATCAATTTATCGAGAACTTATAATCTGGAAATAATTTTTACCATAAGAATGGATTATATTTGGGTACTCTTGTGTTGGCCGACTGAAGAGGAATCATGTTGATTGATTATGCAGGCAACACTGAAGAATGGCTTTTAACGTTTAAACCTGTCTGGAGTCTTGTTGTCACGCAGAGAGATGTAAGAGGTCAGCCCTAATACAGTAATAGCAGGAATCCCCTCGTGAGATGTAACATAAAGAAAGCCTCAGTTTCTTTAGCGCCGTTTTCACCAACTCTTTACTAACGATTAGTTAGTTAATTCCTATTTAACTTAAATACGAGTGTTAATGCGTGATTATAGTTGATGCATTTCGCTAGGCCATTTGGGTTCGCAATTGCATTAATGCGCTTTACGGCACAGGTAGACTCGGTTTCATCTTGAAGAGCATGGCGGGCAGATCACGAAGCGTCTATAGTTAAAGCCCTGCATGGATAAACCCGCGGATATTCGTAAAATTCTTCGCCATGCGGATACAGGATATACGTAATTTGCATGGCCGTGCGGATAGCGGATAAGCTGGGGATAATGTTTGGAGAACATTTTCGGATAGTTTTTAGAATACAATTCGAACTTGTTTAATATCATTATTAGAACCCGGATATAAAGAGATATCATATTTTTCCGTTATGTTTTATTCATGTTGTTGTTGTTTGAGTCTTCAGTCTTTGACTGGTCTGATGCAGCTTTCCACGCCTCCCTGTCTTGAGCTAATCGTGTCATCTCTTCATAGCCACCACGCCCTACATCCGAGACAATCTGTTTAACAAATTCTGACCTTGGTCTATCCCTACAGTTCTTGTCCTCGACCCTTCCTTCCATTACTAAGCTTGATATTCCTGTGTGTCTTAGTATGTGTCCTACTAACCTATCACTTCTCTTCATTAGCAGTCGCCAGAAACATCTCTCCTCTCCCACTCGTCTTAATACCTCTTCGTTTGTAACCTTATCTACCCATCTGATCTTCATCATTCTCCTGTAACACCACATTTCAAACGCTCCAATTCTCCTCTTTTCTGCTGCACGAATAGTCCAAGTTTCACTTCCATAGGGTGTCACGCTCCAGACAAAGGCTTTCATAAACGACTTCCTAATACCTAAATCTATATTTGATGTTAACAGATTCCTTTTCTGTAGAAATGCGTTCCTTGCCTGAGCCAACCTACTTTCTTTATGCATGACAAATGTAAAATGATGATTTAAGCTGATCTCATTCAAATTACGTCATTTTGCATAATTAACACTCCGAACCGGAAAGGGTTGCAATTCTGGCTGTGTAACATAGCACATTACACAGAAAGCCTAAGGAAACGACTTTTTCCTCAAATCTCTAAATATGTTGCTTTAGTAATTTATGTTTTATCTAATTAAAAATATTATTATAATGCCAGTAGAATCGGATAACAAACATCGTGCGGATGCGGGGCGGATGCGGATAACAGTCGTGCGGATGCGGGGCGGATACGGATAACGTTTTGTTTATCCGCGCAGGGCTCTGTGTAAAGCACTGATTGCTGTTTGCGATGCTTCTTTGAGATTTTCTGGAACATAATTATAAAGCAAGGGAAACACAGAAGACCTTATTCGTGGTAAAAGCTGAAAATTATATGAACAAAGTATTTAGGAGAACTGGCAGTTGTGTGAATACATTGCTTAATAGGACGTGCTCTACCAATTGTCTTCGTGGCGTAAGCGGTTGCGGTGAAGACTCCGAATTTATTATGCAGAGCTGGAAGGAGTTTGAATCCCACTTCGAATATGCTTTTTTACTTTAAATTCCCGTATTCTTCTTTCTTGGTATTAAAACTTAGTAATGTGTAAGATATTTTAAAATGTCATTGTCATAAACATATTTTACATTCCTGTGCATGAAAGTTTGTGTGAAACTCGGAAACAAACCGCCATTGTCAGATGCCCGAGGTACAGTTCAGCTGTTTCCCTCCACTTCAACGAAGCACTAGAGAGACTTTGCCATTTAACGTAATTCCTTGTTAGTGATAAGTGAACGAGCGTTTCTGTTTGATGAAATGCTCGTGCTATGTTAAATAACCATTATTGATGAATTAAGAGGTAATTGACGTTGATGAAAACGGCCCGTAAACATAGAAAAAATAGTTAAAAAGGGATAAAGGTATAAGTCCCACCCCTTTGATTAATTATTCAGCAAACCAATCAGTCAAAGTACACCCCCCAGGGTCTCACATCTAGTGGGACTTGGGTTGGCGACCACGGGACCCCAGCTGAGTCTGGCATTGCTTCCACTTACTTGTGCCGGGCTCCTCTCCGTCTTCTTTCCTGTCGACCTCACTTGGTGAACTCTTGTTCTCTTCCGACCCCGACGGTATTGGGGTATCCGAGGCCTAGGGAGTCTCTTCCTTTCCCGCCTTAAGTGGCCCTTGTCTCGTCATTTCTGATACCCTCCTTCTGCGAGTGGTCAGCCTTCTTTTTCATTTCATGTTATCCCCTGCCTTCTGCTCAAGGCCCTTAATGTGGCAGGGTGTACGTAGCCCCACCACTTCTGGTGCACGCTAGATGTTGCTACACCCTCAGGGGCTCACGGCTGGTGAGTTCGGGAGTTGGCGACCCCCAGGGATTCCTGAGCTGGGTCCGGTTTTCCCCCTTTTATCCATTACCTCTGGGGCGGACCCTCTCCTATTTCACTTTCCTATCTGCCTTGCATGGCTCTCCTTCCTTCCAAGTCCCTCAATCCGCATTCTTCGAGGTTTGAGGGCATTTTTTTTTTTGGCCTTATTCTCCTTTTGTGTTCCATTTCTTCTAGTACCGTATATAAGTTAGTAGTTAGTTTTGGTTGTAGTTCACATTTCATTATCCTTTTCACGATCACCCAAACCATTAGGGGCCGATAACCTAGATGTTAGGCCCCTTAAAACGACAATTATCATCATCAGTCAAAGTACATCATTTAAAGGAAAAATTCAAGAATAACTGTCTTGGTGAATAAGCTCTTATGAATTAGTGGACTGATTACGCCGTAACCTCTCAGGTCAAACTACACTGCACATGAATTCAACCAATCCCAAGGAATCAAATAGGGACTTTCCCTGTTTATATGAGTAATTTAAATTATTCTAATCAAATATGCAAGAAATGTACGATCGGAATTCAAAGATAAGCACATTTGTGTGACCTACGGGAAACACTCTATTAGATATTATTAGTCATATGGGTGGGAAAGGAGCGCTTACGGAAAAGGTAAAATTATGTATCCACAGGGGACTACATTTCCAAGAACAAAAAAATGTAAGGGAAGAGATTGAGAGTTCTACAACACAGTCCTGCTTTATCATTCGTCGTGCGAGCGCGATTCTCTTTGACTCAGAAATGTAGATAAAGACAAAGTGCAAGTTATAATGAAATGCATAATTGACGAGTGAGATTATAAATTAAAGTGATGAACATAAGTTATCGTATACAATCTATTAGAGCTGCTTATTTTTAGCATTTATACGTGGAAGACGAAATTTGATGTTTTTCGGTCGGTCAATACGATTGTACGCAATTATGGTGGGTTATTCCCTAATCTTGAAAAAAATACATGAGATTAGTAAATACACTTGGATCATGTTTTTTTTTTCCAAGATTAGGGAATAACTTATCTATCACAATTGGGTACAATCGTGTTGACCGATTGAAAAACATCAAATTTCGATTACTGAAGCAGCACTGAAAATGGCTTCAAACACCATAATATAAGACAGTAGGAGTGAACACGCGAATAAATTAAGTGAACTGAACAAAGGTATAACCCAGTAGATCAAAAATTCAGTGATGTCGCGGTAACTCTAGCAACGATAGTCTCGCAAAATGTTAATTACTGTACTTGTAATCGTGAAAGCTCGCGGAGTTCGGCACAAGGGAGGCAGCTGCAGCATGTCCGGAGATTGTAGGTTCGCGAATCCCGTCACTGACAGTGGCTATCCCGAGTGTGACTTCCTAGGGTTTTACCAAACTCCCTCCAGGCAAATGCCAGGATAGTACATTACTTCAAGTCCCGGGGCACCTACCTCATCCCTGTCCCTAATACAGTTATACACACTACTACAGTCATCACAGCAATGCCGGATATCAGACAAGTTCAACACACACCCAAGTACACGGGGCTGATGATTAAGATGCCTCAAGCCCCTAAAATGAATTAAATAACAACAAAACATTCATTCAAATGTATTGTCTGTGCGCCAGGAGAAGTCAGCTGGGTTTGAACTACAGATGCCTTCCCGCGTGCTGCTTACCGCGCATTCTAAAATCATCAAGTCAGTCACTCATTCACGCCTTCTTTATTTATTTATTTATTTATTTATTTATTTATTTATTTATTTATTTATTTATTTATTTATTTATTTATTTACTAGCAACCTGCCCCGGCTTCGCCCGGGAACAGTTATCTCAGTAATTGAATGGAGATTGTTGGAAGAAATGAAAACGTAAAAACACTTATAGTGGGCGATGTATTGAACATAGGGATATGCTCTCCGTGACTGTTTTGTAGAACTTTTCATGCTGAACAATTCTTACACTCATAGTACATTGATATTTTTAACGGTTTGCCCAGCGTAAGCTTAAAAGGCGCACGGACGCCAGGTTCTTTTTTGACTTTTTCACTGAAATCGTTACTGCTTGGCTTCCTTTGATCATAAATAAATTATTTTCTACAGAAACATTCCTCGAGATATCCTTTAGTTACAGAATGGTGAAAACCGCATCAAAATCCATCCGGTGGTTCTCGAGATTACCCGTGACATCCAAGAATCGGGGACTTTGTTTTATACTGTACTAAGTAGAGATTTATTTATTTATTTATTAATTTAGTTATTTATTTATAACAAAAGTTTGGTGTTTTTCAGTCGGTCAACACGAATGTACCCAAAAAGAGCTGCGTTATGCCCTAATCTTGAAATAATCTCATGTAATTTATTTCAGGATTAGGGCATAACCCAGCTCTTTTTGGGTACATTCGTGTTGACCGACTGAAAAGAACCAAACTTCTGTTTACTTAGGCAACACTGAAAAATGGCTTCAAACCTCACAATGTTATTTATTTATTTATTTATTTATTTATTTGTACTCTGTATTTTGCAAATTTATTTTCAATCTCAATTGCATTTTGTAAGTACAGTATTTTGAATCGCGGGCTTCCATATATTGTGAGTATTTTGAATCTACCATATATTTTGTACGCATTTTCAAATTCAATTGCATTTTGTAAGTATTTTGAATTTCAATTACACTTTGAGAGTATTTTGAATCTGAACCGGCCTTTTTCAATCTCACTTGCATTGTGTATTTTCAATTCCAATTGCATTTTGTAAGTATTTTGAACCTCAATTGCATTTTGTACGTATTTTCAATTTCAATTGCATTTTGTAAATGTTTTGAATTTCAATTGCATTTTATTGAGTATTTCGAATCTACATAACATTTTGTAGGTAATTTGAACCTTAACTACATTTTGTGCGTATTTTTCAATCTAAATTCCTTTTATGAGTATTTTCCTTCTAAATTACCTTTACCTTTTCTAAGTATTTCCATTCTTCATTTTGTGAGCCATTTCAATCTGAGTTCCATTTTGTAAGTATTTTCAGTCCAGCTTGTTTTTCGTTATGTTTTCAATTTCATTGTCATTTTCGCTATTACCCAGACCATTAGGGGCCGATAACCCAGATGTTTGGCCCCTGAAAACAACAATTATCATCATCACCTGTACTTTGCAAATGGTAAAAGTGGATAGGACCCTTCTGTGACAGGCTACATACTTAAAGCTTGATGAACAACAAGCACAATGCGGGAGGTAGCAGTAACTGACTGTAGATATATTTAGGTCAGGAATAGACAGATCGCGCATACGCACAGCCGAGTCCTCGGTCACCGTCGCAGCGTGTCGAACTGACTTCTCTTGGCGCGCAGACAATAGGTGTCCATGCTTGGTCGACAAGGCGATAAAGACGCTCCACGTAATTTCTTATCGATATGGTCAATTTAGCGCGTCACCGGAAGTAACATATCCCACAACTGTTCATACATTCCTAGATCAGTTGTCAGTATTTGTTTCAAGTTGATGTAATCACATTGATATCGAATTTGTAGGCTGTGCATTTGGTAAACGACCACAGTTGTGGAATTTAACAGATCGGGAGTATGCGAACAGGGAAATAAAATCAAATGCTATGAAATAGCAGCAATAATAATGGAGAAATGAGATTGCGTAAGTATTGCAGGTTTAAACAAGTAGATCAAAGCGAATATTCATCAACGTTTCACTACATTACTAGCAGGTTTCCCTTCGTTGCAGACAATGCAAAAGTGAAGTAAACAATCCACCGCATAATGCACGGCGCATCGCAAACAAAAATGTATCTTGTTACACATATATGGTGTTGCTTGATCAGTAAATAATAGAACAATTAGAACGTAATAGCTAAATTTGCAACACATATTTATTTATTTATTTATTTATTTATTTAGCCTCCTTGGCTTAGGCGGCAGCTCGTCGGCCCTTCACCGCTGGGTCCGTGGTTCAAATCCCGGTCACTCCATGTGAGATCTGTGCTGGACAAAACGGAGGCAGACAGGTTTTTCTTCAGGTACTCCGGTTTTCCCTGTCAAAATTTCATTCCAGCAACACTCTCCACTATCATTTCATTTCATCTGTCATTCATTTAATCATTGCCCCAGAGGAGTGCGTCAGGCCTCGGCAGCCGGCACAGTTCATATTCTCTCCGCTAGATGGGGGCTTCATTCATTCCATTCCTGACCCGGTCGGAGTCTGGAAGCAGGCTGTGGATTTTTATTTATTTATTTATTTATTTATTTATTTTTGTATTTATTTATTTATTTATTTATTTATTTATTTATTTATTTATTTATTTATTTATTTATTTATTTATGCTTTCCCAATCCAAATAAAGGCAAATACTGACGCCGTGCCTTGACTATTAGGAAGGACTCTAGCCCCCACTCTTCTACTAAACATGACCGACCGCGGTGGCCGAGAGCGTCAACGCCCTATATCGTGCTTCGCTGGCATCGGGAGAGCGTGGGTTCGAATCCCACCTTGGTTGTCCTGAAAATGATTTTCGTGGTTTCTAATTTTCACCACCAGGCAAATGCCGGGACGGTTCCTTTCAATAGCTCCACGGTCAATTTCCTTCCAAAAACCTTCCCTGACCCGTCCTGAAAATGACAATAGATGGTCATTGGCTGCATTAATAACATTATTATATTCTATTTACCTTGCTTAGCCTGTGTCCTTGAAAACGGAGCACCCTCTGATGGCTCAGCGCTCGGCTCTGGTAACATTAAACCAAATTACTTGTATTACGCTATTTTTTTTAAGTACTGTATTGTGTATACTTTTCAAATGAGTTATAGAAGTTATTAGTGTAGCCCAAGCCAGCTTTTGAAAAATAAACAGCGTGGCGATCGTGAAGTGGTCACGTGCATCTTTAATGAATTCTGTTGGTGGTTCATAACAGCTCCTTCACTGCTTATCCATCAATTTATTTATTTTTCCTTTTTTTAAGGTTTTGATGGCCGCAGACGTCATGTTCGTAAAGAATGGGACGATACCGGGATGCGATAACCGGAAATGAATTAGACAGACAAGTTGACAAAGAACTCTGACGATAACTTATTAGATGGTCTGTTCGATTATTCTGGTGACCAGTGGCGTTACCACACTACTTTACCCAGGGGTGGAGGCACGTGGAGTGAAGGACGAAATAGCCTACAGTGTGGGCAGAGATTCAAATTTTACACTAGTAGTTTTAAAATGGTGATGGAATTTATTCACCGAACTTTAAAACAATATAGGCTACCACAATATAATTCATAGCATTAAACCAGGGCATTTTTTCAGGGGGAACGCGGGGGTACGCGTCCCCCTTAAACATTTGAAAACTGTTTAAGAAAAATATTGGTGCATATGTATCTAGTCCGACAAATATAACTTCCGACTTGAAAGTTCATCGATCAGCTGTTGTCAACGCATTGTTCACAACAGCTGGAGGAGATTTCGAGTAATCCTCGATTTAAATCGATCTATTGAATTAGATTGTTTTGGTCGGCAACTCATCACTAAGCTGCATATTCGAAACATTAGGCCATTTTTTTCTGCTTGACAAACGCTTTGTGTAATTGCTGCCTTATTCGAAGAAATTTACTTGTTTAGGCAATAATAAGTAACATCCTCTAACAATCGTGAAAAGGAAGTTCTGTTTTTTATAAGCACACAGGCTAGTGATTGGAGGTGGGGTAGGTTGTTAGTTTGTGTGTGTGGTTAGTTTTGAAGAATTAAGAAAATAACGAACTATCTTATATCCACCCAGGCATCGAAAAAGCTGAAAGTAAATGAATTATTGAGTTAATAAATTAACCCAATTCAACCTTTCACATGTCAGCCCATAAAGTAATAACCGGACTCTGCAGATTTCCGAAAATTGCAATTTTGTTACTACAACTGAGAGTACCCCTTAAATTTTTTTTGAGAAAAAAAGCACTGATTAAAACAATCCACCACCATATCGGTCACACCTTCTTAAGAACTCCATAGCACTCCACCACCAGGTATGTAACGCCCTCTTACGAACTTTGAAATACTCCACCAACAGTTAATTCATGCTTCCTTACGAACGTTAAAACACTCCACCGCCAGGTAAGTCACGTCCTCTTACAAACTTGAAAACAGTCCACCATAGCGGTAACTTTGGGGTATTAGAACGAGTGGGAGAGGAGAGATGTTTCTGGCGAGTGCAAATGAAGAGAAGAGATAGGTTGGTAGGGCACATACTAAGACACCTTGAAATTAACTCGAAATTATTTTTCTTAAATCGCAAGTTTACCCCAAAGTAGCTGAATTTCTGTATCAACAGAGGAAAATGTATTTCTGTGGGAATGTTGTTGTTGTTGTTATTGTTTTAGTCTTTAGACTGGTATGATGCAGCTACCCATGCCTCCTTAACCTGAGCTAATCGTTTCATCTCTGCATGGCTACCACACCCTACATCCGAGGCAATCTGTTTAACATATTCTATCCTGGTCAACCCCTACAGTTCTTGTCCTCGACCCATCATTCCATAACTAAGTTTGCTATTCCTGTGTGTCTTAGTATTTGTACTACCAACCTATCTATTCACTTCATTTGCACTCTCCAGAAACATCTCTCCTCCACCATTCGTCTTAATACCCCTAAATTTGTTACTCTAACTACCCATCTGGTCTTCATCATGTTCCTGTAGCACCACATTTCAAGTGCTTCCATTCTCCTGTTTTCTGTTGCACCAATTAACCATGTTTCACTTCCAAAGAGCGCCACGCTTCAGGGAAAGGCTTTCTAAATTACTTTCTAATACCTTAATCTATATTAAGATGTCAACAGATTTCTTTTCTGTAGAAATGTTTTACTTGCCTGAGCCAACCTACTTTTTCTATCCTCTTTGCTTTGTCCATCACTAGTTATTTTGCTTCTCAAGTAGCAGATGTCTCCTACTTACCTTAGCTTTTCACCTGCCAATGTGATGGCAATGGGGATTTATGATTTCTTTCGGCAGCATTCCTTCATTTTTAGCCTATTTTCATTTATGAAAAAAATAGGCTTATGAGATCACCTATTGTCCGTGTGTGTAAATGTGTGTATGTGTGTGGGTGTGCGTAGACTATGTGTGTTTGCCCCTAATAAAACCTAAACGGCTGGAGTGATTTCAATGAAACTCGGAAAGGACATAGGCTAGTACTATATTGTCCGACCCCGACCGTGCTCTTCAAATTTTAATTGGTCTCACCAATCCAACATGGCAGATGTGCGAAATATTTCACCGGCATTCTATATCTCCGAAACTACAACTGATATCACCATGAAATTTTGTACGGTGTCGCCTCCGTAGCGTAGCGGTCAGCATGGTTAGCTGCCGCCCCGGAGGTCCTGGGTTCGATTCCCGGCTCTGTCACGAAATTTGAAAAGTGGTACGAGGACTGGAACGGGGTCTACTCAGCCTCGGGTGGCCCAAATGATTAGAGGGGGTTTGATTCCCCCTCAGCCATCCTCGAAGTGGTTTTCCGTGGTTTCCCACTTCGTCTTCGGGCAAATGCCGGGATGGTACCTTCTTCAAGGCCACGGCCACCACCTTTTCTCTTCCTTGTCTATCCCTCCTAACCATCCCTTACCTTCCCTCATGAGGCCCCTGTTCGCTTTGCAGGTGAGGCCGCCTGGGCGAGGTGCCAATCCCACCTCACCAGTTGTATCCCTTCCGATTCGATGTTCCCCGCTCTAGGACACTGCCCGTATAGGCGGTAGTGGTGAGTTCCCTCGCTGAGTCCGTGGGTTCCACCAACCTGGAGGGTAAACGACAAAAAAAAAAAAATGTACGGTGATAAAGGGCACTACTAGAAGTTCACCTGAGAGCTGTGTTAAGTACAAAACGAACATGGCGACCAAGCGAAATTGAAACATTCAAATAGACGATTCTTGCAATTTGACCATCCAAACACAGTGAAACTTGGCACAGCAAATGTTTATATACATTGTAATGAACTGACTTCCAATTTATTCAGTTGTTTTCATAACCTAAATATGGTGGCTGTGCGAAATTTTAAAATCTCGTTCTTCTTATTTCTTGTGTCCTAATCATGCGATTGAAGTTTGAATAATAAGCCTACGCAATAATCTTCGTCGAATAGTACATAACTCTATGACCTGCATACTGTGTATAAAAATCAAATATGAAGACGAATCTATTACAACAATCAAACTGAAATTGTGTATGTTGATTGAGGCAATTTACATAAATAGGATATGTTAAAATAGGCTATTTAGTTCTTCACGGAACTACTTGTTGTTATACATTTTACTGATTTTCATCATGAATTCTTTCCTCAAGACTGTTCCACACCATTCAAAAACTCATTCAAATCCTCTGGAAAGTTAGCCAAGAAGACGATGTAATCATCAAATCTCAGAGTTGATATAATTTCACCTTGAACTGTTACTCTAATTTTACTTTTCCTCTAATTTCTATCGTTGCATACTCAATGTATGGATTGAAAATTATTAGTGATAATTTGCACCTATCTGAATAGCAGCCTCTCCCTCATGACCTTCGACTGTAACAACTGTCGTCTAATTTCTGTATAGACTGTAGGTAACCCTCCTATCCCTGTACTCTAATACAATCCGTCTTCAAAATGTCAAAAAATAGGATATTTAAATGTTTTAAAATGTGTATTAATCTGCACAAACAGATCACTACTAGAAGATCTAGTGACAAAATCGCCAAATTGTGCATGACATAGTCTACAGTATATTACTACATTTTCCTTCCTCTCCCCCAGCCACGTTTCAATAAAATGTTGGCTGCGTACCAATATAAAGATTGTCCTTTCCCGCCAAACTAGTTTTCCGCCCATTTTAATTCGAGCGTAAAACGTGGGCTGACGCCATTTGCACAAAACGAGCGTGGGCAGCCCCGTACAGCCCATTTTACGCGCCAAATCATAGGTATACCATCCCAAGAACCATAGGACGCTCCGGGAATTGAATCCCGCCTGGCCAAGTGAATTAAAAGACTTATAAAGTTAGGAAAAGAATCCATGCTGGTCATAACACAATAAGACAGACATTACTGGAGTCACTGACCACACCTTTTTAATGAATATTGTGATGGTGATGATGATGATGATGATGATAATTGTTGTTTTAAGGGTCCTAACATCTAGGTTATCGGCCCCTAATGGTTTGGGTGATCGTGAAGATGATAATAAAATGGAAACTATAACTAAAACTAACTACTAACTTATATACTAGAAGAAGAAATGGAAAACAAAAGGAGAATAAGGCAAACAAAGGACAGGAGGAAAATAAATGCCCTCAACCCTCGAAGAATGCGGATTGAGGGACTTGGAAGGAAGGAGAGCCATGAAAGGCAGATAGGAAAGTGAAAGAGGAGAGGGTCCACCCCACAGGTAATGGACAAAAGGGGTAAACCGGACCCAGCTCAGGAATCCCTCGGGGTCGCCAACTCCCGAACTCACCAACCGTGAGCCCTTGAGGGTGTAGCATTATCCAGGGTGCACCAGAAGTGGTGGGGTTGCATACACCCTGCCTCCTTGAGGGCCTTGAGCAGAAGGCAGGAAAGAACATGAAAAGAAAAATAAGGCTGACCCCTCGAAGAATGAGGGTATCAGGAAAGATGAGACAAGGGCCAATTAAGGCGGGAAAGGAAGAGACTCCCTAGGCCTCGGATACCCCAATACCGTCGGGGTCGGAAGAGAACAAGAGTTGACCAAGTGAGGTCGATAGGAAAGAAGACAGAGAGGAGCCCTGCACAAGTAAGTGGAAGCAATGCCAGTCTCGGCTGGGGCCCCGTGGTCGCCAACCCACGTCCCACTAGATGTGAGCCCCTGGGGGGAATCAATATTGTAATGGCTCAATTGAGAATACGTACCTGAACTGAGTCTTGAAAGGAATATAAAGAACGTTCAATTAATTAGAAATCAACACCAAGAAAATTTTATTGTCGTGTTAGAAGCCATTTATCAGTGTTGTCTAAGTCATCGAAATTTAATGTTTTTCAATCGGTCAACACGATTGTACGTAGTCTAATTGTAATGGGTGTTTCCCTAATCCTGAAAAAAAGATACGTGAAATTAATAAATAGGCCTACACTTGGATGAACAGTTTCGATCGTCAAGCGATTATCATCCGATCCTTTACACTTAGCCTATTAAATCTATGTCTACAAGTATGGGTTATGGTTAGGGCCCGAATGTTGATGCCGTAAAAAAAGTTTAAGAAATGCACTTAAAACCTTCAAAAATGACTGTATTAAATGACCAAAAAATTCGATAAATGCACTATAAAATACAGAAAATGATCTTATAATAATAAACTCACCAATATTTCAAAAATTCGAAAAATGCACTATAAAATGGAGAATCAAAATAGATTTCTAGCACTTAACAAAAGGTTTATGTTCACTTTAGTCTGAGTTGCACTGCACTACGACTGCCATTCTGATGTTGTCAAATGTAAATGATCTGCGGATATCAGCCAACAAATATTAATATCTCGAAAAGCTGCGTTCAACATCAACTGATGTGATCGGAGCGTACTTGAAGTGAGGAAGGTCGTTTGCTGCTATATCCTCCTCAATCTCATTCATGCAGTAGTTTTCACCAGAAAGAATGTCTGAGATTTCGCAGAATGTTTTATACCCGGTGTTTTTGCCCAGCACTTGTTTCAGTTTTGATGCATTACCCGCAGAAATGTCGCCATAATTGTTGCTAGGACTAGCTTCCACCCGGTTGATTAAGGTAATGGAATCAATATTTCAATATTTTTAATTATCTTGTATCAGCTACTAGCTTCTTCTTAACTCTGAGACACGTAACTCCCTCATATAAAGCTGTGACGTGACTAAATTGGAAAAAAAATATTTCAAAAGGCCAATTTCTCTAAAATAAGACCAAAAATATCTACCAAACTTTAAAAAATGGTCTTAAAATGGAAAAATAGGAAAAATTGCAAAAAGATGCAAAATAAAAATGGCATATTTGAAGACAGGACGGCCTGTCCGGAGTTTCTTTGTACTTCAGCATTGTTTTAGACAGCTCAGTGAAAAGATGACATGTCATCAACATCCGTGCCCTAGTTATGATATTTGCGTTATATACATTTATTTAGACCTAGTTTCAGTAGCAATTAAATAGCACAACTAGTCAAAATATGTTTGTTTTTTTTTTGTTGAGAGACTGATAGTGGTGATTGATCTTCAAGTTTGCTTGCTTAGTGTGATTATGTGATTGTTATTAAATGGTCAGGGTATTGTGAATTGTGCGCTTAGCTGTTTGAGCTATGTGTGGTCCAATTCCATGAAGCCTGCACTGAACTCATTACTCATATAGGCTAACATATCTTGTCTAGTTGTGCTAGTTTAATTACTACTGCAACTAAATAAGAGTGGACAATGAAGACTAAACAGACAATTGATCAGAGAGATTGAGCAATATAGAAAGTTTCGTGCCGCTATTTTATGTTCGACGATGTCAAAATGTAAATATTTTATATCAGAAAACTGTATCATAATGAGGGTCATTATAACACATTTTTTCATTATGAAACAGTTTCTCTCACCAATCAGAGCTCATGAAACAGTTGTGTGACCAATTAGCATCGCAACTGCGCTGACTTCCACGGCCTCCTAATTTTAATTTCACTGCGTGACTAGTGTCATAATGGAGTAATCGAGGAGGCCATGGTCAAATACAAGGTAATCTCTGCGCCCCATGCGCTCTGTTCAGTACATAAAACTGGCGAAATCTTGACAGATATTTATGAATATTTATGTTCGAACATAAAATAGTTATAATTATCGTCGAACATAAACAGTCGTATGCAACTCGCCTATAATGGTAATTAAGACACTCGTATGGAAATTATAAAACTCGCTTCGCTCGTTTTATAAACATACTCTTCTCTTAATTATTGCCATTAGAGGCTCGTTGCATAATGTAGCCTACTATTAAAATCGGAATGTACCAATCACCGCAAAAACTATGTAAAGCATATGAATCAATTCCATTGCATTGTAAAGCTGTTATATTGTCCAAATTTCCGTAAGTTATGAAATGGAATATTAGAAGAAACGCTTTGAAACTCATATTATTCACACCCCGTTTGTTACAGGTTATCTACTGTAGGAGTACCTTACTTGTTATCCAAATACTATCTTCTCCATTAACAATGAAGTGCCACAGTGTATTTTACCTAGGTATATACAATAACTTCATGACGGATACCTTCAGTCAGTTCCTGAGTCTGGCTGCGTGGCTCAGGGGTAACGTTCTCGCTTGCTGAGCCCAAGGTTGCAGGTTCGAAACCTGGCGCAGTCAGCTGGCATTTGAGGGTGCGCGAATGCGAGGTAACCGTGTCAGTAAACTTACTGGTACGTTAAAGATCCTCTTTGGGGCGAAATTCCGGCACCCTGTCCCCTCTAAAAGCCACAGTAGTTAAAAGGGTCGTAAAATGAGAAACATTATTATTATCAATCGTTTGTCCCCATAACTACAGTAATTGGTTACGAAGCTAGGCTTTGGTTTCGAGAGATAGCGGGTTCAATTCGCGCCAGGTAGTAGGAATTTTAGCTTTGTCCCTAGTTCGGAGACTGAAGTGTATAGCCTACAAAATCTGAATATTTCATTTCATCCTCATTACGAAGCGCTGGTCTCCGATTGGCATAAACTCAAAAGGACTGTGCCAGACCTCTCCGGAGGCCACACGTCACTATTAATTAATGAATCATTAATTCCAGATCCAAAGGTCCTAGGTTCGATTCCCGGCTCTGCCAAGAAATTGGAGTCTGATATGAGGGTTGGAACAAGGTATATTCAGCCTCGTGAAGCGAAAGCTGAGAAAAGGAGAATGGAATTTGTGTGATAACCTGTGTGATGGCAGAACTAGGGTGTGTATTTGTGAATTTGGGATAGGACTTGGATGGAGGTGGCCGTGGCTTAACCATCCCTGGAGTATCAGTGAGGAAACCAGGAAAAACCAGTTCCACGATGGCTGATATAGAAATTGAACCCACCCCTTTTCAGTTTTGCCTCACGAGGCTGAGTGTACCCCGTTCCAGCCTTCAGACCAGAATTATATTTCTTGGCACAGCCGAGAATCCCGAGAATCGAATCCGGGCCTCCACAGTGTCAGCCAAGGATGCAAGCCACCACGCAACGAGACGGACTACTCACTACTGTAAATGTAAGGAGATTGAATGTAAGGGCAATGTGGTGATGGCATCAACAGTAAGTTCGGCATTGTTCAGAAATGAAAATCCACAGCCTGCTTCCAGTCGACCGACCGGGTCAGGGAATGGAATGAATGAAGCCCCCATCTAGCGGCGAGGATATGAACTGTGCCGGCTGCCGAAGCCTGTCCCACTCCCCTGGGGCAATGATTAAACGAATGGCAGACGAAATGAAATGATAGGGGAGAGTGTTGCTGGAATGAAAGTTGTGACAGGGAAAACTGGAGTACCCTAAAAAAAAATCTGTCGGCCTCCGCTTTGTCCAGAACAAATCTCACATGGAGTGGCCGGGATTTGAACCACAGACCCAGCGGTGAGAGGCTGGCGTGCTGCCGCCTAAGCCAAGGAGGCTCACTACAGTGGAGAACTCAGTATAAAATATGCCCGAGTTGCTGACATACCGAAATTTCTAGATTCTAGACCCTATTTCGCTAAACCACATGGCAAGAGCTTTGTTTGAACGTCTGGCTGCGGGTGAGGGTACTAATGAAAGTGGAAGTAACAGCCTACTGAAGTTTGAATATCTTACTTTAAATTGTAATACAAAATGTAGGGATATATATTTTCTATTCATCGAATTAGTCGAGTTGTTCAAAAACTTCGAATACGAATATTCAGTGGCGGATCCAGGCCTTGCGGGGCCCTGGGCGATATGATAAGGTGGGGCCCACAACAATAGAAAATAATAATAAAAAATCAAATCAAATGGAAAATAGTTTAGTAATAATAATAAAATAAAGAATAGTTACAATATTTTGAATACACTACAGTACATTTTTTTAAATAATATGAAGGATACCTTTAAGTCCCCGTGAAGAAGATTATGTAATCTATGAAATATTAAAATATTACTTTGCGCCTTTTTTCCGGCTGAAGTCTTCCATCATTTCACTGAAATCTAAACTTGCTAAACGGTCACGGGAGGTCATAGCTGCATTGAAAAAAGAATATGAATTAGAAATTAGTTTGAAAAGTTTGAAAAGTATAATTAATTAATCAATTAAATTTAAAACAATCCATGGCGCGGGGCCCCCCGAACCGCGGGGCCCTGGGCGATCGCCCTCCTCGACCTCCCTTAGATCCGCCCCTGCGAATATTTGATTCGACCATATGAGTAGGTCGACTACGGAAATCGAATTATTCGCACATTCGAATGTTTGAATTATCGAATTTCCAACCTACTGTTCTTTAATTTCGAAATATTCGAATTAGTGAAATTACTTATTCAGTCAATAATCGACAAATAATCGAATAAGTTTACCATAATAATCGTAGAAACAAAGAGTAAAAGCTTAAAGTGAAAAATAAAGAACGAAAGGAATGAACAGATAGCTCTAACAATTGATCCTTGTTTTGAGTGATATGTATTTATAGCCTGAGGATATTCAGACTAAATTGGGAAGGGTTTAACCCCCATCCATCAGCCCCGTGGTGTTGGGGTAGCGCGCCTGCCTCTCATCCGGAGGCCCTGGGTTCGATTCCCGGCTCCGTCAGGGATTTTAGAAACTGACGTGAGGGCTGGAACGGGGTGCATTCAGCCTCGTGAGGACAATTGAGTAGTTGTATGACAGTGAGGCAGCGCCCCGATCACGAAAACCAAGATTAACGGCCGAGGAGACCCAGTGCGCTGATCACGCGTCACCCCAATATCTGCAGGCCAAATGGCTGGGCAGCGGTCGCTTGGTAGGCCTAGGCCCTTCACGGGCTGTAGTGACAGGGGTAACCCCCATCCGACCTCTTGGATTCGCCCCTGCTTCGAATCTCGTCCACTGGACTATTTTTCTTTCTTATTTACACAAATTTCTGTAATTTTCGGGTACTAATTATCTTAGAATAATTCAAATATTTGAACTGTTCGATATTAGGCCTGTGGTGTTTGAAGCCATTTTCAGTGTTGCCTTAGTAAACGAAAGTTGTTGCCTTAGTGGCGAGGATATGAACTGTGCCGGCTGCCGAACCTGTCGCACTCCCCTGGGGCAATGAATAAATGAATTACAGATGAAATGAAATGATAGTGGAAATTTTTGCTGAAATGAAAGTTTTGCCAGAGAAAACCTGAGTACCCGGAGAATAACCTGTGTGCCTCCGCTTTGTCCAGCACAAATCTCATATGGAGTGACCGGGATTTGAACCACGGACCCAGCGGGGAAAGGCCGGCGTGCTGTCGCCTAAGTCACGGAGGCTTATTATTCGAAGTACTGGAAATAATGGAATATTCAATTATATGTAGAGCCCTAATTAAATGCCATTATGCTTACTTAACTCTGTTAAGGAAGTTAATAATTTTTAGTTCCTGTTATATACTGTAGAGAAGAGATCAAGATTATGTGGGGAATAAGATGATGGAAATGCTTCCACCGGGGAAACGGAGTCGAGGACGACCAAAAAGGCGATGGATGGACAGAATTCATGAAAGCATGAAACAGCGAGGGCTTGTGGAGGAAATGGTCCGGGATAGAACAACGTGGAGGAGGAAAATCCGTATCAGCGACCCCACATAAGTGGAATTAATCATGCTGAAGAAGAAGAAGAAGAAGAAGAAGAAGAAGAAGAAGAAGAAGAGGAGGAGGTTATATACTGTAGAGCGAACATTTCTCTTAAGTTATTCAACTTAATTTATTCCTCATGGATTGCTAAGTAATGAGATCAAAAACTATTCATGTTCCAAATTAGATCAAAAACCATTCAGATTTTGAACGTTTCATGTGTGTTTTTACATCATATATTCTTAGATTTTTTAAAAAAATTCATATGCACAATGTAAAATGCTAAAAATTATACCTGTAACAAATTTCTTGACGATGATGATGATGCTATTTGTTGTTTTAAGGGGCCTAACATCTAGGTCATCGGCCATTAATGGTTTGAGTGATTGTGAAAGATGGGATGAGAATGAAAACTATAACTACTGTAATACTAACTACAAACTTACATACT
This sequence comes from Meconema thalassinum, assembly GCA_946902985.2. Lineage (NCBI taxonomy): Eukaryota > Metazoa > Arthropoda > Insecta > Orthoptera > Tettigoniidae > Meconema > Meconema thalassinum. Next base: position 1,305,172,293 of record OX336389.2, on the reverse strand, counting down.
AGAAGAAGAAATGGTAAACAAATAAAGGATAAGGCAAATAAAGGATGGGAAGAAAAGAAATGCCCTGAACCCGCGAAAAATGAGGATTGAGGGACTTGGAAGGAAGGAGAGCCATGAAAGGCAGATGGGAAAGGAAAATGGGAGAGGGCCCGCCCCATTGTCAGAGGAAAAAGGGGGAAAAAACGGGCCCAGCTCAGGAATCCCTCGGGGTCGCCAACTCTCAAACTCACCAGCCGTGAACCCTTGAGGGTGTAGCACTATTCAGGATGCACCAAAAGTGGTGGTGCTACATACACCCTGCCTCCTTTGGGGCCTTGTGCAGAAGGCAGGAGATAACATGAAAAGAAAACGAAGGCTGACCCCTCGAAGAATGAGGGTATCAGGAAAGATGAGACAAGGGCCAATTAAAGCGGGAAAGTGAAAGGCTCCCTAGGCCTCGGATACTCTAATACCGTCGGGGTCGGAAGAGAAGAAGAGTTGACCATGAGAGGTTGACTGGATAGCAGACGGAGAGGAGCCCGCCCCCGGCACAAGTAAGTGGAAGCAATGCCGGACTCAGCTTGGGGTCCCGTGGTCGCCACCCCACGTCCCACTAGATGTGAGCCCCTTGGGGGACAAATTTCTTATCAATATCCTAATTAGTCTATAAAATAGAAGGATTTTATATTTTTTCTCCAAATTAGAATAAATGGACATGATTTGTTTTTGATCTCCCTGTAGTCAGGGAGTCTGACCTTGTGGAACTACACAGCTTTTAATAAGGAGGAGAGAAATGCAATTTCCCTACTGTGGCTAATCCTAAATCTAGCCCCAATTAATCAGTCTGTCGTGACAAAAAAAAATTAAATTATAATTTGTACGGATCTCTAACAAATTATATTTGCATGAATTGGTAAGGAGTGGGGAGGGTACGCGTAGTCTAGGTTGAATCGAAGCTCGTACAGAGGACTGTTTCCCACGTGTTTCCTCTGACGCGATCCCCACCGCACCCCTTCCATTCATAGTCAAGCATGTCCTGGTATTTAAAGAAATCCCCAACTGCCTGCACCAGGTAAAGGTCTTTTTACTAATGTTTCTCGTGGTTAATCTTGCTGGATACTCAAATAAATTACCTAGTGTGCTAATTTCCAAAAGCAGGGGTGAACACTGGGCTAGGGAGACATAAGTTGTGAATACTGAATACTTAAGTAACGAGTTATTGTTTGTTGTTGTTGATTCTTTATGGGCTTTGTGACATCGTGGTCATTTGGGTGTGTGTAGAATTTTGTCCGATAACCTGGGTCACTGAAGCCTCCGTGGCTTAGGCGGCAGCACGCCGGCCTCTCCTCGCTGGGTCCATGGTTCAAATCCCAGTCACTCCATGTGAGATTTGTGCTGGACAAAGCGAAGGCAGACAGGTTTTTCTCCGGGTACTCCGGTTTTCCCTGTCACAATTTCATTCCAGCAACACTCTTCACTCCCATTTCATTTCATCTGTGATTCATTTAATCATTGCCACAGGGGAGTGCGACAGGCTTCGGCAGCCGGCACAGTTCATATCTTCGCCGCTAGATGGGGCTTCATTCATTCCATTCCCTGACCCGATCGGACGACTGGAAGCAGGCTTTCGATTTTCAACCTGGGTCACTGTGATGTCTGTACTATTGTGGGTATTTGTAATTGAGGTAGGATTTGGGTAGGAAGCAGCCGTGGCCTAAATTAGGTACTATCCTGATATTTGCCTTGAGTAGAAGTGAGGAAACCACTTCCAAAATGACTGAGATGGGAATTGAACCCTCCTCTTCTAAGTTTTGTCTCACAAGGCTAGTGTACCCCGTTCCAGCCCTCAGACCATAATTAAATTTCTTGGCAGAGCCGGGAATCAAACTTTGGCCTCTTCGTCGACAGCCAAGAATGTTAACCACTACGCAATGAGGCGGCTTAAGTAACGAGGGCAGACAACTACCCTACCACCCCCACTTCCATATGCGATATCAACCAAACTGCTTCAATGGCATTCTTATGGATGAAGATTATTATTTTTATAATTATTACTATTATTAGACTATTATTATTAGGCCTACATATACAGGGTGCCCGAGAATGTTCTCCGCAGTGGGTACGTGCAGCTGAAATCTCCGATATAATTCAGCGTAGTCCAAGTAAATCAACACGAAAATTAGCTCAACAAACAGGAATCTCTAAGTCGACAGCACATAGAGCTGTAAGAGACAAGCTTCAGTTGTTCCCTTACAGTGAGCGATGTATGGAAGATAGACATATGCTCTCGCGGACTTTTTTGTAGAACTTTTCATGCTGAACAATTCTTACACTCATAGTATTTAGATATTTTTAACGGTTTGCCCAGCGTAAGCTTACAAAGCGCTCGACGCCAGGTATTTTATCGACTTTTCCACTAAAATCGTTACTGCTCGGCTTCCTTTGATCATAAATAAAATATTTTCTACAGAAATCATACTTGATATATCCTTTACAGAATAGTGAAAACCGCATCAAAATCCATCCAGTGGTTCTCGAGTTTACCCGTAACATTCAAGAATCGGGGACTTTGTTTTATACTAAGTAGAGATGTTGCAAGCGGCAGCCGTGCTACCAACGTAACTGCTGTAGCTAGCTCTCCCAGACGCATGTAGGCGCTGCGGAGAACATTCCCGGACTCACTGTATTATATTAATCTTTATGGTGATTAAGGATTGCAAAAATCAACTATTTGCCTAGTTACGGGCCCAACAGATCTTCATCGTTTCGGAGTGAGCTTTCTTACATTCATTTTATAATAATAATAATAATAATAATAATAATAATAATAATAATTATTGTTATAATAACGTTGTTGTTGTTGTTGTTGTACTAGTAGAATGGAAAATACCACTAAGGACCACTAACTTATAAGCGTGCAACTATGTGATAAATTCCAGGGTGGTTTATCGTCAGACTTATTCATGTCTCAGCTTCCCTTACAACTGTTACTACAGTACTAGGTGACTGACGAGTAGGCCTAGGTCAAGATAGGTAATATTGATGACGAAGAGAGTCGTGACACCTCAAAGAAGGAGATTAAAATGGACACTATAGGTAGAGCCCTGCGCGGATAAACAAAACGATATCCGCATCCGGCCCGCAACCGCACGACTGTTATCCGCTTCCGACCCGCATCCGCACAACTGTTATCCACATCCGCACGTTTGTTATCTGAATCCGCTGACATTACAATAAAAAAATAGATAAATCGTTAAGTGTTAAAGCAAGACATTTAGACATTTGAAGAGAAAGTCGTTCCCCTAGGCCAGCGCAGCGGTTCCCAACCTTTTTCGACTCGCGAACCCCTTCTGTAACGATCTGACTTGGGTGAACCCAGAGTTGCCAACCTCTCAAACCTCTAAATCCCAACTTCCCACTTAGAATGTCCCTTTTCACTAGAAAATATCCCACGTAAAAAAATATTTTGTTCAAAACAAATGTACAGTATAAATGATAAAAATGTGCTCCAGAGTCTCGATAATGTGTTTCTAATTGCGCTGAAATTGATTTTACGAAACACAAAACTGTCTTATAAACTGTCATTATCAATACACATAATCATTCACTTAATACACGTTTTTATTCATTTAAAGATTGAGATGTTTATCTTTCTCTGTATAAGTCTTTGAATTAAAAAAAGTGACAGTCAGTCTGAAAGACTAAACTTTGTATCATTTTAAATGCTACAAATGCTGAAAAAAGCTAGAAAGGCTGGAGGCTTCTCGCTTCGCTCGAAGCCAAAGACTCTTGACATGTTAGAAAATTATCTGCATAATACGTCTTATCTTCATATCTTGTTTCAAATTACTCGCGAAAGGGCAAGTGTAAACAAAGGGCAAAGTAAGGTCAAGCGCGCGGGGACGAACTCCTTCCATCCAGTCTAAAAACACTTATAGTGGGCGATGTATTGAAGATAGAGATATGCTCTCGCGGGCTTTTTTGTAGAACTTTTCATGCTGAGCAATTCTTACGCTCATAGTATATTGATATGTTTAACGGTTTGCCCAGCGTAAGCTTAAGAAGCGCACGGACGCCAAGTGTGTTTTCGACTTTTTCACTGAAATCGTTACTGCTTGGCTTCCTTTGATCATACATAAATTATTTTCTACAGAATCTCTCCTCAAGATATCCTTTACAGAATGGTGAAAACTGCATCAAAATCCATCCCGTGGTTCTCGAGATTCCCCGTGACATCCAAGAAACGGGGATTGTTGTCTTATACTAACGAAGTAGAGATTGTCGGGGAACACCTGCACCAAGCGGTACTATGACGTCACACACCTCAGTGCATCTGAGTACATTTCGTCCCGTCACCGTAACGTAACGCCAGATCCCAGCGTAACGGCGACGTCGTCAAGATCATTTAAAATGATAAAATAATGAAGATTTCATAAAAACACAAAACATAAGTTTTAATCTCCAGAAACACACAAAACTGTCTGCTATCGCACCAGCAGCAGTTGGCGATTGTAATGTAATACTATACTTCCGTGACAGGTTTATATTTATTCTATCAGCATGTATGAATCGTTACTGTGCATGTTTGCTGTGCAAACTAAGCTTTTATATATTAATGGCAGCTCAGCTGGTGATATGCTGTATGACATCGGCTAAATATCCCAAATTCACCTCACTTTTTGCACACACAAAAATCCCTTTATCCATTTCCTAAAAATATTTGTCTAAATGTCCCATAATTTGGGACAAATCCCACGGGTTGGCATCACTGGTGAACCACTGACTTTTAAATATAGCCTACAATGTACATGATTGTAACTGTTCCTTAGTAGGGTCGCGGTACTATAATGTGACAAATTCCCGATGTTACACTTAGGCCTATGTAACACGGGGCATTACAGGATTAATTTAATTTAATTATAATACCAAAAAATATGACAATGCCGCAGAAATTAAGGAAAGAGTAATAGGCCAAACCTCGAAACCCACCATTATGGGAAAGTGTTTGGCAAACCCCTTGAAATATTTTGCGAACCCCTGGGGGATTCGTGAACTACAGGTTGGGAAACGATGCCCCAGGCTACGTATGCCATGTGCTGTGTTTAAAATGAATGGTATACAGCCAGATTTGCAACCCTTTTCAGTTGGGAGTGATAATCATATATATTATTTCAGTAGTATAGATCCCTCCTGCCGCGCTCACAAGCGACCGATCGTGACAAATGAGCATTTAAATGAGAGAGAATAGACATTAGCAGTGACTTATCGCACTATAATTTCATAAATATCTATAATTTCTTTAAAAAAATGACTTTTAAAAAATTATACGAAGTGTGCGATTTGCAAACACCGTTGCTGTCGGAAAATACGCTCCATAATTGCTGTCCACGGGTCACTGTGACGCCTGTTTCATGTCATATTAACATTCTGAGGTCTTTCCTTTATCCTGAAATGTGAATAGTGTTCTATAATCATTTGGTTGAAATGAAAACATAACCTTTCTCCTTAAGTCTCTCATTATAAACCTATTGGGGAAAGTGTGGTTTATGAACATGCGAGATTTCTCGCACGGGTCCGCCAAATGCATAATGGCATAATTTGAATAAGATTTGTTCAAATCATTATCTTACATCAATTGTCATGGAAAAAAACATAACCAAAAAAATATGACATGTCATAAACATTCGGGTCTGAGTAATGATATTCAACAAGTTCGGATTGTATTCTAAAAACTATCCTCAAATTTGCTCCAAACATTATCCGCAGCTTATCCGCTATCCGCACAGCCATGCAAACTATATCCGCATGGCGAAATATTTTGTGGATATCTGCATCCGCAGAGGGCTTTAACTATAGCCTACCTCTTGTAGATCAAGAGGGGTTGTCTGATCATTTCTCAATCGTTTTAGACACCTGGGGATTGAGAATAAGAACAAGACCAAGACCAACACCAAGAAGTCAAGTGAACATTGTGGAGAATGACGTAAGAATATTACTTCTAAATATGTACAAGTTTGCTAGATTGAGAAATTATGATCCCATACACCAACAGTCTCCTTCCACCAACTAATCCATGAAGGTTGGGTCTACTGTATTCCATGCCATCAACAGTCAGCATTAGCGCCCGCAGGAGGGGAGGGGGGCGTCAAGTAATATTTTTCATTTCATTACCTACCTGTCACTAGGTAATGATGAGACAACCCTCCCCCCCCCCCCCCCCCCCCGCCCCCTCCGAATTTCAATTTAATTTCTTACTTGCTTCGTGATATTCATTATTTGGCTGCTCTGAAACCGTTAGGTACATTATCTCTATGGCATGAATGGGAGGAATAGTTTTTTTTAGTTCAGAGTTTTTGTCCATAGAAGTTCGCTTTACTTTGTGAATCATCGTCATAATGTTCATTTCTTAAAAACAGGTAAATAGTAGTTGTATCACCATGTAGCGATAAAAATAAAAATCAAGCAGTTCAATAAAATGGTAACGTTATTCCAGTTTGCCGATTTTCTATATAACTGGAGATATTTTCAAATAATCCCAAATCACTAAGTTAAATAAAACGGTGGAATTAGCACTACATCTAAAGTAGTAAACTATCAGTAAGTTCAATTTATGAAATAAACTGGTGTGACAATGAACATTCGAAATATTCTCGGCATTCCAGGGAGGGGGGGGGGGGGCACGGCCCTTCCTTCCTCCTCCCACACCCTGTGGGCGCCCATGCAGTCAGCGATCACTCTGACGTTGATAATCATCCCTGAACAAAATGTTGGCATTAATTATAGTCGTTCAAATTCTGGTAGCCTGACGACGCTATTGACACGTTTTGAATTATCTCAGCATCCTGTGAAAACAGTTTTCTTCAGGTGGGAGATTCAAAGTGCACAATAGCATCATTGCGACATCTACTTTCAACATCACTCAGTAGGCTATCATTAACGGAAGATTCCTTCGTTGTTGAATAGAGACTATGTTGTTGTTGATTCTTTAGAGGTTTTTAAATTCGTGGTCATAACTACTGCGCTTTTTAGAGACGCCGAGGTGCAGGAATATTGCCCCAAAGGGGATCTTTAACGTGCCAGTAAATCTACCAACACGGCACTCTCGCATTTGCGCACCCTCAAATGCCAACTGACTGCGCCAGGATTCGATCCTGCAAACTTAGACACAGCAGGCAAGAACGTAACCGTGGCACCACGCAGCCAGTCAATTTGTCTGATAACCTGTGTCACTGTGATGTCTGTACTAGTGTGTGTATTTGTAATTGAAGTAGGATTTGGATAGGAAACGGCTGTGGCCTTAAGTTAGGTACCATCCCGGCATTTGCTTGTAGTAGAAGTGAAGAAACCACGAAAAAACACTTCCAGGATGTCTGAGGTAGGAATCGAACCCACCTGTTCTCAGTTTTGCCTCACGTGGCTGAGTGTACCACGTTCCAGCCCTCAAACCAGAATTAAAATTCCTTGACATAGCTGGGAATCGAACCCGGGCCTCCGCGTTGATAGAGACTAAACTGTGTCCCTACAGAATGTTAAGTTATTGTGAAAGTTTAATGAACATCGTTGTCCAAATCTAGGCTTAGAGGAGAATAACGGGTAAGTAAACAGGAACTTTCTAAAACATACTAATAAACACAGAACGGAGAAGAAGCAATATTTAATATGTCTAGAGTTCAACCGAGCCTTCGAATAAATCACGCAGCATGAAAATAATAAGGGTATCACTGTGCCCTGGATTGCTTATTACATACGGGCATTAATTTTACTGTTTTTCGTAGGAATTTATTTATTTATTTATTTATTTATTTATTTTGTCTTCAGTGGGGGCGAAGTTAGGGCCCATGGCCCTCTCTTACACTTAATCACGCAATACCAGTGGGCTACATATGAGACAAATTTGGAAATACAAAAAAATAATTATGATGATAAATAAGGAGTAAAATAATTAAGCTAATACCAATATTAATGAAAAAGGCACATGAATAATGTTAATAATAATATTATTATTATGACAATAAAAATAATATTAATAATCACAATGTGACAGACCTAAACTCATTTAATGTAGGTTGTGTAGCCTATACCAAATATCAACTTCATAGCTATTAGAGAAATGGACAAATTAGTGTTGTATGTGTGTGTGAGGAGTTTCGCTTTATAGTGCGCTAACGAACGTCGGTTTGAATCCCACCTCAGCCGTCCTGAAAATGGTTTTCGGTGGCTTCCCCATTTTCAACCCATGAACAGTTCCTTTCTATAGGTCCACGGCCCGACTTCCTTTCCACACCCTTCCCTGACCTTTCCGTAATTAAACCCAAGTTAGCAGTCGCCTGGGCGATCGGCCTGTCACCATCCCCAGTTGTATCTGGGTTCAGCTCCCACACACTGTCCTTGCAACAGTAAAGGAATGATCCTTCGCAGAGTCCATGAGTGAGCCGAGCAGGGAAGATAAACGATTTAAAAAAATAGAGTTTATCCACACTTCTAAAATTCTGTATCGCCCACATAAGCAGCATGAAAATTATTTTGAGACACCCGTGCTCCCAAATCCTCAAATTATTCGTGTGTTGTTTTATTTTTATTTTCCCCTAGGATCCATCTTGGTATTTTATCTGCAATACCAAATTATAGGCTTCTAATTATTGGAAGAGGGGTGATTTATTATTAGAAATTCGGTGGTTTTGCTCCCATATTCCCAGATTTGTAGATCATGCCCTCCTCGTTCCTACAAATACGTACAAAAATTAAATTTACTGGCTGCGTGGCCCAGCTGTAACTTTCTTGCCTTTTGTGCAGGATTGAATCTTGGTGCAGTCAGTTGTAATTTGAAGGTGCACAAATGCGAGGGAGCTGTGTCAATAGATTTTCTGGCACGTTAAAGATCCCCTTCAGGGCCAAATTCTGGCACCTGGTCGCCTCTAGAAGCAGCAGTAGTTAAAAGGGACGTAAAATCAATAACATTACATCATTACACAAATAAAATTTTGTATGAATAGGGATTGTTGATACGGTAGCTTTAAAATGAAACACAATACATTTATGTTGCTTAAAGATTTGTGGCCCCCTGTTTCCCCGACCCCCAACCTTGTAGGATTAAAGTTTTGTTAATTTTTCCTGGGCACTCTTTATTTCAACAATTCTTCATAAAACTGATCGTTATGAAGATTAAGTCAAAAAGGAAAATAAACCCTCCTTGAACCCCTTCTTCACCATTGTACTACAAAAATGAGTTCAAGGCTAGATCTAGATATCTTCTCTAATGGCCACGGACGTAAATACTAATAATCATGAAATTATATGGAGCTGTTTGCATGTGACATAGGCTACAGACATAAAATGCACTATCGCAACCCTTTGCATTCTTTTGGTATGAGAGGAATAGAATCCATAACATTCCTTAAATCTACACAATGTAGAGATAAAACTATCTTAAAGTTTATTAATGCAGATCCAAATGCAAATTTCACCTAAATTACATCGCAATTAAACATTGTGGGGTTTGAAGCCATGTTTCAGTGTTGCCTTAGTAAACAAAATTTTCGTGCTTTTCAGTCGGTCAACACGAATGTACCCAATAGAACTGGGTTATGCCCTAATCCTGAAAAAAAATACATGTGATTAATAAATACACTAGGATCCATCCCCAATTGTCGACCGTCACTGCTCCAAGAGGGAAGTTAATACTACTCGCCGCTACAGCACGGAAGACATCCAACCAGATGCACTATACAGTACAAACATAGTTTACTTTTACAACCATATTGTCACTCCGAACAGACAAATTCCGGATTTCTATCACCATTTTAGCATTCCACCTAACATCATATATACTACAACTAGCATACACTGACAAGTTGCTTTACCAATACTGCAACTAAATAATTGTACATATTGTAAATATTTTCACCTGTATTTTCAAACATAGATTTTACAGCCTAAGTGTAATGGATAGGGCTCGGCTTTTTAGGTAAATAAATATTTTTATGTAAATACATATTTTAACATTTTTTCTATAAATACATTAATTCCTGCTTTTCACTTATTAGCACATAAAAAGACATAATATTTACATTTTTTTAAAATCAGTTGCTAGATCTTTCAGTTTATTGCATTTTTGTTCTGTGTTACTTTGACGGGGAAGAACCTGTGAGCTATCTAATCTTCATGCAGAGCGTATGTCAGCTTGCAACTGAGTTGTTTTTAACTTGTCGCCCCGTGCCACTCACTATGGAAGCCGGCGATTTCCTTGTCCATAGCCATATTGCACCACGTGCTAGACCTCCCCCTCCCCTAGCTACCTGGAACCAGTGTCACTCACATGCAGTTCATTTCTGGCACTGTGAAAAGTTAGGCAGTTCTACGATGCCTAAAGTAAAAAAAACTACAAGTTAGGCCTATCGTTCTGTTGCAGAATTTAATGATAAATTTACTTCTGATGGGGGCGTTCTGTTCTGCCAACCATGTGGGAAAGCAATCAAGGCTGAACAGCGATCTCAAGTTACACAACACCTCAAGGGCATGAAACATATTGCAGCAGTTTCGCGCCTTCAGAAGAAGTGTTTCGCGGCAGTGGCGTTTTCTCCAATACCACGGGGTAAGCACCGCTTACCTAGCATATTCTCATAAGAATAAAGTATATAATATCACTTTCTAACGCGCAAGCAACTGCAAAAACGCCGCTTTGAATGACGTTCCTCGTTCTCTACCGCAGTTCTTCACGATCAGCCAGTACTACTTTGGAGAGAAAGAAGAAAGAGTGCGGCTGGTCGCTATGACAACGGCTTGTTTACCTCCAGGAGCCTTCTGGCCCGGAACACTGCTATGGCCGATGGAGTGGTACATCAAGAACGCCAGGTCGTCCTTGATTGGCTAAGACAGGGGGTGTGGCGTTCCATAGCCACAGGGCTGTCGTCGAGACAAGTCAAAGCGGGTAGCAAGGTCTGCTTCGGTTCGGGCGGCTTACCCTAGCGAGCCTGGACACCAGCACTGCTTAAAATTATTTGGCGCGCCTCTCCAGTCCCCACCCTCCATCTGACCATCAGACCCGACCTTTGCTGGGTGCGGTAGTTAAAATTCTTCTTCGTCCGGTTAACTCACAACTCTATGTTTTTGAGTGCAATTAGCAAAACTTAGTATACCGTAACTACTGTTGATATTATTGTGTTGGGAGTGAACAGTGCGTTGGAATCTTCAGAGTGACCCATCAACCCGAAAAGTTCCTCTGATTATCATTCAAATTATATTCAAAGAGTAGGTGTAAAGGATACATAATTTTAAATGTATGTACATCCGTATAATTTGAATAATATTTTAAAGACCTATCACATTATTTTAAAAAATATTTGGTAATTACGGTAGGTAGGGTCTATCAAATTCTCATTTGTACAAAATTAATTAATGCCACTATTTACTGTACCTTGGCGGATCATTTGTAGCGAAGTTCAATTCTTCTCTCCCTCTTAGCGAATTCATCAATTACAGGGTCGTGAAAATCAGTGTTCCCCTGAAGGCTGCACAATAACACCTTTTCAATGGAAAGAAGCGCGAGATGTGAAAGTCCTTCTTGATGCATTGAGTTTCGGGTGAAGGTTTTTATACGTTTCATGGCAGAAAACATTCTTTCCACTGATGCACTAGACGCCGGAATTGTCAGTACTAGTTTAAAAAAATAAGGAAGCTTTTAGTTTTACGTGACCATTAATCATGCGATCATGAGCCACGGGACCTCCTTTTTACGTGGAATCCGAACCACAGGACATGGAATTTCACTTCGAAATCTCACATGCATTGACTGGGAATCGAGCCCGGTCCACCTTGGTGAGAGGCCAACTGCTTGACCGCTGCGCCACCACGCCCCCCTTAGTACTAGTTTGCATAGGTTATAGGCCTACGCCCCAATTAAGTCATTCAAACTAATGAAGCCGTGAAAACTTACATCAGTACAATTTGAGTGATATTTGCAAATAAATATTAACTGAACATGCAATACAATGACATAAGAATATCTATTAGTCTACCAATAGCATGTTTATTATTTTAATGTTCACTTAGGACTCATAATAGAAAATAATAATAATGTTATTGGTTTTACGTCCCTGTTAACTACTGAGGCTTTTAGAGAAGCCTGGGTGCCGGAATTTTGACCCGAAGGGAATCTTTAACGTGCCAGTAAATATTCTGACACGGCTCCCTCGCATTTGCGCACCCTCAAATGCCGACTGGCTGCGACGGCATTCGATCCCGCTATCTTAAGCTCAGCAAGCTAGAACGTTACCGCTGAGCCACGCACAATAGAAAATTTACGGGTAATAATCTAAAAGTTTAACTCCTTAGGCCAAGAAATGCGAACAACAAAAACACAAATTGCCACACTGTTCAATCGTCAAATGATACACGATAAGAGAAGCTTGCCAACTCTATTGTTGAATAATTTTCTCCACACTTATTGTACATGGATTGGCATGCCTAAAGTTGAAAAGGGAAAAATGAGCTGTGCTGTATTACAATTCTTTCTATTTTTATTTTTTAAATGTGAAAGACTAATAATTATGTGTGTAGAGTAATTGTTGCTACTTGAGATATCAACCTCAACATTGACAAGGGCATAGCTGGAACCGGGTGCTGAAGTTGCTTTATGGTGTAAGCCTATATTTTGAGTCTTCTTCACAGCTTACCCTCGAAAAAAATCCACGCCACGCCACTGTTTCGCGGTAATCGTCAGTCATTTGTGATGGACAACCTGAAGGTATATCTTGTTGTGTATTGTAATGCTTCAGCAGTCAGTGAGGCTTAGCATAAATTGTATTCGTGAGTACTGCATATTGTTTATATTCACATTAATAAACTAAATTATAATTAAATATTTTTACTTTTTGTCACATATTTCAGGTATTTTTAATACATAAAAAATAAATATTTTCCCAATTTTTAGCACCTACAAATCCGAGCCCTAGTAATGGATCTGATGATCGCTTGACGATCGAAACTGGTCATCCTAGTGTAGCCTATTTATTAATCGCATGTATTTTTTTTTCAGGATTAGGGTATAACCCAACTCTTTTGGGTACATTCGTGTTGACTGACTGAAAAGCACCAAACTTTTGTTTTGATTGCAATTAAATAAATAAAAACCGACCGCTGTGGCCAAGACCGCTAAAGCGTTAGCTAGTGCCTCGCTGGTCTCGGGAGAACGTGGGCTCAAAGCCGTCCTGAACATGGTTTTCCGTGGTTTTTCCATTTTCAGCCCCACATAAATGCCAGGATGGTTGCTTTCACCGGGTCCACGGCCGACTTACTTCCAAAATCCCTTCCCTGACCCTTCTTTAACTAGACCCAAGTTAGCGGTCAACTGGGCTATCGACCTGTCACTATCCCCAATTGTATCTGCTGACAAAGTGCATTCAGCTCCCAGACACCGTCCTTGTGACGGTAGAGGAATGATCCCTTGCAGAGTCCATGGGTAAAGCTGAGCTCAGAAGATAAGCGATTAAAAAATAAAATACGAGCCTTACAGTAGTCGCATATGATGTGTAACATCTGACATAGAAGAAACCTCACGTGAAATTGTTGATACACCGGTATTTTATACTATTATTAGCACAAATATTAATCAATTGTAAAAGGGAGTGTTTTACAGATATTGTAGTTTATAATACGGAACTCATTTTATTAGATGATTTGTAGCTTCCACCAGCACTAGCCTAAATAAAGAATACGATATGGATCAACTAGATTAATAGACGCGACACCGCTCATAACCTTAAATTCCTTATAAACAGGTCCTCTTGATTCACAGACCAAGACGTAATTTTATACGGATTCTGTTAAAATGAGTCATATTGATATGATAAATATCGTTTAAAATGATAATCTGGTAGCAAAAATATCTACCCCGTCCGGGATTCGAACCCGAGATCTCTAGATTCACAGTCATAGGCGCTAACCCCACGGCTATTTCGACTAAACAAATATTTTGCACAAGATGGTGACTTATTTCCACGTTCCAATAATACTGCATTACGGAATTAAGTTTCATTTATATTTTGCTTGTTTCGATAATGTTCCAGCGTGAAATTGAGTTTAAAATGGCTTATGAATAGGCCCTCTTGTGAGTAAAGAGAATGTATTCAGCAATAGTTCATGAAGGCTTGCTCAATTCTCGTATAACCACAACGATTATATTATATTGATGACTGCATTACCGTTATGTGGGTTAATATTTCAATAGCCATTGTGCAGAAACATAATACCGGCAATGCAGACTACTTACAATGTTTGATATTAAGGCATTTTACCATTTAAATACTGATACGAAGACTTCGAACATGAACCATGTGCTTTGTTTCAATCACTTGACACCAGAGTTCGCATGAGCGTTTACCGTTCAGTATGTCATATGCATTCCACATGGCCGAGAGTACGTCATGGTATCAATTTTCGACACCGCGCGCTCATTGTTTTTCTTACCACTGCCAGCTGGATCGATCGATCGAATTGGCAGTGCGTCTTATACTTCCGTTCGATCGAACGGAAGTGTGCCAGCTGGTGCCACCTCGATCGTTCCGATCCACTTCCGTCCCATTTTTCAAAATCATTCCCACAAAAATATCCAGCAACCGAGTGGAAAGATGTTACACATCAACAAATTTAAAAATGTCATTACCTTGAGACAGTTTTTACACCGTTTTACTGTGAGTTTATTTTGAGAATAAATTATGCACTTGGCAACATTGCACAAAATCAAAATGTATGATTTATTTTAACTTATTTGGTGTAAGCATAACACGCTTCTTTCTTAATTAGTAAGCTCGTGGTTCAATTCCCAGCCCTGCCAGATATTTAAAATTACATGAGATTTGGAACGGTGTGCTCTCATAATAGATTCCGTATTTAACGATGTCATTATGAGAGTTGCAGGAGCAGACTTGGTGCAGACACGGTACCATACTTTTCTGCAATCTGGGAGTAGTTTACTTTAAAAATATAATGGTCATTCTACTTACTAACGAGAAAACGATACTAGGCCCTATATGGTTTCGGTGAGTATTTAGACGATAGTGGCAAGAAACTGGCCTAGAAACAATCGGGTTAATTTAGTATTAAAGTGGTTTTTTTTCATTTTTATTTTAATTTCTTTTAAATTAGGAACTGTTTATTTATTTATTTATTTATTACCGACAGCAGTGGCTACGCTCGCTAAAGCGCAGCGTTAGGCCATGGGGCCAAGCTCTCTGCTGACTCGGTAGACGCGTGGGTTCGAGCCCCACCGTCGGCCGTCCTTGAAATGGTTTTCCGTGGTTTCCCATTTTCAACACCAGACAAATGCTGTGACGGTACCTTCTGACAAGCCACGGCCGCTTCGTTCCACATTATTGCCCAGTTTCATTCATCTTCATCCATTCCATCTCTCATCCCGACGCTCAGGTGGTCCACGGGCGTCGACTTGAAAGACCTGCACTCGGCCTCTCAGGAGACCCCACGACGACAAAAAGAATATTTATTTTGTTTTGCAAGGGGTTTGGTTAAACGTTAACTAAATTTCAACAAACTTAAATGTTATTGTCAACAAAACTTCTTTCGCCAAGATTAATTATTTTTATAACTAACATTTACAACCCTAACAATTGCAATGAATTTTAAATTACAAGTAGACTAACGAACCTTTACTAATCTATACCGTTTTTTAACATGTATTGTCGTTAAGTGAAACATACACTCACTTTTGTACTAACCATCTAAAACATTTCAACCACCCCGTGGTGTAGCGACCATCATTCTTAGCTGTCTTCCGGAGTTCCGTGCTCAATTCCCGGCTCTGCCAAGTAATTTAATTCTGGTGTGAGGGCAGGAACGGTGAACACTCAGCCTCGTGAGACAAAACTTGGAGATGGATTCGATTCCAACCTCAGCCATCTTGGAAGTGGTTTCTCACTTCTACTCCAGGTAAATACCAGGATGGTTCCTATCAGACAAAATCCACATTGCGCTACCCTAGTAGGCCTACATGGGGCTGAAATACCACGATGTCCAAGCCCCTCAACATAAACAACAACAATAACAACCGAAACATTTCCGTAGATGACTGATTGCCTAGCAGTATGGCTGTCGAGAAATCAGCATCAAAACAATCACACCGTGGGTTATATCCTGCGTCACCGTAGCGTAGTCGCTAGTTATTTTCTACTTCAAAGCTATCAACAAAGGAAATAAATAACACAAAACAATTTGATAAAACTGGAACAAGTAAAAAATTAACTATTTACAAATGAGAAGACCGTAAAATATTTATTTGCTATCTAAGGTCTTTTTTGTGGTGGTGGGAAGGGGAGGGTGCTGGGGACATATCGGTCATCAGCCCGTTGTGCTTGGGTGTGTGTTTGAATTTGTTAGAGTTGTGTATAACTGCAATTTTTAAGGCGTTGGTTTGGAGTAGGTGCCAGGGAACGTGAAACAAGTTACGTCCCGGTATTTACCCGGAGGGTATGTGGAAGAACCCGGGGGGAGATCGAAACCACTCTCAGGATGACCGCTGTCAGTGCCGGGTTTCAATCTCCGGGCTTCTAATAATAATAATATTAATAAATAGAATAATAATAATATTAATGTTATTGGCGTTACGTCCCTTAAACTACTGCGACTTTTAGAGACGCCAGGGTGCCGGAATTTTGCCCTGAAGAGGATCTTTAACCTGCTAGTAAATCTACTGACGCGACTCCCTCGCACTTGCCTACCCTCAAATGCCAACTGACTGCGCCAGGATTCGATCCTGATCTTGGGCACAGAAGGCGAGAACGTTACCGCTGTACCACCCAGCCAGCAATCGTGGTAGGTGACTTTAATGCTGCAGTTTGCTCGAAATCAACAAATCCGCTGGTCTATGGACGTATGCATGAATCTGGCAATATTCAGCCCCATAGCATCAATAGCCTACAATTATAAGAATAGAGGCTACGTTAACATTGTTGGCTCCCACCCTGGAGGCCAGGGTTCGATTCCCGGCTTTGCCAAGAATTTTAAATCTGGTCTGAGGTCGACTACTGAAACATATTTTGTAGTTGTTGTTATTGTTCCATTTAGGGGCTTGGACATTGCGCATTTTTCAGTCCCGTGTACTTTGGTGTGTGTAGAATTTGTCTGGTAAGATTGTGGTGCATGTAGTTGTGGGTGTTTATTTGAAATTGAGACTAGGATTGGAAATGAAGCAGCCGTGGCCTTACGTTAAGAACCATCCCTTCGTTTGGATGGTACAGAAATGAGGGAATCCACGGAAAACCACTTCTAAGATGGCAGAAGTGGGAATCGAACGTATCACTTCTCATATTTGCCCCCACGAGGCTGAGTGCACTCCACTGCAACCTTCAGACCAGAATGAAATTTCTTGACAGAGTCGGGAATCGAATCCGGACCTCAGGGGTGACAGCCAAGAATGTTAGTCATGGCAACACAAGGTGGTCGCTACTAAAAGGGCATCATTGACATGGTGGCCACCCAAGTGGCGTATATTTCGAAGACTTTCACCAAGACAATGGGCTACCTGAATTTACTAGTCTATTAAAAATGGATGGAGGAAGATGGAAACATCTCTCATACATTGGTCGTGATGGAGCAGCGATCAAGTTGCTTGCCTCCTATAAAGGCAGATCGGGTTCGATTCCCAGTTAAATTACTGTATGTGGGATTTTTGAGGTGAAATATCACGTCCGGTGGTTTGGATTCCTCGTAAAAAGGAGATCCCATGGCTTGTGATTGTGGGATGAACGGTCGTGTGACACTATGAACTTCCTTCCTTCCTTCCTAAATACCTAAATAAATTTAAAGTTGATTTACCCACATGCTGTATAATACAGCCAACACTTGCTTCTATTCCCCTACAGTACATGAAATATTTCCCAGGTAATAGCCTACTTATAGTCAAATCTTATTTTTGTACGGGACAAGAGTGTTTAAGGCGAGTGGAGTGCGTTAGACCAGGAGTAGGGGGCGTGCCAATCAAATTTTTCAGAGCCTAAGGAACGAATGAGTGGTTAAATTGGTCTATCATTCGGTCGGTCAGTCAGTAATATAATTATATAGCCTACGTACCTACAGTACCTTATAAAAAGCAACTCCATATTGGATCGAATGTGTTCTTTCGTAAGTCTACTCCTCAAGTGGGTTTCACTTAAACGGCTTCACATTTCCGTGGCTAATTCGCCACTGACAAGCTGTTCTCGAAACCCCTGCACAATCACCTCTTAAGACTTTCAGTGAAATTCTATGATTGGTAGTTTCCATTTCTTGGATTATACTTTGATTTCCAGGATAATGTAATAGTGTAAGCGATGCATACTTACAGTAGACTATATCGTACGTTGCTCTGCGCTTCAAGAGGAAACAATCTTAACATTTACATTCTGAAGAAGAAAAAAAAATCGCGAAAGTGAGTAATTTAGCCCCGTTAGCCGACACTTTCAAGAATACCTTCTCTTTAATCATACTGTATATATTACTGTGGGAAACATAAAACTTAAAAGTTAAAAGAATATTGCAGGCAAGAAAGACGAGACACGGCAGAAACACCGATTTTCAGCATATTTAATTGAAAGCTCCAATGAATGGGCGAGTCGGTGCGGTTTAGATGAACGTGCAGGAGGATGTGGTTCTTGCCAAGGGCGGGGAAGGGGTATGGGAGGGGAAAGGGGAGGAGAATGGAGGGGAATACGTCTAAGTGTGAATGGAACAAGCACACGGTACCCGGAGAGGTGACAATGCGGACGACGCGATAAGAGTCTGTTGCGGAAGATATAAAGAAAGGAGAGACTAAGAGATGTTTGCATAAAAACTGTACAACCTCATGTGCCACAATTCCAGTTCTCTTCCCCACCGAGAAGGAGAAATCAGAAAATAATATGCGTTCATTAATCCAGACAGCTAATTTTATTTCATACATTCACGATTCGAACCCTAGAATTTAATTCCGAGAAATTATGGAAGGTATTGCGTTAGGGATCGGGTGGGTTATATCACTGTGGAACTGCAAGGATGGGACTTAATGACACCCATCCTTAGGATTATATACGATCAGTGCTGGATTACCCATTAGGCCCGACTAGGCCCAGGCCTAGGGCCCCCTATTATCTGGGGCCCCCAAAAAAGTAAAAAATAGTATGATTTGTTAAATTGTTCATCAAATCATCTGAAATGTTTTCAAATAACGATGATCGTTTCAATTCAAATGTGTGTAGGCCTATATATGATTTAATAAAAAGTGTATTATTCATCTTGAGAAAGAAACTCTTGTAGGCTATATTCTTTATTAAATGTACAGGTGCTAACAATAAAAATTATTAGAAAAAAATAAATAAAGGGGCCCCAAAAATCTCAGGGACTTGGGCCTCATTTTATCTTAATCCGGCACTGTATACGATACGTATGCCGGGATATGAAGCGGAATGAAGCACGTGAACAACAGAATGTAATGCAATATAATTTGGTAGATTTCAAGTAACGTGCTGTACTATCCTTTCAACACACCCGTTTTACCCTGAAGTGACTTATTCAAGGTCATACTTTTTTTAATGAGACGCATGTTGAAGAATGTGTTTAATTAAACGAAAAGTATGACATGGCACTTCAGCTAATCCCAATGCCACAGCGGAAAACTGGGACACGTGTGATACATAAAGCAGTCATACGGGAAAACACAGAATGTTTAATAAGAAGAACACAGTGTCTGCATCTGCTTATTGGCTAGCATTATCTTGGTAATGGGAACGGAGTACATAAAAAGAACGATGTCTCGGAAGAAACACTTGTTTCACAGTTCCACGAGTTATTTTTATTTCCTAATTTGTAAAGAAAAAGCAATGATGTAAGCGCTGCAAACGCCATCTGTGATGCACAGCCGAAAACATTTTAATAAAAAATAAAAGAGGGGAGAGATAGATTTTAGGAACCAGGAAAGGGGAAAGGACTGCTGGTCTTTGATGGGTTATGGTAGGGGCAGCGCGCAAGGAGTGGGGAAGTGCATATGCGTCTGCGCAGTAGCTTACGGTCTGGCCGAGTCTTGGCAGTTTCAAATTGGAATGGGTTGAGTGAGTGAGGTTTTTAGCATGGTTATGGATCGAACGGATGGTCTGGCAGGGTTAAAACGGAGTAAGAAAAAAGGAAAAGAGAGGAAAGGGGAAGGTAGATTGGAAGAAAAGGAGTGAGAGGGGGAGGGGGAAAGACAAGCCCCCGTTTTTCACTTGATTTTCGTGTTTGCTTCAGTTCAAGTTTGGCGGGGAGACAGGGAGGAACCGAAATGATTGTACTTGTAAAATACTGAAAATACAAGACTGCGGAATTATCTGGGCTTAATTTCTTGAGTTTCGTGTGTGACTGGCATTATTCAGTATTACTTTTAAGAGAAAACCAGTTGACATTCTACGCGCGAGATATATTTTTATTTCAAACAGTGAAGAAGGTGTGTTCCGATTTTTCGCATACTGATGAAATATAGAGTGCCTTGAATGTGAAACTGTTTTTGGTACAAGCCGTTAATGTGATTTTATTAAGCTTAAGACTTATTAAAATTTAAAATCAATTTTTGTGACACTAAAATGCACATTCTACATTTTATGCTCTGAGACGTGATTGTTATGTATACTATTTAATGCTTTCGCTCCTGATCACCGGTGTTCAGTCGAAGATGATTGGCCATGCCAGCATCAGTTTGTGAATTTTGGAAATAAGAAAATTTATTAGTGACAAGTGCGTTAGTGACAGAGAAAGACTTCTAAATTTTTACAATTTTCACATGGTATTTTGAGGTGAATTATCAATATCAAGTATCAGCAATAACAGCAGAAGGAGTGACTGACCTCAGCAGCATTACAACTTGCTTGTCAACTATTTTAATCTACAATACAGGTTAGTTCATTTTATAATACGCCGTACTACGGAACTACTATAGGAAACGTCATCGTAGTATACAATATTAGTGTGTTCAGGAAAGAAATCACTGTCAGTGAGCGTGTTGTGGTTATTCGTTGTGTCAGTGGTCATGTGAATAAGTCGCGTTTATTAAGTTTTATTAATTTAAATTAATACCACATTTATCCGTCATATAAATAATTTAGGATTGTGATATATTTTGAGGTCAATTATGTTGAATCGTCTCTAGACTGAATTTCTATGGCTTAATGTGTCCCTTGTGGTTTTTTATTTTGATTTTTTTTTGTGTGTGTGTGGGGGGGGGGGTCTTATTTTTATTGGAGTAGGCACTCTTTATCCACGAGGTCAGCGGTCTTTCCCTAATTTTTTCGTTGAAAATATTCATTTCATTACAATATAACCTATAAATCCTCTCACCAGTTGCATTAATTCCCTGAATATGTTGGTTTGATTTTTCGTTTGTATGTAAATATGACACAGTTTTGGTAGCGATGCGTGAATTTACATTAGAACCACAACTTAATTTTCAATTGTCTTGTTCATCCTCTGTTCACGTTTTTGTAAACCAGCATGGTCAGAATGAATGAACGAACGAACTCCGGTAGTCAACAATGCGTGTTGTTGTTGTTGTTGTTTGAGTCTTCAGTCTTTTGACTGGTTTGATGCAGCAATCCATATCTCCCTGTCCTGAGCTAATCGTTTCATCTATACATAGCTACCATGCGTGATCGTTGTCAAACAGCCATGTAAACAAACGTGGCTCGTTCCGATTGTTGCCGACAGTGCTACTTGACGACTGATGCCGATCGTCAATAGAACTACGATGCTTGTCGTAAAGGAGGCAGGCTTTATCTTTCAGTTTTAAGATGCTAGTATAGGCTACATGGTTTTAAACTCCGCAAGTATTCAGTCTTTAAAAATTGCAAAATAAAATAGCCTACCGGTACGAAATTCTCTTTCATTCTTCAATTATTTTCAGGAAATTATTAGTAAGAAGTATTGTAATTTTATTCTCGCTTCGTCTATCACGTGCGACATAGGCATACTATTCCAAATAGAAGCTCAGTGTATCAACAACGATGAATTCGGCTCACCTCTGTAATGACAGTCCTGCCAGCGCTCTTCAAGGCCTTTAAAGAAGTCATTAAAAATGACCATAATATTTTCCATAAAATACATTCTAGTCACCCTTCAGTTTCTAAAATATTTAATATAAATGATAAGTTGGAAAGCCATGCCATCTTGAGTTTACATTTCATGTATGTGATTGAAAATACAGTAGTAGCCTACGTCAAGCAGAACCTGGGCTGAAGAGATAGTGCGGAGACACCGGTGAGAATAAAAATGCAGGGTTGGGTTATAGGGATAAGTTTGAGTGACTGTATTGAAATATTATTGTAGGCTATACATTCATGGTGCAATATAATAATGGAGTAATAACTGGAATAATAATTTCAATAAGACCAGTTATCCTAAGAATATATGAAACTTTTTAAGTATCATTGAGCAGGTTCTTTCTTTATTTTTTAAATTTATTTTTACCCATGAACTCATTCTTTCGGTGTCGGTGACATTACGGTCCTTTACTTCTGTGATTAATTTCTGAATGTTTGAAATTTATTGGAGGGAGAATCCCCTTTTGTTGACATTTCGTTCTCTAAAACTTGGCGCTCTAAATACTAATCTAATGCGGAGATTTGTATTCTTTTCGTTTTCATGGCATTGCAGTGATGATGTAGGTTTATAAACATCAATTGATAAGTTAAACCCCTCCAAGTATGAGCGGAGTGTTGGCATTGGTCGGGTGGATGGAGAATGTCGTTTGGTGGGTAGGTGTGCGTGAAGTGCGGTCACTTGTTGAGCACTGTTGCACGAGCCTGGACCAGGCGGCTGCGGTTAGGTTAGGTCTGCCTGCTGTAGCCCGCCCCGTCCCATCTTCTAGATTCTCGCACGTGTTTCCTCATCAAAATATGTCTTCAGTCAAAAGCGTTTAAAGTACGACGCCTGTATGTTAAATAAAACCCTTTGGTAACATACAGGTTGTGACTGATATGAAAGATTCTTCTCTATATAATTATTTAATTCTAAGTTGGACTGTATACCGTCTCACCTTTAATCGAGAATCGCTGTTAGCTCAGAGCCGCTTGCAGTATTGATCTACGCGGAGAAGTAGTCTATAGGTTATTGGTTTAAACAGCTTACGCCGGCTGTTGCTGTAACCTACTAAACACTTCCGGATGTGTAACTCCCACGTTTTATGAGTCAAAAAATTATTTCTCTTAAGTAATTCCCTCAATACCGGGAAATACAGCCTGTCAAATTCTGTCTTTAAAACTAAAGTAACTCTATTTGATTTTGATTTGTAGCTAGTTTACCCAAATTTAAAGAATTTTCACACTTAATCATCTCAGTTGCCGTCCAAAGTGGAACAATTTTTTGTCATGGATATAGGCCTACTAAACTGCAATGTGAATTAACCTTTTTACGGTCATGACTCATGATTACGTTAACTCCCTAATAACTTCCTATTGTAACATTACAATTCCAATCCGGCAGCCTGCAATTTGGTCCAACAAGTTCTACGCTTTCAATCACGGACCCACACACACACACTTAGTACCCCACAGACCCTGCCTGTATCGTCACAGTATAAAATACATATTGCTCCATTTCCTGACCTTAGAATGATCGCTACCGATATGCAGAAGTTACATCCATCGACTGCGCAAAAATCTTATCTTTATGTGCATGTCTAATCCTTCACAGGCCTATGGGACTGCTACCCAACAGGGTTTTTCCTTAAACATTAAAACGCGAAACGCGTTCAAATATTATTCAAGATTCAGAAGTTCACATTATGGTATTTTCCAGTCTTCATTGATTATGCCACTACTATGTATTGATCATTTATGATGAAGGATGTTTAGATATAACATTATCACGGTCGTAGTATTACTTTACCGTATTTATCTTGTTAAATAGCATGTACAATTTTGGGAGATTTGAAGTGACGCACTCATTTTATTCCTTCCCACCACTGAAGTAGCACAAATGGGTTTACTTAGTATTCGCTCGTTATGAAATATGCTTTCCCTATCGAAGCTTTTCCTCCCCATGGGCGATATTTGGGTAAAATCATGGAAATCTGCCGGAATTATGTGTATTTTATTGGCAAAACCTTCCAGTGATTCATCTCTACTACTACATTTTATAAGCATGTCACTAAGAAATGCAAATTGGGTACATTGGAATCTTCTCTCTCTCTCTCTCGCTCGGGTTTGACAATTGAAAAAAACAGCACAGTATTTTTAAAATATTTGACGCAATTCTTCAAATTTATCTTCTGGTACATTGGTGGAATTTTCGATGAGAATCTGCTGATACTCACCTTGCGTCAAATTATCGCTTGGTGCTACACCAATTACACTCCTCACATTAGTAAAATAACGACATCCATTATTTCTTTTTGGAGTATAACCGGAGTATCAGAATTAACTATCTTGTGTAGGATAGCACAGAATATGTAACTAGGAATGACAGAAACTCGAAGCATAAAGAACCAGAAAGTAATTTGATGAAGGCTAACATGTCTTATTCAACTCGTAGATCACATCATCGGCTTCTTCTGTTTACATTTACTTCACAGTAGAAGATAATTCTATAAATACTTCGTCAAGTCCTCTTCAATAGTTCGAACACTAAGTAGATGTCAATCAGCATTCTTCAATTTTCTCATTCCTCTCTGTGATTAACTAGTTTTCGAGAAGAAATACTGATCGTGTATACGCACGTTCCCCGCCGAAAGTGCACAATACTTACAATTTCCTCTTGAAATACAGTTTGCCCTTCTTTGCAGCTTACATAATTACATATTATTATTATTATTATTATTATTGACAGTTGAAGCAAGACTCAAAAAAAGACCATAATCGGGATTCAAATCCAAATCTCCCGCATTCCGGGGAGGCACATTAACCGCTTAGTCTACTGTGGACTCCGCCAGCTCACACATCTATTTATTATTATACAGTATTATAATAATAATGCTATTATTATAATACTTATTATTATTCGCATTAGTATTATTATGATTATTATTAACTGATAAAGTAAGACTTGAAAATATTATGATTCGTTTTTAAATTTCACTCTATAACCCAAGATCACAATAGACATGACAATACTGAACTTTTAATTCTAAGAGTACTAATGACGACGATGATAGTTGTTTTAAGGGGCCTAACATCTAGGTTATCGGTCCCTAATGGTTTGGATGAAAAGTGTACCAACTACCTTTTGCAATTACTCGTTTTTCTGGCAGTGAGTTTTGAAAGCAAGAATGCAATTACTCGTTTCCCTGGCAGTGAGTTTTGTAAGCAAGAATTACAGTAGCCTACCGGTAATTCAATTACGGTAGCCTTGAAATCGAATAATTTTATATCTTTCTTATCGTGTTTTGAATCTGCTGTCTGATGAAGAATTAGAAATTGAAGAACATGGTAGTATCTCACTTCAGCGTTAATGGTATTTTTCTCCCTACTTTCTTTGGTTTTAATTATTGAATGACACACTGCTAATAAACTCCGAGTGGCGGCTTTGAAATGTGATTCAAAAGCATAACGATAAAAAGAATATTATTTTTAACCTGGTGACGATGAGATGACTATTGATTAAAACTAATACGTTCTAAGTTCAGGTCTTTTCTTACCCACCCATTGAAGTACAGTAGATCTACCATCTACTCTCTAGCAGTACTAGCCTCAAATCATTTTTCATTCTTGGTCCAATATTTGTCTCTTGGTCCTTCTCAGGGTATGTTTGAATCCCCTGCACTGTCGATTCCATAAAGAAGCCTGTTCCGATTAATTCAATTGCTCGTATTGCGAATGTTCTTGAATTCTTCGTGTCATAAAAGTCATAATCTTCTTTAACACCAACAAAATCCCTTCCACACCTCGATAAACGTGCAATTCTACAGTAGCTTACCGGTAATGAATGTGTTGTTACGATTCAAACGCAGACATATTCGACAGTCAATTTTTTGAAGTCGTTTTTGTTGTACATTTTTTATTTATTTATTACTTATTATTTTATTATTAATAATAATTTTTATTATTTATTTCTTATTATTTATTTATTTACGGTATTTATCTAGTCTATTTAAATTATATTTATTTTCTTTCTTTCTTTCTTTCTTTCTTTCTTTCTTTCTTTCTTTTTAGGTTATTCTTTTGACAAATTTCAAATGCCTCTTGTCTGTTCACGTTTTCTTTCTTCCTTCTTTTTTTCTACCTCTAGAGCATAATCAATATAACTCCATGACTTTTTATTGAATACGTATTTATAGCTGTTACCCGTGGAATCCCCCCTCGTAGTGAGTTTAACGTTAACAGAATATTCCTGTAGTGAGATAAAGAAGTATTGTACGTTGTTTTGAAATGCCACAAACGTGTGTTACTGATTGGCACCTAGCCACTTTTGTACCATTTCGTTTACTTATCACCATATAACCTCAACTTATGGGCTATAACGTACAGCCATTCCTTTCGGCGGGAAATGGTTATGTGGTCCGCTTTGAATCCATGACAGAGCAGGTATTATTAAAATGAGATATTTTGATTAGGTTTGACTAACATTTCTAAGTCCTACAGAACACTATTCCATTTCTAAGCTTCAGCCCAACTCAAATATTGGTATTGTATTGAACCAGGGTAAAAATAACTCTTATTTACTTCCTTTCTGCGTTATACAGTATATTCATAACCAGCCATCGACTTAGTAGGCCTACTTCTGACCCTACTCTATACGCACAGAAAATCGTCGCAGAGATGTTTTAGCTGTCTTTCAAAAGAAAAGACACTAAGTGACTAATATTTTGGTCTATATGTAAGGAAAGGTAACAGTGTTTTAAGAAACAAATAGACCTACCTTCCGTGTTTTTTTTATTTTTTTGAAATATGGTTTGTACTTGGAACTCGTCTCGACGAAAGAGTTGATATTAAGAATCCTGTTCCCTGATCTGTGATATTTCTGGAAGGTATCTTGACTAGCCAATTTGAAACTTGTCCCACCGAAACTGCTGCAGTTCGAAGTTTGTAGTAATATAGCCAGACTACGAGATATATTTAGTAGGTATACGGTACTAGAAAATGTTTCTTCAGGTCATTGAATGTAAAGGGCGCTTGAAAACTCAAGAAAGGAGTCCTTGTTTCATTTTTTTATTGCTGAACATATTACATGAGCAAATAATCGCAAGAAATACAGTAGGTCTGTTTGGCACAAGGATCCTACAGTCGAGATCTGATAGCCAATCATCTCCACTATATGCAAGTGCTTCTTACTGAAACTTGGTTTGGACTTGGGACTTGTGCATGCATGCCAGTTATGAAATTCAGTATTTTTGAAATAACGTTTGTAAATTTCAAAAACCACATGCTACCCTAATCACCAAAATACTCTTTATTCAACGTTACAATCTGTTAACTGAATAGTAGTTCTTTGAAATGTATAGAAAGTGATAAAACATTAATATGACTGTCGGACCGTTTTTCTGTCGCTTAATATAAACATTCGAGAAATATACCTAATGTGTTGACAACACTTAACCAGAAAATCCTTTAATGAAAGGTATTCGCGGCAGGCTCCTCTAAATTGCGTCATAAAATTTTGAACAATATTGCCTAAAACCACGACAGACAATGTACCGTAGTATCCAAATTGTATTTTGCTTTATGGTTGTAGCCTATGTGTATGCATTAGAAGTAAGGTACAGGGTAATTGTATCGGTCTAGCAACATACAGTAGTAGCGCAATGACAAAATGCATGCCTAGCCGGTTGACTCACTGCCGATAGATACAGTATATTGCTGCGTTGCTATGTTGCTAGACCGATAAAAATGACCCAGTATAGGCTATCTGCAACAGTGGAGTTTTCACTACCCTAAACCAGTTCTGTTTCTTCTGTGAGAATGACCGCTCTAACCGACAGCGTGGAGTAACCCCTCGTTGGGCACCGACATG
This sequence comes from Meconema thalassinum, assembly GCA_946902985.2. Lineage (NCBI taxonomy): Eukaryota > Metazoa > Arthropoda > Insecta > Orthoptera > Tettigoniidae > Meconema > Meconema thalassinum. The sequence goes on along the minus strand of OX336389.2, from coordinate 1,305,144,384 downwards.
TAATTTTTAACGTCCCAACCGTCTGCATATACGGACAAAAGGTTTATGCGATATAAATTAAAATAATTTATGCTAGAGATAGTCCACTCCTCGGTGTTTTTATATAAAAATAAGAACATTGTTTGTGTCTAAAAAATTGAAAGGATCTGCTTGCAAGGAATTGGTTATCGCATAAGGTTAACGTTGCCTATGTTGATTCTGGGAGCAGTTGAAACTCCACCTACTAGGCTCTGAATGCGTATAGTAACGTCACAACATTTCAGCTCATAAATTTAGACTAATGTTTAACTCAACTGCCAGTTTAATCCCACTGCATTGCCATATACAGTGCATTTCGTCAGCTTTCCTAGAGACTACCAAGCTCCTACTTGATTCAAGAGCACTGCAATAATATCTGATTTTATGTAGCCTAATTGAACATCAATGCAAGCAATGGCCTTACAGCAGTACATTTTGCGTTGTACACATTGCAAAATGCACGCATAGGGGAGGGGGGGACGACTCATTGCCGACAGATATATTGCTGCGCTGCTATGTTGCTAGACTGATAAAAAGGACCCTATTAGTAAGTAAGAGTGTCCTGTGAATGGAATTTCATTTTTTTGAAATGTCCTTCCCGTGCATATTCTAACGACACCGATGCGTTTTACCATGAAACATTTGCTTTTTGCTTTCGTACTTTGTACCTACCCTGAATTCGGGGGAAAATAAGAATTTAATTCCTACATTTGCATATATTTCTTACTTGGAAAATTCGATTATCTTAATTTAGATGCAATTTTCCCATAAGAAAAACTGAAAGATGTCCAAAAGTAGTTTTCCAATAAAACTCCCGATTTCCACATTGCATATTTCTCGTTCCTTTACTATAATTTAAGGAATAATAATAATAATTTGTAGTTAAGTTCTTTTCTAAAATTCTTACGAGTTTACCATTTAACTTCTACACGTTTTAATCTCAAGGTTTTACGAGACTGGTGATTGGCTAATGGTTAATACTCATTCTAGTGTAGTTTCGAGAAAGTCATGCATTATCTTGGTGATGATTATAAAATCAGTTAGGTCTGTTGTTTCACTTTGAATGTACTTGAATTCACTCGAGCCTGTATGCAATCTGAAATGGGATTTTTCTGACAGCGTTTTATATTCCATTGTAATAGATCAAAGGAAAATGGATATTAGGACAAACGTACACATGTCAGTTTAGTTAGGGCCTATGTATATTTATGTCAAAAACGCTTCAAATCCCAATTGCCCAATATTTTTAGGATGTACGAGTTATGCTCAGTAAAAGTATACTGAGCACCGAAACTTATTCGTGACATTATTGCTAGCACCGATATAAAATTAGGAAGACGCTGGAAGAATACCTCGATATCGAAAATCACTGAATAAAAAAAAAAGATTTTTGGTGTGTGTCGAGATTAGCGTACCGGTACTCAGTCGCAGAGGAAGAAAATATACAGCTGACATAGGTTTGGGATATGTGTCAATTTTTCTTACGCTGATTATTCCCAGAAGGAATTGTATTTTAATGTTCAGAAGAATATACAACAAACGAAGTAGGTGAGCTGTTGTAACGATTTACTTACAATCCAGGTTTTCAATGCAGTGCACCTTTTAGTACTGTCTATTGTCTTCTTAATCCGAACAATACTGTAAACAACATCTTCTTAAACTAATTCTCCGTATTGGGCCGCAAGAACAGCGTCGTATATGTTGCCGTACTCCCTTTTCGCATGAAGCACCGAACAACTGCCAATTCTTCTTTAAATTATCGATTTTCTGATACAGTTCACCAACGGATTCCCAATTGGAGTTGCGCTTCCCTTCACAAGACTGTTATACACCATGAGGCAATTTGAACGTGATAGTTGTTCAACAATATGTCACTGTTGTCATGAGCAGATTTTAACGTGTCTCCTTTTGGTCTGTTCAGGAATACCTAATTATCTTGTAGACCGATTCGCAATTTGTAGGATAATCATCTGTATTACACAAGCATACGGTTTCTGTTTGTTGGGTGCTCTGCACTTAGAAATATGGAAGTTGCCGTCATGCACGCTGAATTTCGTTTCTCTTCTCATATTTCAATCCGGTTCCAGTTTCAGAATACCTCGCATATTCTCAAGCCGAACTCCTCGTCACCAAACTTAGAACATCCATCATTTTGGACCTTAAATTCATAATACTTTTGGGATATGTAGTCTTCATATTGCTTTATCATGTTCTGTTAATACGAGATCGATGAAGAAAATTACTGAGTTGCAGGAACGTATTTTTAAAAATTGTTCCTGAACTAAACTATTTGTAGCAGCATTTGACCCATTGTGTGTGTCTTATTTGGCAGCATTTCAACCGTGACAGACATGGTGGTGCAGAATTCAAATGAATCTCAAGATGGCTGCTTAGTGTGTATTAGCTATGTATGCAGAAAGACCTTCCTACTCTGGCAGGCTGTCTTTGATTTGCAGCCGTAACGTAAATTAGTTACCTCTTCCTAGATCTACAGTATTGGAAGTTCTAGATTTTTTAAATTAGTGTGAGCAAGTAGTACAGTATTTATACTTTCAGGCTGTCGACCTCTGTTGCTGCATGCAACAGCTTGAGTTATCATTTTTTGCTCAGTCAATATCACACAGCAAGATTCTTACATCCATCCTGCGACACAATCTGCGATTTTTTACAATTCTATCTTCTCTGTACCACTTATTAGATGATAAAGCATTTAAGTTAGTATTCATAATATTGGTATGCATATTTTTACGCGGTATTTTTTATTAAGCATGCATTACTCGTTCATTCCTGTATGATAACTATGGAATTTCATTCATGAAATCTTTGAATAATATGTCCGTGAAATGGCCGTCTTAATTATTTTGTTGTTTTTGCTGTATGCTACTGGCTGGAAACTTTGTGGAGATCAGCTCCTGGTATTACATGCTTTAGTGGCGTGTAGTATTTAGGTGTCATAATTCAAGCAATTATTATCTACTGTAGCGTGGATGTGGTATACCATAGCACAGGTATCCCATCCGCGAATGTCAGGAACTACTTCAGCTACCCCTGAGCTATACCAGTAGTGTTAGTGATAAAAATTTAGGCGTATATTTTCATATACAGTTTGTTACACAACCCTTTATAAAAATCTACAGGCTTGTTTCTGGAGTTCTCGTTTAACGAGAAGTACAATGCATGGTTAAAATACCTTCTGCAGTATCTATGAAGGTTTTCAGAATATAAAATGTATTTTTAAGAAGTTATCAAGTACCAATAACCACTCAAATGCGATGAGAACCCATTACAGTACAGATGGCTCAAACTCTTAAAGTAAATGTTTAACATGCATTCTCTAAAATTATATTTTCCAGTTTGGTTAGCTGTTTGATATTAAAAGTAGTTTGTCGTTATGAATTTTAGATTAATGAATTTGGTATGCAAAAATGCTAAATATATGATATGCTTATTTTTCTATGAAATTATGTAATAATGAAATCAAAATACGTAGACGTTCACTGTAAAGCAGAAGAATAAGTTCACAGCTGTCATTTTCCTCCAAAGCAGAGCCACACCTGGAAATATCTGAAGATGATTATTTATTTAACAGTTGGGATAAATAAATACTAAATGATAAACTCACATTTTAACTGCGTTCTGCTCGTATTCGTAGGGAACACGAGAAAAGAATCGTCACCTAATGGATATACAGAAAATACTAAAACATATGCCAGCCACAGAAGCTGCTTTATCAGCGTCTTGCAACAGTACAATAAAAACTTAACACCTTAACGGAAACACATAAATCCAGAACTAGATGATTTAAAGTAACTTGAATTATGTGTTATGAAAGTCTTATCATATCAACTCTTAAAATTCCGTGGCTTAGGCGGCATCATGCCGGCCTCTCACCGCTGGGTCCGTGGTTCAAATCCCGGTCACTCCATGTGAGATCTGTGCTGGACAAAACGGAGGCAGACAGGTTTTTCTCCGGGTACTCCGGTTTTCCCTGTCAACATTTCATTCCAGCAACACTCTCCACTATCATTTCACTTCATCCGTCATTCATTTAATCATTGCCCCAGAGGAGTGCGTCAGGTCTCGGCAGTCGGCACAGTTCATATCCTCGCCGCTAGATCGGGGCTTCATTCATTCCATTCCTGACCCCGTCGGAGACTGGAAGCAGGATGTAGATTTTCATTTTCAACAGGTCGTGTTTGTAGCCAGGTAGTGCGATTTATAATCGCAAACGCAACCGATCTATGGTAAAGAGATGTCCGTACTCAGCATAATTGACCGACGCTCCTATCGTTCCATGTAATAAAATAAACAAATCATAAGTACATAAGTAATGCATAGAGCAAAATGAAAATGAGTATATTTCTATATTAATAAAGAACGTGATCTCTCCGTGACTTAGCCATGATAACGTTCTCATCATGAAATCCAGTACGGTATCTACATAAATCTGCATGTCGCATCGAATTGCTTCGAACTACAATCATTAGGTTGTACCTGATAGTGTTTTTGGGTTGTTTACATACTTGATGGTGTGTAAGGACCACGTACCTTCAGAATGGTGGTCCCTGATTCGAATTGCATTGCCATCTTGTGTAAAGGTTGCTTTACCTTCAATCAACGCGTGTAATGGGGCCCTGTTATCTTGGGATTTAAGTGTGAATTTTAAATAAACACGAATAAGAAGTGTAACGCACGAAAATAATAAAATAACAGCACTCATATAATTTACTATACATGTAAAGGTGTATTCAAAACTACGAATAGTGCAGTAACTTACGGAGTTTTACATGATTAATTAATTATAGAATGACATAAAAATGACCATGATAGCCCGATTACCTTATTGACGTATTAATTATAAACTATTTTCACCTAAAGTCACTATTTATTTCATTGAAAGCCGTACCGGTTTCGGTCACATTGTGCCCATCTTCAGCTGGTATATGATGAGTAGTAGCCTACTATATCTAAAGATCACATAGAAAAAATTTCCAAAAAAAACCACAGATCTGTTACAATAAATGTTGTAAATTAAGCAAAACATTTTGTCTTGGAAAACAGCGTAGAAATGAGGAATGTGTATGTGAAAATATAACTGTTTTGTAGTTTCTTGGCAACTACAAAACAGATACATTTTCAACATAACTTCGCCACATATTCCAATGTTATTCTATACTATACCTAGCTAATACTCATCAAGAATTTTTATAACCTAACTGTTTCAACAAACAGTAGGCTACATATTATCACATACACATTCCTAATATCTTCGCTGTTTTCAAGACGATTTTTTATGCTTAATTTATAAAATTTATTGTAACAGATCTGTTTTTTTTTTTTTTGAAAATTTTACTATGTGAACTTTAAATGGGTCTTTATATTTCCTTGGCAAGGACATTCTCGCTCACGTGCTTTGCCAGTGACGGCTCAGTTGCCCGCTGCCGGGCGCGCGTATGTCAGCTGAATACCATGCTTAAAATCAGTATCATGCAATTTTACTCACCATGTTTACAGTAGATGCTGAAAATGTTCCCCATCCGCTGCCAAACATAATCGGCATCTCCTTTGAAGTTTCCGGTTAATCCGGTTAATTTAGCTTCAGTAAGGAAATAGGCCTAATGACCTTTATGTCTATTTTTATTGTTTACTGAACCTGTACGTTTGAATCAATTAGCCAGTTGTTTTATAAACCAGTTTATAGGAATGGGACTCCTTGGAAGTTTCACTCGAAACTTTTGTCTTGTTCTAGCGCGCAATTTCCTGCACTTTATGTAGGCCTACGTATTGTGCAGATATACACGTTCAAGTACCGAATATTTCACATCAGGCATTACAGCACTATACACAATCGCAATAAAACAACTGGCTAAGAGATTTAAACGTACAGATTTAGTAAACAATTAAAATAGACATAAAGGTCATTAGGCCTATTTCCTTACTGAAGCTAAATTAACCGGAGTAACCGGAAACTTCAAAGGAGATGCCGATAATGCTTGGCAGCGGATGGGGAACATTTTCAGCATCTACTGTAAACATGGTGAGTAAAAATGCATGATACTGATTTTAAGCACGGTATTCTGCCGTACATACGCGCGCCCGGCAGCGGGCAACTGAGCCGTCACTGGCAAAGCGCGTGAGCGAGAATGTCCTTGCCAAGCAAATATAAAGACCCATCTGAAGTTCACATAGTAAAATTTTCCAAAAAAACAAATCTGTTACAATAAATTTTATAAATTAAGCATTAAAAAATCGTCTTGAAAACAGCGAAGATATTAGGAATGTGTATGTGAATGTGGCAGACAGGCAGAAGCATTTCTGAGAAGCATTAGGAGCTTAGTGTGGAATAAAGATGTCCCACAAAAAAGCAAGGAAGTGTTATACAGAAGCTACTATATCCCGATACTGACCTATGCTTCAGAAACGTGGACAATGAAGAAAAGAGACATAAGCAGAATACAGGCAAGTGAAATGAAGTTCCTGCGAAGTAGGATCGGAGTAACAAGAAGAGACAGGGTGAGGAATGAAAAGGTCAGGGAAATGGTGAAAGAGGAGCCCTTGCAAGGTAGGATTGAGACATCAAGACTAAGGTGGTATGGACACTTAAAGAGAATGGATGAGAAGAAGATTCCCAAGAGGATACATGAGATGCAGATGCAGAAGAAACGACCAAGGGGAAGACCAAGAGATAGATGGCTGAAAGGAGTGGAGGAATGTGTCAAGAAGAGAGGCGAGGACTGGACCAGAGTGACAGCGGAGAGGTGGTGGGAAGAAAGGACTAAGTGGCGAGGCTTATGTTCCTAACAGACCCAGCCTGGGGCTGGAAACTGTACAAGATGATGATGATGATGATGATGTGAAAATATGTAGCCTACTGTTTGTTGAAACAGTTAGGTTATAAAAATTCTTGATGAGTATTAGCTAGGTATAGTATTGAATAATATTGGAATATGTGGCGAAGTTATGTTGAAAATGTATCTGTTTTGTAGTTGCCAAGAAACTACAAAACAGGTATATTTTCACATACACATTCCTCATTTCTACGCTGTTTTCCAAGACAAAATGTTTATGCCTAATTTACCACATTTATTGTAACATCTGTTTTCTTTGGAAAAAAATTCTATGTGAACTTTAGATATAGTAGGCTACTACTCATCATATACCAGCTGAAGAAGGTCCACAATGTGGCCGAACCCGGTACGGTTTTCAATGAAGGCTTTAGGTGAAAATAAATAGTTTAAAATTAATTAATTGATTAATTATTGTCGAACTGAGTGGTGCCGTTGGTTTAGCGTTGGCCTTCAAACTCCAAGATAACGGGTTTAATTTCAGCTCAGTGTTTAAATAAGGCAAACTTGCCAGTAGGTTTACCAGCACGCTAAAGAACCCCTCCAGGGCAAAATTCTGACACCCCGTCGTCGTTAAAACCACAGTATATGAAAGGAACGCTAAACCAATAATAATAATAATGCAGTGAAGGCCCTCTCTATAGAATGGAGCATTGCAAAGGCCGTGCCGTAGACAGGTCACAATTATTCATCGTCACATTTATAGCATGTACCGATTACAACAGCGGGTCGTGAAGCTATGGATGCTGTCATAGCATTTATTAGATACGCAGCTGGTAAGATACCTTAGTTGTGATAATTAAGACTTGCTGTGAAGTACTGTAGCCTGCATCGTATCTCGTGAACATGGTTAGGTATAGAACAAAATATCGAATTTGCCTAGTGAAAACTTATCTTCTCAAGAAGAAGTCTTCCAGTAAATGTGTTTGTACGTTTCAGTGCCGTGCGATTTTTTCTTGTGGAGGAATCTCAAACAAAAGGTATACAGAAACAATCCGCGTACTCTGGAGGCTGTCGAGAACGAAATAACTGCACCAATAAGAAATATCAGTGAGGATGAATTACAGCGAGTGTACCAAACCTTCCTACGTTGGTGCAACGTGTGTTTACAAAATGGACAGGATTTCCAAAAAGTGTAAGTGTGTTAAACTAGTTGGGCGCTACGCAGCTGCTAGCGTCAGTGCCTTGCACGACAGGCGGCTACACAGAGTGCCCCAGCCGTCACGTGGTGACTGAGAGGCCCCGTTTTTTAGTGAAGGCTCTTACTGTAGGCTATTTCACAATACAGAGCTAGTTAATCTTCAAAACAATGTCAACTGCGTGTTGGTATAATAATAATTAACTAGTTGATACCCATCAAAACATGACGGTCATTGGGAAAATATTTACTGAAGGATTCTCTTATACAGTATGCATTTTTTGAACGATTACTTGTTGACACTGTTGCAACTTTAAGGGCGTCGAAAGATCGACTTCGCAACATATAACTGGTCTTGACTGAAACCTTGATGAGGAAAGTAGAGAGCTACACGTTCCAGAGTTTCCCCTTGAGCTTTATTGATTGTGATAAAGTACGCCAAGCGAATTGGAAATTGGAAAATTGAAGTGTTTTATCGGAAGATGTTAAGTCAAGTCGAAGGATTATAGCTCTCTGCCCATTAAGTGATTTGCTTCCATATATACTTACTCTAAAAGTTTGAGCCATAGAGCCACAACAATATTTCCCCCCTTTTTAATTGTCATTAACAAAGTTCTCAGTAAGACGCGGCGGGATCCGCCATTTCTCTTGTGAAATAGAGCCATTGTGCGCAAGCGCGGTAGTGACAAAGATTACATTTTTCTTTAACAATTTAAAAATATACCCTAACATATATTTTCCTTTTAAAGACACTCTGCATATCTACATGCCAAGAGCTCTCGTTAGAATGCATTACGAAGTCAATTGGTTAAGACGTTATCTCAATCTCGCTGTAACAAAAATCAGCTTAGTGACTTAAATATATAGATAGATTCATAAAATAGTTATATTTGCTCATATTTGCCCTTTGCTCCAACTGCATCAACACAATGGAATATTTGCTGTTCTTTCTTACATTTGCCGCGTCCGTACAGAAGCATGTTCGAAGCCCTATGATACGAGTGTGAGTCTGGGTGGCACGAAGCCAGTCATACAGCAATGGTTGTCAAATACAGTGGTACAATAGGGATGAAGGAAATTTGCAGTTTGCTCCCTCATCTTCTAATGCAATATTTTCTTTTGGCTACTAAATCTCTTGTCTTGGAAGGAAGGGATTGAGAGGGTCCTACAGCCTAAACCACAGTACATATTAAGTATAGTGCTTCAAATGCTATGGCCATGTGAAGAATACTTCAGTCTGATGGTAATAATTATTCAAAGCGTATCTGAAGGTACCGGTACTGTAGCATATTTTTTAATATACAAACTGTCCTGACTTGTAAAGTCGAGAAAAATGCACTTATGCCAGCCATTAGATTGACACAGACAGAAAGCTTCCTGGCTGAAAATATATCATTGTAGCTGTATTTCAAGCCCAAGAAAATAATTCAAGGAGAGGGTAAAACTGTATGTATTTTTTCGCTTCGAATTGTAGGCTATTATCATCATTACTCCTGGTTGCGCTGATATGCAAGATAGTTTAGGTATCCTGAGTGCTGAATGCACTAGTTTACACTGTTTATGCAGTCTAAGAACCAAGAATATTAAGTCCTCTTTCTGAATGCGAGCAGTTAAGTCTATGAATAACATGGATTTCCATATTTCACTACTGTTTCACATTTGGAGACCGAAAATAACTTTTTATACTGGTCCTATTTGTTTAGGATGCACCTATGAAATCGTCAAGTTCTAAAACACTATTCCTTATTAATAGTGACTGCACGGACGATTTTATGTAATTCATAAACTTACATAATGATTTCTCAGCATGTGCTAAAAAGTACCAATTTCTACAGTACGATCAAAAGCGTATCTTTGTCATAGGATACAGTGGAAAAGAACGGCATAACAAGTGGTAGGGTGAAGAGTGGGGATAGAAGAATAACTTGGCATACAGCCATAACTCTTGGTTTGGCTGTATTCGCTACTTTATGCTCCACCTGCCATCCTCTGTCTTGCATTACAATGTTTCACCCTTCAATGTTGCCAATTTCGTAAAAATTATATTCCAAATAATTCGCTTTCTCAACTTTTGAGCCTGTTCGCCATTTCTAGGAACAGTCAATGTTGACATACTCCCCATTTTCCGCTTTCCTCTCTCAAAATGTCTAAAAACTATTTTATAACTTTCATGTCATTCTGGGTAAAATGATTCGACGTGAACCACAATGGTTCAATTGATTAATAAGAGTTGACGTACTTACTACTGAGAGTTTAATTTTAAATAAATACAAAGTACAGTAAACCCTCGATTTAGCGGACCTCGATTCAACGGACTTCAGATTTAGCGGACAGAATGAAAAAAAAAACGAGAATTTAATTTTTTAAAGTTTCGGGCGCCCACTTACGCACGTTTACAACGAAACGGAAGTGTTATCTACTGCACGTGCGTCCCAAAGTCTTGTTAAATACGTGCCGTAAATAATAATTACAGTAGGCTTAAACCTCGCTGACTCGAAATGATTGGGAAGGAGAAACATGAGTTGGAATTCACCGAACCAACCCCCGCCGCCAAAAACAGCCAATAGCCCAAACTTTGCGACCAATGAAAAATTTCCATTGCCGATACACCGTTTAGCAACTCTTCATCTATCCAACATCATCCGAATCATATTCAAATGTAGTGATATACAAGAAGAATCGTTGGACGACGTGAAACATAACCTATAACACTCACATCGTTTAGATAACCTCTATCGTATTGAAAAATATTACAAAACGAGGAGAAATCATTGGAGAACACAAAGTATTATTCATATAGCCTAATGAAAAATACTTTTCAAAACGTATTTGCAATCATCATGGTCAAACGCGAGAGGAAATTAGTGGCCAACACGATACAAACCAATATACACAAAACCTTACTGCTTTTACTGTAAGAGGAATAAATAAAGCCGCGTAGAACATTCCTGTTTATTAGCGCAACCAAATTAATCTACGAAATAATTTTCCCTAAAATATAGAACACTTCTAATCGATCGTTCCGCGGACAATATCATTCGATAATTCACAAATATCCATTATTCGTTAGTAAGCCTACAACATCAATATTATTTATCGCTCGAAAGCTGCGCATTTGAGGATGCGCATCTCAAAATGCTGGCCGATGAATTTCGTAAGAAGAATCGCGTTGTTTATAAGATGTTTTTATTTCGAAAATTTGGAATAACGGTCGAACCTTCGCCCCAATTAGTCTGATAAATCGAGTATTTACTGTAATTACGTTTAATACTAAAGAAGACCTCAGTATCAGTGTTTCGTCTAGCTAAGTCCCTACAATGAAGACTGATATCAACATTCCCTGAATCTATCTGCTGGATTGGATGCGGATGCGAGTAGCCAGAAATGTATGGAGTTTTACGAAGAGAATCGAGCTCAGATCAGTGTTAGGTACGTTATTAAAACATCGTTAGCACACGATAAAGCACCTCACATTAGCTAGTAGGCCTACCACTTACATGGCATCAAATGATGGCAAATAGAAACCAACTTTGAATTCCCACAGCATGTCTGCTCTCTGAATGTACTGCAAATATGCGCGATTATTACGCCTATCATGATATTATAAGAAATTTTCTGATATTTGAAATAGGATTATTATTAATAACTGATGTTAGATGAAATATACTTGCGTTGCAACAGGCACCCAAAATCAAAAGTAAAATAAATATTAAAAACTCCGGTCTCCGAGAGGATAAATGACAGTAACTTTAGTGCTGGCTAATCTAACAACATAGTGTCTCTAACTTCCGCCGTGCAATTAAGGAAAATTGAAAACACGTAAGCTTGTCTGAGCAGGAGTGCCCTCATAGAGAAAATTTCAACATTTCTAAATCTGAGACAAAACTAACCTTTTAGAGCGTGCATGGAAAATTACGTCTGTGATCTACAGTAAAATGTTCAGATTTTGTATGTTGTGTAGAGCGTCAAATAAACACAAATGTCACTTTTCTTACTTATGACTTTGTATATCAAAGTGAAACTTAGGCCTACTGTACATGTTACGAAACGGAGAAACTCTCATAGTCTATAATGACTAAAGATTAATTTTGTGAAATCGTTCCCCTTAAGATTTTCCATGCAAAGGATTATGAACAAATATTGACTTGAAATCAGACCTTGATTTCTTAATTTACACCAAAACTGAGTACTTACCTGCGTAGCCAAGCGCTCCACGCCTAGACTGAGTAGCTGGCGTTCGGAGATCTGAGGTTTGAATCTCGGTACTCGTACCGACAGTGATCATCCTGAGTGTGACTTTTCTCTGTTTTTTTTCCACTCCCTCTCTGGGCAATTGCCAAAAATTTGAAGTGTCAAGGGACACACTGGAAGCTCGACTGCAATCATTAGACTACAATTACATAGGTTATCAGACCTATCCAGGGGCGCACATAAGGGGGGAGCTGTAGGGTCTCCAGCCCCCCCCCCCCCCCTCGAAAAAAGCCAATAAATATTTAGAAAGTGTTGCTTTGGTAAAAGCATAAAATAATTGTAAATTTGGTTGTACCCTAATCTTAACTTATTGGTTAAGTTATAAAAAATATTGAGATTGAAATTAGACAACCTCGTGGTGTAGTGGCTAGCATTCTTGGCTGCAGCCCCGGAGGTGTTAATTTGATTCCCGGCTCTGCCAAGAAATTTTAATTCTGGTCTGAGGGCTGGAACGGGGTACACACAGCCTTGTGAGGCAAAACTGAGAATTCCACAGTACTTTACTTTTGTGAAATAAATTATCAATTTGTAAAAATTAAAAAAAACTGTTTACCTGTCTGTTTAATAAATTGACAAATATTTAGATATTTGCCATTCATACTCCGTAAGCCATAATAGAAAATTCATTAATAATATTTTATTTGTGAGTTGTGTTGTATTTTACAACTTTTCTTGTATTGCCACTAATTGTAGGCTATATAAACTTAGAGTTTTACAATTAGCTCTTATCTAAAATAATTATACAAAATTATATGCTCTAAGATATTGGTTGATATTTCCGGGTATTTTGCGGTGACAATCCCCTGAGAATACTCACAATTTTCCAGGATTGTCACCCCCCTCCGAAAAAAAATTGTATATACGCCCCTGGACCTATCCCATATTCACACTAATACTCGGGGCTAATTATCAACATTTTAAGCCCTTAAGTGAAGCAAGAACAGCAACAAAAATGATCCAACATGTTTAAAAAATGCACAAGAGACATGCTTTGTGGGCTTAATGATTTCTTATACAGTGAGGGCCTCCTATATAGAAAGGAACCTCGCAGGGGCCGTGTGGCGGAGGGGCATTGTGTATTGCAGGGTGTCGAGCAACGCATTGGTGCTAGCAACAGCGTAGCACCCAACTAGTTTGACACATTTACACTTTTTAACGTATTTTATATTCATCATTACTTACATGAATTTCAGAGTACTTGCTGAAAATGCTGTCCTTAATCTTCTAGACATAACACACATTGTACCGACGTAGGAAGTTTTGGTACACTCGCTGTAATTCATCCTCGCTGATAATTCGTAACAGTGTAGATATTCTGTTCTATTGTTTCTGTTGGCTATATATTTTGCTTGAGGTTCCTCCACAAGTAAAAGTCGCATGGCGCTGAAACTAACGAATAAATTTACTGCAAACTTCTTCTTGAGTTGATAAGTTTCCACGAGAAATTTGTCTTTTTTTTTTGTTCTATACGTAACGATGGCGGCTCCGGTGGCGTAGTTGGTAGCATGCTGAGCTTCTATGCCCAAGATCGCGGGTTCAAATCCGGCCCAAGTCGTCGGATTTTTAAGAGCGTTAAAATTCCTCAGTATGCCTTCCTTCGGAGGGGAAGTAAAGCCGGCGGTCCCATGTCATAGATTTATGGCATGTTAAAGAACCTTCCACTAATTACACCTGTGTGAAGCTAAATTGTATAGGTTAAGAATGTAAACAACGCTCTTAGATTCCTACGTTCGTTGCCAAGAGCTGACTGCGGTGGCGTCTGGTAGCTAAGTTCTGAACAAGTAGTCGTTTACGGTGGCGTTTGGCAGCAAAAGTAGGAACTATTTGAAAAATTCAAAAGTCTGCAATCTGCAAAAAAAAAAAAAAAAAAAAAAAAAAAAAAAAACAGATAACACACACTAATACAGTCATCACAATTAACACCGGTTATCAGACAGATTCTACACACACCCAAAGTACACAGGGCTACATGACCGCGTTATCGCAGCCCCTAATCTTAAGAACCAACCAACCAACCAACCTATACGTGATGATGTTTACGGGATACGAGATAGGCAAAAGTACTTCACAACAAGTCTTAATTATCTTAACTATGGTATATTGCTAGCTGTGTATATAATAAATGCCATGACAGCAACCGGGACTTCCCGACCCACTGTTGTAATCGATACATGCTATAAATCTGGGGGCGACTCATTGCGACCCAACCGCCGCACGGCCTCTGCGAGGTTCCGTTCTATAAAGAAGGCCCTCACTGTATTATGTGTGCCTATGTACGTATTTCATGTGGTGTGTAGCTCATTAAATAAGCATTATGTAACTTATGGGTGAGAAATACATTAATTCATGCCTGATAAATTTTCTAGAGGAATAATCAAAATGTAAGGAAAGTAATAGGGAAGGAGTGTTTAGAATGTCATACAGAATAACACTACACAAGCTATAGTCTTGTAAGTTGTAAGCGGAAAGTACAGTGGAACGTGGCTAATTCGAACTTCTATAATTCGAAATCTTGTCTTGGTCCCTAGCATTTTATAAACAATCAATACTAAAAAATCGTGGTTAATTCGAATTATATTTTGGATAATTCTAAGTTTTTAGTGTAAAAAGTCGATCGGAAGCCAAACAGTTGAGTCAGTTCCCGAAAAAACTGTTCCGAGTGCAGCCCAAACAACAAACCACATCACAGAACTTACGCGTTTTTTTTAAGTAGAAATGACGTAAGTGGTTCTGTTTTCCGTTCCTTAAATTTGCTAGATTCTTTTGTGATGGCCGAGAGACTTAATTGTAGGAAACAGGTAAAACTCTCAAACCATTTTGAAAAACAGTAGATTTCTCTGAGACTTAACTAGATTGCTGGATTACTACTGTCGTTAAATAGGCGAATAGTACATTTTGATTTTATTTTTCATTTGAAACTTTTGTGGTTATTCACGATACAGTCTTTATAAAGTACCGTTGCCTGTTAATCTGCTTTGTTGAACGTAAATCATTATGTAAACGTAATACAATATATTTTCTCTACCCTTTTCAAAGAACTTTCTTAATTCGAATTTTTGGATAATTCGATTTTTTTTACTGGTCCCTTGAGGTTCGAATTATCCAAGTTCCACTGTATGTCCCAAATTTTAGAAGTAAGATAATTTCCAGCCCAGACATTTCTAGTCAAAATGACATTTGCCATTTTCATGTCTTGTACTGTTTATTTATGCTTAGTATCTTGCAGCTGCATATTCTGAAAGAAGTCTATATTTTTAAGAAATATACCGTAGACCAGAGCTCCTCAAAGTGGGGGGGGGGGGCACCCTGAGGGGGGTGCAGAGAGTGTTAAAGGGGAGCTCGGCTCTGATTGAAATATTTGTTTCATATTCTGTAGCAAGTATCGCTATCCTCATATCCATGAACCTAGCTTAGGCAGGAAGCTCCCACGACCATTCAGGACTAAAACCACTCGTACTTTTTCTGTCTTATTTCACAAGAACTGGCCAGTAGATCCTGCCAGCAGGAATTCTGAGAAAAGATGTACAGTAACATTTCCCCACACAGCACCCTTTCACCCGTCACCCCCAAACAACCTCTAATGACAATATGACCGCCAATTCCTTACAAGAATAGATTCTTGTATTTCTGCCATTGTCGACTCGAATTCAGCCAGGCCTTTGCAGTCAGTTCAAAGACAGTGAGTGAGTGAACAGGTGAATTCTAGTGCGTGATTAGTGGAAGTGGTTAGCCCTATTTACAATAAACTGATACAAGTAACGCCATTGCCCATGGATAAGTGGCTTATTACGAGTGGTAAAAAGAGACCCCATGAAGCGATAGTGCTTGCCCTCCTACGGAAATATTCAGTCCTAATAAAGAACAAGAAAAATGAGGGAGGGGGGGGGGGGGGCACTAGATATTTTATGTTTCAGACGGGGGGCGAGACAGAAAAAGTTGGAGAATCCCTGCCATTTGACCTTTATATCAGAATTCGATGGAAAGCTTGAGAAATTATCTACCTGAAACATTCCATATCGTTTGCTTCAAATACAAATATTTTGGCACTGGTAGGCCTACTTAATTCTCTCATTATTATTATTATTATTATTATTATTAATATTATTATATTATTATTCTAAGAACAACGCGCAGAGTTTTCCTTGAACAGACGTCACTCCTGTTTTTACCATTCACGCGTGTCAGTTTGAATAAATGTAAAGAAGTACATGCTATCTATTATCACACAATTTTTTTTCCGGTTGGTTTCCCGTTCACAGGAACTAACTGTCCATCTCTCCCCTCATAAGGTGCAGCTAATTAGAGCCGTGAAGGCAACGTTCACGATTGAAGTGTCATTTGCGACTCAACTCGAAACTGAAATCCGTTTTTGCTCACGTTATTGTAATTCCAAGAAAGGGCCAAGAGGGTGTGAAGTCACCTTCCAGAATCTAGCCTGGAAAGTTACATCATCAATCTTCCAATTAGGAAATCACTTCCTCCCTTGTGACTGTACACAGTATCTGCTCTCTGGTAGACATTTAACCTGAAGTGAACTCGCGAAGTCCACGTGTCAAACCTATATACTGGATGGAAAATCATCAGTGAGAAATTCAGTCACTGAATGATATCATTTGGGAAATAACAGTGTGTATATTCGCAATTAACATAATATCTTCATGATTAAGGTTTTCTGTCCGATGATTTTTTCGAACTTTTAAATGACATTTCTATCTTTGCTTGGATACCAGGATGATGCCAATAATACTGATAAGCCATCGTGTTATTGCACCTCTTTTATCTTCGATACAAATCGTATATCTCCCATTTCATATCGAGGCACTTCGTGGCTGGCATTCTTGACTGCCACTCATTTGGTCCGGGCTCGATTCCCGGCTCTGCCAAGAAATGTAATTTTCGTTTGAAGGTTGGAACGGAGTACACTCAGCCTCGTACGGCAGAACTGAAAAGAAGTGGGTTCGATTCCCACCTCAGCCACCCTAGAAGTGGGTGTCCATAGTTTCCCGCTTCTATTCCAGGCAAATACCGTGATGGTTCCTAACTTAAAGCCACGGCTGCCTTCTTCCCAATCTTAGCCTCAATCACAGTACTACAGACACCACGGGTCATCAGACAAACTCTACACACACTTTAGTTTACGGAGCTAAAATGACCATAATGTCCAACCCCTAAATGAAACAATAACGACGATGTTCCTCTTACCATCTGCCAAAGTGTGGTGGGGCTTTTCCTTAAATATTTAGTGTATTATTTAAAAATCTACCCACAGTTTCTTGGGCCAGTTACCTATATAGTGATATCCAGTGCTTTTTTTTTAAATTAAGGAGTACGGTACCGGTACTCTCAATTGTAGTCGACTAAACATCACGATCTTGCAATTTTCGGCAATATGAAAGTCTGGTCATTGTATGTGTTCGAATCATTAACTTTCAGCTTTTACGATGCCTGGGTGGTTGTTAAATAGTTCGTTATTTTCTTCATCCATCAGAACTAATTATAACTAAGGTTCGCATATTTAAGAAATATCCTTCACTACATTTTCATTAAAAATGCAATTAAACAGGAATTAAATGTTCCTGGTTCTTTTTAGGTGGATTTTATAGAGCAAATAAATGCATACTTGGGTCATTTTCATAGTTATTGTCATATTTCATCAATAATAATGATTTAAGGTCATATTTTGGTACAGCTACCATTTTCCATTTGTGCATCATACCAGCCAAGAATTGTTGGCATATCTCAGATTAAAATTTGTAACAAAAATACCATGTTCTGCAGTTGTGCTCTTGAGGTATATCAAATAAAAACTCTGTTTTGAAATGTAGATAGTATGTGAAAGAACTATTAAGTGATGACTTTTTATTTTAAAAATGTAGATAGGCATTTTTAATTTTGATATTTCTCACCTTAAATTTACAATTTGCATTTTTTTAAATTTAATTTTAATGTTTTGTATTTTGCACATTGCCGATATTGAAAAGTTCATTTCTCATTTTGCTGTTAACACATTTTCATTTCGCCTATGTAGAAAGTTCATTTTTCTCAAACACGTTTTCACATTTTAAGTTTTCAAAATGTCTTGATGCAAGTGCTTGGCACAAAATAACAACCTACCCCGACTCCAAACGATAGCCTGCGTGCTTATAAGAACGGAGTGCCCAATTGCCGATCAAAGGAAACTTTTTCGATAGATTTAAATCGAGGATTACTCGAAATCTCCTCCAGCTGTTGTGAACAGCGCGTTGAAGCCAGCTGATCGATGAACTTTCAAGTCGGAAGTTATATTTGCCGGACTAGATACAAATCATGGTGTCCACAGGCAGGAAAAGTCAGGAATAGTCAGGAAAAGTCAGGAATTTTGTTTTTGGTCAGGAAAAGTCAGGCAAAAGTGTGAAAAAGTGGCGTGAGTCAGGAAAAAATGCCAAAAAGTATTAGAAAGTCAGGAATTTTATATTAATCATACAGTATTTTGTGTTTTACAGTAATAAAAAGCAATAACTCACTGGACATTATGGTAAGTTTCCATTTTTACAATACATCATAGTAAAAACCTCTTTTACCTATTTTTGTACGCTTTTTTGGCGTTGGCGTAGGGATGTGGCGACCCCATCACTAAAGTTTAGGATATTAAGTACTTTGATTTATGTATTATTGCATTATAATTTATTGTGTATTTTAAATGAATAATGGGCAGATATGAGGATGGTGGAGGCTGCAAATAATATATATATTTGCTCAATAAACTTTTTTCCGATGTTACGATGACTTCGCGAGTCAGGAATTTTGTTGAAAAATGGTCAGGAAAAGTCAGGAAAATTGACATTAAAAATTCTGTGGATACCATGCAAATGCATCAATATTTTTCTTAAACAGTTTTCAGATGTTTAAGGGGTACGCGTACCCCCGCGTTCCCCCTGTAAAAAAGCACTGGCCTGATATCCCTTTAGTGCAACATACGCACGGTGCATTGTGTGTTCCTGGGATATATGTTAAGATACTTGACTGTGTTTGTGGAGCGAAATGTTTCTCATCTTCCACACACATATCAATTCCAGTTTAATACCTGGAATTTAACTTCCTAATGTTAAAAGAAAGTTTTAAATGAACACTTTGGTCTCCATCTACGTCGCTGGCCGCGTGTTGGAGGACGTGAGGGAAACCCATCCAATGCTGCTGATTGAGCTTTCAGCCGGTTAATAACCTCAAAAAGACTAATAACCTTAAGAATTTAAAGGATTATAAAACCTAACATTCCATTCAATGTTAATCTCATTGTTTTGCTGGAATATGCTGATAGTACAGTAGCCTATCTACAATGTTACATTCTGATGATTCGAATTTTATTTGCAACTAAGGTAGATGTGCAGAATCAGAAGAAAGGCTTGTGCTGATCAATTTTAAAGATGTCTTCTTTAATGCACTGCCGGTAATCCACAGCAGTAGGAGAAGAAAATGTACATCTCTAATTACGGCGTGTAGTCTATGTTTCGTGGGCCCCAAATATTCCCCTTCGAAGTTGGATCATGACAAGACTCATGCAATGTATCCTTATCTCATTTTAATCTACACATGTCGCACTTAAATAAATATCGTTGGAAATATCTGTAACCAACTAGTCAGGTGAGATCTCCCTAACGAGCCCATATTGAAAATGTAAATGTAGCTAGCCAATAAGTTGAGATCAGAGTGTTTTACCAATGGAAGGAACTCCCAAGGCTTAAAGGCTCAACCACCCTCATCTTCATAAATATCACACTTCTCTTCAGTTATATAGGCCTAGGCTTTGAGAAATTATAACAGCGCATCGCGAATGTTTCCAGAATGAACTAAATTTGACGATTTGCTTTCACCATCGTGATGTCAACTGAAAGATCATTCTCGGGTATTCGAAGGGTGAAAGCTACTTAAGGTCAACGTTGAAAATTCAATGAAGTTTACCAGACGAAAGTCTAACACATTCAAGCACACGGATCTGATGACCACTATGCTCCAACCTCCTGAACGTAACAACATTAATTCAAGTGCAACATTAGATTAACATCGGAACATAACTAGCGCGTTAGACTCTATGGTATAATCAACCAGTTTATCATTATTATTTTTATTATTATTATCAATTGCGTCGACGGAGTTCACTATGAATAGGGATCATTTAATTTTAACGAATAATTCATTCGAAATTTTAACGTCATACATACTGATTTGCATTGCAAGTTTTGAAGCCATATTTTCTTCAATGTTTTATAGTGTTTATTGTAGGCCTAATTAATATAGTCTGCTGAACATAATGGGGCTTCCATTACTGTGTTAACCTACTGAAAAAAGTTAAACATACGAACAGTTGCATTTATAAATTTATTTAATTAATTAATTAATTAATTAATTAGACCTAAAATGGACTATCAACCAAAGAGACACATAATAATAATAATAGTAATAATAATGATATAAGCAAGAACACTTCTATTAATTAAGACTCCAACATAACAATGAAATTAATAACAAAGGATCAATGTATATAAGTTATTTCTTATAACAAAATCTTGTTAGAATCAATGGTCAAAATGCATTAATCCCTTTTATTTTATTTGCAACTTCAATTTCGAGCAATGTGATATTCTTAAGTTTAATTGTTGTTGACTGATAATGCAATGAATTAACTTAAATATCAATGAAAATGAAAACCCACAGCCTGCTTCCAGTCTCCGACCGGGTCAGGAATGGAATGAATGATCCCCCCCCCCCCCCCATCTAGCGGCGAGGATATGAACTGTGCCGGCTGCCGAGGCCTGACGCACTCCTCTGGGGTAATGATTAGATGAATGACAGAGGAAATGAAATGATAGCGGAGAGTGTTGCTGGAATGAAATTTTGACAGGGAAAACCGGAGTACCCGGAGAAAAACCTGTCTGCCTCCGTTTTGTCCAGCACAGATCTCACATGGAGTGACCGGGATTTGAACCACGGATCCAGCGGTGAGAGGCCGGCGTGCTGCCGCCTAAGCCACGGAGGCTTCAAATTAACTTAAATATCAATATAATTTTGAATTATCATGAATTGAAGAATGCAGATCTCATTGATACTTTGATTTACACAGTTCAGGCAGAGGTCCCCCTGTGTTCTTCAGTTACTGAGACTAACTTATCATGGTATAGTTGCAGGAAAATAGAAATTCTTCATAACCCAAACGACAATACATACTCACTAGAATAAATTCACAAATTCAATCGAAGTTTTTGCTTCTTGTATTGTTCTAGCTATCAAAATTGGTTTCGTATCTTTGCGATATATAAGATAAGAATGTCAAACAGTTGACATGATATTTGGCCCCGGGAAATTTCAACAAATGATCTGGTGGTAGCATGAACCACAGAGAAATAGTTATGGAAGAAAGCTCATTTAAATAAAATCCCTGTCTAAGATAGAATATTGGTCAATGTACGTGAGTCAGCAACTATAGCGAATTACAAAACTAAATCGATGTTAACGGTCTGGTTTTGAATTTTATTTAGCGTAATTATGTCATGTCACTAAACGAAGCAAAAGCATGATATCTACTTGTACTGTAGATGTTGCTGAGAGCGGGGAGAACATCCTGTTCCTCTTATCACACGTTATTATAGCTTTTCCGCTACTCTGTGGCTCCTGCACCGCATTAAAACCTGGAGAATATGGAAAAGTGAAATGGGGATCGCATAAGCGAACGCGATGAGCTATTAATAGGTGTAACAGAACGTTTGGGGAATTAAATAACAAACATGAGAACACTGACTATTCGGATTACATTTAGCTTATCTATGACAAACCAATCATACTTGCTAGGAATTCCTATTAGACAATGGCATTGGGAAACCAATATTTTCCAATGTCATTTTGTCGCCAGGTCTAGCTTACGGTTAGAGCTTGAGTTTGTGAAACTGTGCAATGTGTCCATTGCTGGTTCGCGTATGGCCTCGGGCATGGGTGTTTGTGTTGTCGTTTGCTCATTATCTGAATTAACTCGGCATGCATCGTTTCGTCAACGGGCTTTGAAACAAATTAATAAATTTGAATGAAAATGATTTGAAACAAATGTGGCTGGCTGCTTAGTCGATAAGACCGAAAGGAAAAGTATGCATTTTTAAACTACCTTTATCCAAAAGAAACATTGTGAACCAATAACGGCTTACGAGTCGTGAGTTTCAAAATAACAGAATTTATCGTGTTAAATGTTACTGGCCCACAATGGTGTACCGTGCACGAATTTAAAACTTGAGTGGGATGACATTAGATCCGCAATTCTATTTCTCAGTTTATTATAAACACGTGTTATTAAATCCAGTGGAACGTGGCTAATTTGAACTTCTATAATTCGAAATCTTCTTTAATTCGAATTTTTCTCTTGGTCCCTAGAATTTTATATACAATCAATTCTAAAAAATCGTGATTAATTCGAATTTTATTTTGGATAATTCGTAGCTTTTAGTGTAAAAAGCCGATCGAAAGCCAAACAGTTGGGTCAGTTGGTTCAGTTCCCGAAAAAGCTGTTCGGAGTGCAGCCCAAGCAACAAACCACATCACAGAACTTAGGCGTATTTTTTTGAAAGTAGAAATGATGTAAGTGATTCTGTTTTCCATTCCTCAAGTTTGTGAGATTTCTTTGTGATGGATGAGAGATTTAATTGTAGGAAACAGGTAAGAATCTCAAACTTTTTTGAAAAACAGTAGATTTCTCAAAGACTTAACTAGTTTGCTGGATCACTACTGTCGTTAAATAGGTGAATAGTACATTTTGGTTTTATTTTTCATTTGAAACTTTTGGGGTTATTTACGATACAGCCATTATAAAACACCGTTGTCTGTTAATCTGCTTTGTTGAACGTAAATCATTATGTAAACGTAATACAATATATCTTCTCTACCCTTTTCAAAGAACTTTCTTAATTCGAATTTTTTTACTGGTCCCTTGAGGTTCGAATTATCCAAGTTCCACTGTATTATGATTTCAGACAGGGTTTGAGTGATTCAAGTAAAATGTTCTGTCTTGCGTTTGAGATTCAGAGTAGAGAAAGCGCAATCTTCTACCCCAACATTTCTTTTCATTACGTCCAGCCAATGCATACAGTAGGCCTACCTCGAGACAGTTAATATCATTGGTCTTCTAATCGGAGCAAGAGGAACAAATCCACGTTTATTCGTGGATTTTTGTAGGTCTTTGGATTAAGAAAGGATTTGATAGCTGACATCGTACTAGAAAGGAAGGAAGAAAAATTGTAGTTTAACATGACCGTTAATCTCGCGATCATGAGCCCCGGGACCTCCTTTTTACGTGGAATCTGAATCACAGGACATAGCCTCTCACTTCGAAAATCTCACATGCATTGACCGGTGAAAGGCAGACAGCTTGACCGCTGGGCCACAAAGCCCCTCTAGCAACATTAAAAGGCTCCTGTAACATCTACAGGAATCATATCTACGGCCCAGAGTACGACTTCATAACAAGTATATTGATGAACCTAGGTATCGAAGCGACTGACGTAATGTTGTATTAGGTAGGCCAATGTTTCCCAAACTTTTTTGTGTGTGTACCACTTTAAGAAATGATAATGTATCGCGTACCACCTAATTGTTGGGAGATATAGTAACTGAGATATAGTAACTAAACTCCACCACCACCACCACCACCACCACCACCACCACTACGTAGCAGACCAAAAGATGGATGTATGTTATGTTCGTTAGAGTAAGACTGTTAGAGTTAAAGTTCAAATAATAAAAAGTATGTCCAGTTGTTTTATTATTTATTACTATAAGTATTAAATTCAAACATTCAGAAATGACACTCTACAAATAATATTAATAAAAGAACTCTTAATAATTAAACATGTAAACCAAAGTTCAACTAACAACTTCAATGTGAAGGGTGAGCTTGAAGATTAGAAGCCAACTTAGGAATGTCTGCTTTAAGATTGCTGAATCTCAAACGAAGATAGTTTTCCACTGTAATAAGGAGCCTATTCCGGCATTTATTCTTGAAATAAACAAGTGAAGAAAAGGAAGTCTCACACAAGTACGAAGTAGTGAAAGACAGTAAGAATCTACCTGCTTTGTCAGCTAAGTCTGGGTAGTCTGGACGTCTCTCAACCCAAATGTTCAGAAGAGCCATTTTTGAAAAAGTTTGCCTTAGTTCTGAATCACAATACAATTCATAAAACTGCTCCTTGTCTTTAGCCTTCAAGTCCTCCGACAACATATCAATGCTTTTATATTTTAACATTTTATATTTTGATATTTTTATATTTTTCGTAATGTATCTAATTTTTTATTTTTATTTTTTCGTAACATCACCGCGTACCACTGCAGCAGTACGAGCGTACCACCAGTGGTACGCGTACCACAGTTTGGGAAACGCTGATGGTAGAATAACACATTTTAATGCCCATTGAAAAGGTTTGTCCTCGCGGCAATTTGCTCATTGTATGCAAGAAGAATATATTAAATAAAAAGACAGACTCTTCATAAAATTATTTCTTCTCTTAGACAATTTCCCTTCGACATTCTTTCGTTTCGAGGTAGGCTAGCTATGAAATTAGAATGAAGTATTTTGAGTTTCCTTCGCGTAAATGGTTAAAGGTTTAGGAATGGTGGACATTTCGTGGAGGCTAAAAATTGCTTCATAGAATTGCTAGTGACTATTTCTGCAATATTTTTAAGCGTCTGACATTTTTTGCGCATTAGAGGGTCTAAATGACTTAACACAAAATTATTAAAATATACTAATTTTATAATCCTATTGCCCGAAATAAAGAAAGAATTACAGAAAGAAAGAAAGAAAGCCTTGACAAGGGGTGATGACGTTCTGTTTCTACCAGTCACATAACTTATTGAATTGGTATAGTGGAAACATTGTAGCAAAGAGCACTACTAAGTACAATGTACCAAGGATAATAAACAATCGTAACTGGTTTTTTTTAGGAATTGCTAGAATGTCTTTTTTTTTTCTTTCAATACATCACATTTTACATTATTCTCGACGTACTTCCCAGATCAAACGAATACAGAATAACACATTTTAATGCCCATTGAAAAGGTTTAGTACTGTACTGTGTACAGTTGTAATTCTTATTGTTCTCGGCTCATGAAAGTGATTGCGGATGAGACCAACAACCATTGACTGAAGTTTCAAGATTGTAAAGTTACTTGTCAGGAATTGGTCATGTAACTGAACTGTAAATGAAGATCTCCAATGACTTGATTTCTGCGTCTCCGTTAAATTAATGATTAACATAAGCGTCGTGTTCGTTCTGCCGAGTTTCGGAAATGTTGTGGATGCAGTTTGGAAGTAAATGTGAGATCTATTATTTTATATTACAGAAGTAGGTACTCTAATTTTCTTAATTTTCAGAGGATTTTAATTTTAATTTTCATAGCTTCAGTTCTCAGTGTACTTGTTTGCATTGATTCTGAAAAACTTCTCTACTTCTTAATCTCTGCATGGCTTTTTGTTTACTGCTACATTTCCCTAAGAATTCCAATTAACCTCTGGCAGCATTACAGTTCAAACTTCTTTCAAGTATTGTCATGTTATTACCATTAGCACAATGTCTCAGATTTTCGCATATTACGAACACGTGAGATGTGGCTTTTATGGGATAAGTTACTGTCAGCAGGCTATAGCAAGCAAGTGAATATTCATTTCCATTATCTCTATGAAACTACCCTGCGGCGTAGCCGTGCTCGTTAAATCGTGCACCACGGCCGCGCGGGCAGCTGCAGCAAGTTCGGAGATCGCAGGTTCGAATCCCGGTGCTACCAGTGGCTATCCTGAGTGTGGTATTTCCCCGGGTATTTACCCATTCCCTCCAGACAAATGCCGGGATAGTACCTTACTTCATGTCCTGGGGCGCCTACCCCATCCCTATCCCTACTACACTTTCACACACAGTCATCACAGGAATACAGGTTATCAGACAAATTCAACACACACCCAAGTACAATGGTCTGATGACCAAGATGTCCCAAGCCCCATAAATGAATTAACAGAAACAACTCTATGAAACTGATAATCGTGGTTCCTTTCCGTTGCACTGCAAGGAACCTAATCTCATGGAGAAGCAGTAGCCTACTTCTCAGTCTGCGTCAAGTTACCAACCTTCAAACAATTGGAGAATATGTACACATACGCACACACCCCTTGAATTCCAGTAAGTTTTCTTTTTTAAAACTGAATGAACATAATTTGTTGGAAATGTCTGTATAGGCGCGTGTTTAAGCGTTCGTGATTTTCGCCTAGAAAGTATGTCAGTGTGTCGATCGAGCGGAAGGCAGGCGAAATGCAAACAAGGGCGGACCTTTTGACACGTGAAAATATTTAGGAATACAACAGTTGGCTGAAGCTACCGAGTTCTTAGTCTCCAAACATTTCAGTTGTACTTTCCGGTACACATTATCTTAAATTCGAGCCTACTGGTATTCTAAACAAGCACATACTGTCGGTAAATTTAACTTGTTCGGAAATATTATTATTATTATTACTATTATTACTATTTTATTAGTATTCTTATGTTGTTAACGTGGATATTCACACTACGGTATTTCCTCCCTGTTCATGTTACAATCAACATCATGGCTTTAGGGAACCAGCCATTACAATTGGGTATAATCGTGTTGACCGACTGAAAAACATTAAATGTAGAAGATCTATTGTCTAAAAAAATCATAAATCCAGAGTAATTCAAGCCTGTTGGAACAGGCATGGTGTCCACAGGCAGGAAAGGTCAGGAATTTTTGTTTTGGTCAGGAAAGGTCAGGAAAAAGTGTGAAAAAAATGGCGTGAGTCATGAAAAAATGGTGAAAAGTATTAGAAAGTCAGGAATTTTATATTAACCATAGAGTATTTTGTGTTTTACAGCCATATTTTGATGTTACTAGTTCAACTAATCTCTGAAGATAAAAAGCAATATCTCACTGGACATTATGGTAAGTTTCCATTTTTACAGTACATCATAGTAAAAACCTCTTTTACCTGTTTTTGTTCGCTTTTTTGGCGTTGGCGTAGGGATGTGGCGACCCCATCACTTAGGTTATTAAGTACTTTAGTTATATGTTAGTTATTGTTGTTTTAAGGGGCGGAAATATGAGGTCATCTGCCCCTCATTAAGTACTTTGATTTATGTATTATCGCATTATAATTTACTTTATTTTCTATTTTAAATGAATAAAGAGGCGAGCGTTGGGCAAATTCTGCAAATGAAACAAAGATATATACATATTTGCTCAATAAACTTTTTATCCGATGTTACGATGACTTCGCGAGTCAGGAATTTTGTTGAAAAATGGTCAGGAAAAGTCAGGAAAATTGACGTTGAAAATTCAGTGGACACCATGCTCTTGTTTTTTTTAAATATATATTTTAGCGTGGGCCTACTCCATCTTTGTTTGTGTATCACCTAAACAGAAATCTAATTTTACTATAAATGGAACTTCTATCCTACACCACAGCTGCACTTAACTGTCCATATGAAATTGCCGTTTATCCCTTTAATGCCGGAGCATCCGAGCGGTAGTTTGGCTATTTATAGAGCCCTGCGCGGATATACAAAACGTTATCCGCATCCGTCCCACATCCGCACGGCTGTTATCCGCATCCACCGCGCATCCGCACGACTTTTATCCACATCCGCACGTTTGTTATCCGAATCTACTGGCATTACAATAATATGTTCAATTTGGTAATATATTAAAGCAACACATTTAGTTTTGAGGAGAAAGTCGTTTCATTAGGCTATGTACGTCAAGTTCTATGTTTAAAATGAATGTTATACACCCAGAATTGCAACCCCTTCCAGGTCCGAGTGTTAATTATGCTTAATGACATAATTTGGTTGAGATTAGCGTAAATCATGTTATATTTGTCATGAAAAAGGAACATAACGGAAAAATATGATACGTCATAAATAGGGCCCGGATGTTGATGCCATAAAAAGTTTAAAAAATGCACTTAAAATTTTCAAAAATGACTGTAATAAATGACCTAAAAAAATCGAAAAATGCCCTATAGAATGGAGAAAATGAAATAATAATAATAGACTAAACTCACCAATATTTCAAAAATTCGAAAAATACACTATAAATGAAGAAAATGATCTTTTAATAATAAACTCACAAATATTTCAAAAATGACATCTGAAGCTCAAACTGAAAAGTCAATCAAAATAGATTTCTAGCACTTACCAAAAGGTTTATGTTCATAGCTACTACTGTAGCTTCTTCTTAACTCTGAGAGACGTAACGCCCTCATATAAGGCTGTGATATGACTAAATTGAAAAAAAAAAAGGACCATAAAAGGCTGATTTCTCTAAAATATGACCAACAAATCTACCAAACCTAATAAAATGCTCTTCAAATGGAAAAATAGCAAAAAAAATGCAAAATTATGCAAAATAAAAATGACATATTTGAAGACGGGGTGGCCAGACCCTAGTCATAAACATCCGGGTCTTGGCAATGATATTAAACAAGTTCGGATTGTATTCTAAAAACAATCCGCAAATTTACCCCAAACATTATCCGCAGCTTATCCGCTATCCGCACAGCCATGCTAACTATATCCGCATGGCGAAATGTTTTGCGGATATCCATGGGTTTATGCGCGGATATCCGCATCCGCACAGGGCTTTAGCTATGTGAGCAAAATGCTTTCTCCGAATGCTCAATACTTGACTTTATGCTGGTCCTCATCTTACAGTAGAGGTTTTATGTAAGAGTTCTGTGTTGTTATTGTTGTTTCACTTGAGGGGCTTGGACATCGTGGTCATTCATCCGGTGTACTTGGGTGTGTTAATAGAATGTGTCTGATAACTTGTGTTATTGTGGTGTCTGTAGGACAGTAGTGTGTGTATTTGTAATTCAGATAAGGATTGGGAAGGAGGCGACCGTGGTCTTCAGTTACGAACCATCCCGGCATTTGTCTGGAGTAGAAGTGGGAAACCACGGCGAACCACTTCCAGGATGGTTGAGGTAGAATCGAACCCACCTCTCTTCAGTTTTACCTCACGAGGCTGAATGTACTCCGTTATAGCCCTCGGACCAGAATTGAATTTCTTGGCAGAGCCGGGAACCGAACCCGGACCTCCGGAGCGACAACCAAGAATCCTAGCCGCTACACCGGGAGGTGGAAAAAATTACAAACGTACGGAAAGCACTTAGATCTATTGTTAACTAAATTGTACGTATCCAGTAGGCTAGGTATTCGTTCAATCTGAGGAGTTCTTGAAGTTCCAGATTAAAAATCCTGGGGCCTTTGTGTGCACCATAATGTCCATCTGTTTATTCGCTAATAAGCGAGTATTGTATCAAGAAGAAATTTTTCTGAGTACCTTGTGTATAATTTGCTTGTTGGGCAGTCTACCAAGAGATTGGTTCCATCTATTTTAATGTGTATCTGTGAATCGTTTCGGTGTGCTTGTGGTTATTTCCATTTGCACGGCCAACAACAATTCCGTTAAAATGTGAAGGTCAGGCCGCTGTAATAAGCAAACAAGAGGAGCTCACACTCGACACCAGTCGTTTAACACTGAACATCGTCCGACCGCTCCTTTCCCCAAACAATATGGAATATTATTTATCTTCAGTACTTTAGTGACATGGTCATCTCATTGGCAGTATTCCCTCTCAGTAGAGTTCATCCTTTGTGCTAAGAAAAACTTAGAAAATCGTTGGTAACCATCGCGAAAAGATGAGAAGGCTGTTTGTATTATTATAAGTTGACCGTTAAAAGAGAGGATATTAAGCTCATTAATAGTAAAATATTCAGCAATGATCAAGAAAATATTTCCTCACTAACTTACCGGTGACATTCATTTACGTGTGATGGTGTAGTGGTCAAGTTGCTTACCTCTCACCAAATTCGATTCCCGGTCAATGCATGTGTGGTTTTCGAAGTGAAATATCGTGTCCAGTGGTTCGGATTCCACGTAAAAATGGAGGTCCCATGACTCATGACTCATGATCGTGAAATTAACGGTCACGTTAAACTACAAGCTTCCTTCCTTCCATTAATTTTGGAAGTCTTAAAATGTATAAAAATTTAAACTTTACAAAAAACAAAAAAAGTTCTTTCAACGTCAATTTCTAACTCGGACACTTGAAATACTGAAATGCTATTCGGTACCTCCGAAAAGAAGCATGCATGTCACTAGTGATGATCTAGATTGTTGCGTACGATCCCTCTACGGTCCGTAGCTATTTAATTGTTGGCAGTTTGAACAAGACCATTAACCTTCACGATATTTTAGGTACTATAAAATTTAGATTGAATTTTATTGGACTACGTATTGCCAAAATGAAAATTAGTTTGTGCATGTAATAAGCCTACATTAAATATAATTAAAATCCAATACATTCGATTTCCTAAAAGGTTATAGGCCTACTAACATCTGAAATTCTTGATATTGCCAAAATTCGTATATGTTTCGCAATTACATTTTTGTGACCACTCGAATCAATATGTTAGAATATATATTTTAAAAATTACAACCGTAAAAGATGCGCGTTTTTTGTTCAAACAAACAAAGAACATGACCTCTGGGGAGGGTTTTCACTCGTGGGTTGCTGCATGCATCAGTTCTACGTGAATCACTTATGTGAAAAATTATACTTCTTTCGTATTGTTTATATCCAGGCACACTTTTCAATTAACATTTTCTTAATATTTACGTTCATCCTCCAGCATTATTTGACACCCCAGTACAATATTGTTGTAATTAAAATCAAATCGCAATATCGAGTTTAGTTGTCAATAATACTAATAATAATAGCCTTAGTTGGTTGGTTCTTTAGTTTAGGGGCTGCGACAACGCGGTCATGTAGCAATAATAGGCTAATAATAATTATAGGCTAGTAATAATAGTAGGCTGCTAATAATAATATATGGTTTAATGCCCTTTTAAAATGCTCTCGTATTAGAGATACCCTATAAAGGGATTTTAATGTGCTTTTTAATCTAGTGACAGATCTATAACATTTAAGTGCCATCAAATAATGACAAATGACTGAGCCGTTATTCAATCCCGAAATTTTGCGGGTAGTAGGCGAGAGGATAACCGACGATGTCACTCTGCCAGCCATTCTTGTAAATTTATACTAGCATACCTGCGAACTCTCACGATTTAGGCGGGAGCCTCCCGATTTTACACCACTTCTCCCGCCCTCCCGCTTACCGTTTTAAATCTCCCGATTTTTCAAAAATCTCACGCGTAAATTCGGACTAAAAGTGCGAGATGACAAACTCCAGTCATCCATCGAACAGATCGATTTTACGTGTAGTGTGTTTCAATACCGCAGTTTCGCTCCGTATCGATAATTTATAGATAATTCTCCATAACTACGCGTCCCGCTTAGTTGGATTTGAATATCTCTGTGTTTGAAATAGTCGATGGTTAATTCAGCGTGTGTTCCTAGAAGTTTTCATAATAGCCTGAGGGTGAGAGGAATATTGTATCTGTTTAACACGTGAAATTATTTGTGTATAACTTAGATGTTGTTGGCATTAATATGCCGGTAGGCTACTGTTATTTTTCGATCTGAGTGATTTTGTCGGTTCCTCGGTAATTGGCGAAGAAATATGATTAGACATCGATAGTCTTCAAAATCTCCCAATTTTTCAGTTTGATAGGTTGGCAGGTATGTACTAGTAAAGTAGTGTAGGAATTATTTCTCTTTACATAAAAAATAAGGGCTTTGATAACTCACTATTCTGTTATGAATAGTTTGTACCTCGAATCAGTAGACATTGCAAAAAAAGTTACTTATGAACATGAGTATATTTTACTGAAGAGGAGTAAGAGGAAGGGGGGCATTTCCCTTAAGCAGCTTTACGTCTGAAATATGCGCATAGTTTTGATTCTCCGTTACTTCAGTACTTTTGAAACATTAAATCAGTGATAATTTTTAGCCTACTTTCGGATTTTGCAAAAATATGAAAGTAGAATTATGGCATCTACACGAGCGAAAAATCCGTACGTCTGTCTGTGAGTCTGTCCCCCAATCCCCACCAATTCCCAACCGACGAAACCAAGTTGAATAAAATTTGGTACAGACGTAGCACTAGCAGAGAGTATTTCAATCCCATATTTCATATCGTCGCTATCTTAACTCAAATAAAATGGCGCCCACTTGAGTATTCAATGCCTAAACCAGATACCGATTTAACTAATCATCGACACACTGCAAAATTTTGTAAAAACCGACTATAAGTGTTATAGGCCCAAATTACAAGGTAATTAGCAGTACAGTTTCAAGATGGCGACGTACGAAACATTCAAGCATTATAAAACAATGAATCAGGGCTCACATATTGGTGTACAGGTGATTTAAATGTTAATATTAAGAGACTATTGTTGTTATTATTATGATGATGATTATTATTATTGTTATCCTCATTTATGACAATCAGAATCAGCTGTGCCCTTCAGTTAAATTAAAAACCTATCCTGAACTGAGAACATTTCGGACAGAAGCAGATTTACAGAATTCTCTTAATTGGTGACCACGTGGGTCATTGGCGATTAACGCATGCCCCCCTCCCCCTACAACAGTACAACTAGAATATGCTATTCACGGAGACTAATTGTGATCAATTAGGATTTTCGTTTTGAACAACGGTTACTATAGGTATTATTAATCTTCCAATAAAACAATTATTTTCGGTTTTCTTCTCAAGGATGTTGACTTTGACGATAACTCCGTGATGGATCACCAACACTAACGCGTTTAGCGGAGGAATTTAACAGCTGCTCACCCTCAGGGCTTAAGCTGTTGGTGACCTGGTGGTCATAAAATATTTATCCTACGCACGGGCATTATTCTTGTAGCGTTCAAGAATCTTAACGGCTTTGTGAATTGGAAGGTTTCAAAGATCCTGGCTCTTAACAAGAATACTATTGAAGTGGACTGTGATGCTTCCTGTTGTTGTTTAGGGGCTTAGAATAGGCCTATCTATGGTCATCAGCCAGCTGTACTTCTGTGTGTTTGTTTATAACTTCTGTCATTGTGTTGACTGTAGTAGTGTGTAACTATAACTATTAGAGCCTAGGATTGGGGTAAGTGCCCTGGGACTTGGGTACCAATCTCTGCATTTGCCTAGAGTGAGTTTCGGGATATTTCCATTGCGCTATTTTGTAGCCATGATGGAGAGTGACATTCGGTTCTAATGCTGGTCTCAAACTTGAGTTTCAAACGTGTTTCATGATTGAACGCAAGGGTGAAAGAGGATGAAAATGCGTTTCTTGTGAATATGACTTCACAATTTGAGGCGGCAGGCTACACATTACGCAGGAAATTTTACGTTTTTAATTTTATCTCACACTATTCGAAGCAAATAACTAATGTGATGCTACCAGCTCTTGACATTGCTAGATTATTTTGGTCCTAGAACCAAGAATATGCGTTGAACTTTTACTCAGAACTTGCCCACGAAGTACATGTCACACAAAAAGCAACCAACATATTACATTTCAATTGCTGTCTGTACAGCCTATTCATCCAATTACACGGAGCTGATGACCATGATGTACCAAGCCCCTTAAATGAATTAACAACAACAGCTGCCTGTATAAACTGTGCAGTGAATCAGAAGAGCGTTTGATTTCATTTATATAGGCCTCTATAATATATATATTAGTAAAACACACTAATCCATGCTGGATTGCCCCAAAGTTGACGGGTAGGCCTATAAGTGTTCCTTAGGCTGTTCTAATCAACTACAGCTTAAATCAGTTGTAACATCACCTGCATTATCAGAATCTCTGGTTCTGCTTCTCAAGAAGGAGTTTTCTTGATTTGTCTTCATTTTTTTAAATGTGATATTATGTTTCCATATCTTTTAATTAGTGTTGGTGATTGAATGAAAATACTTAATTGGTTAATTAGTTATATTAAAATGGACCAGTCTAGTTTTTTAGATCTGAAAAATGAAGTGATTTTTATTACGAGAACTATCACCTGTCTAAGAATTACACTTAAATTAATTTGCAGAAAATTCCCATTAGATGCTGAAATGTATTTACCAAATAGCCATGATGTGTCATTGCAAATGTGCACTTCCACGATTGATTGATTGATTGATTGATTGATTGATTGATTGATGGGATCACTGTAAACTATCAGTACCACCCATTTGTTACGCGAACGCACTGTAATGGTAGATGTATTAGTTATTTAAATGCGTAAAACTCAAGTTAATTCATTATTTACAGTTCGGTATGTAAACTTCATTCGATGTAATCGATTTAGTCTATTAGTATTCTTAAATTTTAGTTGAGTCGCACATCATGCCCACAAAGGGAGCTGGAAGTCCGGCGATCATGGGTACAGCTGAGCAAAGAACAGTTCCATTCCCACCAAGAAGTGGTTTTCATTGGTTTCCCACTTCTAGCGCAGGCATATGCCAGGATGTTACCTAATTCAAGGCCACGGCTCCTCCTTCCAGATCCTCCAACTCCTTGTCCAGTTCCATTCACCTTCATTCATTTGATCTCTCATTAACTTCTCTAATGAGGTTGGCATTAGGAAGAGCATCCGGACGTAAACCCCACTCACCACATCGCATCTCATCTCCGACACCGTTGAAACGTAATAATAAGTGGTAGACTAAAATAGTATTAGCCTATTATTACTATTATTAGACCCCTATTTGATAAGACATCCTACTAAGAATAAGAAAACTTAAATCAACCCTGATGTAGGCCTAGTTGATGCACGCAGCATGACAATGCTCCTTCCCTGGCAAATCATGAGCACTAAGCAACGCGGAATACGATTATGGTTAGTTTTAAAAGCGGCATTGTTATCCGATAACCATTAACAGAACATGAGTACTCGTAATGGTGAACATTTCGTTGTCATTACGATCAACGCCGCATATTGTGTCACTTTACTGGACTGTGAGATCTCCTTAATATAATGGTAGGCCTAAGTACCGTTAATCGCTCCGAATACGACCTTATTTTGTAAGTAATGAGGTATTTATATTCCATGCAATTAACGTACGCTTTTGTTGCTGTTGTTGTGAATTCATTTTAGGGTCTAGGGACATCTTGGTTATCCTCGCGCAGTCAGTTGGCATTTGTGGGTGCGCAAATGCGAGGGAGCCATTTCAGATTTACTGGCACGTTAAAGATCCCCTGTGGGTCAACATTCCGGCATCCCGGCGTCTCTTAAAGCCACAGTAGTTAAAAGGGACGTAAAATGAAAATTATTATTATTATTATTATTATTAAGCCTCCGTGGCTTAGGCGGCAGCACGCCGGCCTCTCACCGCTGGGTCCGTGGTTCAATTCCCGGTCACTCCATGTGAGATCTGTGCTGGACAAAACGGAGGCAGACAGGTTTTTCTCCGGGTACTCCGGTTTTCCCTGTCATAATTTCATTCCAGCAACACTCTCCACTATCATTTCATTTCATCTGTCATTCATTTAATCATTGCCCCAGAGGAGTGCGTCAGGCCTCGGCAGCCGGCACAGTTCATATCCTCGCCGCTAGATGGGGGCTTCATTCATTCCATTCCTGACCCGGTCGGAGACTGGAAGCAGGCTGTGGATTATCATTATTATTATTATTATTCCTAAGTGGACCCGTGCGAGAACTCTCGCATTATGGGTTGTGTGTGCCCCATGTGTACAGACTACCCGCCCGGCCCTAGTGCTATGCGGGCTGTACGCGACACAGTTTGCAAGGGGCTATCGTCTTGATTATTTGTTTAAGCATTTTATAAACAAATAAGTATATTTCCGTTGACTTTTCAAGAAATGCAAGATTTTTTTCTGTACTATTGAGACGATTTGAAAGATTTTGGTACAAACCACACCTTCTAACTCCCTCTGGTTTAGGAGCTTGAGTTTTGTGAAACATACACCTTAGCGTATTATATAATATGATTTTAGCTATTTCATATTTTGTGCAATTCTTGTGGCCCAGAAAGTATTTTACTATGCCATTGTTTTGCAAAGGATGCCACACTCCTTCCGTATAATCTCAAATTATTAATAAACAGATGATACTATCCAATAATAGGCTAATGGAGCACACAAAATATTTCCCTAGTGAAGTAATTGCGTGCAACACCGACTGTATAGACATACTGTATTTATAATTAAATAACACCAATACAGGCCACAGTGGTCGAGAGCGCTAACGCGCTACCTTGTGCCTCGCTGGCATCCGGAGAGCGTGGGTTCAAATCCTACCTCGGGCATTTCCACCGCTTGATCTGTGTTGATATCTCTATTTCTTCCGTCCTCGACCACATATCATGGTTTTAGATCAGTTCCGGCCAGTAAGTTAGATGTCCAAAATTATTTGCAAATAGCTGTTGACGAAAGTTTGCAGCTTGGATGTAATAGCTTTTGTTATCTTCAACGCCTGTGACCCATACAAAATTACTGATTTTACATTACTTCGGGAGATGTGGAGTTTCGTCCTGATGGATATTCTACTAGCTTTAGGAGGCAAACCCACGGCCAAGCTCGGGTACTGTGGGTGAATAACGCGCAGACATTAAATAATAAGTTGGCCTATTAAAAGTGTAAACGTACCCCAAAAATACTGTACTAAGCACATTAAAGACTGCATTATCTCTACTTGTATAAAGCAAAGTCCCCGATTCTTCGATGTCACGGGTAATCTCGAGAACCACTGGATGGATTTTGATGCGGTTTTCACCATTCTGTAAAGGATATATTGAGGAAGGTTTCTGTAGAAAATATTTTATTTATGATCAAAGAAAGCCAAGCAGTAACGATTTCGGTGAAACATTCGAAAGAGACATGCCGTCCGTGCGCTTTTTAAGCTTACGCTGAGCAAACCGTTAAAAATATCAATATACTATGAGTGTAAGAATTGTTCAGCCTGACAAGTTCTGCAAAAATGTCCGTGAGAGCATATCTCTCTCTACCTTCAATACATCGCCCACTATAAGTGGTTTTACATTTTTTCACGTAATGCATCATATCTGTTCCCGGGCGAAGCCGGGGTGGGTTGCTAGTCTTATATATAAGCAAGTATGAAGAAATTACTTTACGGGTGCGGCACACCTGGAATGTATTTAAGTCAATACCAGAATTATTCTAAGAGTTTGATCACATGTATAGTTCTAAATATTTATGAGGTCTGTGGAAGATGGCGGTATATTCGACATACAGAAGGTAACTCGGGCGAGTAAGCCCTGGATGACCTTCTCTTTCCAAGTGTTGCGCCTGGCGCTACTCGAATACGCCCACTTCCTTTTTTTTCCAGACGATTGCGCTGCCAGGTCCTATGCCCTATTTTACTTCACCGACCCAAACAGGTTTGCATTCGTTTTTAATTTACAAGTATGGAGTGTTAATGCTCTTGCGCGCAAAACTCAACTATTGTACGTGTCATCCGAATTAACATGTTCTTACGTCCTGACTAGGACTCCGTTCACGTCTCCTCTTAACTCTATAGAAGGCTTCGTAATTGTGATCTCTGTAGTAAAGTGAAACTGTTATGGTTAGGATCTGGAATTGGGGTAGGTGTCCATGGATTTGAAATGAAACCACACTCAGCCCGAAACTCGAACCTCACTATGAACGGTGCTGCCCCAGCCTACCACTCTTACCAACTGACCTCAGCAGTGGACAAAACTGGATTTTCTTATTTCATTTAGAGGCTTATACAATTCATGGTCATCAGCCTCCTGTACTAGTATGCGTGTACAATCAGTGGTTTCTGCAGACGTGTGTGTATTGTCATTAGGATTTGGAAGGAGGCGTTCGTGGACTAAGATAAGAACCATCCCAGCATTCGCCTGAAATAGATTGTGGTGAGGGGTAGGGGGTGGGACAGCGGAAAACCGCCTCTAGGAAGACTGGTGGATATCTAGCACACCTCTACTCAGTTTTGCCTCACGAGGTTGAGTGTTCTGACCGCAGACCAGAATTGAACTTAATGGCAGAGTCGTGAATCAAAGCCGGACATCGGTGGTGACAGCCAAGAATGCTAGTCACTACACCATGAGGTGGTCTAAAACTGGAACTTCTCAGCTTTCTTATTTGATCCTAATAAACAGGGACAGGAACAATTCGTGATTTAATTTGGAGACAAACTGGATTTGAAACACCTAGACATACTGTATGTGCTACTTTTCTGATTGAGTCACAGTTTAGCCTACTTGACCCGCCCTGGAGGACTCCAAGCCTGTCATAAAATGATTTCCCACTAAGGCAGCTGCCAATAAACACATGATATAAGCCTAGAGGTCATTGAACACACGAACCTTTCCAGTCTCAACTAATAAAGCATGCGAATGTAGTTGTTTTATTAACAGGCTAAGATCATATTTGCTATTACCACATAACCTATAGGTTCGTGTGTAAAACTTGTCTAAAACCCTATGCCATTGTGGTGTCTTCAGTTTTGCATGTGACTGCAATTATTTATTTTGAAATACGGTAGATGCCCTGGAACTTGAAATACCTGGTAATATCCCAGCATGTGGGGAAAGCCAAGGTTACTCGGAGTAGCCAGTTGTAATCGTAATGTAGTTGTTTTGTTGTAAATTTGTAAATTTGGGATATGATTGGGAATGAGGCGACCGTGGCCCTAAGTGAGGAACCATCCCAGCATTTGCCTGGAGTAGAAGTGGGGAAACCACTTCCTGGATGGCTGTGGTGGAAATCGAACACTCTTCTTCTCAGTTTTACCCCATGAGGCTGAATATACCCCGTTCCAGCCCTCACACCGGAATTCAAATTTCTTAGCAGAGCCGGGAATGGATCCCGGACGTCCGGGGGCGACAGTCAAGACCACTAGCCGCTACACCACGAGATGGCCTAGTTTGTAATCGAACCACCTCTCATAGATCGTGCCTTGGGGTTTATGGACTGCTGACGTAATTTTCACTACTGTGTCTTCCCTACATTAGCACATTAATCAAACAGAGCACATGTGCAATTACCTAATGAGTGGGGATTGCGATGTTTTCCTCTTGTACAGTACTCGCCTGAGCATGGATAGG
This sequence comes from Meconema thalassinum, assembly GCA_946902985.2. Classification (NCBI taxonomy): domain Eukaryota; kingdom Metazoa; phylum Arthropoda; class Insecta; order Orthoptera; family Tettigoniidae; genus Meconema; species Meconema thalassinum. The sequence goes on along the minus strand of OX336389.2, from coordinate 1,305,105,115 downwards.
CGTTTGTGACATCGTGGTCATTTACTCTGTGTACCGGTACTTGGGTGTGTGTGGAAACTGTCGGATAACCTGTGTCATTAGGATTACTGTATTAGTGTATCTAGTGGCTTTTCGGAAAATTTAGTGACAAAATATTTCAATTTTCGTCTTGTTTATACAAGGTTTAGTGACTACTTGGCGACGTTTTAAAATCTTGAGCTGGCAACACTGTGTTGTACTAGTGTATATGTAACTGGGACTAGGTTCGTGTAAAAGGCGGCCGTGGCCTTAAGATAGGTACCATCCAGGCATTTTCCTAGAGTAGGCGTTTTAAACCACCAAAAACCACTTCTAGGATGGCTGCTTCACAAGATTGAGTGTACCCCGTTCCAGCCCTCAAACAAGAAATAATTTATTAGCAGTGTCGGGGTTTGAATCCGTACTTCAGGGGAGACAGCTAAGAGTCATCCCGAGTTTGCGATGGTAGATGTAGGCATAATACATTGCTAATATTCGGCTGCCAATTGGTTGCTGTAACTCAAGAATTGAGCGCCAGGGACCAGGCCGTGCAGAGTGCACGGTTAACAGATATTACCGGATATATTTCACGGTCTGGGAGTACAAAAGGTTGTTTTGTAGACTAAATGGGGTGTAATAAGTCTTTGTCATAAATTTGGAGAGGGAAAGCAGGGATCGGGATCCCAAGAGAGAACAGGGAATGAAGCCTAGCATTGTATTCATATTAAAACCTTATTAATCTCATAACATTTTCAGACAAATGTAAGCAATTCCATAAATACTGTACATTGTACATTAATATTTCACTGACCAGGGTAGTTCAATGCATTACTGTGCTGGCCATGGCGACCTTCATCCATAAACAGGTTTGAATTCCACCACTTGCCATACTTTTAATTTCTTTCCGTATTTTCCTATATCGACTCTAGGCAAATGCCAATATGATGCCTTCTTCCTACAACTAGATTTCAGTAATTTTAAACACTCACAATATTTCATGTTTTTAGTACCGTATTAACTGCCTGTTTACCATCTCTTGATGAATGCAGTGCATTTGCTTTTGTCTGTTGGCACAGGCTAGAGTAAAATGTGGCTTTTCATAGATGTCTCAGTCTCATTCATGGCTGCGATTTTATGGAAGCTAGTGAGGTATGGGTGGTGTTGAGTAATGGCATTCAGGGCACACGGCTAGTACCTGTGGATGTTGTGAAAGGTTCTGCTCTTAGGGTTAGTACTGCTGTACTGACTCAGTGATGAAAGTAATGGCAAACTACCTCTTTCCTCACATTGCCTAGTACGCCTCATTATAGTTCTGCCTCGGTTTTGTGGTTTTCTACCACATAACCTATGCACAGTGAGTCAAAATCGAAATCTAGGAGGACAAAATTATTTATTTTCATAATTTAAAAAATCAAAATTTATTACTTCTACAGCATTCTCATATAATTGCCGCTCACTATTCTGGGATATAAACGCATCTTAGTGTAAATCTGTCACCACTGTTCGAGCAGTCTGAATTGGAGGGTGAATGTAAGTGGCTGTGGTTTGGTTGTCTTTGTGGTTAGTGTGATGCTTTAAGATGGAACATGCAGCTGAAGATATGATCTTTGTAACGTGTTTCAGTTATTAATGGGCGAAATTGTTACGTAATTTTAGCTATATTTTCATTATACAATATTTAACTATTATTTTTAAAATTATATTTTCACTTAGATTTTTAGTATGGTGCGTCACTCTGCGTCACTTTCTACTTAATGTTAAAATGTAGATAAAGGCTTGTAGTTTACGCCTGTTATAAGATTTTTTGCATCTTTTTGCAACTTACTTAGTTATTTTACGTTTTAGAACATGCCGCGCAACCAGTTCTCACACGTTTACAACTGTTTGAAGCACTGGGTTCGACGATTATGTCAAAAGTGGAACTTTGTGACTTTGTTAAAAGTAAGTTAGGGGTAGAAAATTGTTCTGAAGAGATAACTGAATGCTCTATCCAACTCCTAGTCATGGACAATTTCTTGCATGTGTAGACGTAGTTTAAAAAAGGTCTTAACTGATGTTTATTATGAAGTAAAGAAATTATATACGTTGCTTTCACTGTAAATTCATGATTAAAAAGTAAAAATAATTCCCCCCCCCCCTCCCCCCCCCCCCCTAGATTTTGATTTTGACCCACTGTGCTATGGTGATGCTATTTGAGGATCCAGCCTAGACAACCAGCCTCTAGGCTGACTACATAACAGACAGATTAACCCTTGGACACTCGCGCTAGTAATATATACATATGTAGCACAAACAATAATTCCATCTGATGGTCTCACACGTGTTAATTTTGGGGTTCAGTTTCAATAATATGATAAATAGTACTACAGTAAGAAACCGGAAGATTTTATGTACGTTTTTCTTTTCATATCTAGAGGAAATACAATCTTAATAAGAAAAAAAAATGTATCGTACATCTTCGGGAATTCTACAGTAAAAATAAAAAAGTAATGGAATTTGAGCTGTTAAATTTATTTTGATATAAACCTAGATATCAAAATTAGTTCGTTTTTGGACCAGAAACAAAAAAAAAGCACTTGGTTAGATAATTTCCTTAGAAGATCAGCATTTATTATGAACAACTTCAATACTCTAATTTCTTTTAAGTTTTTCATGAATTTGTATATTTCTTTTTGGCCATTCCGGCTACAATTTATACCCCAGAAAATCCATAAGCCTGCTCACATTTCTTCGTCACTGAAGCATTCAGTGCAAATGGACACTGCGCTGCAACAAAATAAATCACTGGGCTACATCAGTAGCCCGCGCGAGTATCTGAGGGTTAAGGAATGAGGAACGTCTGTTACGGAGGCAGGGAGCTATTTGGCGAGTGCTTAATCCTGAACATTTCCCTTCACCGTTCCCCTTTAACGTGCTCTGATCTTCATAATGGTTCTCACAGAGTTGTTCTCTTGATAGCAGAAGAAAGTCTAACTCGTGGCTCTCCCTTGTCGCTCGGTAAATACTGTATATGACGCAACGATGTGTTTAAATAATCCACGCTGTGTTGCCCCTCCCCCTATCCTGTCTTGTTACCCTGCCAGTTTTCACTCGTTCCCGTGCGGTGCGTTAGCAATTGCCTGTACTAATTTTGGCAATGCATTTTCAATTTCTGAGCCATAACCAGTAGCCTATGTTGTAGATACATGGTGGCCACTTGCATTCACTAACAAAATTAATGGAGTGACCAGTACAACTCGACTCTGTGGCTATAATTTCTGGTTAAAAGTGTAGGTTATTATTATCTGGTAACGCTCTCTGTTAAGTTTTTTTTTTGTTAGCTGGTGACCTCGATTCCCAGTCAATGCATGTGAGATTTTTGAAGTGAAATGCCATGCCCTGTAGTTCGGATTCCACGTAAAAAGGAAGATACCCCGTGGCTCATGATCGCATGATTAACGGCCACGCAAAAAAGAAAAAAAACAAGCTGTTTTTGTTAATTCACTATAAGGGCTTAGGGCATCTTGGTCATCAAGCCCGTGCAGTTGGGTGTGTATTGCATTTGTCTGATAACCTGTATTTATGTGATGACTGTAGCAATTTGTGTAGCTGTACTGTATTAGGGACAGAAATGAGGTAGGTGCACCGGGAATTGAAGTAAGGTACTATACTGGCATTTACCTAGAGAGAGTGTGGAAAAACCCGGGGGAAAAACACACTCAGGTTAGCCGCCGGGATTTGAACCTGTAGCTGCCCACGCGGTCGTGGTGCACGATTTAACGAGCACTGTTAAGCGGTCGTATCATCCACATGTGGTCATATTTTATTAAAGTCAAGGGTGCAAACTTGTGGGTATAATTATAATAGATTTAACGCATTTTAAATACACTAGGTCTACAGTACGCCAAAACAATTGATTCTATAAAAATACAATTTATTTGTTTCCTCGTAAACCTAAGACAATTTTATTTGTATTGGCATGGAATATGTTGTTGTAACATTTGAGGGGCTTGGACATTTAGCCCCGTGTACTTAGGTGAGTGTGGAATTTATCTGATAACCTATGCTATTGTGATGGATGTATTAGTGTGTGTACTTGTAATTCAGGTGACCCAAATGCAAAATTTTTACGAAACTGAATGTTGGTTTGTACAATTATGGTGTGAATTTCCTTTTTTGTTATATTTTTAAAATAACATATTATTGAACTATTACTATATTATACAGTATAGTCCTGTTTGATACAAGATAATACTGCACAACATTTTAATTCCTAACAAATTTGTCGAAACACTTTAAATCTGAAAATCATAGATGCTACAAAACGTTAAATTTGCAATTCTATATGCGAAATTTTGGAATTTTAAGTACTTGAAGCCACAAATTGTTGGCCTACTCATATGATATAAGCTTACAAATATTTTCATCATTACAATTATGGGTTATGGTGGTAAGAGAGGGAAGGACAATCCCAATTATTTAGGATATCCATCTTTAACTTATTTTAAAGGTGACGTGGACTATAAGCCAAACGATGCTCGATTTCATGAAAGGGCTGTAGGCCAAACGATGCCCAACTTAATGAAAGGCTCATAAGCCAAACAATGCCCAACTTAATGAAAGGCCTATAAGCCAAACGATGCCCAACTTTATGAAAGGCCTATAAGCCAAACGATGCCTAACTTTATAAAAGGGCTGTAAGCCAAACGATGCCCAATCTTAGAAAGGAATTTAAGTGAAACGATATCCAACCTTATGAAAGGACTAGCAGCCAAACGATGCCCAACCTTATGAATATGCTTGTTGTCGTTTGCATTTCTCCTCCATTTATTACTGAGATTCGTACCCTAGGCCTATGTAAACTTAATATGCCATTGCTACATCCTATTCTCTTTTCGTTTCCATTGGTCCTCACAGCACTTTAGAGTCTTAGGACGATACTTATTTTTGATATGTGTAAAAATGCAATAATGCTGACGTAGTCACCCGTGTGGCTCATTGACTGGGACATTCGCCTCCTGCGCTCGAGGTTGCGGGTTATAAAACTGGCGCAGTTGCCATTTAAGGGTGTTTACGTGTAAGATTTCCATGTTAGTAGAATTTTTAACACATTACGAAACCTCATTAGGGTGAAATTTCGATACCCCAGAATGTCTAAACCCTCGGCAGTTATAACCATATAAGTATTATATATTATTGTAAGTGTAACGTACAGCAGTGAACGACACGCATAACGTAGACGTTAACAGAACAAAAGAAGAAAACGTTTACCCACTCCCTCTAACTCCTTACAACACGTTTCTTTTTCTTTACGCACAAATATTAGTAAGAACTAGTTAAGCATTATCTTTTTCTTTACATACAAATATTAGTAAGAACTAGTCTAACATTCTCTTTTCCTTTGCATTCCCTTTTTCTCTGCAAACAAATATTAGTAAGAACTAGTCTAGCATTTTTAGTAAGAAGTAATCTAGCATCATTGCTATTTTTTAACCCAACATATGTGTTTCCTCCCTAAGGAATCATCAGCCTGTACTCATAACTCCTGGCTTGCTACCCACGAGGGAAGGACCAGGTATTGTGCTGAATCTTTATTTTGTTTACCATATCAATTTAAAAGTTGGGTCTGACTCGTTTTCGAGGGAATGGAAGTTAATTCACGCAGGCTTGTAACAATAATGAATGTATTCCCGCTGTAGTGATTAGGCCTAAAACAAGTGAAGTGCCGTAGGCTATATTTTTTACGTCTACGCATGGATTCTACGTATTGTGTACGTGGTCCTATTTTTTCATGTAAACTGGAAACCATGTAGCTTAATCTATCATTGGGTGTTTTGAAGCGGTTCTTTTCCAGTATATTTATAAAACTGAGAAGACAAATATATTGTGTAAAGTCAACATTAGTCTATAATAAGGTATGGAAAAATTAAAACTCAGCCAATATACAATCTTTTATGGAAAAAATGGTTCGCATCACATCATTGAAATATTTATTGAAGAAGGTCAAGCAATAAATATTAATGTAATGCTGGAAAAAAAAGTTCCAAATGTTGATTTCCTGCGAATAATCAAAATTTTAGCACTAGCCTGACAATGATAAAGTTAAGTTACAACTGTGAGTTTACGTTATAAATGTAATTACCTAGAATGTCATACAAAACAAAACAATTTGTAACTTATGGAATTAGCCAAGTATTTTATAACTAGGTTTCGGTTCTGCAGTCCTATATCAACACTCAATTCCATAAGTAAAGTTGCGTTGTTGGTGAGTTTTGTCTTTCAAATTATGGAATATGCAGAATATTTTCCATTGAAATCTAACTCCTCATAGGCAGCTTGGCGATGTAGACTGTGGCGATTTCTGATTAGTGATTGATCACAATGATAAAATAAACAACTGCATTCACATGGCACACCGAGTATGCTCATCTATTTCCCACTTGCTGGTCTACAGTGCAAACATCAGTTAACCAACATGCACGTCATATGGACAGAAATAATAGTGACTTACTAAGTTTCAAGAAAATCTAGAAGTTTGATCACGAAAAGGTGACATTTACTTAATAGATTACACTCTTGTATACATGGATTATACACTCGTAGCCTACGTTCTTTACATTGCCAACGCGCTGTTTGTGTGTACTGTACGTAGACAATTGAATTTTACGCATAGACGCACATCACTGGTTTTTGTGCATTTTTTTTAAATATTGTCATCAATGAATATTAGAGAAATTGATTTTATTCACTCAAAACAAAAATGTGTAATAGCTCTTTAATGAGCAAGACTTGAATTAATCAACAGCTACTGTATGTCCAAGCCCCTAAATGAAGCAACTAACAGCTATGGTAGAAGTGGTCATGTCATCAAGTGTCCGGGGTTTATTACGCATCTGCTTTTTTATTTCTGCAGATATAATGAAAATGAAAATCCACAGCCTGCTTCCAGTCTCCGACCGGGTCAGGAATGGAATGAATGAAGCCCCCATCTAGCGGCGAGGATATGGACTGTGCCGGCTGCCGAGGCCTGACGCACTCCTCTGGGGCAATGATTAAATGAATGACAGATGAAATGAAATGATAGTGGAGAGTGTTGCTGGAATGAAATTTTGACAGGGAAAACCGGAGTACCCGGAGAAAAACCTGTCTGCCTCCGTTTTGTCCAGCACAGATCTCACATGGAGTGACCGGGATTTGAACCACGGACCCAGCGGTGAGAGGCCGGCGTTCTGCCGCCTAAGCCACGGAGGCTTTGCAGATATAATATTACTATTAATTTAACAAACAATACATCATAACTCATTCGAAAATATTAGTGGTTGGATTCACTGGCCTGTGTTAGCTTAGTGACTAATAAGTTGTAATATTTTAGCGAAGTGTACGCTGACCTCCTGCACTCTATGAGCCATGCCTGCCTTTGAGGCGGATTGGATTGGACAGACGGTTATGTGTGAAAGATTCATTGATTTCCAATTTATTGTTGAAATGGTAAAGGTTCTGATGACTTTTTTCGTCAGTAGCTTGTAAAATTGCCCTCTTCTATTAATCACTGACCTTAAACGTTACTCTTCCCATCTTACATACAGAAAGGGTTCATTGTGTCTTTCAGATTCATTCGTTTTGTAGTACTGTATTACATACGATATAAATACCAGTAAATTGATTGCGTGACGGCTTTGTCTGCGTATTATTTTAGAAGGAGACCTGTGCCTTCTTCTAAACTTCGCAATTACGCGTGGCAGTTCAATTTTTACGACTGTTGAAGTTGATCACTTCCAATCTGCGCTCCGTAGAAAAACATATTATAGTGGTCAGACACTAGTTCCATTGCACGATAACGTGTTCTTCATTCCGTGAGCTTTCCTCTTCTTTGAGAAATAATATTATCTGTTTTTAAGGTTCCAAAATGATTATGTTAATAATTTGCATTGCACAGCTTTTGTGGGTTCTCCCTTATTACCCCCTTCACCCGTCGAGTTTTTAGCCTATTTTCTTTTATGAAAAAAAAAAAAGGCTTATGAGAACACCATTTGTCCGTGTGTGTGTCCCACTAGTAAAATATAAATGGCTGAAGCGATTTCAATGAAACTCGGTAAGGTCATAGTACTATTTTTCCCGACCCCGACCGTGCCCTTCAAATTTTATTACGTCTCACCAATCCAACATGGCGGCTGTGCGAAATATTTTTCCGGCATTCTGTATCTCCGAACCTATTACTGATATCACCCTGAAATTTTGTACGGTAATAAAAAGCACTACTAGAAGTTCACATATGTATCCTTCAAAACCGTGCCTAGTACAAAACGAACATGGCAGCCAAGCGAATTTGAAACATTTAAATAGACTCTTCTCGAGGTTTAACAATCCGAGCGCAGTGAAACATGGTAGCCTACAGCAAATGTCCATACTCATTGTAATGCCCTGGTATATAATTTAGCTCAAATTGTTTACATAGCCTCAAGATGGCGGCTGTGTGAAATTTTAAAATTAATATTATATTTCTTGTGTTCTAATCATGTTGATCGAAGTCAACAATTGAATAATGAACCTACGCAATAATCGTCATCTAATAGTACATAACTCTATGGCCTACATGTTTAGAAATCCAACATGGCGAACATCCGAAATATTTAGACGGTTCTCATTATCTATTAATCTATGACAGCAATCAAACTGAAATTTTGTGTGTTGATAAAGGCTATGAACATAAGTTCACCTATGGGACGTTCAATTACCTGGTGAGTACAAATACAACATGGCGGCGATGCGAAATTTAAATATTTAAATGGACGTTTCTCGCGATTTAACCATCCGAGCGCAGTGAAACTTTGTACGATAAATGATTATGCAAATTTTAATCCACTGTCGTCTAATTTATTTCAATGTTTTAATCACAAGATGGCGTCGATGCTAAATTTTAAAATCTCGTTTTTATTTCTAGTGTCCTTATCATGCGATTGAAGTTTGAATAATATGGCTACGCAATAATCTTCATATAATAGTACCTAACTCTATGGCCTACAATAAAAATCCAACATGGCGACCATCCGAAATATTTAGACGGTTCTCAATATTTACGAATCTATTACAGCAATCACACTGAAATTTTGTATGTTGATAGAGGCAATTAACGTAAGCAGGATATATGGAAATAGACTATTTAGTTCTTCACGGAATTACTTGTGCTTTTTCTTTTCTCTTTATTTCCAATACACACCCACATGTTCTACAATATGGGAGAGTGGTGCTCCTACTTTCTCTCCTTCTCAACGTGCAATATTCACAACGTAGTCTAGGTTTTAAAAGAACTCTCGAATAAAGTACCTGTAAAGTCATCAGAAATAAGTTAACGTCACTTCTCTCACATGGTTGCGAAAGAGAAAGGTATAATTTAAGAAGCTACCTAACGCGGTTAGCAGGTGTCCCATTTCTTGAGAGGTTGCTATTCGAGCCCCGAAGCGCTCATTCGTAATGATGGTCTCTCTCTCGTTTCTGGAATTTGCCAGTAAGATAGTGTAATTTATTACCACTATATATATGTTACTCAGATGTATGGAGCAAAGCTACACTATGACACGAACCATAACGTGACATTTAATTCCTATGTTGTGAAACCAGGTAGAAGATTGGTACAAACTATCAAATTTTCCACCACTAAATGTATTTGTTGTTCCAAAATAGTGTAACCAAAGATCATAAATTATGGAGCTGGCAATTCGATCCAACCACCTTATTTCCTGCGCTCTATTGAAGAGATCGTAATGATATGTGGTAGGCCATCCCTCGTTTACTTCATTTAACTGAGTTCTGTAATAGAAAGTACCAGTTTAATACATTATAATATGTGGTTTAGTTCTGTACAGAACTACTTGCTTCTATTTGTTGCTGTTTTCAACATAATCTCAACGTCCATCAGAAAGTGGCAAATAAAATGTCTTTTGGTTTTGACAATTTTTTCGATAGATATGGACATTCTTTTCACGAATTTTGTAAATCCTAAGGACTATTTTCTTCAGATTTCTCTTCATTACTAGGAAACTCTGCCTATAACGCATAAGAATTTGCCCGCACATTTTCGAACGTGATTTTGCTGATTGTAGATCTTCCTTGTTGTGAATTTAGAGAATAATGGCAGAGGGATACAATGTTCCATCTCTCGGTTTGCAACCAACGATATGGATACGATGGCTCCCTACCTCACCCTTACTCGTTGGCATTGGTGGAACATGCTAGCTGTGGCCTTATTGTTTCCACTTGTCAGAGTGAGCGTCCCTTCTCACGTGCTATTCGATCGACCGTATCCCTTGAGGAGTAGATGTACTGTAGTATTACATATCCACGGGCACAGCCATACTGTGAAGAGCACACAAGTTGTACACATATTGTCTTGGTTCGAAAATAACCTCTAAACCTTCGTAACTTCATTATCTGATGAGAAAATGTCTGCCTTTACTGTTGGGAGGACACATGGTTGATGTGTGGTTCCTTCTATAGGCGCACAATAGCGATACACCAGTCTTGGTAAGTGTAGAATCATTTCGAACCATTTACTCGCTTCAATCAGCTCCGATCGATACTGTATTGTCTTTCAGAAAGGTGAATATTGAGCTGTGCAGTTTCGACGTCTTTGTTACCCAGTGGAGGCGAGTTTCAAAAGAGTTCATAACGTGACGTGAACATTCACCTCTGCAATATTGAAGTAGTTCTCCAGTATACAAAAGGCGAAGGAATTTCTGATCTTTTTTTTAGTGTATCATATTAACGTACAGTCACTATTTATACTGGTACTGACCACCTTCTAGTAATTAGAGTAGTGGCTTGCTGGTTGAGAGGTACCAGTTTCAGTTAAGAATTTAAAGAACGTTTAATTGTTTAGTGCTACGTTTGACATTCTCGTGAGGCAACTAGGGAAAAAGGCTTTGGCAGATGTAAGTGTTGAAATGACCTTGTCACCCTACCGCAAGTAAACTCCAGCTCATTTGGGGCTCAATCTAGCCCTCTTTGAATCCACCATAAAGATAGACTACTGTATGTGGTCATTCATTCGATCTGCGAAAGGGCATCAAATATAGTATTTTACTTCTACTACTACTAGGCTACTACTAATCATAATAATAATATTAATAATAAAATGCTTTAGGTTCAATGCCCCGAAAGATTTCAGCGGTTAAGCTGTATGCCTCTCACCAAGGCGGACTGGGTTCGATTCCTGGTCAATGCATGTGAGATTTTCTGAGTGAAATGCCATGTCCTGTGGTTCGGATTCCACGTAAAAAGGAGGTCCCGTGGCTCATGATCTAGAGATTAACGGTCACGTTAAACTACAAACTTCTTTTTTTCAATGCGGCTTTGGAGACTCCGCGCCGGGAAGCCCGAAGTTTGCCTTGTAGGGAATTTTCAACATGCCAGTAAACCTAATAACACGAGTCTGAGTTTTGTCCTATAGGGGTTTTTCAACTTGCCGGTAAACCCTCTGACACTAGTCGTGAGTTATTTAATCTCCCTCAAATATCAATCGCCTGTGCCCAGACACGGTCTCGCAAAGCTGAGTGCAGTATGCAAGAGCCATACTGACTGCGCCACCTCGTAATGTGATTCAGTCAAGTGAGATGACTGTAGTAAGTGTAATACTGTATACTAAAATTGAGGAGAGTTCTTTATGTGAATCCAGTTAGCACACCCTCTTAGGCTACTGCTGTTCTTCAAATAGATTTCGTGCATGTCAGTAACCAGTATTCAGATGATGGGCAACAAAATAGGCTACTACTAAATCAAGCTACATTAAAGAGGATATTTTCCTTTACCAGTTAGCTCTTCCACAATAATTTTTACTCTTCTGATTAAATGTGCAAATTAATACTCTGGTGCATATACATTGATTTAGCTCTGAATATTTGAGTAATAGCCTTTATTCCACTAATCAGGAAGCATTTACCCTCTGCCAGAGAATGTAACATTTACCGTTCGGTTACCGGAGTCTGCTGATTACGACTGAAACCAGAAATCACATTGAGGATCCGCGGTATACTTACCCCATTGTGGCTAATACAATTTTTGGTGAAGTGCTGCGGAGTCTGTGTAATAACTAGAAACGGTAACGATATTTACGGCAAAACATAGGCGCAGGTTCTCAGGACGGAAATCAGAACGATTACAATGTGTTGCTGATTCTGGTCAGCCTTTATCTAAGAAAAATGAAGTGACCGTGCCATCTCATCTGTCGTAAATCCTCGTCTGAATTTTTATGCCTGAGATTTTGAGTGGCTCTGCCACTCATCCGATAAATATCTTCTTTCGGGTACTTATATTGGGCCTCAAAATGAATAGGTGTAAGTGCATGATTGTTTTAGACCATTTTAGTATCAAAGGTGAACAGTTTGGTTGAAACTATGCATTATTCATTAAACAGAAATAAGAGAGCTTTCACTGGATTTTGTTGTTCATGACTGATGTGAGCTTAAATTAGAATAGCACTTCCCGTATAAATCTTCCCCCGCGGATGTAGTGAAAGCAATCAGAGAACGGAAAGGAAGGGAATAATGTTCGTATTGAACTGTGACTCACAGAAGTTACATGCTGTTTCCAGCATAACGTAGCCCAATTGCCTGCTTAAAATGACAAGCCCCGTATGCTGGACGAACAAAGCTCCTCTTCTTATTATTCTAGGTTTGTGTCGTGTCTTGTGTGGGGTTTCGCCTAGGACACCAAGCTGGCTCATCGGCGGGCTCTTGGTGTCACCGCCCGAACCCCCACAGGAGTGACGAACTGCGCGCCACCTCCCTTTATATTAGGTGCAACTGCACCACTTGACTGCGAGAACTGAAAGCTCAAGCAGCCTTAACCTCCCTATGAAGGCTTCCAAAAAGATGGTATATTGGCTTTCACGGCCGGTGAATTAATTAAATTGAGCTTTTAGTTCTCGCAGTCAAGTGGTGCAGTTGCACCTAATATAAAGCGAGGTGGCGCGCAGTTCGTCACTCCTGTGGGGGTTCGGGCGGGCACACCAAGAGCCCGCCGATGAGCCAGCTTGGTGTCCTAGGCGAAACACCACACAAGACACGGCACAAACCTAGAAGAATTGCTGAGTTTTAATTCACCGGCCGTGAAAGCCAATATTCCATCTCCTCTTCTTATGTTTGCGTTGGGACCATGTGATGGCTAAGAGACTGCCATGTGTCGGGCGTAGTTACCAAGGTCCTGTTTGGTATGTAACGGAGTACTACCGTACCACTGATATCTCTCCTCACCATGTGTGTTTCTGGTTACAGTACGATATTACTCAAACTCGCCACTAAGTTAGTTTATTACATTCCCCAAAAATTACTCTTCAATCTAATTAAATCAACTTGGTGGAATTCTGTATAAATCTTGAAATCGTGTTCGCAGTCATAACTAAGAGAATCGCATCTTTCAGAAGTTGTGTTTGCTCTCTCTAGCACAACTTTCTACTTACCGACACTTATTATTGACTTCTTGGTGCTCCATGTCTGACTTAAGTGGTGTATGCACTCCCTGCTCATTGCATGTTATATGAGTGGCCACTAGCAACAAGTTTTGCGATACTGCCGATTTGGTCCATAGCCAGAAGATCTAATATCAAACTTTGAGCGACTCTAGCCTACTCTCCTAAAGAAGATGTCGCGGAACTTGTAAACTTTCATGTTTTTTTACTTCAGATTTTCCAATATTTCTTTGCGCTACGAAGTCGATAACTAATTAACCATCCCTAAATCCGTTAGGTAAAGCATGGCATTATGTAGCTGAAGTATGCATGATGCGTAACACCGATGAACAAAAAATAACAGAAAATGTGGAGATATGCTTTATACATTCGGACATAAAGATATATACGGTACCAATTTTAAGTAGCGAAAATAAGGGCGAAGTTTTGGTTTTGGTTTCACGAGAAGAAATACTGTCGTCATAAAGATTTTTTTTTAATTTGAGGAAATTCCTTAAAGAAAGGTGCAAATCTAAAATTATTCGTTTACCAACATTGACCATTTGTTGAGCCTTATAAGCTTCTCTGAGCCCCAATAATTCCGGGCCTTATGATATATTAAACAGCTGGATTGGTGGAAACGTCGCAGTTCGACGTTGTTATGAGCAGAATTGCCAATTTAGCGACCATGTGGTTATAATTAATTGTTGTTTCATTGAGGGGCTTGGTACATCGTAGACATAATATGTAACTGTAATTATTATACACAGATTACGATTTACACGTGGTCAGTTTGCTTAGTTTCCTTTCTCCATATTGCTAGTAAACGGTGCAATTCCTATAAAATAGATCAATTGCAGACATGCGTAGATTATCATTAGACCTTTTAATTTTGTATAAAAGGAGCTGTAAACGTAACCACTGCAAATGTAACGTAGTTCCTTTTCGCTTTATGTGTTAAGTCTGTTCAGACTTTATAAATAACTTAATAGACTATAACTCCATTCATCATTTGGCTAATGTCAACCGCCATTGCGGAAATGCTTTACTCCTCTTGGAATCTACTTTGAACAATACCTCCTCCACCTTGTTTAAGACCCTCTGGTCTAAGGTTTTTATGATTCCTCAAAAATTGTCCTCTCCGTTACTGTGAATGGTAACTGGATTATCGTCTGGACGCGAGTGGAAAACAATGAAACTGAAATCTAGCAGGCTTGTTATTGACGGTCATGACGCATCTACAGCAGAGGGGTTCCCGTTCGATGAGTAGGCCGTCATCCTCATTGGAATAAAACAAGGGGTTGTCTCCCCATATCTCTCTGAACACAATTCAAACCACGTGACCTCCTTCATCGATCGTTCTGAGTTTGTTAATAATAATAATAATAATAATAATAATAATAATAAACTGGAGAGAGGCGTAAATTGTAGCCTCATTAAGGAGAATGAAATGATTTTCTCAGATACCAACTGACAAGTTGCCGCTTAGTCTTGTAACCTGGGATTCCTTTCTTCGTCGCAAATTGACTTTACGCTCGTGCTAAAAGTACTAAAATCCCTCCTCTTCTTCCATCCTCGTCGGGTTGAGTGACTGTGTTCGTTAAGTGCTGATTTTCAAGTCCCAAGATTGTGGGTTTAATCCCCATTACATTTTAGTTTATTGAAATGTGACGCCTCATGTCGATTGATTTAAAGACTCGGCAACCCAGCGTTTCTAAAATCAAAGCAGTTTGAATGGACATTAATCCAAAAACAGCATTAGTATTATGAAAAATATTTTCCACTGTCTAACTTTCTTGTTGTTAAACAGTACTTTTCTTGCATAACAATTCCACAGTTGGTTCCTTAGTTTAGCTTTATGGGCTGCGACAACGCGGTCATGTAGCCCCAAATTCCACACTTGTTGGGCAAGGGTTTTGATTGGCATGTCTCGTAACTTGTTTGGAATTATTATTATTAATAATTTCTCATCACGCCTACCTCTTTTCCTGATTTTTTCTCCGTCATAATAGTGTAATAAGACTATACTCAATTACTATGCATTGGTTCTCTTAATGTACCCGTACAGCACATGGACATTTCCATTATCATCCCTGGTGCAATAAATGGGTGTATTGATTGATTTATTTATTTAATTATTTATATATTTATTTATTTATTTACAGATGGTCAAGTGATCTGAATTCGAACTTTAAACTAATTTAACCACATGTTTAACCATTATTATTATCAACAACATTATTACTACTAATAATAATAATAGTATGGTCTCAGCTACCTGTGAGTAAATGTCTGAGCTTCCAATTTCGACGTTACGTTTAGCACTGCCATCTGGCCGCTAAGCCGGAACTCTATAAGCGACCTGTGGCTGAGATTTAAATAATTTTGTCTTGTAATCACCAAATAGGATACGAGAGGTCTTTTAAGAGCCAACACTTTACGATTCGGAGTGTCTTAGATCGACCACTGATCCATGTTTATCGAATAAAAGATCGTCAATGGACTAAAAGTTTGCATATGTTTACATGAAATCGAAAGTAAGGTTACGAAATTAATCGCCTCTTGGTCACAACCTTCTTAAAAGCAGCCACATTTACACTGAAGAGCACTACATTGCGATCCTTAGGAGGAACCTATGTAGGCTGTCTCTCCAGCGGAAGGATTTAGAATATGGCTGGCTGCGTGGCTCATGGGTAACGTTCTCGCTTGCTGGGCCCAAAGTTGCAGGTTCGTATCCTGGCGCAGTCAGCTGGCATTTGAGGGTGCGCAAATGCGAGGGAGCCGTGTCCGTACATTTACTGGCACGTTAAAGATCCTCTTCGGGGCAAAATTCCGGCACCCCGGCGTCTCTAAAAGCCAGTGTAGTTAAAAGGGACGTAAAACCAATAACATTATTATTATTAGATTTAGAATATCTGTCATAGGACGATGTGCCAAAAGTTAAAACAAGCAAGAAGTACGTCTACTATGCACATAGGCTACAGTAGTTTTTCTGAACTTCAGATTGTGTTAAATAGCGTACCACCTAATTCACATTCTTTAAAAATAAAGCCGATAGTTGTTGAGTTCTTTTCAAGTAGAACTGTAGCTGTTTTCAGCAGAACACGACGAGGAAAAACAAAACTGAGGAAACTGAGTGAATGAGAAATGTCTCCGGCCCACTTCCTGGTGTCTGTCGTCTTCCTTCCTCTTCGTGGACTTCCTTCACGTGTGTAGAGCGCGGTTAGGCGCCCTCCAACACTTACAACTTCACACTTTAAACCAGTTTAACTTGTCATTAAAAAAAGCGCGTGGAATGCGACAAAGTGTCGAGTTGCTTGCTTGTTGCTTGCTCGTGCCATTCGACCCGTCATTCGAACTCCAGCTCTTCAGGATCTTCTTGGCGTTAGCTAACAATTAATGTATGGTTGAAGCCATCAGAAAAGGTGTGGCCTCTTTTATTCTTCTGTTACATGAATAATTTATGTAACAGAAGAAGAACAGTTCACAATTATTGTGAACTGTTCTTCTACCAAACGAGTTCTGTCAGAAGGCATGTGCTCCGGTTGTACCGTATGGAGAGCACGGAGCTCTGGTGTTGTACCATAGGCTACTTGGGATTAGGAATTGGCATCAAGAAGGGCATCCAGTCGCAAAAATGTCTGCCAAATAGAAACCTCATCTCACCTCATCCACGACCCTATAGAAATAATAATAATATGGAATCAAAATATATGGGATTAGGAATATGAATAATCCGGATCATTTTCGGCTATCTTCCAAATAGTTATATTTTACTGTATTCCCGTTTCTACGAAATGAGGATAGATTAATCTTTATGTGGCAGATGGGTTTCATGGTCGGATGCCCATCTTGACGCCAACATAACCAGAGGAGTTAGTGATGGATCTTATTTTTTTTTTTTTTTTTTTTTTTTAGCGTATGGCTTTTAGTGCCGGGAGTGTCCGAGGACATGTTCGGCTCGCCAGTTTTGTAGCTGCTTCGAGACGGACACCCAATGGGTGAGCTACAAGTACCGTTGGGGAGGAATGTTGGATGGGAGGGTCGAGGAGTTGGAAGGTAGCGGCTGTGGCCTATAGTTAGGGACCAACCCCGGCATTTGCCTGGAAGGTAGATGGGAAACCACAGAAGACCATCTTCAAGGTCGCCGGCGGGGGGATTCAAACCTCCTCGCCTCCCAGATGTGAGCGACTGCCAACAGTCATGCCGCAACGACCTCGGCTAACTCACCCGGTATGGATCTTATGAAAGAAGTTGAATGAAATTAAGAAAGGAGTTGGAGGGAAAGAGCCGTGGCCTATTAGAAGATACCGTCCTAGCATTTGCCTGGAGTTTAACATGGGAAACTACGGAAAGACCATTTCAAGGACGAATGACGCGAAGGTTCGATTCGAATCCACTCGTCTACCGAGTCCGGATAGCCTTGTGCCTTAGCGCGCGTAGCTACCATGATCGGTAAAGTTCTATTTTACTGCTATTAGTAATTGTTTGATACTTTACTATTAAAACGAACATTCGGATGCCTCTTTCTTAGAAGTTTACCTCAGTCTCATCCATCGTCAGCGTTTTTGTCTTTAGGCCTAGGCCTATCACATTAATGAATGGGATGGCAGATGGATTTACGAAGCGATTGAGGGGAAATTGTATTGATCCAGAAACTTGCTATCATATTGTTTAAACACAGGTATGACCACTTTCAAGAATCTTGCATAACCACTGTATCACAGTTCTAGCCTACTATAAACGCTCCAATCATTATTTTGATTTATCCCTACCACTTCGCCACGCTAAACCATTCAGTCATTTCCAGTGACATTTCGTACGTAAGTTGAATGTGGCCAACCACGATACAGATCTTATCAGTCTGCTACTTATTACCACATTTCTATGTCCGCCTTCTAGTCTGTGGGCGTCCTTTACCTCAGGAGCCGGTCGAGTCACTTCTGGATTCCAGCACTATCTACATTATACAAAATTGCACTTATGCCCTTTAACTTCCAATTTTTGTTCCGTACTTGGTTTTTATCTTGGATTAGTAAAAGTAGGCTCAGTTAAGATTTCGTGTAGCCGGTCTGACTGTTTGTTGCGATATCTTGGGATAAGATCTCCAATGTAAAGTTTATTTCAGTGTTGCCCGTATAAACTGCCAGTTGTAACTCTTCAATCGGTCAACAAGAATTTGCCCAATGACTGGGCAAGGTACATCAAAGTATATACTATATAAATAATTAGCAAATAACACTCCTAGAAAAATAACATGTATTAGTTATGATCAATATTAGGCCTATAATGGTAATAATAGGCCTATAATGGTAATAATAGGCCTAATAATGTTATTGGTTTTCCGTCCCTTTTAACTACCCTGGCTTTTAAAGACGCCGGGGTGTCAGAATTTTGCCACGAAGGGGAACTTTAACGTGCCAGTAAATCTCGCATTTGCGCACCCTCAAATGCCAGCTGATTGCGCCAGGATACGAACCTGAAACCTTGGGCCCAGCAAGCGAGAATTTACTGCTGAGCCACGCAGCCAGCTGCCTAAATTGGGGCAGGAGTGTTATTTACGTATTATTCATATATTATGTAGTCTACATTGTACTCCGCCCAGTCATTGGACAAATTCTTGTTGACCGACTGAAGAGTTACAACTAACAAAGGTCCCCAAATCAAGTTTTAAACTTCGGTATATAAGTTCACGATTGGACCTCACAACGGTTGATTTAATTTTTTTAAATGTATCGAATAAAAGTCATTGTAAAATACATCTTTAGCATATTTGGTCATTATGCATATATTGATAGAACAAAACCTGATTCGGATAAATGCGAGGAGCTGTCTGAGCGGGAGAAGGGAAGAGAGCTGGCCATGCTTTTGGACAGCTTATCATTATGGTATACTTCAGTATGAGTCCGGTAACGACGGGTACGTAGAACTAGTTGACTGTACACTCGTCCCTGATCTAAACACAGATTTTTGGGGTACGCTTCAGTTACGCTTTGCCTTACCCACGAGGAGGTAGACGAGGCCAGCAATCGAGGGATAGTTTCACATACAAGTAGGCTACTCCTTAAGTCCAAAGAGTTAGAGTAAACTATTACATGTTTCCAGTGGTTTTTCAGTAAAAACCGACAAAATCCTAATGCTCCCGTCTGCAGCACATTCACGGAACCAGGAAGAGAATCTCATTCTATTTCGACGCCTGTATTCAAAATACACTAGGCCTACTACTGTATTTTTAAATTCCAACTGCGCATTTAACTAAGAATCGAAAATCAATTTGGCATGTTGAGATTTCCTGATAAATATTCGAGCCATCGAACGTCTACTTCCCCGAACCATCACTCAAGCCCTGCGCGGATGCGGATATCCGCAAAACTTTTCGGATAATGTTTGGAGAAAATTTTCGGATAGTTTTTAGAATACAATCCGAACTTGTTTAATATTATTAGGACCCGGATGTTTATGACATTTCATATTTTTCCGTTATGCTTTTGTCATTACAAATGTAATATGATATAAGCAAGGTGACCACTACTCCTGGAAAACCTGGAAATCCTGGAAAACTCCTGGATTTTTATTAGGTCTGGAAAAGTCCTGGAAAATGACGAAAAAATGACTCCTTGAAAATAGCCACTGTTAATTAATTATAAAAATCTTTCCATCTTATATCATACTCAAGTTGCGGTTTTGGGTGAGCACTCTATCGTTAACGAAAGAGATTTCCTCAGGCTACCTGTTTCTGTGTGTGAGAACACGCGATAGTATTTTTGTAAAACATATTGAGTATAGAAAACTTCACCGCAATGAAATTGCAGGCGGCATTCTTTACTCCTTTATTTAAACGGACATTTCAGTCACAAAGGCTTTTTTTTTAACAACAATTTAATCATTTGTGCGTAGGCTTGCGTATCAATAACGCAATCACCACTAATTTTTGTCAACATATGTATAAGTCAACCAAAAACAACTGCTTTATATTGGTCCTGAAGTAGGCAACCGATAAAGCACCACCCGGGACTCGCGCTTATTTTTAAGTCTGGAAAAATGAGAATTACTCCTGGAAAATTCCTGGAAAACTCCTGGAAAACCGTTGACCGATTTGAGTGGCCACCATGTTTAAGCTAATCTCATTCAAATTATGCCATTAAGCATAATTAACACTCCGAACGGGAATGGGTTGCATTTCTGGCTGTGTAGCAATCATTTTAACCATAGCGCGTGACATAAAAAGCCTAAGGGAACGATTTTTCCCTCAAATGTCCAAATATGTTGCTTTAGTAATTTATGCTTCATCTAATTAAAAATATTATTATAATGCCAGTAGATTCGGATAACAAACGAGGGAATGCGGAAAGAAGTCGTGCGGATGCGGGGCGGATGAGGATAACGTTTTGTATATCCGCGCAGAGCTCTACCCATCACTAATACATTAGGTTTTCCACCCTTGAATTCTATCATCTAACTCTCTGGGACACTTGTTACGACATGCCGGTGCCGAACCGTCCTCATGGTAGTTACTTTTTGATTTCGGGTAATCGAGTTTTCTTTTTATTTCTTAACTTCATTTTATTACTGAATCATCATCTCTGATAAAATGAGTTTAGTGTACGCGACGCGACGCGACGCCAGCCAGCAGCGGCTGCTTGTGAAAGCAATAATTAATACACAGTAATAAGGAGCGCTTCTCAAAGTGTGGTTTCTTCATACAGCGTGACTTTGTACTAGAAATAAAAACAACTGGGATCATTATTATAACCATGTAGTCTGGGCCTTGGAAAGTTGATATTAGCCATGTACTCGGGGATATTCTCGTTAGCTCTAACTCCTTTCTCCCTCAGAATTGTTTTTCTTTTTCTTGCTTCATTCATGGACTAGGGACATCTTGGTTACTAGCCCCAGTGCTGGATTACCCATTAGGCCCGACTAGGCCCAGGCCTAGGTCCCCCAATTATCTGGGGCCCCCAAAAAAGCAAAAAATAGTATGATTTGTTAAATTGTTCATCAAATCATCTGAAATGTTTTCAAATAACGATGATCGTTTCAATTGAAATGTATGTATATACAATTTAATAAGAAGTGTATTATTCATCTTGAGAAAAAACACACTTGTATATACTTAATTAAATGTACAGGAGCTAAAAAATAACAATTATTTGAAAAAACAAAATAAAGGGGCCCCAAAAAAACTGAGGGACTTGGGCCTCATTTTACCTTAATCCAGCACTGATTAGCCCCATGTACTTAGATCTACTCTTTTTTCATGGAATACCTGATTGGGGAAGGCGTTTTGTGAGGGGGTGTGATGGCGCAGTGGTCAAGCTGTTTGCCGGGTGTGATTCCTGGTAATGCATGTGAAAACGCGAAAAGTCACTTCCAGTGGTTGGAATTCCACGTAAGAAAGGAGGTCCCGAAATTAAGAGCTGTATTAAAACTACAAGCTTGCTTTAACCCTTTATGGGCTAGTGGTATCTACAGTATATTAACCACCTGTCATAAGGAGAGTTGATGCTTTCAAAGATGCTGATGGTTGAATCTTTAGGTTTAAGACAAATTTCGAAGAATTTTCATGCCGAAGTGCTAGTATTTCTAAAAATCAAATATTGTATACGGATCTACTTGACGTAATGTGTTGGATAAAAAAAACCAAAGTAAAAACATCAACAATTAAAGTGTAAAAATAAAATAAAATTATAGAAATAAAATCTTAAAAATAAAATTAAAATAACAAAAGAAACATACAAATTAAAATAATAAACATAATTATTAAAATTTAATTAAAATAATTGTAAAAATCAATTCGAAATTAGTTAATTAATTCAATGAAAAATATCAAAATTAAATCTATAAGAACGTAAATTGAAAATTAAAAATAAATATACAAACATTAAAATTAGAGAAATAAAATTAATAATTATTATAATCAAAATAAATTAAAATGTAAAAACTCATAAAAAAGGGTTAAAGTGTTTTATGATGCTCTCTCGGCTTTTACCCCAGAGGGAGCGTGAAAGAGGAACAGAGAAATCTTCATTCTGGTTAGCCACTGACAGTCATCATTGCGCTGAATCTAACTACTCAAATTTAGCTTCCTAGACATTTCACTGTACATGTTTTATCACGTACTGCTGTGGAAGTATAGTATGTCCTTCGAATGTTAATCGCGTAATAATGGAGACTGGAGATGTATTATTATTGGATGAAAATTATTCATTTCCGTCAAATAAGCTATTTTTTTCTTTAGTGATGAAGTTATAATTACCATGCAGTGTGCGGATGCGTGTTTGTGTACCTGATTGGAAACTAGAGAAATATTAAGTAATGTTTCAGAAATCTTGGCACTGTTCGTTTTTCTTTTCTATATACTTTGTAAATACCTGTAAGTTTTGTTAGCAATTACTGAGTAGAGAATTTGTGTAGGGAAATGGTATATAATGACAATCTAAAACAGGATTTCTGTACTTAAGCATCGTTGTAATTAGAGCCCATCAAGTGTTTGGAAGTGGGAATCTGCCTCTGAGAAACTACATGCTCTTATTTTTTTGTGTTGTTATTATGAAGGGTGGAAGAACCTCGAAACATCTATAATGATGTTCTTGCTTCCCTTATGTCTTTCGTCTCTCTCCTTGTGTCTCACTCGCTCCTTCTCTTCCCCTCCTCCCCTCCTCTTCTTCTCTCCAAGTCACGTGGCCGCTGTACCTGCACTGTGTGTGTGTGTGTGTGTGTGTGTGGAGCAGGCCGTCCCATCTCTCGCTCATGTGGATTGGATCCTTTTCGCCCACAACCTCAAATACAGAATTACAGTACTTAATATTTGATCAAACAACCCCCTATCTCCCAGCAGGGAGGACTGAGTATTACAGGGAAGGGATGGAGCAGTTACCCCCGTGCGAATATCCGCGGATAAACCTGCGGATATCCGCAAAAGTTTTCGCCATGCGGATATAGTTTGCATGACTGTGCGGATAGCGGATAATGTTTCGAGTAAATTTGCGGATAGTTTTTTGGAATACAATGTTGAACTGAATTTTTTTTAAATAATTTAATTTTTGCTAAGATCTGCGCCTCTCACGTTTTATTTGCTATTTTCCTATTTTCTCTATTATTACGAGAATACTAGAGAAGTGAGGGAAGCCAGTCATGGAAATACCCTCAATTGAAAGGCACATTCATCATGGCGGGTGGCACTTTCAGTCTTTTCCACTGACGGTCAGTGGGCGCTTTCACGGTGCTGCTCCTTGCGACTGCTCTAGAAACTAGTAGGAACTTTTCTGGGACTTTGGACCTTCTCTAGGTTATTGGCGATGTCGTTTACAACACATTCCATGCAAAAAATCGATGTCTTATTTTTTGGCACTTTCAGCCTTTTCCATTTCCCCTACACAATTAGTGTTGACTTATGCGCTTGCCTGCATTGGTATATTCGACGACTAAGTGCTATAATTAGCCACCCGCTGTTTCACATGCTGTTACTCAGAGGGACAAAACTCAGTCTACATTGTCTTGCGATTAACACAGCCTAGGGGAACGAAATACACCTCAAATGTGTAAATGTGCTGCTGTAATACTTTACGCTTATCTAGAATAAATTAAATACGGTATATTATTTTAATGTCAGCGGATTCGGATAACAAACGTGCCGATGCGGGGCGGATGCGGATAGAAGTCGAGCGGATGTGGGGCGGATGCGGATAACAGTTGTGCGGATATGGGGCGGATGCGGATAACAGTTTTGCGGATGCGGATAACAGTTTTGCGGATGCGGATAACAGTTGTGCGGATGTGGGGCGGATGCAGATAACGTTTTGTTTCTCCGCGAAGGGCTCTACTTATAGGGTCGGGGTTGATATGAGGTGAATCTCTATGTGGTGGATGGATTCTATGGCCGGATGCCCTTCCTGATGCTGACCTCATGAGAGGAATTCATGGAATATTAAATGAATGAAGATGAATGATACTGGACAATCAGTAGGAAGGAAGCAGCTGTGGCCTATTACAAGATACCATCCCGACATTTGGATGGAGTTGAGAATGGGGAACCACGGGAGACCATTTCGAGGACGGCCGACAGTGGGATTCGAACTCACTCCTATTCTAGTCTAGAGATAGTTTGTCCCCATTACCTTGCGCCTTACAGTATGTAGCTACTGCAGTCGGTTACCGTACGCAATTCATTGTTTTCCGTATGGAACTTAATACATTTTGTTGTTGTTGTTGTTGTTGTTGTTGTTGTTGTTGTTGTTGTTGTTTTACTTAGGTAATCTGTCTGATAACCTTTGTTATTTTGTTGTTTGTAGGCCTACTAGTAAAAAAGGAAGCTTTTAGTTTTACGTGACCATTAATCATGCGATCATGAGCCACGGGACCTCCATTTTACGTGGAATCTGAACCACAGGACAGGGCATTTCACTTCGAAAATCTCACATGCATCTCACGGTATATTAGCAAATACAGTAGGCTATATCATTGTAACCATCTAGTCATCTGTCAAGGGTGGACATTCGGAGGGGGCAATAATGACTCCCCCCCCCAATATTTTATTAGAGGGAAGTACAGCAACAAATCCAGGGGTTCACAACTTGTGGAAAGTGGTTGGTGACCAATGGTCACAAACTGAGTCTGACACTTGTTCCAACTACTTGTTCCCGTCCAACCTTGCTCAGCTAACTATTATCCTCTTTCAATCCGGCTCTGTAGCCGTTGAGAATAGGATTGTACTTCATTCCTCTGCTAACATTTGCTCTTCTTTTGCTTTATGGATTGAAACCCTTACTAATTTTCTTCTTCAGTGAGTGGCCTTGAATAGCGATATCAAAACATAGTCTAAACACTTCTCCACTTCCTCTGAACAAATTTGAAATATTTCTGCATGAAGAATGGTGTGATAGGTTAGGTGTATGTATTTCCAATATTGGGCCCAGTTCTTGTATGTGAACATAGTTTTATTTCTAGTGATAGTTTATTGTTTGTTTTTGAATGTTTGGAAGCTATCTCGTGGACACAATCATGATGAAGAGTAAGTACTTGTTCTCAAGTCTCGTCCTCATCCTATGCGCTCCAACACAAGAGCTCTATTCATACCAGTGAAGCCTATATATTTTATAATTCCCCAGTTCATATATCATTTGTAACCTAATAGTTATTGTAAGAGGTTGTGAAATGAAACGAAAACTGTATGAAAGAAGGCTCCAACTCATCACACGTTCTTTCAGTACAATGATAAGTGAACCCTCACTTATCCAGACACAGCCCACAACCCTTCTAGAGATATACTATTTATCTTTTTTTAATATAGCGACGAGTCTCCGACTGGGTAGCTAAGTGCGCTAAGGCGAAGGACCACGGAGCAAGACTATCTCCAGATTCGATAGAGAAGTGGGCTTGAATCCCACCGTCGGCCCATTAAATATTTAAAGTTCGCGTGGCCACCATATTGGTTTTCTGCCCATCTGACAATCCAAAGTCACGTAGTTGAAAATGGCCACTATCAATAGGCTATAGAAAAATTCTGTTTGATTGCTGTAATAGATTCGTAGATATTGATAACCGATGGAATATTTCACCGCTATATTTGATTGTTTTCTATGTAGGCCATAGAGTTGCGTACTAGTAGATGAAGATTATTGCTTTGGTTCATTATTCAAAATTTCACTTTGTTCGCTTGATTAGGACACAACGAATAGAAGCATAATTTTAAAATTCACACAGCCACCATCTTGAGTTTATCAAAACAATTGAATTAAATTACGATACTTGTAGATCTATATTGAGCCATACCATAATATATAAAGATTACCCTGCTCAGTTTCACTGCGCTCGGATAATTACAGTAAATCGCTTGGTCACCATGCTGGTTTTGAAATTCACGTAGACAAGCTTATCTTAGTATCCTCTATCACCATGCAAAATTCTAGATTGTAGTTTCGGAGATATTGAATGCCGGTGAAATATTTCGTGTAGCCGCCATGTTGAGATTGGTGAGTTTATTGACACGATCGAGATCGAGGTCGGACGAGTAAGTAAGTTCTTACCGAGTTTCATTGAAATCATTCCTGCCGTTTAGATTTAATTAGGGGGAAGGTAATCGCAGAAGCCTATATTTCAAGTAAGCCTAATGGAAGAAGTATGCTAAAAGGTTACGACCGGGTCAGGATTGGAATGAATGAAGCCCCCATCTAGCGGCGAGGATATGAACTGTGCCGTTTGTCGAAGCCTGTTGCACTCCTCTGGGGTAATGAGTAGATGAATGACAGATGAAATGAAATGATAATGGAGACTGTTGCTGGAATGACATTTTGACAGGGAAAACTGGAATACCCGGAGAAAAACCTGTCTGGCTCCGTTTTGTCCAGCACAGATCTCACATGGAGTGCCGTGATTTGAACCACGGGCCCAACGGTGAGAGGCCGGCGTGCTGCCGCCTAAGTCACGGAGGCTCACGATTATAAAATAATTCACCTAAATTCATATTTACAAATCTGTTTAGAACTGGGCTCTGTACCATAGCGTTGTTCTGTGCATTGAAAGACATCTCTACATAGTACAAAACAAAGTTCCCGATTCTTGGATGTAATGGGTAGGGGCAGATGACCTCATAGTTCCACCCCTTAAAACAACAATAACTACCTAACTAACTGTAACGGGTAATGTCGAGAACCACTGGATGGATTTTGATGCTGTTTTCACCATTCTGTAAAGGATTTTTCGTGGAGATTTTCTGTAGAAAAACATTCATTTATGACCAAAGGAAGCCGAGCAGTAACGATTTCAGTGAATCGAGTCGAAGAAAAACCTGCCGTCCGTGCGCCTTTTAAGCTTACTCAGGATAAACCGTTAAAAATTTCTATACTGTATATTATGAGTGTAAGAATTGTTGAGCATGAAATGCCGGTATGGTTCCTAAGTTAAGGCCATGGTCGCCTCCTTCCCATTTCTCGCCTGAATTACATATACTGTACACACACTAATACAGCCATCACAACAACACACGTTATCGGACAAAATTTCACTCACACTTAAGTACACGGGGCTGAATGTCCACAATGTCCAAGCCCCTCAAATGAAACAACAACAACAACAATCTGCTGTCATAGTTTTATAAAATATTTTGTAATTAATATGTTGAGAAATTGTATAGCCTATTATTAAACTATATTATTTTGGTATTTGATTAAACACACATTTATAATATATGTGCTGAAAAATGCGAAATATGAAAATCATGGATGTTACAGAACTCGAAACTCGGAATTCGAAATGTGAAATGTTCTATTTTTTAACTCTAAAATTCACAAACTCTAGCAGT
Organism: Meconema thalassinum; assembly: GCA_946902985.2. Classification (NCBI taxonomy): domain Eukaryota; kingdom Metazoa; phylum Arthropoda; class Insecta; order Orthoptera; family Tettigoniidae; genus Meconema; species Meconema thalassinum. The sequence continues at coordinate 1,305,077,399 of OX336389.2, read as the reverse complement.
AAGGTTTTCAATTTGAGCAGCAGATTCTTGGTAGTTTATTATATCATCTGCCCGGAGGTTGGTTAGATCTTCCAAAAAAAAAACCACAGTTGATGATGTTGGAAGAATCCCTAAATACTCAGGACAGCGTTATAATCCGCGTCACTTGAAATAAGTTACTAACAATGTAACCTTACCGCTTGTCCACCGTCACTACACACATGATATTTAGCCTATTTTCATTTATGAAAAAATAGGCTTATGAGATCACCCTTTGTCCGTGTGTGTGTCCCTAATAAAATCTAAACGGCTAGAGCGATTTCAAAGAAACTCAGTAAGGTCATAGTACAATTTTGTCCGACCCTGACCGTGCCATTCAAATTTTCTTACGTCTCACCAATCCAACATGGCGGTTGTGCGAAATATTTAACCGGCAGTCTATATCTCCGAAATTATTATAGACATCACCCTTAAATTTTGTACGGTGATAAAGGACACTACCAGTAGCTCACCTATGTAACATTCAAAAACTTGGTAAGTACGAAACGAACATGGCGGCCAAGCGAACTTGAAACATTTAAATGACTTTACCGCGATTTAACCATCCGAGCGCAGTGAAACCTGGTACAGAAAATGTTCATACACATTGTAATGCACTGACATCTAATTTTGTTCAATTGCTTACATAACCTCAAGATGGCGGCTGTGCGAAATTTAAAAATTAAGTTTCTATTTCTTGTATCCTAATCATGCGATCGAAGTCAACGTTTGAATAATGAACCTACGCAATAATCGCCATTTGTATAGTGTTTATAACTCTATGGCCTACATATATAAAAATCCAACATAGCAACTATCCTAAATATTTAGATGGGTCTCAATATCTAGTAGGCCTAATCTATGACAGCAATCTAACTGAAATTTTGTATGTTGATAAAGGCTGTTAACATAAGTTCACCTATGGGATTTTCAATAATCTGGTGAGCACAAATTCAACATGGCGGCGAAGCGAAATTTAAATATTTAAATAGAAGTTTCTCGCTATTTAACCAACCGAGGGCAGCGAAACTTAGTACGGTAAATGCTTAAACAAATTTTAATCCACTGACATCCAATTTCTTTAAATTGTTTTCATAACCTCAAGATGGCGAGTGTGCGAAATTTTAATATCAGTTTTTTTTTCTTGTGTCCTATTCATGCGATTGAAGTTTGAATAATACACCTACGCAATAATCTTCATGCAATAGTACATAACTCTATGGCCTACATACATAAGAATCCAACATGGCGACCATCCGAAATATTTAGACGGTTCTCAATATCTGCGAATCTATTACAGCAATCAAACTGAAATTGTGTATGTTGATAGAGGCAATTAACATGAAAATATGCTATTTAGATCTTCACGGAACTACTTGTTTATAGAATAATTTCATGCTGTTGGGTTGAATTAGGGTTGTTGCTGTTGTTCGATTTGAAGAGCTTGAACATCGTAGTGAGGTAGACCTGCACTAAGCCAGCGCAGCAGTACTAAACCTATGAGTAGAATCTTTCGCAGTATCCACAGGCACTGACTGTGCCTCGAACGCCATTATTCAGCATCACCCATTCTTTAGTAGCTTTCGGCCCCTTAAAACAACAATAACTAATAACTTACACATAATCACAGCCATGAGGACCGGTGTAAAGCCACATTTTCCTTTACCTTGTGCGAACAGACAAATGCAAAAAACACTGCGTTCATGGAGGGATAGCAACAGGCCGTAGACCTGTGTATTTTTGACAATTTCAATTCCCCTTATTTCCTTCGTTGTGATGAGTCTTATTAAGCTTTGTAATCAGCTCACTTGTTATTTAAAATAGGGAACAAATTTTCGACAGCTACGTTTTATAATTGGTTCATTTTCGCCGCTGTCGAGTGATATTGAAATTCGATTGATATATAGCCTACACTGTATGTAAAGGCGAAGAAGAATGGTTGCGATAATGCCATTGTGCTCAGCTGCATACATTTAGCATGCGTACCAATGGGATTATAAATAGGGCAGATCCGCTGCACACCGCACTGGGACCAAAGTATTCTCTGAACGAGGTTTCGGAATATAAAACAAAAGTAACGTTAGAAACCTGCCCGTGGTCCTCCCTGCATTTTCTGCTCGGATCAATTGTTCTGGTCCTAAGTAGCGTAACACATCGTTGATGAGTTCAATTGTAGTCCACCTCTAAACATTGTAGTACCTGCAGATGGGAAAGAGATTATAGTGTTACTGAAACGACTCTATCTCCTTTCCCAATTTGTGACGTAGCCTCATTCTTGTTTTTATTTCCACAAACTAAATTTCTGAAATATTGACGCCTTTATTTTCTTAATGAGATGAGGGTTTCCTTTCTGTTATGGGCTTTTATGATGTATTTTCTCGTACGATTTTAAGTGGCATTTTGTATCTGCATCAGCAAATAGACTACATGAACTCACTAATGTATAATAGTTGTCTAATAATAATAATAATAATAATATTAATAATAATAATAATAAAATATTTTATAATGACTTCTCTAAGCTCGGCTGCACTCATGGAGTTGTAACGTGTTTTTCGAGGGGTTTTATGCAACTGGCATAAGTCAGTAGGAAGCCATTCTATATTTATTTACGCGGCAAATTGTTCAGCCAAGAGAATTTTTCATGTTAATTTATTATTATTATTAATTTATTATAATTATTATTAAGGTATTTTCGGAGCATTTTATAAAAATTATTAGCATTCAGATAGGTTTTCTATGTCTTAGAAAACGCTATCCAGCAAATTATTACGAACGACGATATCATAGAAAATTATCTGATTACGGAATTTTACGGAGTTTTGTCAGTTAGGGTATTTGAGAGACATGACTCACTGGGATTTCAAGTACAAGCTGATTCCTGTCGAGAAGTATTGCGCAAGGCTGGGTCGCAAGGTCTAGAAAAGGCGAATTGTTGAAACGGAAATCTACTTCTCCCTCCCGCGGAGTGTAATGAGGAAGGAGTGGGGATCTAGCGCGGAGGGTGCAGCCAATCAAGGAGGACGACGTAAGCTAGATGTCGGTACCATGGTAGGGGAGCCGGCGTGTGGATATATCGTTCGACGCGCCGTGAAACGTGGACTATCTGTGAAATACTTGAGGAGTATGGGTGCAAGTGCGTGTCGCTCCGATGTTCAGTGGAGTTCGGGACTATCTGTGTAGAACTTGCGGTGTACGGTCGCAAGTGCGTGTCGCTCCGATGTTCAGTGGAGTTAGCAACGAACTTTTGTAAAACGTAACCAGTGCGGTTTTACGCGAGTTTGGGTCCGAGGTACGGACCATAGAATTATATAATCTACCAGGATATCATCAAATTTCGACGGAGATGACGACGTCCAGGAGACTGTGGGAAGCACACAGCATCATCAAGAACGAGGGAGATGCTTTGGCAATTTCCAATGGTAAGCGCACATGACGCAGAAATACGCAATCTCTCATTTTCTTTGTTTTATATTTCATATTTCAGTAACTTCATAGCTTGGAAATAAGAGTAAAATCAATTTATCAGACTCCGTTTTCACGTAATTTTCTATCGGTAATATTCAAATCACAACGCTCCAATTTAAATTTTAAACTTATTATTATTATTAATTTTGCTATACTTGTTTTATATAATAAATTCATTTCTTTTACAATGCAATCTTTGCTTTCAGTAGGTAGCATTAGATATAGACCAATTCCTTCTCCTGATACAATTGTTTGTTGGGTTAATGATCAAATCATACCACGATCTGAGTGAATAGAGTCTTGAAGGTGTTCTGCCAGAGCTAGACGTTGTTAAATACAAATTTAGATTTCAACATTGCGTTGAGGTCTTGGCGCCCATTAAAACAACATAGCTTAGGCAAAGGTAAACAGTTACATTTCTCACCCAACAGTGTGGGCTAGCGAAACCATTACATTTGTCGCTACCAACATGGGGCACTAAAGAACCATTACATTTGGCGCCGACAACTTGGGGCTGAAAACCTAATAACATTTGTGGAAGGAGAAGGGTATATATTTCTGTGCCTGTATTTTGGGGGTTATTTGTCTTTATCAGTGTATATCATTATGGGGGATGAGAAAGAAAGACAGATGAGGTTACGTAGTGGTCATCAACTGGAGAATGATGATACGAGCAGTATGTCGAGTGATGGTAGTACCGGGGTAGCGGAGGTAAATCCCGATACTGAAACAGGGAGTGTAGGCGGCCAACCAGAATTAAAAACTTTACTTCTCGAGTTCATGTATCAGAACAAAGTTAGTAGTGATGCTTTAAATGCAAAATTAGAACAGAATAATGCAAAATTAGAACAAAACAGTAGGGAAAATAAAGAAAGTACAGATGCTTTAAATGCAAAATTAGAACAGAATAATGCAAAATTAGAACAAAACAGTAGGGAAAATAAAGAAAGTACAGAAGCTTTAAATGCAAAATTAGAACAGAATAATGCAAAATTAGAACAGAATAATGCAAAATTAGAACAAAACAGTAGGGAAAATAGAGAGAGTAATGAAACTTTAAACGCCAGATTAGAACAAAACAGTAGGGAAATGAGTGAAAAATTCGAACTGATTAGAGGTGAGATCAGGGGGGTGATGGAAGAAAAGGCTAAAGAGATTATTGCAGATGTAGACAGAAAATTAGGAAAAGTACAGGAGGAGTTGGAAATTAGAATCAGTACACAGGCTGAAAATTTAAAAGAACTAGTGCAACTGGAAACACAGCAGGTCAAAAAGCAATTGGGGGGAGAAATTGACAAAATTCAGGTAGCTACTAAAGAGGTTAAGGAACAGCTGGGGGGTAGAATTGAGAAAGTCCACTCACAAGTAGTTGCAGAAGTAAATGATTTAAGAGAGAGTAATAGGGAAAGCATTAGCAAGATTGAGGAGAAACAAGCAAAGCTATATGATAAAGTAGAAGAATCAGAAGGAAACATTAAATTAACAGTAAACAGTATTGAGAGGAAGGCTGAGGAGAAAATCGCAGAATTAGAGTTAAAATTAAAAGCTAGGATCAGGCAAGAAAATAGTCAGAATAGGCCAGTTTTTGTGAATAGCACATACAGGGAGGTAGAACTGGGTAAGTTCAGCAATCGACAGGGGTGCCCAATGGAGTTCATGAACACTATAGAAAATAAATTCGGGGAGAGGTTGGAAAATGGTAGTATTGAGTGGTGCCAGGTAGTTGAAATTTTAGAACAAGTGTTTGTGGGGGAAACGAGGAATTGGTTTGCTGTCTACAGAGACAAGTTTACTGATATCAATGATTTTAAAATGAAATTCTGTGAAAAGTTCTGGAATGAGGTTATTCAGTCGCAGCATCGTGAGGGAGTAGTGTGTGGTAAATATAACCCTAAAGGAAGCTCCACCATGACCGAATACTTTTTAGGGCAGGTATTAGTGTGTAAATATCTGGATGGCTTGAAGGAGGAAAGTGATGTGGTAAGGTTGCTACTTAGGCACTTTCCCTATAGGATCAAGGAGGCTGCTTGTATCCAGAATGTAAAGACTATATCACAAGTAGAAAATTTGTTAAGCACATTTGATGCACTAGGGAGAGGGGGTTATGAGGACAATTTCAATAGGAACCAGGGTAATAATAATAATAGACCTAATGAAGCCAGGCATCAGGAAGTTCAAGGGAACGGTGGCGAAGGGGCCAATGCTCAAAATAGAAATAATAATAATCAGCTAAATCAGAACAGAGGAAATGGCTATGGTAATCAGTATCAAGGGAGGAACAATGATTACAGGGGAAATCAAGGGAGAAACAATGATTTCAGGGGAAATCAAGGGAGAAATTATAATGACAATAATTACAACCAGAATAGGGGTCAAGGAAGAGGACAGCCTAGTGGTAGTAATATACAGCCAAACAATGACAACACAACTCAGAACAACCAGACCAGTGCAGTAGTAACTAGTACTACGGCCAGCTGTAGCGGTTCTTTAAACGCGAACCAGGCTGCGAAGTAAGGTCAGAATCTCAGTCTGTAGCATGCCCTGTCCATACAATTATACAGGAACCCTATGACCTAAATGTGAGAAATGAATTATTACATGAACTAAATGATGAAGGTATTATTCAGGAAGTGGTTAGTAAGAGCCCCATAGTTAAATTTAACGTGTCCGAGGCGTACACAGATGTTTTAATTGATAGTGGTTGTATGAAGAGTTGCATAAGTAGTGCATTTTATGATAAAATGAAAGGAACTGGAGTAAATTTTGAGGAGATGCCAATTAAAAGCACTTTTGTTATCACAGCTGTTGGGAAGAGGTCTAAAGTAATTTCTAAGCAAGTTTTAGTAGACATTAAAATTAATAATCATGTAGAGAAGCAGATTTGCCTTGTAATTCCAAATTTAGTATTCAGTGTTATCTTGGGTTCAGAGTGGCTAAGTAGAGTGTCTGGTAACTTATGTTATGATGTAGGGAGTTTGAAATTTAAATGGGGAGATTCTGAAGTAGAAGTAGCGTTCAATGACCATATTCAGAGGAGTAGTATTGTAGGTGTGATTTGTACTTTAAATGAGATATCGCCAGCCGTAGAGCGGGGTTCTCCATGTTTTGTGGGCAGTGTGATTACGAACGGAAGTCTAGAGGACTCGTTACGTGAGGCTGCATTTCAGGGAAATATCGAGGTGGAACAATGTGTTCGGCTCTATGATGTGTTATGGTGTAATAGGAGAGTTTTTGAGGATCGCATTGGTATGGCCAATTGCTATACACATTCATTGAACGTTATTGATAGGTCAGTATTCACAGGACATAGATATCCTGTACCTTTCGCTTATCAGAGTGCAGTTGAGGCACAAATTAACCAGATGCTTGAAGATGGGATTATTGAGCACTCGAACAGTCCATATGTTAATTCTTTGATCACGGTACCCAAGACCGACGGCACTGTTCGTATTTGTTTAGACGCTCGTTTGGTTAACAGTAGAATTAGTTCAGATCAGCTGAAATCTATGTCAATAGAGGAATTAATGCAAACATTTGAGGGGAAGAAGTATTTCACTTGTGTAGATTTGAGTTCCAGTTTTTGGCAAGTGCCACTTATGTACGAAGATAGACCATTTACAGCTTTTAGTCATAAATATAACCTTTATCAATTTTGTAGAACACCTTATGGGTTAAAGAGTAGTTCAGCTGCTTTAATTAGGGCTTTAAACATCGCATTAGGGGATGACACAGGAGAGTTTGTAACCATTTACATAGATGATATGGTAATTAGTTCACGCAGTTTTGAGGAGCATCTACATCATTTAAATATAGTTTTTCAGAAGTTAGATCAGGCAGGGTTCACTTTGAAGCTGTCTAAGTCGTCATTCTGTCAGTCAGAAGTGACATTTTTAGGTCATAGAGTGTCGAGTAGAGGTGTAACACCAGAAGAAAGTAGGGTTAATAAGATACTTAACGCAGAGGTGCCACAGAATGTTAAAAAATTAAAAACTTACCTGGGAATTTGCAACTTTTTCAGGAGGTTCGTTCTTAAATACTCAGGGTTGGTAGAACCATTCAGGGAATTGCTTAAAAGTGGGACTCGGTGGAGATGGGAGTCCAAGCATGAACAGGCTTTTAGAGCGCTGAAGGAAGGTTTTGAGAAAGCTGTAGTGCTGAAATATCCGTTAAAAGATAAGGAATATGTGGTTATGACAGATGCTTCACATATAGGCATTGCTGGAGTATTATGTCAGAAAGATGATGAGGGTAATCTGTGCATTGTATCTTTAGCCTCGCGAGGACTGACTGCAGCAGAGAAAAGATACACGATTACTGAGTTAGAGCTTTTAGGTATTGTTTTCAGTTTAGGGAAATTTAGAATGTATTTAGTAGGGGGGAAATTTGAGATCCACACAGATCACCATGCATTACTGTATATGAGGACTTGTAAACTCAGTTCTAACAGAGTTAGTAGGTGGATTCTTGCTCTGCAGGAATACGAATTCACAGTAAAATATATTAAAGGTAAAGATAACATTCTTGCAGACATGCTATCGAGGGACACTAATTTATGTAGGGATTATCCTGTGGTTAAAGCAGAGGACGGTATTTTAATATGTGCATGTGTGGACAGTAGCAACAGGGCATCGTTACAGACACTGAGAAATATGCTAGTGGAGCAACGTGATGACGTTAAGTTAAAGGAGCCACTGGCTAGGTTGGAAATAGGTGAAGAAGAGTATGTGAAAGTAGGACGGTTCACGTACAAGATGCAGGATGGGCTTCTTGCAAGGAAATGTAGGAATAATCGGTGGGCAATATGTGTTCCTGCCACTTTGCGGGAGGAGCTAATTTGGTTCATTCATAGGGAATTAGGACACTTTGGTGCTGCCAAGGTCTTCTATGAAATTGGTCGTGACTTCATTTGGAGTAAAATGGGAAGGGACGTTAGGAGGATTTTAGCTAAGTGTGACACCTGTCAAAGGAGTAAATATCCAGTTAAATATTTAGTGGGGGAGAGATCTGCAGTTCTCACCAGTAGTCCCGGCGAACTACTGTGTGTGGATTTATTTGGCCCGATCGTTAAAGGACAGTACGGCTACGAGTACATTTTTATAGTTATTGACGCTTTTAGTAAGTATGTCAAGCTATATCCGCTAAGGAAAGCCACGGGACTAGCGTGTAGCCGTCTGATCATTAATAAGTATGTACCTGAGTTTGGCATTCCTCTCAGGATACTATCTGACAGTGGACCACAGTTTACTGCAAAGAAATGGAGAACCAGTATGCAGGAAGCTGGTATAACACACGTTCATTCCTCTGTAAGGTACCCTCAGGGTAATTCTGCAGAGCGTCCATTAAGGGAAGTGGCTCGTCTTTTTCGGACTCTAGTGCATGACAAGCATGCGGCCTGGGTTGGACATCTTCCCAAGGTCGAGACTTGGCTGAATTCTGTCCAGCATGAGAGCACGAAATTGACGCCATACGAAGTTCACTTCGGAAAAAGACCACAAAATGAACTAGCGAGGGTGTTGGGATTAAATGAGGGTAAGCAACCGGGGATGGATTACATTGTCCAGTTGGCGAAACAGAATTTATCTAAATCAGCACAAAAGAGAATTCGCCAACAAAAAGAAACTAAATTTGACCTATTCGAGCCGGGAGACAGAGTCTTACTTAGAGTGCCGAAACAGTCAAATAAGCTAGAGAAAGTCATGTCCAAGTTCTTTTATCTCTACGAGGGCCCATTTATAGTTTCCAAACGTATTGGCAAAACAGCATATGTGCTGGAGAATAGTGAGGGAAACAGATTATACGGGACGTATAATATACATAGTCTCCGAAAGTATGTGTCATAAAGTGAGTGTGTTTAGCTGGCGAGCCAGCCTATCAAATGAGTAAGTGTAGTATCTGGTGCGTGGAGGATCTGGTCTTCCAGGCAGGCGTATCAGAAGTCACACAGGGGGGTAGTATGTAAGTAAATGAGAGTTTTTAAGGTACAGGGAAAGATGACGGGATTGTCGGATGCTGTTGAGCACTAAATTGTCTCGATGCACCAAGGCCATTTTGGCAGCGCTGATGGGTTCCCATTTATCTCCAAGAGATGGGGGAGCGCTTGAATAGGGCTTGTTAGCTTAAGGCGTCCACGAGATAAAAGATGGGCCATCAGAATGCGAGACAGTCCTTCATGAAACTCATACATATCAGCACACGTGATTTCTGTTTACGGCCTCGCCATGTAAGATTTGTAAGTGTGTAATTTAAGATAATTTGTACAATGGTATTATTTGTGTGAGGAGAAATGGTCTGTGTTGAGAACTAGTATTAAGTAGAATATGGTTAACGGGAACTTAACAAGACAGGGCGATTACGGCACAGAAATATTTGGTGTTATATGTAATACACATTTACTGTTTTTTTTTTCAGAAGTCAATATTAATTTAATCATCTTTAAAGAGAGATTAAGTATTATGGTCACGAGGCGCTGCCACAATAGTGTGATCGTGTGCTGAGTGATAAGTGGAATTAAATGTCACCATAAGGAGGGGACCTCCAGTGAAATTAGGAAGTTCTATGGTGATATAAATATATCAGAACACCTTCAATGCGTGTGATATGACATCATAAATACATAGTGCTCACACATTAATTATGTCTATTTCTCCAACATAGAGAAATTTGAGAGGCGGAAATATCCGTGGAACACTATTCCCTATGTAAAACATTGAACTGGTTGCAAAGTGCGATCCATAGTGACAACAAACTTTGACGCAAAGTGCGTGAAGAAAAAATATGAGTGAATATATCTGTAATTTAGGGTGATTTCATTTATGTAATATGTATTTTGGATGGGGTTTATTAACGTGTCTGGGATAATCGGATAATGGACCGTCGTCACGGTAAATCATCCGATGATCCGAGGCGAATATGTAACGTGTTTTTCGAGGGGTTTTATGCAACTGGCATAAGTCAGTAGGAAGCCATTCTATATTTATTTACGCGGCAAATTGTTCAGCCAAGAGAATTTTTCATGTTAATTTATTATTATTATTAATTTATTATAATTATTATTAAGGTATTTTCGGAGCATTTTATAAAAATTATTAGCATTCAGATAGGTTTTCTATGTCTTAGAAAACGCTATCCAGCAAATTATTACGAACGACGATATCATAGAAAATTATCTGATTACGGAATTTTACGGAGTTTTGTCAGTTAGGGTATTTGAGAGACATGACTCACTGGGATTTCAAGTACAAGCTGATTCCTGTCGAGAAGTATTGCGCAAGGCTGGGTCGCAAGGTCTAGAAAAGGCGAATTGTTGAAACGGAAATCTACTTCTCCCTCCCGCGGAGTGTAATGAGGAAGGAGTGGGGATCTAGCGCGGAGGGTGCAGCCAATCAAGGAGGACGACGTAAGCTAGATGTCGGTACCATGGTAGGGGAGCCGGCGTGTGGATATATCGTTCGACGCGCCGTGAAACGTGGACTATCTGTGAAATACTTGAGGAGTATGGGTGCAAGTGCGTGTCGCTCCGATGTTCAGTGGAGTTCGGGACTATCTGTGTAGAACTTGCGGTGTACGGTCGCAAGTGCGTGTCGCTCCGATGTTCAGTGGAGTTAGCAACGAATTTTTGTAAAACGTAACCAGTGCGGTTTTACGCGAGTTTGGGTCCGAGGTACGGACCATAGAATTATATAATCTACCAGGATATCATCAAATTTCGACGGAGATGACGACGTCCAGGAGACTGTGGGAAGCACACAGCATCATCAAGAACGAGGGAGATGCTTTGGCAATTTCCAATGGTAAGCGCACATGACGCAGAAATACGCAATCTCTCATTTTCTTTGTTTTATATTTCATATTTCAGTAACTTCATAGCTTGGAAATAAGAGTAAAATCAATTTATCAGACTCCGTTTTCACGTAATTTTCTATCGGTAATATTCAAATCACAACGCTCCAATTTAAATTTTAAACTTATTATTATTATTAATTTTGCTATACTTGTTTTATATAATAAATTCATTTCTTTTACAATGCAATCTTTGCTTTCAGTAGGTAGCATTAGATATAGACCAATTCCTTCTCCTGATACAATTGTTTGTTGGGTTAATGATCAAATCATACCACGATCTGAGTGAATAGAGTCTTGAAGGTGTTCTGCCAGAGCTAGACGTTGTTAAATACAAATTTAGATTTCAACATTGCGTTGAGGTCTTGGCGCCCATTAAAACAACATAGCTTAGGCAAAGGTAAACAGTTACATTTCTCACCCAACAGTGTGGGCTAGCGAAACCATTACATTTGTCGCTACCAACATGGGGCACTAAAGAACCATTACAGAGTCTGTGAGGGATCATTTCTGTGCCGCCACAAGGAAAGTGTCTTGGAGCTGGACACACTTTGTCAGCAGATACAACTGTGGATGGTGACAGGGCGATCGTCCAGGCGACCGTTAACTTGGGTCTAATGAAGGAAAGATCAGTGAAGGGAGATGAAAAGAAGTCGACCGTGGACCTATTGAAAGTAACCGTCCCTGCATTTGCCCCGGGATGAAGATGGGAACCTCAGAAAACCATTTTCAGGACAGCCGAGGTGGGGTTCGAACCCACGCTCCCCCGATACCAGCAAGGCACGAGGTAGCGCGTTAGGGCTATCGGCCACCGCGACCGGCAATAATAATAAAAATAGTAATATGTGCTTAGCGTCCCTTTTAACTGCTGCGGGTCTGAGATGCTGGGGGTGCCAGAATTTTGCCCTGAAGGTGACCTATAGAGTGCCAGTGAAATACCGGCATGGATCTGTCAAATGTCAATCGACGGTGTCGGGATTTGATCCTGCAACCATTGGTACAACAGGCGAGAACCTACGCAACTGGAATACATACATACGTTAGTCTATAGATTGTTCAGTTAGGGGAACTGTGAACAAACCACTGTGTGAGCAGCGGTCACACCTTCTTTAATACCGTTCACCATTAGGTCACCGGGTGAGTTAGCCGTGGTCGTTACGGCATGACTGCTGGCAGTCGCTCACATCCGGGAGGCGAGGTGGTTCGAATCCTCCCGCCGGCAACCTTGAAGATGGTCTTCTGTGGTTTCCCATCTTCCTTCCAGGCAAATGCCGGGGTTGGTCCCAAACTATAGGCCACAGCCGCTACCTTCCAACTCCTTGTCCTTACATTCCAACTTTCCTCCCCAACGGTACTTGTAGCTCACCCATTGTGTGTCCGTCTCGAAGCAGCTACAAAACTGGCGAGCCGAACATGTCCTCGGACACTCCCGGCACTAAAAGCCATACGCTAAAAAAAAAACAAAAAAAAAACATTAGGTCTTTGAATAGTGATTCTGACTTTTAATTTATTAGCCTAAGCATGTTGTTGTTGTTGTTGTTATTGTTGCTGCTACTTGTTGTTTCATTTAGGAACTTTGACATCATAGTCATTTCAGCCCCGCGTACTTGGTTATGTGTAGAATTTGTCCGATAGCCTGTGTTATTGTGGTGTATATAGTAGTGTTTGCCGGCCCCGTGGTGTTGGAGTAGCGTACCTGTCTCTCAACCGGAGGCCCCGGGCTCCATTCCCGGCTTCTTCAGGGATTTTAGAAACTGACGTGAGGGCTGGAACGGGGTGCACTCAGCCTCGTAAGGACAATTGAGTAGCTGTCGGAGAGTGTGGCAGCGCTCCGGTCAGGAAAACCATGCGTCACGACACAATCAGCAGGGCAAATGACTGAGCAGCGGCTGTTTGGTAGGCCAAGGCCAGTTGCCTGATTTCGTGATCATTTCATGTTAGTGTCGTAGATCCCAAGGCCATTGAAAAATGTTGGACAATTTACAGGTAATTAAGCCAGTATGTCTCATTTGGCTCTGAATATGGAAATGCGAAGGTCCGAAACGGCCCACACCGCCCTACGGCCTACACTGTCTGAAACCCTGGGCTATGAAAATGTACTTTTGCTAGCATCAGCCTGGGCTACGTTTCTTAATGACTTGTCTTCAGTTCTTCTTTGTTTTACTGCCTAGTAGGATATCTTCAAATTCCCCGATGTCATGCCGAAGCAGATTGCTATTATAGAATAATGCTGAATCATGATTCATTACTCGAGAGCCATTATCGGAAAATGTATCAACACGAACTTAAGATGTATTCTATCTTCATGGATCAGACAGTGTCGTAAAGTAAAAGAAAATAACAAAAGTTCACTCGTCTGGAGCAAGTTCAAATACGTGAACCTTCAAGTTAGATTGAGCAACGAAACGCTTCCACTCATCGTAAGAGCACAGTGTTGTACCCATTAACTCACAAAAATTCTGATCATGGAAAGGTAAACATATATTGTGTACAAACCGGACGAGATTTATCTGAAGAGATGTGTTTCGTTAGACCAGGTGTTCTCAACCTGGTGCTCGTATGGCCTTGGTTGCCGAGTGCAAGCTTTGTTATTTGACACCCAAAGGGTAGCTTGCATGTCGAATTTTGTTGTTCCTTGAAGCACTATGAAAGTCAAGGAGGTTAGATATCTAAGCTCCTTGAACACTTATAGCGCTTTCTAGTAGAGAAATGAGGAACTTTGTGTTGGCGGTAAATCCCGAGATTAATTTTGCCATTATGAACACGGCCTACTGAATTCAAATGGGTTCTTTGACATGCCAACATCGTATGACATGGTGTCGTATTTTTGCCGCCTTTCAAAAAAAAATCAATTACCACGGCCAGGAGCGAACCTGCAATCTTGGGGTTAGTAGACCGACACGTTGCCCACTTACCCCACCGTGGCACCACTGTGCTCTTTAAATGAAATTTGGTGCTCTCACCATACAAGCCAAGCAGTGCTAACAAGCGCCAGCTCCCCTGAGATCCATTCTTCAATTCAAATGTTGTTGCACGAACCGAAATAATAACTTTGTATTTTCATTACAAGTTTTAACAGTCAGAAATGTTATTATTTTGTGAAATAGTACTTTTTAATATGCAGTAAAAAATAATTGGTCATCCCTGTTTTATGAGTAACATGAAAGATGCTGATTCGCCTCGACTGTCCACATGTAAATGTATCTTATCTGCTTGTGACATGCAAGCAACTGCAGCATGCCTGGTGAGGGTGAATCCCTATTTCAGCTCTTCAGAGAGAGAGAGAGAGACAGGGAAAGAAAAGAGATGCACTTGCTTGTTACATTATTATTATTATTATTATTATTATTATTATTATTATGCCATTTCAAAGAGCGCAATTGAACTTGTAGTTGGCCTGATGGTTTCCGCCGTCTTATCCTCCCAAAATCTCTTCATGAATGCACTGTATTGCATTTTGCGTTCCGTAAATTATTATTATTATTATTATGGTGCGGCTTCGGTGGCGTAGTCGGTAGCATGCTGAGCTGCTATGCCCAAGATCGCGGGTTCAAATCCGGCCGAAGTCGTCGGATTTTTTTAGAGCGTTAAAATCCTCAGTATGCCTTCCTTCGGAGGGGAAGTAAAGCAGGAGGTCTCATGTCATAGATTTATGGCATCTAAAAGAACCTTCCACTAATTAAACTTGTGTGAAGCTAAATTTGCAGATTAGATTTCGTTGAAAGGCTCTATCAAAGTTACAACGTTCCCCATTAAATGTCAGTGACATCTGGTAGCGAAAGTTAGAACTAGGTCCTACTTGAAATTGAACGGAAAGTGTAGCTCACCCCATGGGTGTCCGCATTGAAGCAGCTACAGCCTCTGGCGAGCCAAACATGTCCTCGGACACTCCCGGCACTAAAAGCCATACGCTAAATAAATAAATAAATAAATAAATAAATAAATAAATAAATAAATAAATAAATTATTATTAATACCGGTAATTATAATAATAATAATAATAATAATATAAACGATTTAATGGTGCTCGGACATGGTATGGCATAAAAGTGGTGTCCACAGTCTCAAAATGTTTGAGAACGGCTTCGTTAGACAGATGTGCCTTAAACTGTGAAGTACAATTCGTGCTCAGTCCCCAGTGTGTGCTACAGTTCTCAGCAGCTTGGACCAGAGGTCGCCAAATGAATGTAATCCTGTCGGAGAACAAGCTGCTCTTGACGTCACGCAGTAGCCTACTTCACTGGTGCTGTAGGGACTAGGGTCATCTTGGTCATCAGTTCCGTTTACTTTGGTTTGTGCTGGATTTGTCTGACAACTCGTTTGTCTCTGATAGCTGCAGTAGTGTATCAATGTGTAATTCAGGCTAAGATTGAGTAGGTGACCATGTTCATAAGTTCTTATTATTAATACAGCCAATGGGTGAGGGAAGGGATTTTGGAAGGAAATCGGCCGTGGGCCTGTTGAAGGGAACCATGTCTGGTGGTAAAAATGGGAAACCACGAAAACTATTTTCAGGATGGCCGATGCGGGTATTCGAGTCCCATGCCAGCGAGGCACGATGTAGCGCATTAAAGCTCTTGGCCATCGCGGCTAGTGCATAAATTATGAACCATCCCAGCATTGGCTTGGAGTATTAAGTGGGGAGCCACGGAAGACTACTTCTAGGAAGGCTTATGTGGGAATCGAACTCATATCTTCTCAGTGTGCAGTATTAACGATTTGGTTCCTTTCCACGTCAAATACATTAACTGCTAGCTATTGTGACAAAAAAGAGTGTAGACTAACTAAAGCGTCCATTTTCTGTCTGAAATTTATCCCCGAAAGCATATAAAAGAATCTGGTAATCTTACTATGCTAGAACGCCGTTTTCTGTGGTCTCGGGATACGTCTGGAGACTCCGGTCCTGAGTTCGATTCCCGGCTCTGCCAAAAAATGTAATTCTGGTCTGAGGGTTGGAACTAGGTACACTTGGCCTCGTGAGGCAAAACTGAGCAGATATGGATTCAATTTCCACCTCAGTTGTCCTAGAAGTGTTTGTTTTTTTGTGGGTTGCCACGTTAACTCCAGTCAAATGCCGGGATGGTTCCTAACACAAGGTCACGGCCACCTCCCTACAAATCCTAGCCTCAATTACACACACTACTACAGCCACCACAATGACGTAGGTTAATAGACAGATTACATACGCATACTCAATTACACGGGTTTCCATGGCCACGACGTCGCAAAGCCCCGAAATGAATCAACTGTGCGAAAATAAATTCACATTAACATAACTTGCAGTGGAACTTGCTAATAAACAATTGCATGATGTCAGTTTTGGTATTCTTTGACTTATACTCTTTTGCCCTACATGAGCAAATTTGAATTCGTCGATAATTCGAAGATATGTGTCCGTTTAATGATTTTCAGTCAGTCAACACGATTGTACCCAATTAATACATTTATTAACCTCGTATACAATTTTACAGGATTAGGGAAACACCATTACAATTGGGTACAATTATGCAGACTGAATGGAAAGCATTAAATTTCGATTACTAAGGCTTCCAACACGACTTCGTATCAAATCAATGGGAAAAAAACTCATATTACGCACTCGAGAGTACTTGCAATGTGATCTGGTGCCTATTGTAATGTAATATCGTGTATATTTCATTTTCACACAACATTTCTCAATAGATATTTACTGATCGAAAGATTGGCAATTTCTGTCATTTATTGGACTTAAAACCTAACCAAAAAGATGAAACTCGTCTAATTCGTATAGCTAAAAAAAACATTGCTTTGGTTCTATTTATGACGTGTGAAATAGTGTGATACTCTGTATATGTCTTATTGTTGGCCGGGAAGCTAGTTATTCCACTGTTACACCGGATTTTCTTTTGCTGCTTCAATCATAGACACGATTCTTCTCTGTTATCTTGCAACTTTATCTTCCTCCAATCGAACTGTGTGCTACGTGGTTTTGATTGAGTTTCTCCGTGTTTCTTCGCTCGATCTTTGTTTAAGCAACGGTACAGCTTTTATTTGACGTAGCCTACGGCAGTCATTTAGTTTACATTACTTAACATTTGTACACCATGCCATGTGACGTTCCAGCAGCTTGACTTTGTAACGCGTTCTGCCTTGGACGTATCAGCTTCATCAGATGGTTGATGCAGGATGCAGCATTGTTGTTATTGTCGTTGCTTTATGTACAGTTCAGCAAGGGATACGTTGGTCATCATCTCTGTCATTTTGTGCGTATGTGTTATACAGTAGTCTACTATGATGACTAGTGGCTTCTGCCGTGAATGCTAGGGCATATGGTTGGGAAATGTGCCTCGGAATTAGGGTGACCACCTGTTGAAGGGAGGAATGAGGGACAAGACAGTGAAAAATGGGGGATATTGCACAATTTTGGGGGACAGCTACATTTTTAGCTGTAATTTTAAAACGACAACAATTGTAACGTTTTCAAAGCATTGTGTTGCCAGTTTCCTTCTTTTTTGAACAAGAGTGCTCTTACTGAAGTAATCATCATCATCATTTCCCTTTATCCAGCTAGAGCGGGTAGGGGCCTTACTGAAGTAAGAACATACAAAAATACATTTCACTCATCTTTATCATATGAATTAATTTTTCAGTCCGTGGGTTGAAGACCCTTAATCTAACTGAAAACATACAACAGCCAACAAATTCTAAAATAATAAAATAAATATTAAACAATGTATAGCTTAAATACAGAATGGCCACACACACCACGCCACGGACTCGCCATGGACTAATGATAACTCGGAAGTTAAGAAGGCTCATCCGGAACGTTTCTCCAAAGATACTACCATTATAACCTGCTTCTTTGCACTTTCAAAGCTAGATGGCAGGACGGTTGCCTATTGTGAAAATTCGTATCGATGACAGTAAGACGAAAATTCGTTCAGATAGAAAAGAAAACAATTGCGGGACTAATGCCGTCCCGCTCGGGACATTTACAAAATACCTTGAAATGCGGGACGGGTGGTCACCCTACTCGGAATTGAAACAAGATGTCATGCCGACATTACCGTGGAGTGAGTGTGGATAAACCGGGAGTAAACCACACTGAGATTGTCCGTTGTAGACACCGGGATTTGAACTTCACTATCAGATCTCTGATCGTGCAGCTACCCACTCTAGGTACCGATCGTGCTTAAGCCACATTGGTCACACTGGTGGCTTATTCTAGTCACTATAACTTTTTCCCCGTCTTAGACTCTTAGACTTGCGAGTTCTTTTTATACTTATCCAGTTATGGACAACGCACAGGTAGCCTACTGCGAGACCACAATCTTAAATTACTGTACTTCTTGGCTGTTTTGTAAATATAGAGGTCATATTTATCCATGGCTATATGCTGCCACATCATCTTCCCCAAGTAACTACAGTATATACAAGAGCCTTACTCTGCATGGTGGGTAACTGTACTACCTAGGTACTGTGATACTGTATTCTCTTCAACGAGCCATCACAATAACACAGGTTGTCAGACAAATGCCTCACACACACCCAAGTACACGGGGCTACATGAACACGATGTTGCGAGCCCCTAAAAGAATTACCTACTCTCCTCAGTGAGAATTCGTACTAATTGTTCCATGTGGATATTCCTAATGTATTAGCATTCTAAGATTGAGGTGGGGATTGGGATGGAGGCGACCGTGGCCTTAAGTTGGGAACCCATTCCAGTATTTTCCTGGAGTAGAAGTGAAAAACCACGTAAAACCACTTCTAATATGACTGACGTGGGGATTGAACATGCCTCTTCTCAGATTTGGCTCACGAGGCTGTCCACCCCATTCCAGCCCTCAGACCAGAATTACATTTCTTTGCAGAGCCGAGAATCGTACCCGGGCTTCCAAGAATGCTAGCCACTACACAATGAGGTAGTATATTCTTTTAGAAATTCCACTTACTTTCATTATAAGTTAAAGAGCAACTCCCCATTTCATGCCGCAAGATTATGAGGCTGGGCTTATAATTACAGTACAAGTCGTTTGTTAATGTTGAATGAGAGGTTAAGTGTCTTGTCGCAGTTATTCAATTTCTTAATGCAATAAGGAAAATTAAAATTAGCTTCTTGACGTCACAAGCTACGTCTGCAGCATTAAGATGTGGGATGGGTGTGGTCTGTCCCCCAAGACAGGACCATTGTCTAAGTTCAGCTTAACAGCTCTTTTAATAAGAAGGGGATGGGTGGAGAAACAACTGGTCACTTCATACAGAACCTAACTGACGATTAAGGCATTAGAGAAGCATGTGGCTCGTCTCACTCTCACGAGACTAATGTCGGGGAAGAATTCCTTCAGATATGTAGATTAACATCACCTTTGACTCCAAGTATGCTTAAATATTCATCAAAACTTTATTACAAATGCCTTAAATGGATCCTCCATCTGTTGTGAAAAACCAGATTCGGAATCCAAGGCTGTAGGTACAGTACATTTACACAAATATACAGGTGTACCGTCTGTTTCAAAAGTGAATACATGATTACATCCTTCCACTCCACACATACAACTGATCGTATATTCCAGTTTCAAAAGCATATTTCAAGATTTAATAAAGGCCATTTTAGACCCTAAAATTCAATTCTTTTGAACCTGAAGGTCCGATCAGGGGCGGATCTAGGGGAGGGCGAGGAGGGCGACCGCCCAGGGCCCCACGGTCTGGGGGCCCCGCGCCATGGATTGTTTTAAATTTAATTGATTAATTAATTATACTTTTCAAACTTTTCAAACTAATTTATAATTCATATTCATATTTCAGTGCAGCTATGACCTCCCGTGACCGTTTAGCAAGTTTAGATGTCAGTGAAATGATAGAAGACTTCAGCCGGGAAAAAAGTCGCAAAGTAATATTCTAATAGGCCTAATTCATAGTTTACATAATCTTCTTCGAGGGACTTAAGGTTTCTTTCATATTATTAAAAAAAATGTACTGTAGTGTATTCAAAATATTGTAAATATTCTTTATTTTATTATTATTACAAAACTATTTTCCATTTGATTTTATTTTTTATTTTTATTTCCTATTGTTGTGGACCCCACCTTATCATATCACCCAGGGCCCCGCAAGGCCTGGATCCGCCACTGGGTCCGATATCTATTCACAGGACACACAACCTGCCGAGTCTTATTTCCATGTGACCGTAAACATGTAAGTATCTCTCGTCTCCTCTCTTGAGCAAATATTTTATTTTTGTGTCCGGTCTTCCAGTAGGCCTAAAGATTAGCTAGCGACACTATTGTAAATTGTTGACGAGTCAGCTTATGATGGATCACCCAGTCGGGCAAAAGTCAGCAGAAGTGAAGTTCATTACCACCTCTGCCCTCCGTAAACGTACAGCTGACACTGCAGTGTAGACAGAAATCTCACGTGCATTCTGCTTGAATTGCAGCATCGGAAGGCAACACAATTTACCTGTAGTACCTACCTCCGTAGTCGCGCGCACCAAGACACTTTCTACCAAAGGATTGCGAAGCCAAAGGTGCTAGTTTCAGTGCCGGGTCCTGTTTTCCTCACACTCACTGCAGGCAAATGCTGGGATATTTATTACCTTATATTACCCTTTCACGAATTGATTGCTGGCGGTCGAGATGGGAACTATTCCTTGTTTACTTGTGTCACACGTCAACCTGCTTCGTTGACAGGTACAGTTGCGCGAGTAGGATATGACTCACCTCCAATAGCCTCAGTTATCGTTTGACTGTCCGTGGTGACATGAGCTTCTGTGACGCGCAATGCTGCTTGTCTTACGTGCAGAATGAACTCTTGTCATCGCTGTGTTCCCCGCTTCGTCCCGCGGGGCTCCTGCTACAATCATCAACAACAAACAATGGCGCAGCCAGGCTCAGCGGCAATCAAATCTTAAATGGGTAATAACACCCAGTTTTAGCCACAATAAACACAGATATGTTTATAATGTTGTTTGAAGCCATTTTCAGTGTTGCCTTGGTAAACGAAAGTTTGATGCTTTTCAGTCGGTCAACACGATTGTACACAAATGAGATGGGTTATTCCCTAATCCTGAAAAATATTTACACTTAGGCTACAAAATTTATGTCTGAAAGTATAGGTGAAAATATTTACAATATTTACACTTATTTAGTTTCAGTATTAGTTGAGATAATTCAACTCGTCAATATTTGTTAGTTGTGGTCTATGTGACGTTTTGTTAAAATACTGGAAGTGGTGATTGACCTCCAAACTTGCTAGTTTAGTGTGAATATGTGATTGTAAATTCAGATTGTATTTTACAGGCTACTTATCTGATTGAGCCTTGCGCTGTCCTGGTGAGAGCAGTGTAATGGATCTGATGATGATCGCTTGACGATCGAAACTGGTCATCCAAGTGTATTTATTAATCTCATGTATTTTTTTTTTTCAGGATTAGGGAATAACCCATCTCATTTGGGTACAATCATGTTGTCCGACTGAGAATCATCAAGCTTTCACAGATAGGTTTCACACTCTCTCACCGACAGATTTGTTATTATTTCATTTAGGGGCTTGGGCAACGTGGTACGTGTATAGAAATTGTCTGATAGCCTGTGTTTCTGTGGGAGACTGTAATTATTCCGTGAAGGGAGTGTACTGTACAGTTGTCACTGTAAGCGCCGAGGTTCGAACCTTCGGTCTCCGTACTTGCCGCAGCTCCACATCGCAGTCGTGGTGCACGAATTAACGCGAATGGCTACGCATCTGGGTAGATACATTTCTGATCCCGTTTTACGCTTAAAAGCGTGTCAGTTGACACCAAGCCTATGTCATGTAATTGTAAAGCTTTCGTGACAAGTATAACGGTATTCCTGTGACGTACGGAGTCAACATAGTCACTCGTACAGCCAAGCGCAGATCCAGATGGTGGGGGGAATCAGGATGGTTTTCATCCCTCAAATAAGTACAATGGAATAAATAAAATTCAGCGTATGTGTCTTCAGTTTCTTGGATCAGATATTAACTAATTTATGAAAAAGAAATTAAAAAGTAAAGCACATTTTTTGAATGTTGACTTAGACTACAATATTTTTCAAAATTTTATTTGAGATCAGTCTTGGGGCCTCATTCTAACTCACCTGTTATAGCTTATGCCTACCGAGCATCACACCACGTAGGTATTTGGACCTAACTCATATTTTTCTTTGCCAGCGGCCTGGTGCAGGTGCTGAAGGGTTTAAATGTGAATTTCAAAAAAACCCGTCTAGGGTAGTTACTTCACAGTAGTTAAATGGGATGTTAATCCCATAATAATTGTATTATTATTATTATTATTATTATTAGTATTATTATTATTATGATCGCTCCCTGGATCTAAGAAACCCGTCGCTTGGATCCGCGCCTACGTGTAGTCTAGACTATTAATGCCTGTCTGTGAGATCAGACCCTATATACCGCCAATGTTAATTTATGATTATTTCTCATCTCTGGAAGTATTGAACATATATCGCTACCAAATTTCTGCCAATTATCCTACATCTATGTGTCCGAAAATCACTCATCTTGGATGATGAAATTGAGATACTTCTTTTTACATATGCCATTTTGGGGGCGGGGGAGTAGGCTAAATTGTGTTTTATACAGCACGGTATCAAATTAACTACTCTAAAGGCATTCGTTGTAGTTCCACAGAATTACCCCTACTGTATGAATATGCTCCACAATTTTTATGTTTCTATCTCTATTAGTTTCTGAGAAATGGGACTTTCGTTATAAGAATAAAAAGTAGTTCCGTGATGAACTAAAGAGCCTACGTTTGTTAAAATTTAAGATTCATACCATTGATTGATCTATGCGGACTTAACAAGAAAAAGAATTTGAATTACAGAATACTAACAGTTATGATTTGCTCGAAATTTACTCGAATTATAGAGAACATTTATCAAGAGTTAGCAGCCCTGGTGACTAACGAATATGCATAGCCATGTCTGTTATGGTTAAGCCACAGGCAGGAAAAGTCAGGAATAGTCAGGAAAAGTCAGGAATTTTGTTTTTGGTCAGGAAAAGTCAGGAAAAAGTGTGAAAAAATGGCGTGAGTCAGGAAAAAATGGCGAAAAGTATTAGAAAGTCAGGAATTTTATATTAACCATACAGTATTTTGTGTTTTACAGCCATATTTTGATGTTACTAGTTCAACTAATCTCTGAAGATAAAAAGCAATAACTCACTGGACATTATAATGAGTTTCCATTTTTAGAGTACATCATAGTAAAAACCTCTTTTACCTATTTTTTGTACGCTTTTTTTGGCGTTGGCGTAGGGATGTGGCGACCCCATCACTATAGTTGAGGTTATTAAGTACTTTAGTTATATGTTAGTTATTGCTGTTTTAAGGGGCGGAAATATGAGGTCATCTGCCCCTCATTAAGTACTTTGATTTATGTATTATTGCATTATAATTTACTTTATTTTCTATTTTAAATGAATAAAGAGGCGAGCGTTGGGCAAATTCTGCAAATGAAAAAAGATATATATTTTCTCAATAAACCTTTTTTCCAATGTTACGATGACTTCGCGAGTCAGGAATTTTGTTGAAAAATGGTCAGGAAAAGTCAGGAAAATTGACATTGAAAATTCTGTGGACACCAGGCCCGGAAGTTCATGCAAAATCATATTTTTCAATATTTGTGCATATTTTGGTTATTTTGGCACAATGCATCATGTTTTTCTCCTATGCCTGTTTAAGTGCATATCTCTGTTTGAGAAGGGCGTATATTCAAAGTTCCTGTTGTTATGAAGCGCTTTTCTTAGACTACTTCATGTTCTTCAAGTCGTATATTTTGATTCGGACCCCGAGAGTCTATCATAGAATACTGAAATTAGTTTAATACCTAGTATGTTTCGTCCATTTTGTAAGTTAATATCAATTATTTTTATTCAGCATTCCCTATGTAAATATTGCAAATTCTTTTCATTTTTAAAGCTTCAATGGCTATTAAAATTGTATATCAGTTATACTTAAAAATTAACATAATAAAATAATTAGTGATGGTCAACACCACTTGAAGATCCATAAAATAACATGTCCTACTATTTAGAACTGTTCCTTAGTTGAGATATTTTAAAAAATGTGTAATTATACGTCCATCTGTTCATATTTTCTTTATATTCAAAATTTCATAGTGCATATTTGTTGAAACGCGATGCATATTTGACCAACAATTAGCGCTTTTTTGCATGCATATTTATTCATTTAATAGTGCATGAACTTCCTGGCCTTAGTTATAGCACACAAAGCACATACGAAATTTGGTTGAAATCTTTTGATAGTATGAAAGTTACATGTATTTAAAGATTCGACCTATCGGTACGCATAGAATCATGTTGGCAACACTGTCGTGTATGGGCTCCTAACAATTAATCTAAAATATTATTAGCCTATGTATATCTGTGCCAGTTTTGGAACAGTTCCCATGTCTATATCTTGAGATATCTGACTTAGAGCTTAAATTTTAATTGTGTTTTTTCATCAGTTGGTACCACTGATGTAATTTTCAAATATTGCCTTGAGGTGTCCTGATATAAATATTTATTCATACAAAATTTGGTTTTGATAGCTGTAGCCGTTTAGCAGTTAATAGGGAGGACACACGCATAGACGGACATACACACACACATTTGCCCGGATTGATCTCTAAAGTCTACTCTTTCATCATTTTTGCAAACTGTGAAAATTAGGCTAACAATTCAAGTTTGGGAAATGAAAGTGAGCTACCAAATATAAACTATTTGCCTTGTTTACAATGTTTTACCGGCATGAAAACAAATGGCATTCACAACCAGTGCACCCAATATGTGAGCTAGTAAGCAAAACCTCAACCTTCTAGATCGTATGGTTTCTGATATGTGAATGTTAATGGTAAGGGATGTTGAGACAAGAAGATAGAATAAAATGCTATTAAGTATACACATGAAGGGATCTATTATACAAATATACAGTACATCAAAATGCTCAGAAAAGAGCCAAATATTTATATAGAACAAAACAAAACAAAAACACTTTCTTATTATAAATAATTTGGAGTCTGAACTGGCCTTGCGAGTGATATTCATCCAATTAAAGATATTTTCTTGTGGAGAGTTGACTATGAACTCGAAGGAACATCAAAGTCTGTCTTTCTCCCCTTCCATTCAGTGGTGTGGGAGAGATGGCTACACAATGTACAATCACAATATCTAACTACAATTGGATGTGATTTCTTTTTCTTTTTGTACAATCCGTATACATGTTGTTAGAAATGTTGGAGTTACCGCAATCACGTGCTTAGAATTATTCCCAGTTTGATGAATATCGTGGTAAAACACGCCTCCTATTTTGATTGCATGCGTTCTGTTTTGTTGGAGATTATGATTTCGTTTTCTGATTCAGTTCAGCTCCCAATAACATCCGATATGTGTCTGCATTTAAAGTGGCCCCTTGTGTGCCATATGACGATCTTGTTGGGGTTCTGGATTAAGAGTTATTCCGTAGAGGGAAATAATAAGGCAAAGAACTTACAATATAAGGTGAAAATTACAGCTGTTATACATCATAGCAAGTTTTGTGGATTCTCTTCGATCTTACATTATTGTTGTTGTTGCTGCTGTTGTTGTTGTAGCGCCAGTAATGGTATTATTAACTGTGTAGTAGGTTTTGTTGTGTGAAATTAAGTCTATGATTTGAAAGGAGGTGGCTGTAATCATGAGTTGCGAAGCATCTTGGCATTTACCTGGAGTAGAAGTGGGAAATTACGGAAAACTACTTCTAGGATGGCCGAGGTGGGAATCTAACCCACGCCTTTTAAGCATTGCCTCACAAGACTGAGTGTACCCCATTCCAACCCTTGGTCTAGAATTGAATTTCATGGTAGAATCGGAAATCAAACCAAGACCTCAGGGAGGAGAGCCGAGAATGCTAGCCACTATAACATGAGGTGGTCATTTTTCTTAAGTTGAATATGAGCGTAAAATAAATTTCTTAACAGTTAACGTATAAAACTCAGCAATTTTTCTAGGTTAACGTATAACCTAATTGCTTCAACAGGGTGTATAACTTACTACTCTGGTAAACAGGGAATACTCAGGGAATTTTTAAATCCTGGAAAACTCAGGGAATTATCAGGGTATTTTAATGACACTAAGGGAATTTTAGTTTTACAAGGTCCAACCTTGAACAATTAGAAATTAAGCATTTCAGTTTTGATGGGGGAAAATAATATTCTGGTGATGATTGTTGTAGATGTAGGTTGGTACTGACATTAAATCAGCAAGCTCTCATTTCTTACAAGATAAAGCACACAAATTACACGTGTAGACTGTGAATAAATGTGTAACTGTTTGATTTTAGAGAGCATTACTATTGACAAGCCACTTTCAATACTCGCAAGTACAATAGTTTTTCTGGATGAAAAATTTAAAGATTTGCAAAATATAGAAAATGTTTATTTTTTATTTTTATTTTTTTGTCTTTAAACTATGTCATGCTACCCTTTATTGTTCGAGCACTTTTTGAAATGCTTTTTAAGTACAAACTCTGTTTTATATATTTATTATGGCCGCTATTGTTACTCAGGGAATTTTCTGATTTATCCTGGAAAAATCAGGGAATTGTCAGGGAAATCTGTTAGTTGGGTTTGGTAGACATCCTGTTCAAAGACTTTTCTGAGTCAACTCCACCCTATTTCAAGTGTATTCTGTCTCTTTTTCCTGTCCACAGTGGAGCTGTAACTTATCCCACGTCAGAGATGTAACCTCTCCATTACATCTCTCCACTACTGGGCACTAATTTTGGAGAAACCAGGATGCGTTAGCTTCTAAGTCCCGAGGGTGTTGAAATTATTTTCGATAACCAACTTCAAACTTTTGCTGAAGCAGACCTTGAGTTTCACCCGGTACCACCAAAAGGGAGGAGCGTGACTCCCAGTATAAGGGGCCCCCTGTTACCCCAAAAGGGAGGAGCAACAGTCGTGAGCAGAAAATGCTGTATAGCCTATTTTAGCGCAGTCGATCCAGAAATCGGGGCTCTTGTGTCGCCAAAGCCCCAAGTGTATTTCTGTTTTAGCTCAATTCAATTTGAAGTATTGTGTGACCTCTGAGGAGAGCTCGCTACAAGCGATCTTATTACTTATGACGTCACATTTCCACATCTGACTCAGGTTGCTAGATATCATTGCAGGATAGTGTTCCATAGTCTCAGTGTTCCAACAATCTGCATAAATATGATACCAATACCCCTCCATTACTTCTCCCCATTACGAGGGCATGATGATGCATTGATCAAGTTGCTTGCCTCTCACCAAGGCAGATCGGGTTGGATTCCCGGTCAATGCATGTGAGATTTTTAGTGAAATATCACGTACTGTGGTTCGATTTCCACGTAAAAATGGTGGTCATGTGGCTCATTATAGCTAGATTAACGGTCACGTAAACTACAAGTTTCCTTCCTTTATCTCTCCACCACCGGGCTATAATTTTGGAGACATTCGCTTTAGAATGTTCATATGGAAGTTATAAGCCGACAGCCTAAAAGGGTCTATAACGCTAATGTGGCAAATGTGTTGTTAGAACGCTAGCGTACGTTTCTGGATTTAAGTCAATCCATCGGTTGCCTGCATTGTTCTGCGGTTAGCTCCAAATCATTCGCAGTGTAATAATTGCTAATATTTCCTTCGTTGCATTGATTGTGTCTTTATTCATAAATATTGCTCATGTTATGAGCAACATTGAACTGCAGCCTTGATATACGATCTCAATAACTCGTTGGTTACTACAATATCTCGTGTTTAGACTTAAATAGGAGAAATATCCTCCCGAATAAACCTGTGTGTAATTTGGAACAAACCTTGATGTATCTCAATAACTCGTTGGTTACTAAGCAATATCTCCTGTTAAGACTTATATAGGAGAAATATCCACCCGAATAAACATGTGTGTAATTTGGAACAAACCTCGATGTATCTCAATAACTCGTTGGTTACTAAGCAATATCTCGTGTTTAGACTTAAATAGGAGAAATATCCACCCGAATAAACCTGTGTGTAATTTAGAACCTCTCATGGTTAATTAATGTAGGGTATGTTTATTTAGTTCGCGGCTGAATCAAGTAGGTCGCCTGGAAAAATACCATCAACTCATTTTTTGTCGTTTATTTTGCCCTCGTTAATGGAGTCCCGAGTCCTACTGTATGCGGGCTTATGGAACCCCCTTCTCAATTAACTCAGCGTGACTGAAGCCCAACATCTCTTAAGAATTATCAAGTCCAATAAATCAATTACTACTACCAGCAGTCCCATATCACATTCAACTGCATCGTGTGTTGTATAAACACGCATGATTTATTTAATGAAAAGTTACTTAGTATATTGAAATTAATTTCATGAAAGTCGTTCTAAGATGGATAAATTATCCTCTATTTAATTTGGTCAATAGTTATATTGTTAGTAATTAATAATAATAATAATAATAATAATAATAATTATTATTATTATTATTATTATTAACTTATTATTATTATTATTATTATTATTATTATTATTATTATGGTGGTACATAAACCACAATAGCACAGTTACGCAGGTTATCACACAGATTCTACATACGTCCAAGTACCAAATGCCACATGCCCCTAAATGAAACAACCAGAACAATATCAATAATAATATAAGAATAATTATAATAATAATGAAAATGAAAATCCACAGCCTGTTTCCAGTCTCCGACTGGGTCAGGAATGGAATGAATGAAGCCCCCACCTAGCGGCGAGGATATGAACTGTGCCGGCTGCCGAGGCCTGACGCACTCCTCTGGGGCAGTGATGAAATGAATGACAGATGAAATGAAATGATGTGGAGAGTGTTGCTGGAATGAAATTTTGACAGGGAAAACCGGAGTACCCGGAGAAAAACCTGTCTGCCTCCGTTCTGTCCAGCACAGATCTCACATGGAGTGACCGGGATTTGAACCACGGACCCAGCGGTGAGAGGCCGGCGTGCTGCCGCCTAAGCCACGGAGGCTTATAATAATAATGATAATAATAATAATAATAATAATAATAATAATTTAATGTACCTGTGAACTGCAGTGATTTTGAGCCACTGCAATTCAAGCTTGGATTACTTCAATTGTAATTAGAGGCACTATTTTCTAGTGAATAACAGTTTGGAATCTCGGTTTAAAAGTTCGGATCTTTACGGGATGAAAATTATGAAAAAGAGAATAGACTATAGTGATTCTTTCCTTTGCGATTTTAAAGACGTGTGCCTCACTAACTCACATCAGTTTTAGTTCCTAACGTAACGCACCTTTCTGTTGTTTATCGTTGTTGTGGTTGTTGATTTATTTGGGGAATTTGTGACACCGTGGTCTAGCCCCGTGTACTTAGATGTGTTTGTGTGGATTTTTTCTGACAACCTGTGTGTTGACTGTAGCCTACTAGTGTGTGTATTTGTAAATGGCGCTAGGATTTTAGTAGGAGGCGACCGTAGCCAAAATTTAGGTACCATCTCGGTATTCGCTTGGAGTAGAGGCGAGAAACCACTTCTAGGATGACTGATGTGGGAATCGAACCCAGCTCATCTCAGTTCAGCCTCACGAGGCTGAGTGAACCCCGTTCCAATACACAAACCAGAATTAAATATCTTAGCAGAGCCGGGAATCAAACTTGGCCCTCCCCTCTAAAAGCCAAGAGGAGGACGTTCTGTTTATCAGTTATCGAATTTAATGGTTAACATTACCTGACCGTCAGGCGGGAGTTGGTCTGCAGTGTGGTCCCCTTCCTGCTAAGGGGATCTAGTAGTAGGTATTATTGTTTTAAGGGGCGGAACAGCAAGGTCATCTGCCCCTAGTTAGGGATCTATAAAGACTAGGTATACTAACTGGACATTTCAATTTCTAATATATATTCTATTATATTAGGGCCGATAACCTAGATGTTAGGCCCTTTAAAACAACACTTATCATCATCATCATCATCTATTATATTAGAATCTAGCAACCCACCCCGGCTTCGCCCGGTATCTTTAACGGTTTACCCAGCGTAAGCTTAAAAGGCGCACGGACGGCAGGTCACAGACCCAATTCAGAAAACCCGAGGTGAACAGCGAATCTCCAAACACATATAGCCTACTCTTCTCTGAAGTCGTAACTCGACACTTCTCGACAGTTTGATACTGGCCGAAGCTGGGGTGATAGTCTCGCTTGCTAGCTCGTAAACTCGCTCCGAAGCTAGTAATTTAAATTTCCACTGCATGGAGATTGTTGGAAGAAATGAAACCCTAAAAATACTTATAGTGGGCGATGTATTAAAGATAGAGGTATGTTGTCGTGGATGTTTTTGTAGAACTTTTCATGCAGAACAATTCTTACACTCATAATTTATAGATATTTTTAACGGTTTACCCAGCGTAAGCTTAAAAAGCGCACGGACGGCCAGTTTTCCTTCGACTCGATTCATTGAAATCGTTATTACTCGGATTCGTATAGTCATACATGAATGTTTTTCTACAGAAACCTACCTCGAGAAATCCTTTACAGAATGGTGAAAACCGCATCAAAATCCATACAGTGGTTTTCGAGATAACCCGTTACATCCAAGAATCGGGGACTTTGTTTTATACTAAGTAGAGATTGCCAGAACAATTTCTGTATTTCTCCTGTTGTTCCATACATTAAAACCCCACACCAAAACTCATATGCAGAATCAGCGTGAGGATCTGAGTCAGTTTCTGTACGAAGAACATGACTTTATGTCGCAAGTATAGAATATTATCGGGCGTAGGAACCAGAGCTTAAGTTCTCACGCCCTGTCTATTTCAACAAGGTGGGCCTATAGGAGAGTATGCGGCTGTGGTCTATTATAGACGCAAGTGAAGGATGGGAAACCACGGAGACTTCGTTGGTGGGTTTCGAACCCAGCTAACATTCATTTTTACCTCCATAGCCATCGCTTCGATTTAACCTGGTTGTTACATAGTTATAGAAAAATAATGCAATTTTTCAGATTCTATTTAACAAATACTAAAATACATAGCTACAGAGCAGCACGCAATTGTACCACAAACAATCTCTGGAAGATCGCAATTTCATCAGAGCTTCCTGCTAACTTCACATGCGATGACAAGCCGGTGGTGATGTGAGCAGGAATAAGGAGAAGGGTGAGTAGACCCACTCTTTATAGAGCCTTACTCCACACTATATTTATCTCTCTCTCGTACTGGGCAGTTGCTCGGCTCACTTCAATCTGAACTGCCCGATGCCGGCCAGTGGGTAGTTACGTTGGAGAGAGAGACCTTCCTTAAGTGTTGCAATCTAGCAAAATAATCACATTTTACTTCAGACAGTTTTGAGATGCTCGAATGCGCATTCTACGGTGCGCTGTTTATGCGTGTGTTGTAATTATAGTAAACAAGAAGATAATCTAGGAGCTTTCTGAAAAGGAAAAACAGCCTTCTGAGCCGGTAGAAGAGTAAACTTGGCCCGCAAGGAAAACAAGCAATCTTAAGCTTCTTGGATCATAACAGTGTTGAATAAAGCACATTCAGCACTTGGTATATAGGAGCTCTTTAGTAGCCATTTGTTCTGTTCTTTGTGGTAAGCTGTGGCGCTTAACGATTTAAGACAGCATACTTGCTTTTCGAAATGACGCGACGTTGGATCCTTGATATTCGGCTATCATTATGAGCTTGCATTTTCTTGCTTTTTAAATGCTCGTTCTACTTGTTTTAAAATCTGGCTTGCAGACATTGACTTTAGACTTAAACGAATAAATAGTGGTACTAATTTTAAGTCCTTGTTAGTGAGTGAATCCAAGCCGCTCTTATTCAGCCTACTTATAAACTAAAGCTATGTAAATGCCCATGTTGTTTTTCATTATAGTATAAATAGCGTGCTTTGGAAAGTGATAGCTCAGCTCATATGTTTAATAAAGATTACAAGATTTATGGGCTCGTTCTCTCTCTTTTATCTTTGACTGGTCGTTGATTATGGGTTGTCTCTGGCGCGAGCAGACCACCTCATCATGCTACCACACAGCTCCAATCTTTTCTTACCGGAATGACTTATTTTTAAGACCAGAACATTGTTAATTGGTACTGTAAGTTACTGGCTAAAAATAAAATAATTCTAACTCTGCAGCGCCCACTCTGCTTAGCCTATACAGCTTGGGTACGTTTTGCTCACCATGTTAGTGTATCACACCTAAATAATTTTACCAAAAGTATCTGTTTAATCTTGGGTATATGGATAGGCCTATTCTCTATGTATATTTCTATATATTTCTGTCCATTGTTGTCGTCAGTTCCTTGAGGTCGCCAACCTCATCTGAGGATGTAATGAGAAATTAAATACATGCAGATGAATGAAAGTGGACAAAGAGTTGTGAGGGCCAGCCATGACGTATTAAGTTACAATGAACCTTTGACATTTGTGTGGAGTTCATAGTGGGAAATCTCTCGGAAAACCATCAACGATGGGGTTTGAAACTACTTGTCTTCCGAACCTTGGCCTTAAGTGTTAACACATTGAGCTAATATGGTCGGTGATGATTATGGTGATTATGATGGTTTAGTAATCATAATTACAATAATAATAATAATAATACTCTTTGCAGTCTCAGCCAATGGCACAACAGCCTCTATGAGCAAGGCATGTCGACTGACGTTGCTTTATTATTCAACCAGTCCCTAACCTTGTGGCAAATCAACCCTCTTGCGACAATCGCTACTGAGTGATGGCTGTCCACAGCTGATTCCTGACATTGAGGCACAACAGCATCTTGGCACTAAGGCGTACTGACTAAAGGCTGCCTTATTCTTCAGACAGTATCTGACCTTATGGCGAAACACCCTCCTGGATCCAATACCTACTGGCTGATAACTGCCTTACTCTTCAGACAACCCATGACCTTGTGGCAAAACAACCTCTTCGAGCCAATACCTACAGGCTGATAACTAACTGCCTTACTCTTCAGACAACCCATGACCTTGTGGCAAAACAACCTCTTGGGGCAAATATACTGGCTGATAACTCTGCCTTACTCTTCAGACAACCCATGACCTTGAGGCAAAACAACCTCTTGGAGCCAATACCTACAGCCTGATAACTGCCTTACTCTTCAGACAACCCATGCCATTGTGGCAAAACAACCTCTTGGGGCAAATACCTACTGGCTGATAACTGCCTTATTCTAGAGCCAACCAATGACCTCGTGGCAATACAACCTCTTGGAGCAAATACCTACCGGCTGATGACGGCCTTAAGGCAACCCTGACTTTTTGGCACAACTGCCCTCTTGGGACAAAGACCACTGATTAACTTCATTAACATACAGCAATGTCATGGCGATCTTTGGAAATATTCCTTCGTCCTGTTTTTTTAACATGACATCATACTTCTATTATGCTTTATGGATGCTCTATCAATGTCCATTTAACGATGAGGTAGGTAACTACAATTAGATATTTAAATCTCAGCACTCATCCGTTTCTTGTTTCATTCTTTTAAGCATAGCCTATACTATTGCATCTATAGACTACTCAAGCTTGAGGCAAAACGGAATCAAATAGGAATTGCGCAAACAGATAATGTCGTTTCCTTGCGAGGCAAAAAAATGTGCTCCTACCAGCTTTAAGTACGTAAATGTAGGCCGTATATGTGCAACTCTAAGCACTGATAGACGAAGCAAAGAGGATATAAAAAGTAGGTTGGCTCAGGCAAGGAAAGCATTTCCACAGAAAAGGAATCTGTTGATATCGAATATAGATTTAGGTATTAGGAAGTCATTTTTGAAGGCCTTTGTCTGGAGCGTGGCGCTCTATGGAAGTGAAACTTGGAATGTTGGCGCAGCAGAAAAGAGGAGAATTGACGCGTTTGAAATGTGGTGTTACAGGGGAATGATGATCAGATGGGTAGATACGGTTACAAATGAAGAGGTATTAAGACGAGTGTGAGAGGAGAGATGTTTCTGGCGACTGCTAAATGAAGAGAAGAGATAGGTTGGTAGGACACATACTCAGACACACAATAATAGCAAGCTTAGTTATAGAAGGAAGGGTGAAGGACAAGGACTGTTGGGGTAGACCAAGCTTAGAATATGTTTAACAGATTGCCTCGGATGTAGGGTGTGGTAGAGATGAAACGATTAGTTCAGAACATCAAACCAGTCAAAAGACTGAAGACTCAAACGAAACGAAGCACTGAGAGCAAGCACGTTGTGCAGTAGGGACCGAGACAGACCGGAGCACATTGACAGACCTATGCGACATTGTTCTAAGCTACCAAGCCAAATGTAGATGGATGCCAACGTTTACGGCGGCATCTGCTTTGACCATACAACATATGACTGTAGCCTATGTTATTTTTAAACACTACCAAGTATCTCTGGATAGTTCGTAGCCTATATGAACTAGCCTACTCCCTCATTGCAATTCGCTATTCCCCTACATCAGGTGTTCTCAACCTTTTTCAACCATCGTACCCCTTTAAAAAAAATTAAACATCCTGCGTACCCCCTACTAACCTTTCTTAGGTAGAAATGATGGTTATTAAAAATGTAAAAGGTATTTAGTTAGTATGGTTTAACCTTTGTAATTTTATAAGGAAAGATATTTTAATAAAACAAAATGTAGTTGTTGTTTTTCAGTTCCTTTTCCCAAAGGGTGATTTTTGCAAAAATTGCGTTAGTTTTCATTTCAACATAGAACATATCAGAAACACTACCTTGCATACACTTATTCCAAATGTTCCGTTTTTCAAAAATATCACTTAAACAGGCCAATTTTAAAAGCCAACCAAAGTCATTGAGTACCGTACTGATGATAAATTAGAATTATGCTCGGTAAAGAAAAGATGCAATTCTTTGTGGAGTTCAAATACACGCGCCGTAAATAACTCACACAGTAGTCACGGCACGAAGCTCACTGCGCATGTGAACCGAGTAGAAGGATGGCCTGCCGCGTACCCCTTAGGGGTACGCGTACCACAGGTTGAGAACCCCTGCCCTATATCACAGATACTCGTTGTTGCTGTTGTTTCATTAAAAGGCTTTGCGATATCGTGGTCATATAGCCTTGTGTACGTGTGTGTGTGTATGTGGAATCTATCTGATAAGGGGTAGCCCACATATTACGTAATCACTTTTTGGTCGATTCTTGACCCTCTCTCTCTCTCCCTCTCTCTCTCTCTCTCTCCGGTATTACGTAATCGTAAAGCAATACGGTACCCAATATTTATCATTTTGTCACGATTTATCCGTATAAAACAAGTAACACAATGTCAGAAACTCAGGGACATCAATTAGGCGGCTGTAAAGAATATAACGCCGCGGTTTCTTGAGGTGCTTCGGGAGAAAAAAGAAAGCACAAGAAATGTACAAACAATAGGACGAAGATCCTACTTTATTTTGCATCAAAAATATTTGTTGATCCTCTTTATAATCCAAATTAATGATTTTTAGTCGGTCAACACGATTGTAGGCTAACCAATTGTAATGGGTGTTTCCCTAAACCTAAAAGCGTTAATTTTGTTTACTAAGCAACCACTGCAAAATGGCTTCCGACACAATAAAACCTCTCTATGATCTGAATAGAAGAATTCTTTGAACAAGGTAAGGCTTCTGCTAATTTTATAAGTGAATAAAATGACCTTTACATTCAACTTACAAGTTAAGGTTTCTGCTAATTTTGTAGCCCACGTAAAACTAAACTCACCTTTACATTTAACTAACGTAATCATAAGCTTCGACCCCCCACCCCCTTCTTTGTGATTGCGTAATGTGTGGACAGCCCCTAACCTGTGTCATTGTGATAGCGATAGTAGTGTGTGCATTTGTAATTTGGGCTAGGATTATAGTAGGAGGCAGCCGTGGCCCTATTTGAGGTACCAACCCAGCACTCACCTGAAGTAGAAGTGGAGAAACCACAGAAATCCACTTCTAGGATGGCTGAGGTGGTTATCAAACCCAGAACGCACCTCATCTGAGTTCTGACTCACGAGGCTGAATGAACCTCGTTCCAGCCCCCAAACAAGAATTAAATTTCTTGACAGAGCTGGGAATCGAACCCGAGCCTCCGCGATGACTGTCAAGAATGCTAGTCACTACGCCACGTGGTGGACTGATCACTGATGGCCACTGTGTAGAAGTTTACATGAACGGAGTATTTTGCTCGCGTGCGACATAAAAGCTACGCTTAGGTGTGTCCGATCCAGCTCCCCATCGCATTGCCGTGTGATCTCGGCCAAGCTGCTCGATTCTGACTGCCTGGTTTCCCCGCTCTGGCGAAGCGTAAAGGGGGAGGAGAAGTGTGCACGCGATCAAGAGTTCTTCACGCGAGCGAAGTCTTTGGCCAACCCTGCACTACATAGTTGTCGTGCTGTTATGCACGAGACACCTTAAATTAAATGCTCTCAAATAGTGAAATATCATAGATGTTTCCTTGTGGTTATTGACAAATAGTCTCCCCACTCTTGATTGGCTGCGTGGCCCAGCGGCTAGAATCTTGCCTGCTGTGCTATGGGCGTTATCTAATCACGGCGCAGTCAATTGCCATTTGAACGTGCTTAAATGCGAGATACTCATATCAGTAGTTTTACTAGTACGTTAAAGTTCCCATTCAGGGCAAAATTCTGTCACC
Source organism: Meconema thalassinum (assembly GCA_946902985.2). Classification (NCBI taxonomy): domain Eukaryota; kingdom Metazoa; phylum Arthropoda; class Insecta; order Orthoptera; family Tettigoniidae; genus Meconema; species Meconema thalassinum. Next base: position 1,305,040,452 of record OX336389.2, on the reverse strand, counting down.
CCGCACTCCCTAAATCAGCAGTAATTAAAAGGGGTGTAAAACCCATAAGTTCATTATAAATATTATTATTAATGTTATTATAAGCCTCCGTGGCTTGGGCGGCAGCACGCCGGCCTCTCACCGCTGGGTCCGTGGTTCAAATCCCGGTCACTCCATGTGAGATCTGTGCTGGACAAAACGGAGGCAGACAGGTTTTTCTCCGGGTACTCCGGTTTTCCCTGTCAAAATTTCATTCCAGCAACACTCTCCACTATCATTTCATTTCATCTGTCATTCATTTAATCATTGCCCCAGAGGAGTGCGTCAGGCCTCGGCAGCCGGCACAGTTCATATCCTCGCCGCTAGATGGGGACTTCATTCATTCCATTCCTGACCCGGTTGGAGACTGGAAACAGGCTGTGGATTTTTTCATTATTGTTATTATTGATGATGATAGTAATTGTTGTTTTAATGGGCCTAGAATCAAGGCTATCGGCCCCTTTGTTATCATCATCATCATCATCGTCATATTTCCACTCTTTACTGAAACAGCATCCTGTAAGGCCATTTCACTTATTGCATTAGGCTATGTCTTTTTGATTATGAGTAGCCTACACCTTAGCGAAGTACCCTATGTCTTCCTTGCAGGCTTGCACAACCACGTGGCGTAGCCGTGCGTGTTAAATCGCGCACCACGAGCGCGGTGGGGCGCTGCAGCAAGTCCGGAGATCGGAAGTTCGAATCCCAGCGCTCGCAACGGCTATTCGGAGTGTGGTTTCTAGCTCGGGTTATTCCACACTCCGTACAAGCAAATCTTGTGATAGTACCTTCATCACCTACCCCATCCCTGCCTCTGATAACTACAGCCGCACACGCCACTGCAGTCACCACAGAAACATTAGTTATCATACAAGTACACGAGGCTGATGTCCAAGATGGCTCACTATCCTAAAATGAATAAACAACTTCCTTGTACAGTTTAAGGCTGTGGTGTTAACTGCTCACTCTGAGAACGCAGCAGGAAAGCATTCAGTTGCCGACGACTTCAACTAAATATGATGGCTGTACTAGCCAAAAAGTAATCCCCAGGAACTTTAATTTATCATCGTTAGTAATTTTCCTAACCTACATACTGGCTACATTTGTATTATCTGTCCATTATGACAAGAGTTATTACTTCAATTAGATCTGGTAGAGTAGTTGGAAATACGATGTAGGCCTGCAACCTACGTACAAAGAACGTCCCGATGTTCCCCTTAACTACTGTACGTCAATAGCTTTCTTCAATTAGAGAACGTTTCTCCAGGTGTCCAAATATACTCAATTGACGGCTCTTGAAGAACTGTGCCTACTATTGTATGCGGACTCGATATACTCTGAGCACATGCTGTTGAAATACGTTATTACAAATGATTGAAGCGATTTCACAGCTCTACAATAACTTTATTATTTGAGATATTTTAACAATGCTTTGCACACACATACAAAAACTCAAAAAGTTTTTTTTAGGCATTCACAAATGTTCGATATGTGCCCCTTTAGTGATTCGGCAGACATCAAGCCGATAATCAAGTTCCTCCCACACTCGGCGCAGCATGTCCCCATCAATGAGTTCGAAAGCATCGTTGATGCGAGCTCGCAGTTCTGGCACGTTTCTTGGTAGAGGAGGTTTAAACACTGAATCTTTCACATAACCCCACAGAAAGAAATCGCATGGGGTTAAGTCGGGAGAGCGTGGAGGCCATGACATGAATTGCTGATCATGATCTCCACCACGACCGATCCATCGGTTTTCCAATCTCCTGTTTAAAAAATGCCGAACATCATGATGGAAGTGCGGTGGAGCACCATCCTGTTGAAAGATGAAGTCGGCGCTGTCGGTCTCCAGTTGTGGCATGAGCCAATTTTCCAGCATGTCCAGATACACGTGTCCTGTAACGTTTTTTTCGCAGAAGAAAAAGGGGCCGTAAACTTTAAACTGTGAGATTGCACAAAACACGTTAACTTTTGGTGAATTGCGAATGTGCTGCACGAATGCGTGAGGATTCTCTACCGCCCAGATTCGCACATTGTGTCTGTTCACTTCACCATTAAGAAAAATGTTGCTTCATTACTGAAAACAAGTTTCGCACAGAACGCATCCTCTTCCATGAGCTGTTGCAACCGCGCCGAAAATTCAAAGCGTTTGACTTTGTCATCGGGTGTCAGGGCTTGTAGCAATTGTAAACGGTAAGGCTTCTGCTTTAGCCTTTTCCGTAAGATTTTCCAAACCGTCGGCTGTGGTACGTTTAGCTCCCTGCTTGCTTTATTCGTCGACTTCCGCGGGCTACGCGTGAAACTTGCCCGCACGCGGTCAACCGTTTCTTCGCTCACTGCAGGCCGACCCGTTGATTTCCCCTTACAGAGGCATCCAGAAGCTTTAAACTGCGCATACCATCGCCGAATGGAGTTAGCAGTTGGTGGATCTTTGTTGAACTTCGTCCTGAAGTGTCGTTGCACTGTTATGACTGACTGATGTGAGTGCATTTCAAGCACGACAAACGCTTTCTCGGCTCCTGTCTCCATTTTGTCTCACTGCGCTCTCGAGCGCTCTGGCGGCAGAAACCTGAAGTGCGGCTTCATTCAAACAAAACTTTATGAGTTTTTCTACGTATCTGTAGTGAGTCGTGACCATATGTCAATGAATGGAGCTACAGTGAATTTATGAAATCGCTTCAATCATTTGTAATAGCCCTGTACTTGATGAATAAAATTCCCAAACCGGATAACGTAATTAGGCCTACTTAGATATTTCGTTCCTGGGGAGTGGATCATAGAATTAGCTTCCAGGGTAACAGATAACAGAATTAATAGCCCGGATACTTCGTTAACAGATAGCGTACGGTATAATGGAATTCGCTATTCGGATAATTGCTCGGAATAAAAGGGCTTAAAATCGTACGTGAAAGTTAAAAGTAAGAAAATTTCGTCATTGCCGACAATATCTTCTTCAAGGAAGGCAAACATATCATCCGAACATTGAGATATATCATACAGGCAGATATTCTTGGTGAGTAGGCTACTAGACCACACATCATTCGTTAACCGTGCGCTATTTGGAATCCATGATCGAGAACCCTGGAGTATGAAAGAGAAACGAATAATCTTCCCAGGCAAATAGATACTTGACGAGTAACTCTATAACACGGAGAGGCGTGGCCTCTAGTCACTCTTATGGTATTTGTAAATGGTCGTTAGCAAATACATAAGCCTAAGTGGTTGATTGCAAGATATACAGTCGCTGCAATAACAAAAAAGAATGTTTGCTCTCTTCGTAACTGTTTTGGCCAAGCCCCAACGGGGGGTTTGCACGAGAAACTACTGCACAGTGGTGTCACGGATTAGAAATATATAGTAGCCTATATTACGAGGGTTTCCTTTGGATAGGCAAGGAAGAAAGAAATAAAAAAAGAAAGAAAAACTGTGCAGTTACCAAAAGTGCGTTTATTCTTTGTTTGAGCGTCTGTACAATGCCTTCTGATGGTACGATACTGTAGTAAAGCCATCATTACATCCGACTTGACGTTTCAGTGTTACCCTCGAGCTACCTAGTGGTCAGAAGGAAAATCACTTTAACTAGGCAATCATAGGCAGCCATTCAAATTGATATATTACGACAAATTGACTTTCTTTTGCGATGTCGTGATTTAGCGAACAAAATTCTAGCCTAGCACTGAAACGTCAAGTCGGAAGTAATGATGGCTTTACTATAAGTAGTTTGTAAACAGAGGTTGTGTTTGGGTAGAGGCAAAGTTTATGGCCATCACTGTACAATGCCTCCTGATGGTACGATACTAGTTTGTAAACAGCGGTGGTGTTTGGGCAGATGCAAAGTTTATGGCCTTAATTGATCTCGAATGGGGACAATGATCGATCTTAAAAACCGCCGCCCTCGTCGTTGTTGTTGATAATATTGCTATTGTTGTTGTTGATTTTGTTGGTGCTTGAGGAGTTAGGCATGACTTGCCCATTTGTGAATGTTGTCATGAGTAACCTACGATATTTAGACTACTGTAGTTGTAGTTATAATTACAAATAATGATTTGACAGCTAGAGCTGGTTTATCCTACATAGTCTATCCAGGGTCTAGACCCAGTTATGACTTCATGGGAGTGTAGAAAAATACATCTTTTTAAGATGCATTTCCTCAACTTCGGCAGAAATATTAAAATATCAGAAATATTATAGGATAGGCTAATAGTTTTGGCTTTGAAACAGAGAAACGTCTATGCCATCCATACCATAAATTTGTTCATGCTGGGATTGTAATACTGTAGTAGTGATAACCCGGTGCTTGAAATAAGATACAATTCCAGTATTTTCGTGGATTTTCCAGATTTAAGACTGTATGTATAGCAAACGTGGGTAGGAAGGTGTTTTTTTTTTCGTTATTTCCTATTTCTACTTCAGGCAAATATCGAGATGGTACCTCACTGAAGGCCGCGGCTGCCTCCTTCTCAAACCTAGTTCAAGTTACAAGCACAGACACTTGTATAGACACCACAAATGCACGGGTTATCCCACACACCCTGGTAAACAGGGCTGACGATCACGATGCCCTAAATCCTAATTACCAAACACCCATAGGGTCTATTCAACTTGTTCCTGGGTACACAATGCAGCAGATATCACGCAATAGTGCCTGCATAACTTATCTCTGCCCCCCCACCCTTAGCACATTCCCAATGTGTTGGAGGAAAGCTGACTGAAATTTTCAAAGGCACTGCATAATGGTAATGTATATGATTTCTGGCTGCGTAGCGTAGCGTTAAGGTTCTTGCCTGCTGTGTCTAAGTTCGCAGGATCGAATCCTGACGAAGTCAGTTGATATTTAAGGGTGGTTAAATGCGCGAGACCCGTGTCAGTAGACCTACTGACACGTTATATATCCCCTTCAGGACAAAATTTTGACACCCCGTCTTCTCTAAAGCCACATGCGTTAGAAAAGGGGTGTTAAACCAGTAATATTACTAGCCTATCTCTTTATGGAAACGTCTCTCTCTCTCTCCCTCTACTTTAAAGGGCTGAAAACGTTGATATTAGTGGGGTATTTATTAAGTTTCGAATATGGTTTGTGTAGTCATTTTGTTAATGTTTGAGAGAAAGAGAGCTGTTGCAGCGAAAATACTCTTTTTAACACCGTTTTTCTTTTGAAACTAAGAAGAAGTGTGGTGGAAATTGATCAATAAAAATTCTTTCTTCATTTTCTCCTAAGATATAGCCTACCAGTCGAGTGTCATGAAAGGTCCTCTTATTAAGGAGCACTCCATTGAATAGTTCCAGCCCCCTCCCAAAGTTTTGGCTACGTTCCTGCTGCTCCGTCAGGAATGAGTGCTAAAAGAGAAAGAATAAAAAGGAAGATTGTAGTTTTACGTGACCGTTAATCTCGAGAACATGAGCCACGGGAGAGAAAGAATAAAAGAGCCTACAGTAGACTACTAATACAGTGGAACGAAGCTAATTCGAACTTCTATAATTCGAAATCTTCTTTAATTCGAATTTTTCTCTTGGTCCCTAGCATTTTATATACAATCAATGCTAAAAAAATCGTGGTTAATTCGAATTATATTTTGGATAATTCGAAGTTCTTAGTGTAAAAAGCCGATCGGAATCCAAACAGTTGGGTCAGTTCCCGAAAAAACTGTTCCGAGTGCAGCCCAAGCAACAAACCACATCACAGAACGTATGCGTTTTTTTTTAATAGTAGAAATGACGTAGCCTAAGTGGTTCTGTTTTCCGTTCCTTAAATTTGTTAGATTGTTTTGTGATGGCTGAGAGACTTAATTGTAGGAAACAGGTAAAAATCTCATTTTATTTTGAAAAACAGTAGATCTCTCTGGGATCACTACTGTCGTTAAATAGCTGAATAGTACATTTTGGTTTTATTTTTCATTTGAAACTTTTGAGGTCCTTATAAAGTACCGTTGTCTGTTAATCTGCTTTGTTGAAGGTAAATCATTATGTAAACGTAACACAATATACTCTATTTTCTCTACCCATTTCAAAGAACTTTCGTAATTCGAATTTTTGGATAATTCGATTCTTTTACTGGTCCCTTGAGGTTCGAATTATCCAAGTTCCACTGTATTTAAATATCTAGTTGGTAACAGTCGACACATCGATCAGTCACACCTACAGTTGTGAAATTCGCATGAATTCAATATGTCATTGACTTCGCGGAAATATTGGAGGAATGTGCTGTCTTGGCACCAGGTATAATTCGTGGGCGTGCCCCACGACGTAAAATATTGCCGTTTCAGAAGATCTTAAGTTTCTGAGTGCAGTTTTCTCAGTTGTCTTTTCTCTATCATCATGACGCATAACCAGTCACAAAGGAGTAGGCCTACATGATATGGTAAAGGTTGGTAATATCGTGCATACTGCATAGACTAATTTTGTTCTTCCTCATCCCAGCCCAATGTAGGTAAATGAATTTGAAATTTCAGAAAGACTGGGGATTATATCCTTCATGTAATAGTCGGTGTTCAAACCCGAGCCAACCGGTTGGGAAGTTGCAACACTTACCCCTAGCCCTAGACTGAAAACTAAGGTGTCCGTAGTCCTCTAAATGAAGCATCAACTAAGCTCTTAAATTGTTTCAGTAAGTTTTCTAAACTTTCCAATAAATTTGACAAAATGTTTTCCAGGATACCTCCCCACTTGATTCCCTGCTAAAAGCGCCATTGTCTACATTAATATCAGATAGGCCAATGATTATGTTCCTCGAATTAGCCTAAAATCAACCCACGCTGTATTAGGCCTAATTCTAGACTGCAGAAGAGAATATTCTGTTAAGGAAACTAGCATAACAAAAGTCGAATCGAGTACTACGGTGTGCTGTCCCTGGGATTATATTTGAGACGGACGTGTGTTCTTGAAGATTACATAGAGCATTTAGGTCCACCTCGTTGCGTAGTGGCTAGCATTCTTGGCTGTCACCGCGAAGGCCCGGCTTGAATTTCCGGCCCTGCCAAGAAATGAATCGGTCATTTCTAAAAGGCCATTTCTGACATGTTAGTTATTGTTGTTTAAAGGGGCGGAACTACGAGGTCATCTGCCCCTTTTCTGACATGTTTGGTGAAAATGAGTTAAGCATGGATTGGGGTTCTTTTTTCACCAAACATGTCAGAAAAGGGGCAGATGACCTCGTAGTTCCGCCCCTTAAAAGAACAATAACTAACATGTCATAAAGGGCCTTTTAGAAATGACCGATTCAAATATAATTCTGGTCTGAGGGCTGTAACGGGGTACACTCAGCCTTGTGAGACAAAACTGAGCATTCCCAGCCATCCTTGAAGTGGTTTTCTCGTGGTTTCCCACTTCTACTCCAGGAATATGCTGGCCGGGATGGTACCTAACCTAAGACCACGGCTGCTTACCACCAAAATCCTACCTCAATTACAAATAGCCTACACACACTGGTACAATATTGCAGTGACACAGGTTATCAAACTAATCCTACACACACCCAAGTACACGGGGCTACACGACCACGGTGTTGCAAAAGACCCTAACATAATCAACAACAACAGATAAGCCTACTATTTAGGATTTGCAAAGAATTTTTGTATTCTTAATTTACCGGCGTATTTGATATTCCGAATGGTTTTTTTTTTCTTTCAGAATTGTGAGTGGCTACCAGTGGTGGTTAGTTAATTTTAATGAGTCTTCATCACATCTTTGTTATTTTCGTGATCTCCCTTAACCATTGTTCTACAATTGCTGTTCTGACTTGTTTTCGATGCTATGAGCGGACTATTATTTATAGGCCTACCTCCATAACTCTCTTGCATGTTGTTTTCCTCGTAAAACATTACAGTAGGTGTAAAGAGAGTGGAACATATCGATTGCTGAACAGAGCTCCACAAGTGCAGTTTATACAAGGATATTCAATTGTGTTTGAGTCTTCAGTCTTTTGACTGGTTTGATGCAGCTCTCCAGACACTCTCAAAATAATATTTGTAAAATTAAGTAGAAAGAGGAAATATTTTTCTCCATAAGATTTACATTGTAGAATATTTACGAATAATCGGGCCTAGATAGCCTACTCCCAAAATGAATGCCGTAATAAGAAATTCTTAACTCATTATTTGGATATTAATTCGGATGATGGACTAATCCTATAGGCCTACTTATATTACTGTACTTGCGTGATCTTCTCCTGCTTGTAGCTTCAGTTAATAGACTACCGCTTACCGTTTTGGCTGAAGGATAGCATACTTTTTACATAGAACGTGATTATCTGTGGTGCCCTTGAAACGGCAGATTAGCAAGATAATTGTGGACATTACTGTCGGCATCAGAGAGTTGGATTGTTTCCCTAAAAGTGTTGTTGATACTCTCAGCTTTTGGGCTTTTTTAGTCGCCAAGTTTCTCTAGAAAATAATCAAATATTCTTCGATGCAGTGTATGTTATTGATAATGACAAACAATGGTGTTTGAATTTTATGACATTTTAAATAACCAGCGGACCCGTGCGAGAACTCTCGCATAATGGGTTGTGTGATTCCCATGTGTACAGACTACCCGCTCGGCCCTAGTGCTAGGCGGGCTGTACGCGACACAGTTCTTCCAGGGACAATCGTGTTGTTTATTTGTTTAAAAGCAGTTTATAAACAAATAAATATATTTCCGTTGACTTTTCAAGAAATATAAGATTTTTCCTGTACTATTGAGACGATTTGGAAGATTTTGGTACAAACCACACCTTCTAACTCCCTCTGGTTTAGGTGCTTGAGTTTTGAGAAACATAGGCTATCGTATTATATACTGTAATAAGAATGTACATGATTATTGTCTCGTTAGACCAAAACGAATCTTCCTTTGGGTATCCGTTTGAGTTTCTACTGTATGCATCGTGTGCGTAGGCAAGTGGCTGAAACTTGTGAAATGAACATCCTTAGCAGAGGGTTGACGTACTGTAATTACATGCAGCAGCTGAGTCCGGTAATGCAATTAGGTCCGTAGGCTGAAAGTGAGAGCAAATATTTCGATTGAACTAGTGCTTCTAGGGAGGCCTGAATCACTGCTAGCTACTGCTGGACTGAGAGGGGGAAGTAGAGGGGAGGCGCGACGCAGCAGGCACAGTGGGACGGGACGGGACGCTCCGAGCTCGAGCAGCTGGATGTTACCGAAGCAATGATACTTGATTGTTCGGTTGACGTAAGGACTACTTGGCGGTAGAATGGCGGGATGTCCAGGCTGCTGGCAGGGCAGCTGGGGGGTGGGCAGTGGGAGGGGAAGGGGGACAAGGGGAGGGCTCTGCAACAAATGGGGGAAGGACAGCCTGAAATTTGCCTGCTGCCCATTTGTCCATTTCTAACAAGGCACCCTTTCTATTCATAATGCATGCAATGTGTTGGGCCAATGGAAAACAAGCAGATGGTCTGTTATTGGATCTTTTTTCGTGTCTTCGAGGTCTGCATCTACTTTAATGAGGCTCCTGTCATGTCTGTATATTAATAAGTTTTGTGAGGGAGTGGAGTAGGGAGCAGTGCAGAAACATGGGTACCAATGGATTTGTGTGGGTTCTCCAATCTTCCTCCGTCACGAGAAATGGCGTGATTCCTCAGATCTCCCTTCTCACTTCCACTCATGATAACGTGTGTGATATGTTCTCACCTTCGACGAACAAACACTTACCCCGCCTGCTAATCTGCCGCTTTGGAAGTAGACCTTTTATAGACTTTTTTTTTGAAAAGCTCACCAAATTTCCCAGTCCTCATGGAAAATAGCTGTGGAGGTCACATTGGTACCTGAAAATTCTTATCGATGGCACAGAATCCTGAAGTCGACTATGAGCACAAATTCGGAAGTATGCAAAGAGTAATCAGTTTATCGGGATCGCAAAATGTCAATAAAAGTAAGTTATTGGGTATGAGGATATTATTGTCAGCTAAATCGTAGACAATTGTAGACTGTATTACAATAGGCCTAGTAGGAGTGATTCAGTTTACCGTTGCGCGCTATTAAACTTTCCATTTATGTACTAAGAAGTACTAAATGAAGTACAGTACATTAGTTATATTTTACCTTGGTCCAATATTATTATTATTATTATTATTATTATTATTATTATATCGGACAGTGAAATGTGACAGAAGCTGAACGAGAATGAACACCGCAACGTCTAAATAACCAGCTAAGTACTTAAATCCATATTCAAGTTAGAACACCAACCTGACCATTTACTAATCATTACTAAATATCATATTAAACAATTAAACATGAGGGTCAATAGCCACTATCATATTCAAAACAAGAATTCACATTATACTAACAAACCTGTCAATTGTAACTCTTCAGTCGGTCAACACGAATGTGCCCAATGACTGGGTGGGGGTTCAATGAAATATGTGAATAATTAGTTTAAGTAAGAACACTCCTGGAAAAAATTACATGTTCTAGTTATGATCACTTTTATAATGGGGCAATTTTAGAATTACGCGTTTCGTCCTCCAAGCGGTCATCATCAAATCAAACCTGACAAGTTTAGGCTACAAGAAACTTCTGTAGGCCTAACTAAAATATTGTTGACTATAGGCCTACTGTATATTGTAGGCTATATAGGCCTACATCTTAACCCACATATTCGTAGACATAGATTATTAATAGCCTGAGTATAAAGAATCCGACGATCGAAACTGATTGCTTGACGATCGAAACTAGTAATCCAATTATAGACTACTAATTAATCTCATTAAATACTGTATTTTCAGGTGTAGGGAATAACACCCATTACAATTTGGGTACAATCGTGTTGACCTACTGAAAAGCAATTGAAAATGAAAATCCACAGCCTGCTTCCAGTCTCCGACCGGGTCAGGAATGGAATGAAGGAAGCCCCCATCTAGCGTCGAGGATATGAACTGTGCCGGCTGCCGAGGCCTGACGCACTCCTCTGGGGCAATGATTAAATGAATGACAGATGAAATGAAATGATAGTGGAGAGTGTTGCTGGAATGAAATTTTGACAGGGAAAACCGGAGTACCCGGAGAAAAACCTGTCTGCCTCCGTTTTGTCCAGCACAGATCTCACACGGAGTGACCGGGATTTGAACCACGGACCCAGTGGTGAGAGGCCGGCGTGCTGCCGCCTAAGCCACGGAGGCTTGAAAAGCAATTAAATGTCATTATTATTATTATTATTATTATTATTATTATTATTATTAGATTAATGCAGCCTTTGTGAGCCATGAAGGAGACTGATCGCGATTTTACCTGTTTGGAATTACTGTAGGTACCGTACTTCGATAATCGATCTGATATCACATGTAGGAATATTGAATAACACCCTGCTACAAAGTTAATCACTATAATAATAGTATTCTCTTACACACACGGGAAGATATTGGGTATGATGATATTATTGTCAGCTAAATCGACTAGTTCTGATCCCGACGTGAATCAGCTAATATCACACATTATTTTCCTCTTGCTAATAGGCTATTTCGTTGGATGGGTGGTCTTAATAATTGTATTTTTTACTTATCCAGCGTAGTCATTCTTGAGAGCCCTGATTGATGTACGCAGCTGATTCAGTACGTGGACGGAGTGTGATGCTCGCGTGTGACATAGAAGCTACGTGTTAGGTGTTTTCCGATCCAGCTCACTGCCACATTGTCTTGTGATCCCGGCCAAGCTGGTTCATTCTGACTGGCTGGTTTCCCCGCACTGGCGAAGCGTAGAGAGGAAGATGAAGAAGAAGGAGAAATTTGCAGCTGGCTGGAAACACGCGAACAAGGGTTCTTCGCGTGTGCAAAGTCCTTGACCAACCCTGCAGTAGAAAGACCCCCAACATACCCCAAATTTGCCTGGTTGTGGCTGTTGAAGACCACCATCTCCATAAAATAGCACCAACATTGATGAAGTTTATTTTCTCAAACTCTTCCTTTGTAAAAATGTTCTTCAGTCAGTCAATATGTAGAGGGAAGTCCAATTGTCTTCGGTGGTTGATGTTAATATATTCTGCACATACAGTATAGGCTACCTGAAATAAAATACACACTTACAAAATATAGCCTACGCTTAAATTGTTAGAGGGATGACACGATTCGCCCGTCAAGCGAACATCTTTAAATTATACATTTCGTAACATAGTGTGTGTTCCATTCTTAATCCTTCTGTTTAAACAAGTGTATTTTAGGAAGCTAGTCATTACTAAACCTCCTCCCATCAATCGCAGTATTCTACAGATTAAACAAGTAGTTCCGTGAAGAACTATATAGCTTATTTTCATATAGGCCAATCCTACTTATGTTAAATGCCTCTATCAACATACAAAATTTCAGTTTGATTGCTGTAATAGATTCGTAGATATTGAGTACCGTCGAAACATTTCGGATAGTAACCATGTTGGATTTTCCTATATGTAGGCCATAGAGTTATGTACTATAAGATGAGGATTATTGCGTAGGTTCATTATTCAAACGTTGACTTCGATCTCATGATTAGGACACAAAACATAAAACCATAATTTTAAATTTCGCACAGCCGCCATCTTGAGGTTATGTAAACAATTGAACTAAATTAGATGTCAGTGCATTACAATGTGTATAGCCTAGGCCTACACGTTTGCTGTACCAAGTTTCACTGGGTTCGGATGGTTAATTCGTGAGAAAGGTCTATTTAAATATTTTAAGTTCTCTTGGTCACATGTTCGTTTTGTAACCAACAGTTTTTTGAATGCCACATAGGTTAGTAGTGCTCTTTGTCACCGCACAAAATTTCATTGTGATATCAGTAATAGTATCTGAGATATAGAATGCCGGTGAATTATTTCGCACAGGCGCCATGTTGGATTGGTGAGACGTAATAAAATATGAAGGTCACGGTCGGGGTCAGCCAAAATAGTACTATGACCATACCGAGTTTTATTGAAATAGCTCCAGGCGTTTAGATTTTATTAGGGGGAGGGAGACGCACACACACACACAAACATAGGCCTACACACTCACGGACAGAAGGTGATCTCATAAGCCTATTTTTAGCATATTTTCATTTATGAAAAAATAGGCCTATGATATCACCGTTTGTCCGTGTTTGTGTGTATGTGTGTGTGTCCCCTAATTTCTAAACGGCTGGAGCGATTCCAATGAAACTCAGCAAGGTCATAGTACTATTTTGGCCGACCCCGAACGTGCCCTTCAAATTTTATTACTTTTCACCAATCCAACATGGCGGTTCTGCGAATTATTTTACCGGCATTCTATATCTCCGAAACTATTACACACTTCACCCTGGAATTTTGTATGGCGATAAAGGGCACTAATAGACGTTTACCTATGTTACTTTCAAAAATTTGTTAACTACAAAACGAACATGGTGGCCAAGCGAAGTTGAAATATTTGAATACACTTTTCTCGCGATTTAACCATTCAAACGCGGTGAAACTTGGTACAGCAAAATGACTATACAAATTGCAATGCACTGAAATCTAATTATTTAGTTCAATTGTTTACATAACCTCAAGATGGCTGCTGTGCAAAATTTTAAAATTAAGTTTTTATCTCTTTTGTTCTAATTGTGCGATCGAAATCATCGTTTGACTAATGAACGTGCACAATAATCCTCATCTAATAGTGGACTACATAACTATATGGCCTACATAGGCCTATATCAAAATCCAACACGGCGACCATCCAAAATATTTAGATGGTTCTCAATATCTGTTAATCTTTGACAGCAATCAAACTGATTTTCTTTTGCTATAACCATAAGTTCACCCATGGGACGTTCAATAACCTGGTGAGCACAAATCCAACATGGCGGCGACGCGAAATTTAATTATTCAAATTGACCTTTCTCGCGATTTCACCATCCAAGCGCAGTGAAACTTGGTACGTTATATGCTTACATAAATTTTTAATCCACTGGCATCTAATTCATTTAAATTATTTTCATAACCACAAGTTGGTGGCTGAGCGAAATTTTAAAATCTCGTTTTTGTTTCTTGTGTCCTAATCATGCAATTGAAGTTTGAATAAGACACCTACACAATAATCTTCATGTAATAGTACATAGACTAACTCTAAGGCCTATATATAAAAATCCAACATGGTGACCATACGAAATATTTAGACGGTTGTCAATATCTACGAATCTATTACAGCAATCATACTGAAAATGTGTATGTTGATAGAGGCAATTTTAGTCTATAACTAGGATATATGAAAATAGGCTATTAAGTTCTTCACGGAACTACTTGTGTTCATAAATGAAAATAGTCTAAAAACGACGGACCAGGACTGATGTAGCCTAAATGTTATCTAAATGTTATAACAATAGGGCCTAGACTATAACCGTTATCTTGTAGGCCTAGGCTAGGCCTATGTACACTATTTACTAAACATATTAGCGAGGTAACTAACTGGATCTGAAGATGTTCGCTTGTCGAACGAAACAAACTATCCTCCTAATTATTTAAAGTGTATATTTTGTAAGTGTATATTCAAGGTCTACTTCAGGTAGCCTATTTGTGCAGAATACAGTAGGTCATGTTAATATTAACTTCCCAAGACAATTGGGCTTTCTTATACGTGTTGACCGACTGAAGAGCATTTTACATAGAATCTAACCAGGCAATAGACTACTGAAGAAAATGACCCCTCAGTTTTCTATTCCCGAACTCTCTAAAACGCTATGTGGTATGATAATGCGACCACAAAGGGCACTTCGATCCAACCCGTCAAATGAGTTTCTTGGCATTAAATATACGATAGTCTATATAGTGTTACCAGTGTGAAATGTAATGATTACGCGTGATCCAGTACCGGATGCATCACTGAAGAATCAATCGTCAGGTTTTTTTCTTCTTCACTGTTTCTGAAGATATGGTCAATTGAGTTCTTTTAATGCATAGGTAGAGTCAGACCAAATAAGCACTGACCCTCGGCTAAGTCCTGCTACTGCTTACAGCTTAAACGCAATATGTCTTCATATTTTGTCATTAAAAACCAAATATGGTATAAAGTAGACTATAATTTTATATCACCAATTGATAGATTAATCTATTGCGATATCAAATCAAGTGTATTTATTACTGGTGACCGAGCGATAGAAGCAACAGTTTTATTTCAAATAGTGGCCGAGGTGATGTAAAATACATTTTCTGCCAGTCTCTTCACAATGGCTCCAGTAAAGTCTGTATCATTCTCACACAATCGAGCAGATGACCCCACTGTTCCACCCAATAAAAAATTGATTAAAATTAATGTAAAGATTTTTTTTTGTAAAACAACAATAATATCACACAATATCTATTATGACTCCTCCATCGTGGTCTAGTGGACTGTTGTCGAGGTGGTTTCGGGTTAGAATCCCGGTTCTACGAAAGAATGAATATTTGAAGTAGGACTACTTCTGCTCCAAAGTTCTGCTTGGAACTTGCCTGATAGTCATCTCTCCTCTCCAAGGAAATACTTACGCAATATTGCGTGAATTTGAATCCATTTGCACAACTGAGAATCCATTAATGATCATCCGGTCACTAAAACTGACTCTTACGGCGGTTTGGTTCGCCCACTTGGCCACGAGAGACACAGTTTTTATTTTTATATATTTACTTATTTTTCTGTTTATTCTATTTGTTTCCAGTTTTTAGTTACTTTGTACACGAAGACGTCACAAACGCCCAATCCCCGAGCCAGTGGAATTAACCATGAAAATCCACAGCCTGCTTCCAGTCGACCGACCGGGTTAGGGAATAGAATGAATGAAGCCCCATCTAGCGGCGAGGATATGAACTGTGCCGGCTGCTGAAGCCTGTCGCACTCCCCTGGGGCAATGATTAAATGAATGACGGATGAAATGAAATGATAGTGGAGAGTGTTGCTGGAATGAAATTTGTGACGGGGAACCCCGGAGTACCCGGAGAAAAACCTGTGTGCCTCCGCTTTGTCCAGCACAAATCTCACATCGAGTGACCGGGATTTGAACCACGGACCCAGTGGTGAGAGGCTAGCGTGCTGCCGCCTAAGCCACACAGGCTACTGGAATTAAATATAGGAAATTAAATTCCCCCTGGCCCAGCCAGGGATCGAAACCGGGACCCTTCGGGCGAAAGCCTAGCACGCTAACCAGTTAGCCACGGAGCCGGACAACCAGTATTAGCCTTTCAAGATACGACTGCTGCGCCAACGTTTGTTGTTTATAGCAGCAGGAGCCTTGCGGGATGATGGGGAGGGTGTGGAAGAGAGCAGTCCGCACATAAGTCAAGCAGCATTGCGCGCACTACTTGTGTTAGACGGAAGTTATAGTGTGAACGGCAAAATAAATAATAATTGGTAATTGACAGTAAGAATGCTTGTGTTGTTAATTGTTTCGCAAAGGCACAGCTAAGCGTAACAGGAGTACATGTCACCAAGGAGAGGAGAACGATGACAGACTACTGGAGCTGAGTCATATCCTACCAAGCAGGCTGACAGTGTGACACAAGTAAACAAAGAATAGTTCCCACCTTGAGCGCCGGCACTCGTATCTTGAAAGGCTAATAATGTTCCCACGAAGGCAGCCGTCTGTTGTAGACATTGCTCCCGCAGAGTTACATAGTTTTATCTTTAGAGGTTACGCAAATATTATAGTATTAAGAAAATGAGGAAAGTTAAGATTAACGAACATAGCAAATGCTAACCCCCCCCCCCCCCCCTTTTCTTCCTGGGCCGCATGGAAATAGCGATTAACGATCACCACGTTATGGGGATGTAAGACTCGACTTTTGATGCTCCATGCGTGTCTGACGCGTTGGTTCAACTACGCGTACACTCATTTAAAAAGAATAGAGTAATTTCCATTTATGAATCCGTCAGTTTATTTATCGCTATTTCAATTTCCTTTACACATCAAAAGCCGACCGAGCATTGTTCAGATCTGCTAGGCTTAACGCGCCTGTTTGAAACAAGTCAAGATGCGCCTCTATCCCAATCTCGTGATTAAGTCGAGGAAGACAGGTTGAGGGATCTAGCCGCCTTTGCCATACCGTACCGTGCTTGGAACTTTCCTGATAGTCATCTCTCCTCTCCAAGGAAATACTCACGCAATATTGCGTGAATTTGAATCCATTTGCACTTCTGGTAGTAGAAAGATATCGCAAACTGAAGAAAAATATCACAGCCAGGTCTACTTTGTGGAGTAGGCTATTGTGCCTCTATAACGTCTCCGTTTTCTCTACTAGTGCATAGTAAATCCGACCCCTAACACAGACAGAGTTTAGCACAATTGTTTGCGGAATATTTCAGTAGCGAAGTACTGCATGGTTTCATAATTTGAAGTTGGCCCTAACTATCATTTTCGTGGGGCAGGGAGGAAACCAACTGTGCACGAGACGTGAGGCGAGTCCGTGCTCAGCGTAGGACATGAAGTTCAGTCATGTCTAATAAATAACTTATTTTAACCCAGATATTGCAGGCTTTCCAGTTGGAAATCAATTTCAGCCGATGTGTGAAGGAATTGCATGGTTTTCTTTTAGACATAGCCTATAAAGTTCATTTCGTGCATGAGTTTAGGTAGGCTATATTTTGTATAGGCCGATCCTATTTGTTTATTACTGCCTGAAATATCTGGTTTTGTGACTGAGCTAGCCTTTGGTCCGAAGGGCCTCAGGTTTAATTCCCGGTCGGGTCGTGGGTTTTAACTTTGAGTGGTTTATTCCTCTGGCTCGGGCACTGGTTGTTTGTGAAGTCTTCATGATTCATTTCATCTTCATCACGGCGCACAGGTCCTCTACGGGCATCACTTTGAGTGACCTTCACCAGATCTCTACTGAGGCTACACGCCATTATACATTGCATAAAATGTTAAGTCCAACTTCTGATTGTATTTTTCCACAAATCTCCTCTCTTTTAATCACTTTTCCCACTGTACTGAAGTCAAATCAGAAATTAAGACTGCTATTTTATTAACGATCCTTACCAGATAGCAGGCGGTTAATAGTAAGGTTGATGAGAATATGCTACATTATTTTGTTGTTGTTGCTTATTTTCGGGGCTGCGATATCGTAGCCATATAGCCCCATGGGTGTGTGTGTGTGTGTGTGTGGAAATTGTGCGGCAACCTGTGCTATTGTGATGGTTGTACAAGTTTGTGTATTTGTAAATTGGGGATAGGATTGGGAAGGAGGTGGCCATGGCCTTAAGTTAGGAACCATCCTAGCATTTGCTTGGAGTATAAAAAGGGGGGGGGGCACGGTAAACCACTCCCAGGATGGCTGAGGTGGGAATCGAACCCTCCTCTCCTCAGTTTTGCCTCACGAGGCTGAGTGTACCCGTTCCCAGCTCTCACACCAGAATAACATATCTTGGCAGAACCGGGAATCGAACCCGGACCTTCGGTCTGACAGCCAAGAACGCTAGCCGCTACACCACGAGGTGGTCATACCCAATTTCCTTTGTGAGAAAGCTGCCCACTAGGCGTTCCAGAATTACAACAGCATCTCATTTTCATACAAACAAAAGGCAAAGTTTTACTGCACGCAGTTTTGAACAATAAATTGAGAAATTTGTTTCACATGGATATCATGTTTTTTAATGTGCAAACCAAGGATATAGGTGAAACAAAACTGTGAGTTAAACAAAAAAAAACGTAGAAAACGACCCGACTCCACTTCGAATTCCGTTTGATAATAAGCCTTCAGCCTTTTCATTTTCTTTTTATCTTAAGCCATCAGTTCTTAATAGACACATTTTGCCAAATTTAAAACAATAACTCATTGTAAGAGACAGAGAAAAATATTTTAATTGACGTCCGTACACATCTATACTTAATATAAAGCTGAGGAGTTTGTGTGTTTCTTTATGTGTTTAAACGCGCAAATCTCTGGAACTACCAGTCGGATTCGAAAAATTATTTTTGTATATGATAGCCAGATTCGAGAGGAATAGTTTGGGCTATGTAGCATTATGCTACACTTCTCAGGTAACCATAAAGATTGATTTTTGTTCACTAAGTCGGAAGAACAAGCGCTCCCGGATAGCTCCAATAATAGTCTACCTAAGTCTATTGTTGCCTGGTAATGCGGGCTGCATCACGTCACCCCTGCCAGTGTTCTGGTGCAGAATTGCGAGCTGCTTATAAATTGCAGTCACGGGGAGTAATTCGTGCAAAAAGATTTCTTAGGCCCTTTAAAACAGTTATCATCATGACAATAGGCCTATGCCTCTGTATAAGGGCGATGGTGTTGGTGCAGTATACTGAGGTAATCAGCTGCAATAAGTGTTGGTGCTTTCCGATCCTTATCCTTGAGCGCTCCAGTTCTGTAGTAGTACTCATTATGATCCATAAAACAAATAAATCCACCGGGCGAAGCCGGGCACTACTGCTAGTCTTTCATAATGTGTGAGCTTTTTCTCCTTTCTATGAAGTAATGCCTTTTTTGGTTTTGATACCATTTAGCAATAGATTTGTCAATATTGGATGTCGATTATAACATAGTCTAGTCTATGCTGAAGTTTCATGTGACGATTTATGAAGAGACCAGCTCTCACAGTTGTCAGTTCAAATTTGTCTGTTCTCAAACTTTTCCCTGATGTGGCTGATTACTTACTTTTGGATCTAGGCTACATGAAATGGTAGGTTGCACGTATGATTTTCAGCTTTTTTTTTAAATATTGAGTGCTTGCGAACTCTGGCTTTACTGATGAAAAATGAAAATCCACAGCCTGCTTCCAGTCTCCGACCGGGTCAGGAATGGAATGAATGAAGCCCCCATCTAGCGGCGAGGATATGAACTGTGCCGGCTGCCGAGGCCTGACGCACTCCTCTGGGGGCAATGATTTAATGAATGACAGATGAAATGAAATGATAGTGGAGAGTGTTGCTGGAATGAAATTTTGACAGGGAAACCCGGAGAAAAACCTGTCTGCCTCCGTTTTGTCCAGCACAGATCTCACATGGAGTGACCGGGATTTGAACCACGGACCCAGCGGTGAGAGGCCGGCGTGCTACCGCCTAAGCCACGGAGGCTCCTGTGGTTTGTAATGGGGAGCCGGACTACTTTGTTATGCTTGCAGTTCTTGTCTTATTGCTTCATATTAGGGATTTGTGTTTTGTTAAAGAACATCACTGATGTTAGCAGAACACTTATCAATAATAAGATTAAGTATTTATTCATTTACTTTATACAAAGTGATAATGTCGTGTTGGGTAGCGTGCCTGCCTCTCTCCAGGAGGCCCCAGGTTCGATTTCCGGTTCCGTCAGGGATTTTAGAAACGGACGTGAGGGCTGGAACCGGGTTTACTCAGCCCCATGAGGACGATTGCTTAGTTGTCTGAAAGTGAGGCAACGTCCTGGTCAGGAAAAACGAGATTAACGGCAGAGGAGACCCGACGCGCTGACCACGAGACACCACGCAATCTGTAGGCCAAATGGCTGGACAGCGGTCGCTTGGCAGGCCAAGGCACTTCATGGACTGTGGTGTCACGGGGTTTGAATTTGATCAAGTGCAGTAAGTCTATAATTATAGGGATTACTACAATAAGAAATCAAATATAGCCTTTAGGCTATTTATAACTTATAGACTATAGGTTACCTCCAATTAAATCTTTAAAACTTGGCACTGATTTTCTTTTGTCAGAGCAGTTAAATTTTATTTAAAAATGAGGACCCGTAATTTATTTTTGTTTGTTTTATTTAAAAATGTACCAACGGGAAAGCGTTCTGAATCCGGGGTTTGCAAAGGTAAGGCGTAGGCCTAGTAGGGGTTATGTGAGAAAACACTGCTCCGGCAACTGTATGTAGTGTCAAACTTAGAATCTAGAGAAATACGGGGATGATTTAAATATTATTATTGAGTAGCCAATCAATTTTTCAGTGAATGAATGTGTCACTTGGCATTGCAGATTGAACTACTGTAGGCCTACAAGTGAAATGGGGCAGTGAATACAGCACAGCCAAGTCAGAGGACGAACAGTATCTGTGTTGACACAACATTTATTTTACATGTATGCTCTTAAGACTTGAGTGTTGACTTTTTGCCATATTTTTTCCTACTTCTGAAAAGCTAACAAGGCCTGTGTAAATAATGCTTCCAGGATTTCTTTCTTCCTCTTTGTTTCGTTTGCTCTACCTCCACCTCTTAACAATTTCTGGCCTTGTGTTTTCCCATTCTTCTCCACATTGCTTCCCATCGCTCTGCCGCGTCCCCTCTCCTTGCTCCTCATATGTACAGTATATGACTATCTCTCTCTTTACAAAGCTGACAGATTTGCTTATCGACTTGCAGGTAAATGCAAGCCCGTCGTCCTCCGCTTCATCGCTACCAGACCTTCACTGGGATCGGGCGGCAACAGGCAGCCAGGTATTGGTCACATTCACTACTTCTGGCGTTTTTCCCTACCTTTCTGTCTTTGACTGCTGCCAGCCTTGTTTCTTGGAACAAGTTCATTATCAATGCATTACCTGATTTGCTTCTAACACTGAAATGGAGTTTGGACAATTTGATAAATGGAAGGGCAGGAATTTGTTTTGGAAGAGCTCTCAAAAAAGCAAACAATGGGAGCCATTAATGCGCTATTGTCCCCGGTAGACAATGCAGCAGCCGTAGGGAGGGAAGGTGTGGACCACGAAGAGAAATGAACAAGAAACAGAATTAAATTGATATTTTTGTTTGAAATATTACTACAATCGTCGACATTGAGCATACCTGAGACAATATAATGGACATTCGAAAATCGTTCTTATAGGTTAAGATCTCTTGGAGAGTTGGTAATTCTGTTGAGGCTGTAAATTCAAGCAAGCAGATTCTGTAGTGTGGTCTTCTTCGACTTTAACAGACGTAACAAATACTGAGCACAATCGTCCACACTCCACTCCACTCCACTCGGGCAGTAACTTTTGTGATTCAGTTAACGAGGTGTCCCCTCTTGGAGTCGTTGATATGGCATTCGGAAACAACTTAAGTTTATTTAATATCAAGTTTTCATTTAACTAATCTTCAATGGAATTGGTGGAAATGAAGAGTGATCGGGACTCCTCCATAGCTAGTTCACCGCGCCAAGTGCTGACAATGTTATTCAACTACGGTGGTGTACTGGGAGCTCACCGATGCTGCAGAAACGACTTACTCTGGGTTCGACACCGGATGCGTCTATATTTAGCTTGTTAATATTTTTAGGGGCTGAGGACAGCTTGGTCCTGTGATGACTTAAGTAGTAGACTACCTGTAGCTGAAATTATTAGCGTCGGGAATGGTGTAGGTGCCCCGGGACTTGGAATAAGGTATTATCCCGCCATTTTCCTGGAGGGAGTGTGGTAAACCCCGGAGAAAACCACACTCAGGATAGCCATTGTCAGTGCCGGGACTCGAAGCAGCTCCCTTATCGCGGTCGTGGTAAGCGATTTACTGCGCACGGCTACGTCGCTGGGAGATGCTATCATCCTACATCAAACTCACATATTTTCTAACCAAGCAAGTAATTTACTCCGTTGTTTTTATTTCTATTTAGAGGATTGTGACATCGTGGTCATGAGCTCTATGTTCTTGAGTGTGTGCTGAATCCGTCTGACTACTTATGTTATTGTATCGTCTGTAGGCCTACTTGGACTTAAAAGGTGGCCGCGGCCTGTATGTTACCTACAATTCAAAAATTGTCTTAGGCTGAATTAAGGATGAGTAAGAGTGGGATATGAACTCATCTCACTTCTCAGTTTTTCTTGCGAGGCTGAAATCACCCCGTTCTAAACATGACACCAGGATTTAAATCCACTATAACAGAGCCGGGAATCGACCACGAATCATCTGGGCGTGTAGACTACTATAGGTATAAACAAAACGTTATCCGCATCCGCCCCGCATCTGCACGAATTTAATCCGCATCCGCACATTTGTTATCCGAATGTGTTGGCATTACAATAATATTTTAATTAGATAAAGCATTAAGTATTAATGCAACACATTTAGACATTTCAGAAGAAAGTCGTTCCCTTAGGCTATGTTTAAAATGAGTGTTACACAGCCAGAATTGCAACCCTTTTCAGTTCGGAGTGTTAATTATGCTTAATGCCATAATTTGAATGATATTAGCTTAAATCATCATCTTATATGTGTCATGAAATAAAAACATACCGGTAGTCTAACGGAAAAATGTGCCATAACATTCGGGTCCTAGTAGACTAATGATATCCAACAAGTTAGGATTGTAATCGTCGCCTCCGTAGCGTAGCGGTCAGCACGGTTAGCTGCCGCCCCGGAGGTCCTGGGTTCGATTCCCGGCTCTGCCACGAAATTTGAAAAGTGGTATGAGGACTGGAACGGGATCTACTCAGCCTCGGGTGTTCCAAATGAGTAGAGGGGGTTCGATTCCCACCTCAGCCATCCTCGAAGTGGTTTTCCGTGGTTTCCCACTTCGTCTTCGGGCAAATGCCGGGATGGTACCTTCTTCAAGGCCACGGACGCCTCCTTCCCTCTTCCTTGTCTATCCATCCTGATCGTACATTACCTTCCCTCATGAGGCCCCTGTTCGCTTTGCAGGTGAGGCCGCCTGGGCGACGTGCCAATCACACCTCACCAGTTGTATCCACTCGGATTAGATGTTCCCAGCTCTAGGACACTGCCCGCAGAGGCGGTAGTGGTGAGTTCCCTCGCTGAGTCCGTGGGTTCCACCAACCTGGAGGGTAAACGACTAAGAAGAAGAAGTAGGATTGTAATCCAAAAACTATCCGCAAATTTACTCCAAACATTAACCGCCGTTTATGCGCTATCCGCACAGCTATGGAAACAATATCCACATGGCAAAAAGTTTTGTGGATAACTGCGGGATTATCCGCGCAGGGCTTTAACTATAGGCTTCCCATTCCTCCCCGTGTCCGGCTCTGTGGCTAAATGGTTAGCGCGCTTGGCTTTGGCCCGAAGTGCCCCGGGATCGATTCCCGGCCGAGCCATCAGGGATTTTAATCTCCTGGGGTTAATTCCTGTGGCTCGGGGACTGGTTGTATGTGACGTCTTCATCATTACTTCTTCATCCTCATTACGACGTGGGCGACGGTCGTCAACTTGAAAGACCTGCAGTCGGTCTCTCTGGAGGCCACACGAAAAAAAATCCCAAATCCCCCCGTTTTTCTTTCTGCAACAAACATTCATACACCCACACGCAGTGATTTTGTAACCAATATCTTTGGAACCGAGCATTTCAAACACGCTAATACACGCTAATTCTCCTGCTTCTATTTTCACACGAACCCTCAACTCAATACTGTCCTCCAGTTGGCGTGTTGTTTCTCTCATCTTTGCTGGTTTGATAATTGGTATATACTTAAATTTTAGTTTCCATAAGCTTCTAATCTCTGTGTTATCTTCGCTTCCCTTTCCTGTGTGAGCTGCTCGTTTATCTTACAGTACGTTTATGTTTTGGTAACAACGTACTTGGCTAGTCCCCTCTGACCTTCACTACCTGGGCTGTAGTGCTCTGAAACATGACTTTTGTTGTAGCCTCAGCTGTTCTGGCAGTAAACATAGTCCTGCTGTATGACCTCCAACTGCTCCCAAATGAACATGTTTCCTAGCATCTGTATCCGTCCGCATTTCATTAACCATAACACCACTATAGTCATCAGCTACAACAATGTTTCTCAACCCCTGGGCCGCGACTTGTGCTTGCCATGGCAATTGGGCTAAACAAATTTGAGATGACTAGCGGACCCGTGTGAGAAATCTCGCATGTTCATAAAAGCACACTTTCCCCCACTTTCCCCAAAAGGTTTATAATAGAAGAAAAACCTGTAAGAGAATTAATTAACGTTTAATATTTTTAAGGTTTTAGACGACAACTCATAATTGCAGCATGTTACAGCAACAGTATGAAATTAGAATGAAGAAGAAAAGCCTGTAAAAGAATTAATGTTTAATAGTTTTAAGTTGATTTACTGTTTCTGAAATCCATGCAAAATGATAAAGGAAAGACCTCAGAATGTTAAAATGATATAAAACAGGCGTCACAGCGGCCAAAATGTGAAGTGGACAGCAATTATGGAGCGTATTTTCCTACAGCAACAGTATCTGCAAATTGCACACTTCGTACATTTTTTAAAGTCTTTTTTTTTTAAGAAATTATAGATATATATGGAATTCGAGTGCAATTTGTCACTGCTAATGTCTATTCTCTTTCATTTGATTGCTCACTTGTCATGAGGGATTTATACTACTGAAATAATATATATGATGATGATGACGATGATCCCTTAACTCCCCTATTTTAAACTAGTAGACTAGACTACTGTTTATTGA
Source organism: Meconema thalassinum (assembly GCA_946902985.2). Lineage (NCBI taxonomy): Eukaryota > Metazoa > Arthropoda > Insecta > Orthoptera > Tettigoniidae > Meconema > Meconema thalassinum. Next base: position 1,305,015,220 of record OX336389.2, on the reverse strand, counting down.
CTGGTGAGATTCATCGTACCTTCCAACATCACTTACAATACATGGCCTGAGAATAAATCCAAAACGCGTGGCTGGAAGGGAGAGAAGTGATCATGTTTTAAGCAGACATGCAGCTCATACATTTGCTGAATGAGCGTATTATATTTTTAAGCTTTTTGTTGGCACATCTGCACATACGGGAGTCCATCGGGTAAGGTTTATACGCTCCCGTAAACGATTCGTTTGTTTGACTAAAGTTATCATGGTCAATGAAATGACGGAATATAATGAATTCAAGTTCACATTAATTATTTCCAATGCTTTAAATGAAGTAATATAAAGAGTATGCTCATTCTTTGTTTCAGTGACTGTACTGAAGGTACAACAAGCCTTCTCGTACAATGCGTTTGACAACGATTGATAATGTGATGTTTTGAAATCAGCTGTTTATTATTTTCTCGCGTGTGGATCCATTTAGGGACATTACAAAGAGTTTAGTGTGACTATTTTGACAACATTGAACAAGGCTTCTTTGTTTTACCATTCCGGATGTAAACTATGCTTAGGCCTTATCATCCAGGTAGAATGGTACCTCCAGGGCGACGAGAAGTAATGATGATTCATGTATTAAGGAGCCTAACTACGCAATTATAGACCCGACAAACTCTAATGCAGGAAGGAATCTGCGGGGGAGAACTGGATATGCCGTCTTCACTTTACCCGGTAGCCTATATAGAGTATTTCACTTGCACCGATCAAAATTGTAAGCCGGGATGGAGTGGCAACGCCAAACCATCTTTGATACCAAAAGACTGGGAAATGGTTCTGCGAAACAATTCTCTCGCAAAGAGTGAAGACAATGACTGCGTCTGATTCCGTCCAATATTCATTTACTGGGCATATTAAGCGCATTGTTCTGCTATCATGAGAACTAGCTGGCTGCTATGCTTCAGCTTTTAGTAGCGATAGGCAGATAATGATAATTTTTCATGCTATGGCCTAATTACTGCATCAAATGAAAATCGATATCATAACACGTCGCTTCAGTATTGCGTGCCTGCAGTTAAGGTTTAGAAATGTGCTTTCCAGTCAAACAACAACGATAACCTAAAAGAAATTAGCAATTAATAGAGAAAATTGTATAATATATTATGAATTTTCAAATGTAAGAAGTTTTATAATTAGAAATGACGTGTTCTGCTTTTAAACCTTTATCCCATTGGTGGCCAAACTAATTTTGTACACCTGCGGAGCGCCCTGGTTCCCTATAGGAAGCTCCTGTTGAAACCAAAGAAAGAACTGGTTGGAATGGGCAAATGGGTAGCCTATAGTAAGAGTGTTGCATCGTTGAAGCACTTAAACTTTTTCTAGGTGCAATGGCTAGCATTCTTGGCTCTGGTTCAATTCCCGGCTCTGCCAAGAAATTTAATTTTGGTCTGAGGATTGGAACGGGTTACACTCAGCCTCGTGAGGTAAAACTGAGGAAAGGTGGGCTCAATTCCCACCTTAGCCTTCCTAGACTTGGTTTTCCATCGTTCCCCACTTCTGCTGCAGGCAAAGGCTGGGATGCTTCTTAATTTAAGGTCGCGTGCACCTCATAGCCTCAATTATAAATACACACATTACTACTAAAAACACAATAGCATAGGTGTTCAAACAAATTCAACACATACCCTAGTACGTGGGGCTGATGACCTCGATGCCCAAGACCCTAAAAATATAAAATAAATAATAAACAAATAAGACAGCGCTTTCTAAAAGCTGTACAGAATTTAGCTACCTGATAAGGATGTAAAATGGAGCGATCAGTTCAATGGCATCTAGCGACCATCATTCCTTCAGAGTGAAAACTTAAATCTTCAGGGTGAGTAGCAGTAGTGGCCAATGACTTAATTCGTGTTCGTCGCTGGTTTAATCTTTTGAGTTATTTACAATCCTTTCCCCTTATGAATGATTTTGAATGGCTACAAACTTAGGCCTATGCATAATATGAAAGGTAGGATGAATCATACAAAAATCGGATAGCATGCAAGTAGGACAAACGCTGTGTCCATCTGTCTATCAGATCATTCTGTCTCTTTATTACGCAAAGCAAAGAACAAACGCTGTGGACAGATACTTAATTTTCGTTTCCTTTGATCTCCTAGAAAAGTGTCATTCCAAGTTCAACTTCAGGGAGACCGCATTCGCTGGAGCATACACTACTAATCAGAAATAGACTAGGGAGTGTGATATAGTTGAATATTCTCATTAACATGAAATGAATATCATTTTGTTTGGGATATCTTGGTCATCAGAATCGTGCACTTAGACAACTGGATGTGTTTGATCTCCTGTATCATTGTTGTGCCAGGACCTAGAATTGAGACGAGAGTGATCAGAACCCTAAAAACACTATATTTCAAGGATAGCCAATGGCAGAATTCGAGCCCATTTCTCTCCTGTGCCCATGGATAGTGACCACCGGCGCTAGCGCTTTATAGAAATGAGCTCCCCTACTCGGTTGGAGAGATGTAGTGAGTGAACCAATTATTCAGGTCGCTGAAAGTGAATCAATGTAGTTCTGAAATCTAAGGATACCTACAGCAAGACGTACAATTTTCGAGACATGGGCTACTGTTGGAAGATCCTATGCTGTATTTTAGAGAGTGTATGTCCACCCTTGCAGCCTTGGGAAGGGACTAATGCCTCCTCCCTTCCAACTGACTCCCTCTGTACATTTGAGGGGAATGGTGTAACATGTTACGCTTTTTCATTTGTATAATATGTCGGTTTGGTTTTCAGTATTATTGCAAATGCCACAATCATGTCTACTTTAAAACCATGAGCGTTGTCAAATGGTCGTTAGTTGAACCCTTAAAGAGTCTTAAATACCCGCTCGTTTCTTGAAAATAAGCCTATGTGAATCATCATTCGGTGATAGTATATAATATATTATTATTATGGTTAATCAGTATTATTGCGATATGTTTGTACGTACCTTTGATCCAGTGGTGGTCAAACGTCGAGTAGGCAGCGATGAACGTCCTTCATAGGCGCTAAAATTATAACCTACAAAAATAAATTTTAGCATAATGTATTATTATTATTATTATATTATAATGCCGGCCCCGTGGTGTTGGGATAGCGCACATGCCTCTCACCCGGAGCTCCCGGGTTCGATTCCTGGCTCTGTCAGGAATTTAGAAACTGACGTGAGGGCTGGAATGGGATGCAGTCAACCTCGTGAGGACAATTGAGGAGCTGTCTGACAGTGAGGGGACCTGATGCGCTGACCACGCGTCATCCCACAATATGTATGCCAAATGGCTGCGCAGCGGTCACTTGGCAGTCCAAAGCCCTTGAAGGGCTGTGGTGCCACGGGATTTGATTATTATTATTATTACTATTATTATTCAAAATTAGGCTAATGCTTTTCAGTCGGTCAACTCTATTGTGCCCAATTGTAATGAGTCTTTCCATAAATCCGAAAGAAATTTACATGGGATTAATAAATAAATAAGTAAATGCATTAATTAATTAATGTCATGCAAGTTTCTTTCAGCATTAGAGAAACACCCATTTCAATTGGGTACAATCGTGTTGACTGACTGAAAAGCATTAATTTCGATTATTACACCAACACTGAAAAATGTCTTCCAGAACGATGATGATGATGATAATAGACTTTTTTTATTTTTTTCGAGGGAAATCGTGGGGAAATCTTCAAACGACAGATTGCAAGCTTCCGGACTTAGAACTGTGCAGGATTCTTACCTACTAAAACCCCACAAACCTTATACTTGCATAAGGCCACCCCGGAACTGCCTGTTCAGCCGTACTTCAGGGTGGAGCCACTGTAACGACCAGAGGTCTAAGCCAATTTCATTTAACTTGATAATGAAATTACTCATCATCACATATTATTATTATTATTATTATTATTATTATTATTATTATTATTATTAAGGTATTCATCGACCCTCCATTAGAGTTAATTTCGAGGCAAATTTCAAGAAACGTTTTCTCCTATATGAAAGTGTGTTTTCTCTAGTTTCCAGAAATATATAATTTAGTCTACTGTATACAGGGTTTCTTGATGTTTAGCTAATTTATATGCATTTTAATTAACAATGTGCTCGAATTTCATCAGCTGTTACTTTGACAGCTTGACGTTTCTTGTTCCTTACTTCAATATTTTCTTTAATTCAAAGCGCAGGATGGTTTTGAAGACCTTTTTCTCATACTCAGAAATACAGTAGTTGACCTGGTCGGCAGCAGATGACAGCGCTAACCAGATTGCATTCCTTGACTAAAGGAAAAATGTGTTACTCCTTTGTCATGTGGCCATGAATACCAAAACGTAAATTGACATTACCTCACATTTCATTTTTTCAACACTTTTTATTATTTGGGCAAATGAAATGTTCACTAATAATTAAGATATTAGCTTCATTTGAAAACTAAAATATAGATAAATAATGCAGCTGTGGTGGTACATCAAACGATTCAGTTACAGTATATTGATAATAAGGGTCCAACCCCCAACAATTAAGATTTTTCTCTATGAGAATATAGTAAATGTAAAAATACATTAACATATTTCTCTCTATTAAAGTTACAAAAACTACTGTATTCTGATGCACAACACTCAAAACATTTTGCAGAGCAATTTGCAACAACAATGAGCCGTTAAATAGCAGAGAAATAGAATTCTAAAAATGCATGCTATTTTTAATTCATCTTCGAAAAGGTCTCCCACTCCAAGAAATTCCTTTTAATTATTTCTTTCTTTCTTTCTTTCTTTCTTTCTTTCTTATCCTTAGAATCTGTGATATCAATTTCAAGAAAATATGATAACCTGTAATGTAATGTCATCACTAGTGTTGGTATACTGTAAGGGGCCCTCTCCACTTCTTTTGAAGAAAAGACACATGGAAGAAACATTGTCGCTTACTGTTTTGACAACCGTACAAAATTAGCTTCATCAGTCTCTTCTGAGTCCATATAGTGAGTTAGGATATTTTACTCAAAACGGTGTGATGTGCTAAGGACGGAATCCATTATAAATCAATAAATGCTGGAAGTTGCATGATTTAAGCATTGTTATGCGCTTCCATTTTCGCACTATGGGCGCCGTTCAGAAATGATCCAAAGAGATGTACTGCAGACCGTGTAATGTTTTTTCCCCCTTCCCGGCGAGAGATAATGACGACGTCAAAGAAGTCATACGTCTATTTTAAGATGCCATCAAGCAATGCATCACTTTCCTGGCATCCTGAGACTAAACGTAAAAAATAATGTTATTTTAAAGATAGTATAATCAAATCGCATCTGAGATCAGAATTAAAGAGTTTCAGTAGAATACTGATCGCCGCGCCGTTTTGGAGCTCAAAGCTGGTTGTGATGTAAATATCTCTCCTGATTATTCCTTGAATCTTAACACACATCTTTTGCGGTTGCACACAGCCAGGATCTTCCGCTGTCGATGATGTATCTGCGGGAGTCATTGCGTAATACACTAACGCTAATGGCCAAGCGGTTTGCGGGCTAACTTCTTTTACACAAGATTTCGGGTTGAAACCCAGCTGAGAAAATTCTTAGCCTGCCAGGATATACAGTAGGCCTGCATTTTGTCACACAAAAGAATCTATAGTACACACGTTTGTTTCACACTGGTAAATTTATCGTTATTTCTATGAGACTTGTGAAATATTTTGCACTATCAAGAAATTTCACGCAGTCTTGTAAAATATTGTTTATCAGTTGGTCAACATATTATTGTGCCCAATGGCCATATTAACATTACGAAGGCTTCTAAGAAATTCTATAAATTCCACGTACTTTTTTAAAAATAACAACACGGAGACCAAGATGCTGGGTAACTGACTTACTTACAATCATGTGAGTCCACCTCGTTGCGTAGTGGCTAGCATTTTTGGCTGTCCCCGTGGAGTTCCAGGTTCGATTCCCGTCTCTGCCAAGTAATTCAATTCTGGTTTGAGGACTGTAACGCGGTACAGTCAGCCTCGTGAGGAAAAACTGAAACGAGGTGGGTTTGATTCCTACCTCAGCCATCTTGGAAGTGGTTTTCCGTAGTTTCCCACTTCTACTCCCGGTAAATGCCGAGATGGTTCCTAACTTAAGACCACAGTGAACTACTTCCAGGTTGGCTGAAGTGGGAACAGAACCTGCCTCTTCTTAGTTTTACCTCACGAGGCTGAGTGTACCCCGTTCTAGCCCTCAGACCAAAATTAATTTTCTTGGCAGAGCCGGGAATTGAACCCGGACCTCCTAGGTGACAGACAAGAATGCTAGCCATTACACCACGAGGTGGACTTGAAGAAAGTAGGAGGAAAGAAAAAATGAAAGAAAGAAAGAAAGAATAATAGAGCCACCTACAGTAGGCCTATACAGTACATAAACATATTCCAAGTAGATCGAAATGATCTACTGTATTATGTCAGTTTGGCTTTGATAATGTTCTCTTCATAATGATCGATTTAACTCTCTAGTCTACTTGTGTTCTATCTCCTTGTGGATGGGATGGTGGACGTCACCTGCAAAGTGTCATGGATTAGCCTATTGGCCTACTGGGAGAAGAGTTAACTTCATTCTCTGCTTGACTTTGAGATCAATTTGAAAATCGATTCTTGCTTTACTTTTCAAGAAAGAAAATTGTGGAAGAACTAGAAAACTAGATTGTGTAGAATGAAACTACTCTCCTGCAGGAACGGTTCGTTCGCCAACCATGACGTAACTTGCTGTATTGTGGTGCCAGTACATATCCTTTAGGAAGCTGTGTTAATGTGTATATATTCGTCCTTCTACGCAACGTACACACTTTGTTGGACTTCAAATATTTACATATAATGAGTACACACACAAAGAAGAGTCTGTTCCAGCCGCACTAAAGCATCAGTTGGCCCTCTAACGAGAAATACGAGAATTAACATCAGTTCAATATAATGAGCAGTGCACAGTCTATGATGTGCAGAATTTGTATTTTTTAGCAGAGTGATAGATGCGAATTTATCCAAAACTCGTAATTTTACATAGGTTAGGCTAGTATGACTTCGACGCGAGGATTTTTACGGGTTTGAATTTGCGACAGAAATGGCGAATGTTTTCTTCTCATAAATAAATGGGATATTTTTGATTCCTTGAAAAGTAATTACGGTAATTGATCAGTTATATTTTTTAAAATATTGTAGGTGCCGTAAAATTAGATTGTGTTAAAAGTATCATTTGGTAAAGAATCTGTATTTCGCTCATATATTTTTTTTTTCAATGGAAGACTTGTCTCTTCCATCCAATCTCCAATATTATATTTTTAAATTTTTACAAAATTCGACATCGTTGTGTCTACGTAATCTGTGTAATTACGTTTATACAGTATAGACAATATGTATACGTGTGTATTTCTCTTAACCTCCCCTTAGTAAGTTTGGTACTTTTATTCTGTCTTCATTTACCATTGTATTTCGTAATTTTGGACCACCAATATTATGTTGTTATAAAATATATCGCCGCAGCGCCTGAAAAATACCCTATGTGACAGTGTTGTTCTCTGCCAATCTTTTCCTTACGATTGTCCATGCCTCCAGCCATTTGTGGATATATTGGGTGATCCAAATATCGTGTTTTCGCAGCTGACAATGAGGCGGGGTTGCACTTGACCGATAAGCTATCGCTTCCCGCCTATCGGAGCAGGTTTCTGCGGGGGGAAGGGAGTGATCTACGGCGATAACTGGTTTGCCGAAATAAATCAGAAACCTCTATGGAGATCAAATTGGCAGGTGAAAAGCTGAAGGAAGTAGGAGACTTCTGTTACTTAGGAAGCAGAATAACCAGTGATGGACGAAGCAAAGAGGATATAAAAAGTAGGTTGGCTCAGGCAAAGAAAGCATTTCTACAAAAAAGGAATCTGCTGACATCGAATTTAGATTTAGGTATTAGGAAGTCATTTTTGAAAGTCTTTGTCTGGAGCGTGGCGCTCTATGGAAGTGAAACTTGGACTATTGGTGCAGCAGAAAAGAGGAGAATGGAAGCATTTGAAATGTGGTGTTACAGGAGAATGATGAAGATCAGATGGGTAGATAGGGTTACAAACAAAGAGGTATTAAGACGAGTGGGAGAGGAGAGATGTTTCTGGCGACTGTTAATGAAGAGAAGAGATAGGTTGGTAGGACACATACTAAGACACCCAGGAATAGCAAGCTTAGTTATGGAAGGAAGGGTCGAGGACAAAAACTGTAGGGGTAGACCAAGGTTAGAATATGTTAAACAGATTGCCTCGGATGTAGGGTGTCGGAGCTATGTAGAGATGAAACGATTAGCTCAGGACAGGGAGGCATGGAGAGCTGCATCAAACCAGTCAGAAGACTCAAACAACAAACAACTGGTTTATTCAAGGTCTTGCAACGCAGTTTGTATCGGCCGAGCGAGACCTTCCCTCAGGTGCGGAGACACGATATATGGATGACCCTGTACAACCCCACATAACACGTTCCTGAGGTTAATTTTCCTATTTTCGTATAAGCCTACAGAGGAAAATAACTTTACGTGAAATGTTGTGTTAGACTAGGCCTATATCCATGTAGGCCTGCGGTGCGTGACCGTCTTACGAAACACAATGACAGAGAGTAATATTTTCGCATAGTAGATTTTGCAGGAGCAGCAATGATATCTTAAATACCAGTCCTTGTTGTTTTTGCTATTATATCCGTTATCTAGAAAGCCTGGGTGGTACAATAATATCTGCCAAATTTTGGGTATTAAAATACAGTAAACCACAGACTCTAGATGGTGTTTGAGAAGCAGCATGATGCTAAGCACTTAAATTTTGTTACTTTAAAATCATTTGCGAATTATTTCAGTGTATCTGTTCAGTTACGGACGCAGAAAGCTGCACCTCATATCCGGTGAGCCATTTTCTCCGAGATCTTAGGTTTCCAGCGTTGTGTCTTGGGAATCGTTGGCACGCTTCTTAAACTTCCACAATTAACTTGGCTTGGTGCCTGAACAAGCCTTAGCAGCCTTACTTGTCATATACCATATAGGCGATACTGAACGGAATACACAAAATAAACAATTTAAACAGCTTTCGTGGGTCAACTATCATAACTAGAGCTCTGAAACATAAAACCTGTAAGACTATTACAAGTACCTCTTTAATGCCCCTAGAGCAGCGTCAGAACAATAATTGTTCAGTGGAATTTACTGCCAGTAAGGCCTCGTCGCATCTAGTAGTACTAAGGACGAAGCATACCTGCGTAAGACTTGTACTCTTGGAGTTGTCTGCGCGCTCGCGTAAGAGTTAGTTCTTGCGCGGTGAACGGATGGGCAGGAATAAGTGCTGTGGACGTATGCAAACAGATCAAAGTTCACTTATCTCATGTAAATACGTGGAATAAACTCCGGTAATATGTTAAAGGAAATACTCTTGGGAGCAATAAGTACAGGGTCATCGAAAAATAATGCCAACATTTCAAAAAGGTATAGCACCGAAACCCTTTTTGTTAAACGTGCAATTCTTTCACTGAACGCCAGCTGGTTAAAGTAAGTTTTGTTTTGGAGGGGACGTGACCTTGCTATGCGCACACTAGATGCGCAGTAGTCAAGGTCGGCCGGAGGTGCGCGCGCCAATGACTGCACCGGCCGACAAACTGCACCTGATTACAAAGCTGTCATTCGACGGTTTAATCAGTTTAAGGAAACCGGGACTGTAGAGAAAAAAATCTAGGCCAGGCCGACCATCAACATCAGCATTGAACGCACGCTTTCCCAATGGCAGGATTGGTATGTGCAATCATTTCAGGAGTAACTGTCAAGATGGCGGCAGAAATTCGCTCCCGCAGGTGCTCCAAATACCGATTTTTTTCTGCATACACAATGTTTTTAATGTACCCCCAGAAAAAAAAATATCCAAAGGGGTGAGGTCAGGACTTCATTGGCGCGCGCGCGCCCCCGGCCGACCTTGGCTACTGCGCATCTAGTGTGCGCATAGCAAGGTCACGTCCCCTCCAAAACAAAACTTACTTTAACCAGCTGGCGTTCAGTGAAAGAATTACACGTTTAACATAAAGGGTGTCAGTGCTATAATTTTTGAAATGTTGGCATTGTTTTTCGAAGACCCTGTATATAGAGGGAACATTATTATTATTATGCTTAAATATTCTTCGCTCGGTACAGTAGTACCGTCGGTGAACGTTGCGTTACAAGAACTATTTGAGGGAAGGTAGTCTGTAGCAATTATGGTAATTCCCTCTCATAAATGCAATCGAATTAGTAATCGAGTGGCTAGCAGCGGCAGTAGCTAATAGACCAGGGCTGCCAGTCAAGTCATATTGAGTTAAACCTAACTAACTCCACTGTAGCCATGTGCTTTTCTATATTGTTATCCCATTTGTCCATCGGAAGTGATTTCCCAGCAAAACAAATCGTCGCCGCGCCTACAAAATCTGCTATGTGACAATTTTGTTCTCTTCCCTAATTCATCTTTTTTTAAATATCTTTTTTTTTCCTCTCTTTTGTTTTCCTGAACTAACAAGGGAACGGATTGCGGTGTAAAATTCTAATCTGGTTGAAATTTATTACACAATATTCCTAAAAAGTTGTACAATGACGTAGTGAAAACCACACGGGCCACTTACAATTTTGAACGTCAATATTCATGGTGTCCACAGGCAGGAAAAGTCAGGAATAGTCAGGAAAAGTCAGGAATTTTGTTTTTGGTCAGGAAAAGTCAGGAAAAAGTGTGAAAAAATGGCGTGAGTCAGGAAGAAATGGCGAATGGTATTAGAAAGTCAGGAATTTTATATTAACCATACAGTATTTTGTGTTTTACAGCCATATTTTGATGTTACTAGTTCAACTAATCTCTGAAGATAAAAAGCATTAATTCACTGGACATTATGGTAACTTTCCATTTTACAGTACATCGTAGTAAAAACCTCTTGTACCTACTTTTTGTACGCTTTTTTGGCGTTGGCGTAGGGATGTGGCAACCCCATCAATATAGTTGAGGTTATTAAGTACTTTGATTTATGTGTTATTGTATTATAATTTACTTTATTTTGTATTTTAAATGAATCAAGAGGCGAGCGTTGGGCAGCTATGGGGATGGTGGAGACTGCAATAAGATATATATATATATATGCTCAATAAACCATTTTTCCGATGTTACGATGACTTCGCGAGTCAGGAATTCTGTTGAAAAATGGTCAGGAAAAGTCAGGAAATGTCAGGAAAATGTGACATTGAAAATTCTGTGGACACCATGATATTGAACGCCGAAATTTGCCGGGTGACAGCATTAGTGACGAGGTGGGAAGAGGTAACGCTGAACTTGAATTCTAGCAGCACGTGATGCCTGGCACCCACCAGGCAGCGACCTGCCGTGCTGCGTTACATTCCCCACCTTCGCCTCATCACGTCACTCCCTTATCAGTTCGCATCCACTATTGCAACGATTACAAAGACTAAAAGAGAAAAACAATGAAAGGTCGTTTTATTTATTTACAGTAATGCCAAGCACAAAACATCACATTATGTTGCATTTTATACTCTAATCGAGATGGTAGAAGAGTGAGGGGAATGTTTAAGGTGGGGAATGCAGCGCAGCACGGCAGTAGCTGCCTGGTGGCCGGGATCCATCACGTGCTGCTAGGATTCAAGGCCAGCTTTATCTCTTCCCACCTCGACTCTCATGCCGTCGCCCAAGAGGTTTTCGACGTTCAATATTGGCGTTCAAAATTGAAAGAGGCCCATGCGGTTTTCACTACGTCATTGTACAATCTTTTAGGAATATTGTGTAATAAATTTCAACTAGATTAGAATTTTACACCGCAATCCGTTCCCCTGTAAGCTTATTTTAAGTTTACTTTTTCTTTTTACTTTTTTCGGTATTTATATCATTATGACGTCACAAACACCCAGTCCCAGAGCCTGGGGAATTTACCATGGCCCGGCCGGTAATCGAACCCGGGACCCTTCGGACCAAAGCCTAGCATGCTAACCTATTAGCCAATTAGGGTCACTTCCGTACGAATTATTATAAGTTGACCGACTGAAAGTTACATTAAACAGGTTCCAAAAATTCAGCCATGTTGCCTAACATAAGCAAGTGGCCTACTCAACAAGAACAGAACATTTGCATTTAATGGCGACTTTCTCGATACTTTTTTTTTCTGAAAAAATGTAATGAAATTTGATCTTAATTGTGACTTAAATGCAAGGGCAGACATCGACAGAATTGTCTTTTAATCGTTGTTCACCCTGTAACTGGCACCTTCTGTGGGGGCCTTGGGGGTACGTATTGAGACTTGGGTCCCGGAGGCTAAGAAATTTAAATCTGGTCTCAAGGTTGGACGGGATACATTCTGTGCCGTGAAAAAAATAAACTGAGAAAATGTGGGTTCGATTCCCGCGCAATTCATCTTAGAAGAAGTGGTTTTCCTGGCCTCATCCAGACATTTGTACTGTATGTGCGGAGGACTGCTTTTGTGAGAGAGATTCTAACCCATCAGCCTATCTCTCTTCCGTTTTCCTCACGAGACTGAGTGCACCTTATTGCAGCCATCTTTCTAGACTTACTGTAGAATCTCAACGGTAGAGCCCGGAATAGAACCCAGGCTGTCTGTGGAAAGTAAGAAAAAGACTATGCTCAATTCACGACCACGACGGTGGTGGTTAAAAGGAAACTCCTTAAAAGAACGCATTTTATGGGATATGCACCTTGATTCTTCCGATGTTTCACTTGGGAGGCTAACCACAAGATCAACACAAGATATCCCTTTCTATCATAGCATATCAAGGAGCAGGAAATGAAATGAAGGAGAAGCCGGCAGCAGGCTACCATTTACAATACGGATCTTGGAAGACGCTAAACAGACTGAGAACTGGTGTGAGTCAGTGTAAAAGCAATTTGAAAAAGTGGGGATACAGTACTGAAGAACTTTGTAAATGTGGTGAAAAGCAATACCCTGAGCACCTTCTGAATTGTAGCATGTTACCAGGACCAAGTGATATGCAGGACTTGATAGAAGCTAATGACTGTGCCATTCTAACAGTCGAACACTGCAGAAATAAAATTTAGAGCAATTTATATGTATAAGGTGCGTTCAAAAAGTAACGAGCCGGAGGCTGGAATGCGCAAACCGGTGACGACATCAGCTAAACGTGGCGTGAGTAACGAGGTGTGGTTCCGACCAGAGCGTGGAAGGTCAGCCCGTCGCTAGAGGGCACGCGTGCACGTCACGTGACGATACAAAGCGAGCAGCAGCATGCATCAATCGTCCAACCAAGACCAAGACAGTAGGCCATTCGAGAAGCTTCCTGGTGTGGTTGAAGACTGTGGGGTACCCATTGGGCACACACTATCCGCAAGTGCAGTCGTTCCTTCATGATAGTGTGCACACTTCCGACGCTCAATCCGACCACGGCGGCTATGGCGTTCACTGTCACTCGGCGGTCCTGGGTAATGAGTGCATCAACCAGCTGGACGTTGTCATCGGTAATGCAGGGTGGTGCCCCAGACCGGGCATCATCGGCTAACGACACCCGTCCTTCCCTGAAGCGCTTGTGCCACGCCTTGACCCTTGCAAAGGACATGCAGTGTTCGCCGTACACTTGTGATATTCGGCGATGAATGTCCGTTCCCCCTACTCCTTTCGCTGTCAGAAACCGAACAACACCTCTTTGCTCTTCGTTTGACGCCTCAATGTCACTGTTTGCAATGCGACTGGCAGCGTTGACGATTGATGCATGCTGCTGCTCGCATTGTATCGTCAAGTGACGTGCACGCGTGCCCTCTAGCGACGGGTTTTGACCTTCCACGCTCTGGTCGGAACCACACCTCCTTATGCACGCCACGATTAGCCGATGTCGTCACCGGTTTGCGCATTACAGCCTCCGGCTCGTTACTTTTTGAACGCACCTTATATATTTGTATGTGTTTTGGACTCGGATAAATAAATAAAGGAGCAGCTGGAGTCTTCGGAAGCTTATGTGTTTTTAAGTTACAACGCTTTGTGCCATTTGAGTTTTCGATTGTTACGTCCTATGTTATCCATGCTCAGACACAACCGGCCTGGTTTCAAAACTTGAGAAAGTCGATCACCCGAGTTTGAACTGGTTGTTAGTTTAAATACTATACCGTGAAATATGAGATAAACTTTCAAACGACTACGCTGAATGTGGTTCTTATACTCGCGCTCTACTTCTTCTCATTACTAGACTTACTTGTTTAGGGACATCAGCTCCGTGTACTGTAATTGTGTTTGCGGGCCGATAATGTAGTTGTTAGGCCCCTTAAAACAACAATTATCATCATCATCATCATATACTTGTGTTTGCATTAAATTTGTTGAAAGTCCTTTTTAGTCGACCCCGTGGCGTAACCGCTCACGTTAAATCGCTCACCACTACTGCCATGTAGCAAGTTCGAAGATTGGCGGTTCGAATCTTGGCTGTGACAGCGACTATCCTGAGTGGTTTTCCCTGGTTTTTTTCACACTCCCTCCAAGAAAATGCAAGGATAATACGTCATTTCAAATTCTGGGACACCTATCCCATTCCGGATCCTAATAATTACAGTTGCACATGCTAGTCATACAGAAATGCAGGTTATCAGACAAATTGATCACACAACAAAGTCCACGGAGCTGATCACCAAGATGTCCCAAGCCCCTAAAAGGAATTAACAACAATACCATCATCAAGTTGCTGATGTTAGAGGCTTTGCGACATCGTGGTTATTTTGACCCATGTACTTGAGTGTGTGGGGGGGGCTATGTGTCTGATAACCTGTGTCCCTGTGGTGGCTATACAAGCGTGCTTATTTGTAACTGGGTCTAAGTTTTAGGTAGGAGGTGGCGTGGACTTAATATAGGCACCATCCTGGCATTCGCCTGGAGCAAAAGTGGGAAACCACGGAAAACCATTTCTAAGATGGCTGAGGTAGGAATTGAACTCAATTCTCAATTTTTGTGTGTGCCCCATTCTAGCCCTCAGGCCAGAATTAAATTTCTTGGCAGAAGCGGGAATCGAACTCGGACCTCCGTGGTGACAGTAAAGAATTGCGTGCAACTGTCTTGCAATTGGTGTTAAAGGTGCGTCCCTTAATGTGCAATGCCTCGTATCCTATACTGCACTTATTTTCCAATCCTTTCCTTATGACTAAGACTGGTCACGCTTAAACATACCTGCCAACTCTCCCGATTTAGGCGGGAGACTCCCGATTTCAGACCATTTCTCCCGCCCTCCCGCTTAACGTATTAAATCTCCCGATTTTTCAAAAAACCCACGCGTAATTTCGGATTTAATATGTCGTCTATCGAACGGATCGACTTTACGTGTTTTGAAGTTATATCTCGATACCGCAGTTTCGCTTTGTATCGATAATCGACAACTGCGTACTAACTCCCGCGTCGCGTCCTGCTGTTATAAAAAGTTGGCTTCGAATAAGTCTTCGTTTGAAATCGGCTTCGAATAAGTCTTCGTTTGAAATCGTCGAAGGTTAATTCAGCGCCTGTTCCTAGATGTGTTGCATAATGACCAGTGGGTGATAGGTAGTTGTACGCTGCGGAATATTGTATCTGTTTCACACGTGAAATTATATGATTTGTGTATAACTTAGTTTGATGTTGTTGGCGTTAATATGCCGGTAGGTTATTGTGATTTTTCGAACTGAGTGATTGCGTCGGTTCGTCGGTAATAAGGCGAAAAGATATGTGACATTTAAAAGTGTGTACAAAGATAACATTCCCAGGGTGTCTACCGGTAACGGAAGTAATGAATTTTACAAATGGGTAACGGAAAAGTAACGAATTTTACATACGGGTAACGAAAATTTTCCGAAGGCGGATTGAATCATTTAAACTCGCGCCTCTAAGCTCAGAGATTGCGATGGAGCGAGTTTCACGCAAGCGGCGCCAATTGCATAAGCTATATTTCCCCGTGCCCGACCTCGAGGAAATGCATACTGAGACAACCCTTAGTGTTATACATCGTTCAGCGTATATCTTCGGCATCAAGATGACTTTTAGTTTTGTGTGAAATAATTATGTGTTATATTAGGAAGCCTGACTTTTCGCGAGACGTTTATTCGTGAAAACTTCTGAAATTATTCAGAAACCTCGCATTTTTCGCATTTATTTGGAGACTATTAAATTGAAGTCCAGAAATAACGCTAAATAATTTAATGTCGCGATCTTGCGAAATGTTACCGTTTTGAAAAAGATTCGAAATACGTAGGCTGTAACTTATTTTAAAAATCTGTCTCGTAAATTTGCGACATCCAGTATGGTTAATTCGAAATTCCGTTAAATGTCGATTTTTCCTTCTAACTTGGGTTCCATCGGATATATTATAATCTAACCGGTTATTTCGAAAACTTGTATAACTTTTATAATTCGTGATTCGGATTTGAAAGAAAACGTGTCCTCTAGTCGTATTATTCGTGTAATCCTCTCCGAATAATTCTTAATATTTGATACCTACTTCGAACATTCATACTCAAGACGGCCGGCTGACCGCACGACTTGCCTGCGGGAATCTCGTCAAATGGACCGAGATCGACGTCAGTAGCGTAAAATCAAAAAACCCGTCCCCTATCGTGAACTTGTGACCACGAGGTCTGCGGGAATCCCGTCAAAGATGATTGGGCACCAATCACGAAACATTCCGAAACCTACTCGCTACTTTTCCCATGACCGTATACTTAAAAGCGTACGGGGAGCGAGAAGTGCATCTACCCACTTAGAAATGACAGCCTACGTAGCGTCGCGATACTAATTTCTCCTCGTGATCTACCCTGAACTGATGAGCTCCCAACCACAGCATAGGGACAGCGGGAATCACGGCGCCGGCCATACAACTTGTCCATAACTACTCGTGAATTTTAACCATGCCCAACCCTGAGCTTGCATCCACCAATCTGTGAGGACGAATAAACAATCGTTCAACGGCCGGGTGCGGCGCGGTATGCATAATATCGCGAGGACAACTTGAATCTCGTAAAACGGCTGAGAGCGGCAGCGATTGCGATACATCGCGATATTTCTCCGCATTCAATGACGAGAACAACTGTATTTTTGTCAAACGGACAGCAAGTGGCGCCGATTGCATAATAATGCTATATTTCCTCGCGCCCGACCTCAAAGACAATGGAAATCTCGTCGAACGACTAAAAGTGACACCGATTATTAAATCGCGATATTTATCAGTGTTCTATCGCGAAAACAACGGGAATCTTGACAAACGGGTGAGACCAGCGCCGATCGTGTAACATCTTGAAATTTCGCCGTACTTGACTGTGAAGACAGAATTCGGTTACAATCATGTAACGTCCCATAAATTTCGTCGTGATCTACCGCGGGGACAAAGGAAATCTCGCCACGGTCAAGAGCAGAGCAGAGTAACCTCTTGGCAATTATAAAAACGCCTTGTGCACAAGACGACATATTAGCTGAAACAACTCATTTGATAATACATTTCTAGTATTTATTTATTGTTTTTGAAATTGTTGTAACTCCCTAAGTGAATTGTATTTACCGCTTTAAACACAGTTCATTGCTCTCTTTCTCCACCGCGTGATGAGCCCATTTGCTTGCAGACCGCAGACGTATCTTGAATTCAAAGGTAACTAAAATTAACTAAAAGGTAGCTAAAAAGTAACTAATTTTTACTTCATCCTTAACAGTCGACACCCTGATTCCGCATATAACTGAGTCAGGAAGAGGCGCAACATTTGCATTTTGTAGTGTCTGTAGGTGTGATTTCAGTATCTCGCATATTGGAAAGGGGGACATTTCATTTTCCAAAATTAAGTTTTTTGTAAATACATTTCCTAGCATGTTAACAGACACTCAAGACAATTTTAATGAGGAAATGGATGCTTTACATTCCCAATTTTGTAACTTCCAACTTGAGGATGTGACATCTATTGAAGAAGAAGAAGAAGAGAGAATTGATGTGAAGTGGGCACTGGTAGGCCAAATGATATGTAGTGGTGGGGTACTCAAGTTATGCTTTCCATTCTGACCATTCCGCATAGTAATGCAGAGTGTGAGAGGATGTTCAGGTCATCTCTCTCTGACAAGACTTTGGACAAACTTATAACTCTGAAGTCGATTCAGAAAGAGAAGTGTTTTGAGCAAGAATATAGCAAGACCTTTATGAAGAGGGCAAAATCAGCCTCAGTCACCTGCAACAACGACCAATAATATGATCTTCGATACATATTTGCTGCAATGTCTTAGACTATGTATGTATTATGTAGCGTCCTCCCCCCCCCCCCCCCCCCCCCCCCCCCCGTCGCCGCGTCGAATCTCCCGATTTTTCACTTTGAGAGGTTGGCAGGTATGCGCTTTCCAGCGGTATGTGGATGTGCCGTCCAGAAAAACAATTCATGTTAGGTTCATTTTCCTGTGGATAAACATTTAGAAAAATGAACCGTGAATATACTGTACTGTAGGAGTGCATAACTACACGGAATATACATTTTTTACAGTACAATGAATATAAAGCTCATGTTTTTTTATGCTTATCCACAGGAAAATGAACCTGACAGGAAATGCTCTGTTGGACAGCGCATTCACATACGACTGGGAGGCATAACCAATTATAAGGAAAATAATTACAAAAGAGAGCAGATACGAGGTATAGCACGGTAAGGGACGGATGTCACTACATCTGAACAGAAAGAATTCATTAATGTTTTATCGTTATGTTGGAAGCCATTTTTCAGTGTTGCCTTAGTAATCGAAATTTAATGTTTTTCAGTCGGTCAACATGATTGTACTTATTGTAATTTAGTGGATGTTTCCCTAATCCTGAAATAAATGAACATGAGATTAGTCGATTAAATACACACCTGGATAACGAATTTCGATCATCAGACCCTTTACACTTAGGCTATTAAATCTACATATGCCTATGTGTACAAGTATGGTATTGACAATATAAACAGTGAGCCTATAAATACCCAAGCCTCCGTGGCTTAGGCGGCAGTACGCCGGCCTTTCACTGCTGGGTCCATGGTTCAAATCCCGGTCAATCCATGTGAGATCTGTGCTGGACAAAACGGAGGCAAACAGGGTTTTCTCTGTCAAAATTTCATTCCAGCAGCACTCTCCACTGTCATTTCATTTTCATCTGTCATTCATTTAATCATTGCCCCAGAGGAGTGCGTCAGGCCTCAACAGCCGGCACAGTTCATATCCTCGCCGCTAGATGGGGGCTTCATTCATTCCATTCCTGACCCGGTCGGAGACTGGAAGCAGGCTGTGGATTTTCATTTTCAGCCTATAAATACCATAACCAATATTTGTAGACATAGATTTAATAGCGTAAGTGTAAAGGATCTGATGATGATCGCTTGACGATCGAAGCTGGTCATCCCAGTGTATTTATTAATCTCATGTTTTTGTTTTTTTTCAGGATTAGGGAACCCGTTACATTTATGTAACTGAAAATCATTAAATTTCAATGTTTTATGGATTGTAGTGTAAATATAAATATCTGTGTCTAGTATTAGGAAAGGTGACCTGGGACTTTAAAATATAAGGTACCATCCTTACATTTTTAGGATAGTCGCAGTGTCGCGGGACAGATTTAGCTTCCTCGGTTTGTTAGCGCAAGCCTCTTCGCGCGTACAGTTATGAAGGCTAGTGAATTCACAAGTAACGTTGTTTCGAGATCACAGAATAACTTCAATATACCAGAAATTACTCGCTTCCAACACTTTCTTCTTTTTCTTCTTCAACCCATAACCGTTTAGGAATGTCAGCACTCGATGTATTTAGAAAGTTCTGTGCTACATAATCAATTTGTTCACAGTACGATTTGGTAATGGAGGCTTCAGGATGGATTCGTATGAAAATTAGAACCACTTTTTACAGACGCATTTATTAGAGTTCCCCCCTCCCCCTTGAGCAACCCGCCCACCACTCCGCATAGCTACCGTCCCCCCTCTTCTCCTTGCCCCACTGCAGGTCACAAGTAGGTTCGATATGAACCAGGAAGCAGTTTACTCTGAATATATATGTATGTAGTGATTCATTTGCTTTTTAGTTAGTTATTTATTCTTCCAACATCTACATGATGCCCTTTTTCTAACAATACAATGTGTAGCCTATATAAACTGAATACGAATTATGGCTTATTACAGCGTGGACCACAGTTCCCGTTACCTTGCAGCATATAATCAGCCCCGAGTTCTCCATACTCTTGTTTCATTAATCATCTCAAAGTCTCATTATTATTATTATTATTATTATTATTATTATTATTATATTATTAACTCCCCTCCTGGCACTACAGCCCATGAAGGGCCTAGGCCTAACAAGCGACCGCTGCCCAGCCATTTGGCCTACAGATATTGGGATGACGCGTGATCAGCGCATCGGGCCCCCTTGGTCGTTAATCTTGGTTTGCGTAATCGGGGCGCTGCCTCACTGTCAGACAGCTACTTAAATGTCCTCACGAGACTGAGTGCACCCCGTACCAGCCCTCACGTCAGTTTCTAAAATCCCTGACGGAGCCGGGAATTGAACCCGGGGCCTCCGGGTGAGAGGAGACGCGCTACCCCAACACCACGGGGCTGGCATTATTATTATTAGTCTATTATTATTACCGACGCTTGCCACGGTGGGTGTCGGTCTACTAATCCCAAGCTTGCAGGTTCGCTCCTGGCCGTGGTAAGTGATTTTTGAAAGGCGGCAAAAATTACGACACCGTGTCATACGATGTTGGCATGTCAAAGAACCCAATTGAATTCAGTAGGCCGTGTTCATAATAGCAAAATTAATCTCGGGAGTTTCCGCCAACATAAAGTTCCTCATTTCTCTACTATAAGGCGCTATAGTGTTCAAGGAGCTTAGATATCTAACCTCATTGACTTCCATAGTGCTTCAAGGAACAACGAAATTCGACATGCAAGCTACCCTTTGGGTGTCAAATAACAAAGCTTGCACCCGGCACCCGAGGCCGTACGATATTATTATTATTATTATTATTATTATTACCGACAGCAGTAGCTACGCTCGCTAACGCGCAGGCGAAGCTGCCTGAGGACTCATTAGACGTGGGTTCGAACCCCACCGTCGACCGTTCTTGAAATGGTTTCCGTGGTTTCCCATTTTCAATTTCTGGCAAATGCCGGGACGGTACCTTCTAACAAGCCATGGCAGCTTCATTACCTCTCCTTGCCCTCTCTTCATTCATTTAATCTCTCATTAAGTTCGCATGAGTTTGGCGTCAGGAAGGGCATCCGGTCGTAAAAATACTTTCATTGCATCTCATCCCTGACCTCCTTGAAAATAGGCACAGACTGGTAAAGGGTAGACATACATTATTATTATTATTATTATTATTATTATTAATAATAATAATAATAATAATAATAATAATAATACAGTAGAATCTCGATTAACCGAGGTTCCTTATTATCCGATCGTAAACTAACTGAAAAAGTAAAAATAAAGATTCGCTGAAGATCGCAAATCGTTGTCAGCGTTATGATGCGGTGACTGCGGAGTATGGCGGTCAAGTTCCATCAAGCAAAAGACTGTTAAGGACTTCAAAAAATGTTTAAGTGTTTAATTTTTTAGTGTTTCAGAGGCATGTAGGCTATTGTATTATTTTGTAAATATTGTAGTCTTGTTGTACTCAATACAGTATTTCAATACAGTGATTCTGCTGCTTTCTATTACAGATCCATGCTAACCAAGAATTTGCCCATCCGAGGTTGCTGTGGTCCACATTAACTCAGCTAATTGAGACTTAACTGTATTATTATTATTTCGTACTCGCCGTTGACGGGTAGGTGCAGTAGGTGTAACAAAATGTAGGCTAGTTGACACATTAGCCTCAACGCTCGCGAGTGTCGCGACTGCTGGTGACAGCGGATTCTTCTCGCCATTCAAAGAACGCTTGCTGGAGTATGCGCTGTGCGGTGTGCGCAACAGTGTCCTTGAGAAAATAATAGTTAACTTCTTGGTAAAAAAAAAAGTAAATACAGTAGTCTACTAAAAACAAACCTGCACTTTGGAAATTAATAGCTAATGTAGGCTACAGAAAGATTTAATCGTCGCGAGGATCATTGAAATGGGTCAGCTACAACGCCAAACTGGTCATTTCTTTGAAAGGCTTAGTTAAGAAAAAATAAAGCATTAAGGCAAAATAAACTCTCTCTTTATGAATTGTTTGCAAAAGTACGCAACAAAGCGATTTGACTCTCGCAGGAATCATTACAATCTGTCGGCTGGAGCATCAGAAATAGTTGTCACAAACTTTTGAAAGGTTAGGGTTTTAAATAATTAGACAGACTAGCTGTTATTCTCGTGCTTCGCTACTGATGAGAACATCGTTGAACGTTAATTTTGCAATATTGAGTGGCAATTGAACTTGGTCCCGCATCGCATACATGCACACTATTTCACGTTTCTGTTGCATGTAATAGTGCCATAATTTTGCGTAAGTTTTTATATTTAAAAACAATGTGTATGAGCATTTCCAAAGATACTGTAGCTATCAAGGATAATAGTCGTCCATTTTATGCACCAATACCTTTTCAATATTCTGGAACATCCAATAATGCCCACACAATACAGTGGATAGGACTACTACCAATTTATCTCATGAGCAGGATCCCGAAGAAAGTTTGCAGCATCTATTTAGGAACGTTACGTGTCTCAGCTATGGGGATACCATTCATGGTCAATCCCATCTTTGTGTAGGTTCCACAAATATCTCATATTGGAGTTTGAGAGACACAGAACTCGGAATGTACCGACACGGAGACAATTTTATTTTATTTTAAACTTATTTGGCTATAACACTGGTTCTTCCCCCGAACGTGAAAATTTAGTTAAAATCTTCTTTAAAAAATGTGCTTGAATGTCATGTGGAGGTGAGAATGAATTGTTCCTCATGAGGTGTTTTATTTTTGGCAGACCCCTTTGCCAGCTGCCACTAGTCTATATCAAAATGCATATGACTATTGTTGTAGTAAATTAGTAAATTAAATTTTAAGTACATACATGGTGGGCTGCATTTAATGATAGTCTATGATTGATCTTTTACTGATGAAGGCTTTTAGCATATATATTCGTAAGTTCACGGGAAGATGCAGAATTTCCTGGAGATCCATTAGAATTACAAAGAAAAATCATAGACTATTACATTTTTGTAGAAAATTGAATTTTAAATTTATTTGGTGGGCCTCATTTCGTGGTAGGACTAATCCATTATTTTGGTTAGTGAAAATTATACCCATGCAAGTTTCCAGCTCAATCGAACAAGTAGTTTTTGAGTGAAAGGAATGTCCATGCAAGATTTCAAATTGTGTGCAGCACTCGATGGGGCTTTAACATGTAAAACCTTAATTTTCCTGGAAAACTATTGGAATTTCGAAGAATATGCATTGATTTCTGTTGTTGTTAATTGAATTTTAAGTGAAATGAAATTGAAATGCTTTTTGGTGGTCGTTTTGACCGACTGAAAAGCATTTACATGTTGTTGACTAAGGCTACACTGTAAAATGGCTTCCAACACGATAATGAATATTAAGAACAGTATGGCAGGCTCCATTTCAGATTAGGATTGAGCATTTACTCATTTTGTTCTATTTTAAGAGATAGAACAGTCACAAATTTACGGCAAACCATAATTTTCTGGAAAACCATTAGAGTTCCGAAGAAAATGCACATGAACATTATTGCAGAAAACTGAATTTCAAATCCACTTTGTGAATTTTATTTCGTGATTGGATTAATCATTGGCCCATTACTTGAATTGTTAGCATATAGGCCTAACACATGAACAAGTTTATTTATTGACCATATCAAAATCTGAATAGGTATATGTTGGTCGGCCAACAAAACTATAACCATAGACATAGACACATACAGACAAATATACCTACTTTAAGATTTATATATACAGTAAATACAGTATACTGATATTATTATGATTATTATTATTATTATTTTAAAATAAGTTACTAGCTGAGAGGTGTAGTCGGTAAGAATCTTGCCTACTCTCTGTACGGTTATGGGATCTAATACCGGGACCACTAGTTGGGATTTGAGGGTTCTTAAGTGTGAGAGACTCTTGCCAGTAGATTTGCTCTCGTTCTGGGACAAAAAACAGGCAGCCGGACCTCTTCAAAATCCACAGCAGTTAAAACGGAAGTTAATCCTATTTTTTTTTTTAGTATTGTTCTTACAACTGCCAGTGTAGCTAGGCTCACAAATGAGCAGAGCTTGGGGAAGCTCTGTGAACTCGATTGAGTTGGGTTCGAACCCCACCGTCGGTCGTCCTTGAAATGGTTTTCCGAAGTTTCCAATTTTCACCTCTAGGGAAATACTGGTGCGGTACCTTCTAATAGGCCACTTTCTTCCAATTGCTAGCTCAGTTAAATTTATATTCATTTAGTTACTCTCATAAATGACTCTCACAAGGTTGGCGTCAGGAACGGCTTCCTGCCGAAAAGACCACCCGCCACATAGAAATTCACCGCATCTCATCCCCAGCCCCATTGAAATGGGAGTAATAAACATATAGGCTACATGTTGTTTCAATTACACTGGGCGGAAATTATTCGCAACACGTGATACGTGCGGAGTTTCCTGTTGCCGAAATGCTTATGTCCTTTTGTAAATTGTTTTATGTATGCTTTCGTGTGCTTACATTGATTAATCTTGTTTTATGTTTTCGTTTATGGCTTGGGCATCGTGGTCACCAGCCCCGGGTAGTCTACTTGAGTCTGCGTGGAATTCTGCCTGATAACCTGTGTATCTGTAAGCTTAATAGTAGTAGTAGTGTTTGAGGCTAGCGTAGGGAAGGAGGCGGATATGGCCTTATGATGAGATCAATCACGATTTGTATTGAGAAGAAGTGGAGAAACCTTGGAAAACCACCTCTAAAATAGCTGAAGAGGGAACCGAATCCTCCTCCTCCTCCTCCCTCTCCTCCTCCTCTCAATTTTGCTTCACGAGGCTGGGTGTGCCTCGTCCAAACTCTCAGATCAGAATTTAATTTCTTGGCAGAGCCGCGAATTGATTGTAGGGCTATTGGGAAGGCAGCTGAATTGTCTTCAACTTCTTTTTTTTTATAGCAAGACCTCCTTCGAAGTAAATCGTTAAGAATTGTCCAGTGTTTAGACTTGTCTAAATTTGGTTAACTGGCCACTTCTTGTTTCTTCCACCATTCCACAGGATCCCCCACCCGCTACATTATCTGATTACTTCCATTTCAGCGCGTAATGGACCAGAAGAACTGTTCTTAAAAGATTAAGGTCAAAAAATTTATGAGAAACACGTGTACTGGAGTTTCTTTTGTGTCAAGCCGCTACGGGTTCTTAGGTAAGGCGAGATGAGTTTCAATGTGACAATGATTTTTACGCCAACCTCATGAGAAGAGTTAACGAGAAATCCAATGAAAGAAGATCAATGAAATTAGCCAAGAATATGAAGGAAGAGCCCGTGGCCCATTACACGGCATCCATTGCCTGGAGTGGAAAATAGAAAACCACGGACATCCATTTCAAAAACGGTTGACGGTGGGGCTCTAATCTATTTGTCTTCCTAGTCCGGAGATAGTCTGGTCTCACGGCCTAGATCGTTAGCGCACGTAGTTACCCCGGCCGGTGTATAGTTTCTTATATGTCTTTCAAATATAACGTGGTCTGAAGTAACGACTCTTTACATTCAATTTCCTCTTAAAAGAAATCATTTAAGTAAAACCCCAGTGAATCAAAATGAGTGATGAAGGACTAGCAACTGACTGTTGGAAATAAACTTAAAAATATTAGAAACTTATGGCCTTTGATCAGCCTGCAAATTGCGGGATGTCGCGGGAACAACACGACGTGTTCCCTCTCCCGTTAACTTTCTTGACCAGAATCGCTGCCTCTTGGATCAGACAGCTACACAGTTGTCCTCACGAGGCTGAATACACCCTGTTCCAGCCCTCAGTCAATTCAAAAAACCATGATGGAGCCGGGAGTCGTACCAAAGATCTCCTGGGCAAGGGGAAAGCGTGATTCTTCTACACTCTGTGCAGCCAGCCGGCGTGACCGTTGGAAATGGTTTCACAAAAGCATGATGTAAATTTGTGGCGTAAACTACTGTATTTACGTCTGTGGGACAATGAGTACGAAAGGCGGGAATATTGGAGTTTGTGGTTGGATTCATCGATGTTAGATGTTGTCAAGACTGTAGCGCTTCAGTCAAGAAGTACTAATACCAGATTGTAATCATTGGTGTCGAAAGATCAAAGGATAACCTGACCAGGTGGAATATTCTTTAAGATTCTTCGCCTTTATGTATGTGAAATGCAGCTCACTGTGGCCAGTGTCATGTATAAGTGGACCATTCCTTCTTGACCGGTTTAATTCACGTGTGCGGTGGTGCATCGTACGTTTGTGACCAGAGTATTGTCACCTCGCGCAGCGCATATTTAGTTCGGTCTCAATGTTTTACTCGGGCCGACAAGAAGCGGACCATGCGTAAAACATAACTAATGTGTTATTAGCGCCAAACTCTAGCGAAGAGATGCTGGGCGGGTGAGCCGGAGGACTGTCAAGGGGATGTCACGTGATATTATGCAGATTCGTTCTAAAATTCTCACACCTGCGCGAGGTGACAATACTCTTGTCACAAACGTACGATGCGCCACCGCACACGTGAATTAAACCGGTCAAGAAGGAATGGTCCACTTATACATGACACTGGCCACAGTGAGCTGCATTTCACATACATAAAGGCGAAGAATCTTAAAGAATATTCCACCTGGTAGGTAAGTTCAGAGGCCAAATTTTCAAAATATTGTTTTTTTTTTGCATTATATAATTATTTGGACTTTTCTGAATATTTTGGTATACTATTTATCATAAAAATCTAATTATAAATATTTTATACAGAGTTTTTAAAATTATGTGACATGACTGCAAATATGTCCTCTGGACATCACACTGGAAAATTGTTCATCTACAGAATATTATTCGATCTAGAAGGCTGTGGTTTGGATTATTTCTTTGTGGATTGTTCTGCTATTTATTCCTTGGAGTTCTAGTGATTGTCCTTTGTTTATCATCAGTCTGATTACAACCTATAAACAAACGATATATTTCATAGTATTTCATAGTATTCAGAATGACTAGAACCAAAGGAATTTTTAAGAAACGGAAAACAAAGGCAACAGATATTACAGGAATGTGTCTGCAGTAGGTTGCCCACACAGCCCTTCTCATTGATTCCAAATCATGGGTATTTTCTCTAATAACTTTTCCATAGTACTCCTGGAATTCATTTATGACCTTATCGGTAAGCCTACCAGCATTTTTTATGCTTTTGCCATCAGATAATTTCGTGTCGCGGAGTTTGCTTTTCAGTTGACGAAGTTGTGCTCCAATTCTCTTCTTTACGTGGCCTACACACTCCAACTTTGTGATAGGTTCATCATAAGGGTTACTATTCAAGACAGTTGTGAATTCACACCATCACAATCCTGAGTTTCACTACTAACATTTTCACTATTTACAACAATATTATCTGGTCTCGAATACCAAAAAATGACTTTGTTGGCATAAAAACATTGAGGCTGGGTGTATCAGATGCTGTAATCACCTTCACTCATGGCAATAAGTGTAGGATCAAGGTTCTCCATACGCTGGGAGTGAAGACAGGACGTAACACGGAAAGAGTCCTGTTGCACCTTGACAAATTACGAGTGCGCAAAGCTGAAATTGCGGCTGAACAAATGACTAAGGTGGCAAGAAAGAAGAGAAGAAGGAAGAAAATAGGTATCTGGGATGAAGAAGAAGGCTCAGACTATGAAGCAGGATGCTTTTAACAGTAGGTCATCAACAAACAATAGGAATGTTGACATCATGAAACTTTAGCTCAGTTTTTCTCAGTTTAGTTTTTTTCCACACATTTGTCCCCTTTTCTCAGAAATGAGACACAACAGAAATATAATTTTGACACATCTTATTCAATATAAAGTACTGCATATGTGGATCTACACTCAGCTGTATTTCACCGGTAGAACTCATTTTATGACGAGAAATATGTAAATATTTTCTTAAATTAATAACTATTTTAAAAAATACAGTTTTTTTCCTAATCATCTAATCTGCTTGAATCTAGATCAGTAAACTGCCACAGGTTCTATGTAACACTGATGAAAATCACAGCTTTCTATCTTGAATAGTTCCTGAGATAATGGGTCACCAATGTAGAATATTTAACATTGTCGGTATAGGGCGTTTAATCTTAGATTCTTCGCCTTTATGTATGTGAAATGCAGCTCACTGTGGCCAGTGTCATGTATAAGTGGACCATTCCTTCTTGACCGGTTTAATTCACGTGTGCGGTGGTGCATCGTACGTTTGTGACCAGAGTATTGTCACCTCGCGCAGCGCATATTTAGTTCGGTCTCAATGTTTTACTCGGGCCGACAAGAAGCGGACCATGCGTAAAACATAACTAATGTGTTATTAGCGCCAAACTCTAGCGAAGAGATGCTGGGCGGGTGAGCCGGAGGACTGTCAAGGGGATGTCACGTGATATTATGCAGATTCGTTCTAAAATTCTCACACGTATACAACCGGCCACGAATGACCGGTCCATTTATACTCTGGAGGATCTACAGCTCTTAAATTCAGTTCGTTTTGCTCAGCTTTGGCCCCGTGTTGTTTTAGGGCAGGGGTTCTCAACCGGTGGGTCGCGATCCCCTGGAGGGTTGCAGAATGTGTCTTGGGGGTCGCGAGATACGGAGAAAATGTTTAAAAAAATGAGTTTTTGTTGTAGTTTTTTATTAAAAGAAGAATACACTCACATTGTATTAAACTTTTACGTGTTTTATTCTATTAATGAGAAACTTGAGCTTGTTCGGAATTAACCAGTTTTTGAATTAATGTTTATTAATATTAGTTACAAGTGTTTTATATGAATAAAACTTAACAATTATTGTAATATTTTAATTATTATTTTAACGTTAAAACTTGGGGGTCGTCAAAATACTCAGCCTAAAAAGGGGGTCGCAGTGTCTAAATGATTGAGAACCCCTGTTTAGGGGTTCCATACACTAGCGAACATACATTTCACAAAATATTCAATATCTCTGTAACTTCTTGAGGGATCTTCTTGAAATTTGGCCCATACTGTAGCCTACATGTTTCTTGAACGTTTTGTTTAGTCAGAGTTGAAAAGAAAAGGGATTTTGTATAATGCGAGGGAGGGTGCCTGCTCACAATAGTTCAGTCGATAGGAGCATCGGGCCGGAAATCCGAAGGTCCTTAGTTCAAATCCTGGTCGCGTCATGGTTAGTACTTTATGTACACAACATTGTCTAATAGCTGTAAAGCCGCCGCATTTGGTTAGTATTGCTGACAGTAAATAATTACTGTATGTGACATACTGGCTTTCACGACCATTATTTATATTCCAGCAATCCCTTTAGAAAAGCTGTGAGAGCTCTTGGTTCCCGCAGCTAAATAGCACAGCAGTGTGCTATAAATGTGGGACGTAGTGCAAGATACGCTACCCCAGCAGTGGTCCGGGCAAGTAATCAAGCGCTCGCTGCAGAACCTGACTTGGTGCACCTAGGCCAAACCCCGCAACTGAGACAGAAACAGCTTAAGTATAATTAGGCTACTGCATGTGTCAAATTTATATTGTTTCCGTCATCAGGATGATCAGTATTTTCTTGCCGAAGATAGCACTGTGACATAATACACCAGGCTGTTCCAGCCGAGCAGCTCGCTCGTGAGCAGCAGAGTACTCGCCGCCTTTCGTGAGTAAACCTGCAACATGCAACACTGTTCTGCTGTGTGTGTGGGGGGGGGGGGCTGCCGTCACTTCGCGGTGGATACATCTAGACTGGCAGGAATGCATAGACTTGTGCTATGACCTTCGCCCAGTGACGTATTGGCTCTCACCCCCAGTCCCTCTCCAACCGTGCTCCGAGCATTACTGCTGAGTACTCGCGTGTACGCATACTCAAACTCATGGATTCGGAACAGCCTGTAATACACCCTCGATCGGGCAGCAGCACTGCCAACGCAAAGCCGCTTGGCGCGATGAGTGTTTGGATCGTTTCATTGCGCAGATACTTCCCTCACGCACTGTAATACTATTATTTCTAGAAGTAAAGAAATACCCTCACTCTTCAAATAATGGAATTGGAGGGAATGAAGGACATGAAAGGCGGACAGGAAAGAGAAACATAGGAAGATCTACCCCAAAGTTACTGGGAAAAGGTGATGATGATGACGATGATGATAATAATCGTTGTTTTAAGGGACCTAACATCCAGGTTATCGGCCCACTGGGAAAAGGGAAAACGAACTCAACTCAGGAATGCCTTTGTGTTATCAAACCCCAGACTAACCAGATGTGAACCTGTAAGAATGGAAACCGTTTAGTATTACGCAGGGTGAACCATGTGGTGCTAGACTGCCCGCACCCTGTCATATTTAGTTGTCTCCTACGACAGGCTGGAATAATGTGGGTGTATTTGACCCCCACTGACAAGAAGCAGAAGAAAAAGTCTGATCTCTTGAAAAATGAAGACATGAGGAATAAAAATATAAGAACCAATTAAGGCGCTGAAATTATAATTTAAAAATTAAAGATTCAGATACCCTAATATCGACGAGGTTGGAAGAAAACACAAAATGAATAAAAGAGGTTGACAGAAAATCAGAAAGAGAGGAGCTTCGCACAAATAAGTGGGAGAAAAGCCAAACGTAGCTGGGGCTAACCCATGTTCCACGGGCGGTGGTAGTGGTGGTGGAGGTGTGGAGGAAGAGATTCATTTCAGCGTCCGAAAATCAAAATTTCAGCAACCAAAATACTGTTTTAAGCGTTATAAAACTAGGGGACATCATAACCGATCAAGTTTTAGCTTCACAGTGGATTGTTTACCGGCGCGGCGTGTTCAGGCATTTTTAAAATAACTAGCGGACCCGTCCGAGAACTCTCGCATAATGGGTTGTGTGTGCCCCATGTGTACAGACTACCCGCCCGGCACTAGTGCTATGCAGGCTGTACGCGAAACAGTCCTGCCAGGGGCTATCGTCTTGTTTATTTGTTTAAAAGCAATTTATAAACAAATAAATATATTTCCGTTGACTTTTCAACAAATGCAAGATTTTTCCTGTTGCCTACTATTGAGACGATTTGAAAGATTTCGGTACAAATCACACCTTTTAACTCCCTCTTGTTTAGGAGCTTGAGTTTTGTGAAACATACACCTTAGCGTATTATATACAGTAGTAAGATGTTATCGGCTGTACGTTCCCTTTAACTACTGCAGCATATAGAGACGCTGAGGTGCCTGAATGTTGTCCCGTCCAAGTAAATCTACTGACACGTCTCCCTCGCACTTGCGCACCCTCAAATGCCAACTGACTGCGCCAGGATTCGATCGTGCAACCTTGAGCACAACTGGCGAGAACGTATCCACTCTGCCATGCAGCCAGTCTCCGGCATTCTTGCACGTTGCATTGACTTGCGGGAGTTTTTAAAGGATAATCAAATTATATTTTGGCAATTCTATGCTAGTAAGGTATTATGGAGTCGATAATAAGTAGACCAGTGCCAGCAGACCTTCATTAGCGAAGTAAAGCAATAGGCTACATACAGTAGAGAGCCCGTTACGGCTTGCCCGCATCCAGGAAGTTGAGAGCGCTTCGAAACGCTGCTCGAGGCGACACAGCGAGCTGCGCATATAATGCATGGAGAGACTATGAATGGGCGAAAATGGCATGCAAGGCTCGCACTACGTGGGGGTCTACCGACGTCTCAAGACCCCAATTCAAATCGAGGTCCGCCGTGCAGAGAGGGGAGGAGTGAGAGAGAGAGAGAGAGAGAGAGAGAGGTGACCCAGCTCGCGAGGTACCTCTTCACACGGGTCATGCAGTTCTCTTGCGCTGCAGGCACTGCTTGCTGTCTTCCACAACTGCTCCTAGAGATAGACGGCGAATGTTGATCACCCAAATACTCCTTTCTAATGACCAATAAAATACCCATATACTCACAGAGAAATGCCATGAAATACACAAAATATGACCAAATTGAGTCAATTGTTATGTAGGAAATCACATTCCTGTTTCACAGCAGATTTTGTTTAATATGTCTAAGAAATAATACTAATATTACCAAGATAAGAGATTATAACACGGTAATTAAACCAGAAGCCTTATATGCAGCCAAAACATTGTCTCTCACCGCCCAGGGACCGCTTGCAAGGCTGGTGGTCAAGGAAAGAAAGATATTACGCGAAATCTTAGGCCCCAAATTACATAACAACAAATTGATCCATGTCAGGAACGAAACTCTTTACCAAAAGACTGAAAAACTCTCAGACACTATAAAAAAACGGGGAATTGATTTTTATGGGCACATCCTCCGAATGAATTCAAATAGACTAACCATAAAGATCTTCGACTACTTTCGTAATAAAAATAAATAAAACCTCGTTGGTTTAAGGAAACTGAGAAAGACCTCGTAGAACTCCAAATTACAGACACCATGCTCATGGACAAAACAGCCAAAACCATCACGGAGGATTAAAAAACATCGGTTTCAAGTTAAAATCAAACAAAAGCGCACGATCCACATCTCTGCCGAAGAAAGGGAAGCAAGATCTCAAAGATGAGGCAATACTGGGCTAAAAGGAAAGCTCAAAACAATAAAGAATGATTGATTTCATGTACCCCAAAGTTGGGTGAAACAAATAAAGAAGAAGAATACTACTAATAATTTGTATTCGCTTATCCTCCCAGCTTGGCTTCAACCACGGACTCTGCGAGGGACCATTCCTCTACCGTCGCAAGGACGGTGTCAGCTATAACACACGTTGTTAGCAGATACAACTGGGGATGGTGTGACAGGCCGTTCGCTAACTTGGGTCTAATTAAGGAAGGGTCAAGGAAGGGATTTTGGTAGGTTGTAGGCCATTGACCTGTTGAAAGGAATCATCCCGGCATTTGCCTGGTGATGGAATTGGGAAACCACGAAAACCAATTCCAAGACGGCCGAGATGTGATTCGAACCCACGCTCTCCCGATGTCAGCGAAGCACGAGGTAGCGCGTTAGCGCTGTCGGCCATTGTTGCTGGTATAATGATAATAATTAGGGCTCGGATTGATATGCTCGATAAAATCTCCAGATATGCTCGAAAACATGAGTTTTATGCTCGATAGATATGCTCGAAAAAAACATTATATGCTCGATAGATATGCTCGAAAAAAACATTATATGCGTTTAAATATGCAGAATATGCTCGAAAAACACCGTTAGAAACTATAGAAAGGAAAGTGAAACGAATAAACCAATAGCATACCTTTATATACGAGCTTTATTTTCTAATTGTATGTATGATACACTGCAATATACTCGCATTCAAGTTTTTCAAGTATATATAAGAGAAGTTTTCATATAAAAGTTGCAGTTTAAAAGTTCATTTACAAAATGTTCAGAATTAGGCGAGTCAATGAAGTAGATCTGCATTGGTCAGTACGACAAGATTTTTTTCTGTTTTCAGTTTTGAATGATTTTCTTAAACCAGTCAATAAACGTTTCAATGACCAGAACGACCTCACTAAAGGTTAAAAACCTGCGGTTCTATTATTCGCACCAGATAGGCTTTTCAATAATTATTTCATTTTTCGAACCTTAAGGATTGTCAGGGCCGGAATTCGGAGGGGAATTCGAAGAAAAACAAACTATTGAGACGAAAACCACAAGAATGTGCATTTATATGCTTCTGTTCTGGAAACCGCGGTTTTATGCATTTATATGCTCGATAAATTTTCAACGGGGTCGGGGATGAGATGCGATGAGGAGTTGTTACGGTCGGATGCCTTTCCTGACGCGGGCGTGATGACGCAGCGGTCAAGCTGTTGGCCTCTCGCCAAGGTGGACCGGGTTCGATTCCCAGTCATTGCATGTGAGATTTCAGAAGTGAAATGCCATGCCCTGTTGTTCGGATTCCACTTAAAAAGAAGGTTCCGTGGCTCATGATCGCAAGATTAACGGCCACGTTAAACTTAAAGCTTCCTTACTTCCTGACGCCACCTTATGAATGGAATTAATAAATGATGAACTGAATGAAGGTGAATGAAACTGAGCAAGGAGTTGGAAGGAAGCGGCTGTGGCCTATTACGTAGAATAAACCTTGTTCATCTTCTGGTGTAGCTGCTAGCGTTCTTGGCTGTCTCCCCTAGGGTCCGGGTTCGTTTCCCGGCTCTGCCATTAAATTTAATCCTGATCTGAGGGCTAGAACGGGGTACAGTCTGTCACCTCTTCTAAGTTTTTCCCTCAAGTAGGGGGGTAATAGGGGTTCTAGGCCGCTCTAGAACCCCGTTATTACCACTACTAAGCCTCAGTCATGTTAAATATTTCTCGAACCCATGGTCGGATTTTAACAAATGAGGTGTCGTTGGACTCGGGCTGACGTCCTCTTTGCTGCGGACTACTCGTTATATTTTTGAATTTTTTTTGGAAAATTTTTGTTTTCAAAAGTTGGTGATAGTTTGAAAACCAAAGATGATAGAACGTTATGCCATGGCCCAAACGAATGGTCTTTATGACCTTTATTTTCTATAATGAAACTTTTTTACTTTTTATGTTTTTTTGAAAACACTCGAATTTTGAAAATCCTATATTTTGGAAACTAGGAACTCTACAAAAAAATTGTTTGACATAAATGAAAGGTCCCTATGCCCTCTACCCCCCAAATAAATGTCAATTCTCTAGGATGAAAACCTGTAGTAGTGGGATGAGGGGGGAGCTGCGCCACTTCTTATTGAGCCACCCTCGTATTTGCCCCGAACCTGATATCTCGCTAACCAATGGTCGGATTTGAACATACAGGGTGTCCTAGCACTCGTAGTGACGCCCCCTACTTTCCTATAGCCTCTTTATTTAATTAAACGACCAAAACTAAAAGGTCATGTGCTTTTAATATCTCGCGAACCAATCATGCTAGAGGTGTGTTCGACAGGTCCAAAGACTCGGGCTAACGCCCCCCTTTCAAATGTGGTAGATATTTTTTTCCAAAAAATAATTCACAAAGGGCCTAACGCCGTACATGTCGAAAAAAAAATTCTTTACCGTTACCTGTTTATAATGTTTATGAAGCGTGGTGGTTGAGAGAGACGATACGGCTGGGTGTGTGTGTTTCAATGAACCTGTCGCTGACCACGGTGGCCGTGTTCAATAGATCAATTGATATTTCGACGGATCGGTGTATGACAGAGCGAGCGTGCGTTTTTCCTGATATTTTACCTTTAACGTGTAAACGGTGATGAGAACTTGATTCTATGTTGGTCGAAGCGAGTATCGAAAACAAACGAGCAGGAGGTGAAGGTCATTTGAGCTTATTGGAAGGCATTGATCTGACTTGACAACAGGTGACGCTTGAAGGTGAAATAATCTGACCATTGTGCTGGCAGGGGAGTGTGAAAGGCATGCACACACATGTGTGAAACCACAGCCACGCTAAACCAGTGACATCCTGTCTTGCTTCGTACGTGACAAAATGCAAGTCCATGTGAAATTTGATCTACCGCAGGTGTTCGCTTGGGACGTTATCTGTCCACGTGCATGATAACTGTTAACAAGTGACATCCTGTTTGCTTTGTACGTGACAAAATGCAAGTTCATGTGAAATTTGATCTACCGCAGGTGTTCGCCTGGGACGTTAGCTGTCCACGTGCACGATAAGAGAATGTTCAAAGCGTGGGAATCGCTGAATCAGTAAAAAGTATGATGCAACTTGTCGGAATGATGTCACAACCAATAGAGAGGCAAGAGCTGCAAACAGCAGTGGTGGGAGGTGAAGGGAGGGAGAGGGGAGGGGGTGATGTATGAGAGAACACAGGAGGAAAGGGAAAGACAAACATGTATGAACATGCATGAAGCGCGGAGCGCTGTATACATAGAGCTATAGGTGGTGTACAACATGTGTGAATAAATAAAAAGTACACAGGTTCACACAACATGTAATTTATTGATCCAAGAATTAAACGTAGAGTTAAACCCTAACCATTTGACGTAGAGTTTATTTCCTTTTTGTTTCAACACTTTTTCCACAAGATAATGCTGAGGAAATGCTGTTTTCTGAAGTTCATGGAGATAAAATCTACCTTTTATGGGTTGATGGTTGAGGTCCTCGAGTAAATAGGTGACTGGACTGTCCAAGTAGACTCGACGAATTCGAAATAGTTCAGTCCCCCACTGAGGCGTGTAGCCCTTATTGAAGGCAGACTTAAATTTGCTCACACGAACAAAATCCCCAATGTTCAGTCGGTGACGTTTAGGATCGGCTGTTTTTATGGGGTTAAACAGTTTATCCAATCGCTGAATATTTTTAGTTACGAGACATGGCTTGTTCCCAATCGTTCTATGGTTGGTGTCATTGTAACGTGACACTAGCTCAGGTAACATGTCCAACCAGCGATAACTGCCCTGAGCGGTAAACGCTTTCCACATATGGGTTTTCAATGTTCGGTTGAACCGCTCGACCACACTGGCTTTGAGATTGCTGTACGTGGTGTAATGGTGAATATCCTTAGATTTGAGAAAACTGGAGAAATCCTTGTTGAAAAATTCTTTCCCCTGGTCAGTTTGTAGCAACTGAGGTTGACGTTGGGAGTGTTGAATAATATGTTGAAAGGCCTTGGTAACTAGTAGACCAGACTTGCGACGCACAGGTTCAACAAAGGCCATTTTGGAATAGACATCAATGACGGTCAACATATAGCGTACACCATCGTTAACGCCAGCATAGGGTATCATTTCAACCAAGTCAGCCTGCCAAAGTTCATCCACACCTCGTGAAATCACCTTGAGTCGCGGATAGTGACGCCTAGCTGGGCGATGCAACTCGTGAGCAATACCCATTTTAATGGGTGAGGGCTTAAACAATAATTTTGGCATTTCGAAGTTCTTGTTCAATTTCTTGAATTTCCCAATCGTGACCGGTATGGCCAGCTTGACGTGAGGCATGCAACAACTGTAGCCGCTGGACGAGCTTATTGGGATTATGCCAGTAGGTAACATCCACAAGGGGTTTTAATGGTTTAAATGTCACTCCCGAAGCGGATGCTTTACGACGAGTACTTTGACTGGTGGGAAACATTTTTGCAATGATGGTTTTATATTTTTGAGATATATTGGCATTCACTTGTTGCGTGGGATCATACTGTCTTTTGTGGGCATGGGTATCCAATAAAATGGATTTATATTTGTCAAGATCCTCTGACGTATAATCATGGGAAGAGGGAGTCCGAGAAAAGAGCAGCTTTAACAGTCCTTGCGTTAATTTATAGTTGATGTTTTTAATGACAGCTTTAGTACGAGCAAATTTAATGGATGAATCGCCAATTTTAAAACTATCATCCTCATAGCGAACACCATACGTGGTATCTGTGTTTCCAATAAATAGATCGGTGAAATAGGGTTCCAATGTTGATCCATAATATTTTATTAAAATGGTTTTCAGTTGAGCTTTATGTTGAGGGGTGGCCAAGAGTTGTGAAAACGGAGACGATCTGGAAGGGCAAGGTGTTTCGACCATGGCCAAGGATTTCTTTTTTCTCAAAAACTCTGCAAGGGGCGCTGCCTTTTTTTGAGGCGTAAACACTTGTTCCTCCTCATCCTCAACTTCACTAACACTAGTCAAATCTTCCTGTTCCTCTTCCTCTTTCTTAGGGTCCTCGTGCAGCGTCTGCGTGGCTTGTGAAACGGTGGGTAGCGTTTCAGATGACTTGAAAGAGGGTTTCAACATGGCTTTTAGCGGAGGTGCTAAATGTTGTTGAATAAACAAAGCATGATTGGCACGTGATTGTTTCAATTGACGAAACTTTTGGCGAATAGTATTTTTTGCTCTAATAATATGCTTTTTCAATTGACTCTCTGCTAACGCCATGGTGTCTTGACAAATGACTTGATGGGGAATGAGACAGGGCCTTAAATAGCAATAAAATGATCAAACCCTAAGCGATAGCGTCCTTGGTTGAGTTCACGTTGTTTATCAATCACTAAACAGGCATGACGTTGAGTGTTCCAGCACTTGGCACACAATTCTGTAAACATTTGAAAGGTCATATCCGGATTCACATGTTCATTATAAATGTGACGACTGTTCCTCTCGTCCTGACGAAATAAAACAATGACATTGGCATTGTCACGAATCAACTGTTTGGACATTTTTGAATACGTTTGCCCAAGATAGAAGCAATCGATATGTTTGTGTCGACCCATGCTGAAATAGCTTTGAATGATGCCTTGACGTTCAGTGGATACATCATCGAAAATCATGAGTGAATCAGGCTTTACCTCATCCGGTGAAATCACATTTTCTTGCATGGAAAATGTAAAATAACCCATATTCTCTTTTTGTAATCCAGACATGACTTGATCCAGAAACACGTAGAGGGGTTGGTAGAGAGATTTTGCAAAAATATAAATATTTTGAAAACGCAGACCATTGGGCGCTGTAATGAGCGTTAGCAAAAGATTAGTCTTTCCACAGCCGGAAGGCCCCACAATGATGCAGCGAATGGAAGATGGAAACAGTGAACCATGGCGTTGTTCACGTGATGTGGGACAGAGATGGGAAACCATGTCCCCCACGGGGAATGACTCTTGCTGCTTAATAATCTTCATTTCAACTAAGGCTTAGACAGGCTAGCAGGCTGTCTATATACAGGACACCGAACCTTGTCATAGAAACAGTAGACTGGTACTACAGGTTGACGATGGATGTCTTTGGACGTGCGTTGATGGCCAAAGCTAGGCCTGTCCTCATACATGATCCTAAACAGGAAACAGATCCTGCTAATAAACACTATGTGGATAGGTCAGTAGTGCCACGCACAAAACAGGGAGATTATGACTTTAAGGGAAAGCGGTTAACCCATGTAAAACATCCTCAAGTGTCTACAGACGTTACTACGAAAAAGTATGTGGATAACAAAGTGTATGAGTTTTATGACAAAGTGCCCCAGCTTATGGTGAATGGCTATAGCGCTAATCACCATCGGATTATTCACGTGGAAGACCCACAAGACGAAGACGATGTTTGTACCAAGCGTTACGTGACCCATGAAATGAAAAGGCTTTATAAATTTATCCCATCTGTGTTTTTAGTGTATCTGACAAATGAAAAACCTGTGAATGACAGAAACCATTTACCGCTAGTCCATGATCAGCACTTGACCTATGTGCTTGCTTCGGGTTTAAGCCACTATCGATTACACTATGATGGAACCATTCACATCAAATATGCCATACCTGATGAGAACCATTTACAAATAAAGATAAATGGTCATAGGATGTTGGTCCATGACCATGAAATGGTCAATGCAGGTGACGAATTATCCTTTTATCTCATGTTGACATGGGATGAAAAGCAAGCGGGAAAAACCATAAACGATTTCCCACTTTATGTGGAATTGGAATATACAGCCATGAAATAACCATCTGACGTTAGTTGTGATTTAAACTTTCGTGTGAAAGGTTGTTGGTCATTATCATCATGGTGAAACAAAGGTATGTGGTGAGAAAGACTAAAAAAAGGACATTGTCCTTGGCAAAGCCAGGGTTTTCAACATTCGAGGACAAGCCCTTGCGAAAGAAAAAAAGAAAAAATAATGTATTGACCATAAGGAAAGCCCTTCGAGCAGCACAGAGACAGGTTATTCCAAAACGTCGGCGACAGGTTTCAAACCAAGGGCGAGTGATTCCAGTCCCCAAACGAGCGGGATTTTTACCTGCATTATTTGCCGGGTTGGCTGCTCTGGGCTCACTTTTGGGCGGTGCCAGTGCAGTGGCGAAAACCATTAAAGCCGCGCAGCAGGGCAAGCAACAACTCAAAGAAAGTCAGCGACACAATGAAACGATGGAAGCGATTGCCATGGGGGCTAGAAATGCCAATTTAAAGCCAGCCTTTTATCAACAAGGATTTGGGATTTCACCATTTCGAAATATTAAAAAAAAAAAAATTTAACCTCTGCCATAGCGAGACATGCTCTGACGCATCAACAAGTGGAAAGCTATGCTAAACAACTAAAGCTTTCTCATTTTCGAGGTGTGTTTATGCGAAACCAATTACCCCCACGACCTTGGAAACAGGAATGTGCTGTTGTCAATTTGGATGATCACCGAGGACCAGGAACGCATTATGTAGCTTATGTCAAAGAGGGATCCACGGTATGGTACTTTGACAGTTTTGGGAATTTGCCCCCGCCCATGGAACTAGTGACCTATTTTGGAAACAGGATCAAGATATATTATAATGTGAAACGAGAGCAAACGTTTAACAGCCAACAGTGTGGACGTTTGTGTTTAATTTTTTTATATAAGACGCAGCATAAGCAAAAACGCCACCAGTATGTCGGCAGAAAGTAAAACGTTTACAGTGCATGGACGTGGACCTGAAGTCAGCCTAGACTTCTACCCGCCTATCGAATTGAGTGAAAAACCCTATGGTTTAGGACTTGTTTCTCTTGAAACATACAATCGAATATACAACATACGTGAAAATGTGAACAACAAGTTTTACTATGATGATTCTGTGCTCACCTTGAACTCTGGTGGATACACGATCGATGATATTTATGAACACATTTATGTGGTGTTGATCAATCAATATGGTTTAAAGTCATTTCTTGACGGAACGCACAAGTTTGAACTTGTAGGCAATACTAACACTCATCGCTGCAGTATTTTCTCCTCATTCAACATTGACTTTAAAACACACCCCGATTCCATTGGTCCATTACTAGGATTTAAACCACGTGTGTTGGAGCCCAACAAAAAACATGAATCAGACCATGAAGTGAAATTCATTGAGGACCATCATGTGTCGGTGACGTGTAATATTATTAGCCAAGTGTACACCAATCAAGAACCATCGCATTCACTTTATGACTTTATTGTGACATCGCCCAATGGCTATATTATTCGTGAAAACCCTCCAGTGGTGCTTTTTCATGCTGTGGCTGTTGATAGTATTAGTAATATAACATTAAGACTGATCAATAGAGATCAACAACTCATTGATCTAGATTCTACCACACCAGTGACTTACAAGTTGGTGCTAAAGCCACTATGAAGTTTGTGTATAAAGCAACAACACCGTCTAGGAATGGTGTTAGTTGTTTGCCACGTGAATACACGTTAACATCTCAGAACAAGCAGATTTTACAGCATTTGGGTTACCACGTCAACCCTCATGATGAATTCTATCCTAGAGATAGCGAACCGCATCGAGGAGCAACCAGGAGTGGTAAGAATTGATCTCCATTCCTATCAAGCTCAAACACCTGGACTCAATAACAATGATGAAATTCAATTTGTTATCAACAACCAAGATATTTACACCCTACCGCATGAAAGTGTCATTCAGATTGAAGGTCGGCTCACCAAAGCCGATGGCTCTACACCTACCACATCCAAGTTGGCCAACCATGGTTTAGCCTTTCTGTTTTCTGAAGTGCGGTATGTCATTAACGATATCGTGGTGGATAGCACTCGAAATGTGGGCATTTCCAGTGTCATGAAACTATACCCCTCTTATAGTGAGGAAGAAGGTAAAACACTTTGCATGGCAGGTTGGTGTCCTGACTCGACCAATGACTGGATGGTACACACCGATGGAACCTTTACTGGATATTTACCTCTTAAACTGATTCTAGGCTTTGCCGAAGATCACCAACGCATTGTGGTCAACGCAAGGCAAGTGCTTTATCTGGTGAGAGACAGGAGTGATAATAATGCACTCAAGGGAGCTGACAATGCCCCCATCGATTCAAAAGTTCAACTACAACGCTTGCTATGGAAAGTGCCTCATGTGACCCTTAACGATAGCAAAAAAC
This sequence comes from Meconema thalassinum, assembly GCA_946902985.2. Taxonomy (NCBI): domain Eukaryota; kingdom Metazoa; phylum Arthropoda; class Insecta; order Orthoptera; family Tettigoniidae; genus Meconema; species Meconema thalassinum. The sequence continues at coordinate 1,304,973,360 of OX336389.2, read as the reverse complement.
TGGACATACTCAAAATGGTAAAGAGAGATATGCCTCTACCCATGGAATTTAGAAGCTGGGCACTCCATGAGTATCCGCTATTGCCCACCACCAACACACACAGTTGGTCTGTAAAAACAGCTCGCTATACAGAGAGACCTCTCTACCTGATTGTGGGTTTTCAAACGAATCGCAAGTATCAACAAACCAAAGATGCCACGCAATTTGATCACCTGCAATTGAGAAATGCACGTCTTTTCCTCAACGGAGCTGTGTTTCCCTATGAAGGACTGGATTTGGATTTTTCAAAAAATAAGTTTGGCCCCCTGTACGACTTGTTTTCTAAATTTCGATGGTCGTATTATCAAAAAGAGAACGGCCCCATGCTGCTACCCCAAGCGTTTAAGGCAAGAGCACCACTGATTGTCTTTGACTGTTCTTACCTGGAAGAGTCTGTCAAGCCATCCAATATCGACATTCGACTAGATTTTGAAACGCATGACAATGTACCAGCCAATACCACGGCCTACTGTTTGATTATTCATCACAAACAAGTCAACTATTATCCACTATCCAACCAAGTGACGAGTGTATAAATAACAGGTCATCCCACGTCAAGCCGCTCAGTCATGTCTTGCTTTAAAGCCTCAAGAGACGTCACATCCATGAATTTAAACTCTGAGGAACAACGTTTCAAGACTTTTGCCACATGGCCAGTGCCTTTCATAAACCCTCAAGCCTTGGCGGCCGCTGGATTCTACTATTTAAAAACAAGAGATGAAGTGAAATGTGCCTTTTGTCCCATCATCATAGACCAATGGCAGGAGGGCGATGAACCCATGCAGGAACATCAGCGCTGGTCACCCACCTGCCCCTACCTGTGTAGAATGAAAGTGGGAAATATATCCTGTCATTCAAGCTATCCCTCACTTGTGTCTCTGGGTGATGAAAAGAAAACAAGTTACGATACGTGTGGACCGTATGGTATCCATGGTGCTTCGGTGAGCAGCTCACCATCAAAAACGCCTAGTTTAGAGACATTGGGACATCATCGGTGTTATGGACGTTACAAACACAAGAGACTATATTGTTGTATCAGTTGCTATCGTCCTTATCCCAAAATGACAAAGGCCTGTAAGACGTGTTATGATAATAAAATGATGTAATTCTTAAATTCTTATTTTTGCATGTCCCCCCTGTCCTACCCTAACCTTAATTTGAAACTAGCATGGCAGGTAAGTCCATGCCATGATCACACCTGATCGTCAGTCAGTCGTCAGTTGAACTTGGTCCAGGCAAGCGTCAACATGTTGCGCACACTCATTGTGGATTGCCAAGGGTTTAAAATTGGTGACAACAAATTTATATTTAAACAAGTGGCCATGATCGATTGTACCACGTTTTGGATATCACAAGCTACGCATTTGCTATTTAAACCACCCCATGCTTTTGATTTGTTGTGTGAAAAAGACCGTAAACAAACCCAGTGGATTGAAAATCATAGGCAACTAGACTGGAATCAGGGAACCATTTCCTATAAATATTTGGACGTGGTCATGAAAGCACACTTGTCCTCGGCCAATGTGGTATTTGTGAAAGGTAATGAAAAACGTCAATGGTTGCAACCATTTTTGGCGTCTTACTGCCAATGTATCGACCTCATGGAGTTGGGCTGCCCCTCCCTGCAAACGCTCATGGATACTTGTTCCTGTGGCAACATTACCCATACAGCCCTATCGCATGCGTGGCATCTCTTTCATTGGTTAACCACTCATGCCTGCTGGGAGTTGTTGAACAAAATTATAACTCAAGATTTACCTGTGAATGACGTCAGTGAGATTTCTACAAGCGACGTGTAAACATCTACAGCACGTGATACCATGGAGAAAGGCAATGCTACGGACAAAGCCATCGGCAAGTTCTTTGTGTGCAAAAAGAAACTAGACAGTTTTACCAAAGAGGAAATCTTGGCGCTGCCCAAGTCGTTCATTTATTATGTGGCCGCCAATGCAGTGAAAGAAATCTGGCAACATGTACCAAAATCATGGACTCAAGACCCTGTGTTGAGTGAATTGCAACCCTGTACGGATTACGATCACCATAAGCAAGTGGCCATGGCAAAAATACCGTCTATGCGTCAGTGTGCGACTTGCCAGCTAGTGAAACTGTATCACGGTCATAAAAGTCCGTGTAAAGACTTTGTTGAATCATTCCACGGGTGTCATGGCGAGAAAAAGCAACAACAACAACAACAAACACAAACATCGTCCACAGAGGAGAAGGAAGACCAAACCTTTCTACCATCAATGGAAAAGGATATGCCAGACCTGTACTGGCAATGGCGTCATTGACAAAGTGATTCAATACCTACCTTTCGAAATCCATCTTCCAGGTTATCGTTTTTGTGGCCCTGGAACTCGTCTCGAAAAACGTTTACAACGTGGTGATGTACCCATTAATCTTTTGGATCAAGCATGCAAGGAACATGACCTTTCTTATCGCCATAGTCATTCTGGTTTAAGACATGTGGCAGATAAATTGTTATTAAAGAAAGCTAAACAACGTTTCACATCCAGTGATGCCTCAGTAGGTGAAAGGATGGCAGCCCTAATTGTCATGAGTGCTATGAAAGGAAAGTTGATGATGCATGGACATAAACATTGAGGAGTGAGGAATTGGGATTTGTTTGTATTCTATTTTTCTTTTGTCAATTCACTATGACTATGAAATAAAAACAAAAGTTTTCCAGAGCACGATGTTTTGTTATTTTTAATTTTAAGAAATCGTGATGTTGATGGCTGATTTTTTCATTTTACACATTTCACACATGATGAATTCCACACACTGTCATTTATCATTTTGCAATTTACAGATTTTGAAAACGTTCGTTTCAAGTTTAACGTTTTTGATGATATGGATTTTTCCATTTTGCTGATGACACATTTTAAACAATGTCCGTTTGAAGTTTTTGAATTTTCAAATTTCACACATGGCCATTTCCAGTTTTTAAAAATGTCCGTTTTAAGTTTTGCTGTTTTGGTGATATGGAAACATGGAATTTCCATTTTGCTGTTTTCATATTTTTTCCATTTGGTGTATGTCGAAAGTTGAGATTTGACAATGATGTTGATGCGAGTGCTTGACCTTGATAATACTGCAATGTGTTGATGTGTGTTTGGAGAAACGTCGAGGTCTACGACTACTGCAGGTAAGACTGTTTTTACAAAAATAATGTCTATTGACTGCCACATTTCAATGAAAAAACTAAACTATTTAAAACAAAATGAGTATATAAGTGACCATTTACCCCCCCTCCCCACCCACCCACCCTACCTCACCGTGTTTGCTCTGGTCAATCATACACACCAGTTTTCTCTCTCCACTCATACATTCACACCTGTCTTTGGGAACAAACACAACCACTTTATTTATTCCCAAAAGCACATTCTCGACATGCACACTCATCCCAAAAGAACTTTTTAGTTTATCATTTACATTACGAAAAATAATTAAATACTAGTTATTAAAGTTACTAAAAATCTTACTTATTTCATATTTACAAAAAAAAAACTCAACTTTGTACAGCGTTAAAAGAATCACACTATTTACCAATCAAAAAAATTAAAAAAAATAAGGTTGCATAGAACTTTTAAAGAGCAAAAGGTCCAAGTGGGTTGTCACTATTTTACAAAATCTACTATTTACAATTGCAGAAACCAATATTTACAAAATTCTAAATCTACAAGTTACAAAAAAGCCATGTCCCATAAACGATTAAACAATGAAATCACACCTCCTCCTCGTTGCGATTATAACCCCAGGGCAGGCTGGTGAGCAGGTCATCAGCCCACACACGTTTGTTATCCATGGAGGCGAGGGTGCGTTTTCTCTGTTCCACAAGATACAGATGATGGTTGCTGGATTGTATCCTGCACTGTGTATGAGACATAGCTTTGCCAGTGCGTAAAACCGCTAAGTAATCGTCTACACGTAGCGATTTTACCACTGCCCTACCTACACCTTTTGCTCTTTTGGCTTCCTTACAGTTGAGTGTGCGGTAAGCATACATTTTTGAAGCCAAACCTACGAATTCCGTCATAATGGAATCACCGCATTCATCTTTTAAAACGCCCATTTTCTTTTTGTTTTTTATGGGCAGCTGAAACACGTTGTCAACACTATAGCAAGAGGTGTCGAACCAGTCACTATGTTGCCTCATGACGTCATAGGGGTTGCAGTGGCGAATGTGGTAAATGAATGAGTCCGTGTCCATATACAAAAGAGAGACGTCCTCAAAATGGCGTTTGGCAAACTCATAGTGGAATCGATACATGACCGATTTAGAAAAGTCTAAAATGACTTGACCCAAGTAAATGGGCTTATCCATGGTCACGCTGGTCTTACTCATTTCAATAGTAGCTAAATCCTCATCGATAATTTTGATCGATTTGAAATTTGGCTTGGCAATGTACCGCCGGGCACCCCACCGCCCCTCCCAGACATTCACCAATTTAATGTCACGGTATTTGCGGACATTCTCCATGGACTTGCCATAGATGCAGTTGTTCATTAATTTAAAAAAATTAATTTCAAACTGCTGTGTTGCCATTTGTCGGTGCTCTGTGTTGAGTCGCATGTATGGCTCAAGCCATGCTTTTTGAGCAAAAGAAATACCCCTGTGGATTTTCTTCAACACCAAGCCTTGGGCGAGGCATTGTACCAACATTTGGATATGTAGCACATACCGATTTTTGTTGTAAAGTGTGCCCATGAGTTTTTCAATTTTCACTTTACTGTCAGGGGGAACCATTTGCTCAAGGCAGAATGGGAAATCGGCATGTTCATCATACAAGGATGAGGGATATTCAATATCCACTTCTAGCACATATCCACGGCCTGTTTCTTGGCTAGCCATGTTCACATCAAATTCTGACACTTGTTTGTCTGTCAGCCAAGCAAACTTCCCATAGGGCAAAGGCTGACTCATGGCGTAACCGTACAAATTATTCACGTCATAGTACATTAAAAACGATTCTTGTTTTTCCGGTGAATAATCAGGCATGTAGACATTGTTCGCTTCGGCATGGCGTTGGTTAAGTGACACAAAGCCGCCACGAATGCCCTTTTCAAAAAATAGAACCATGTCTACGTCAGTGAGTAAATCCAATTCCACTTGAGTGTATTTCAAAGCGGCATCAAACGAGAGCCCAGGACTCGTGTAATAGTGAGCCGGGTCAAGACCGTAAATGTGTTGACACAAGTTACGGAATTTTTCAAACACATCAGTGAGCAGCAATACATCCAGTTTTAGGTAATGCAAGGCATATTCACTTAGCGTGTTCATGCCAAACACTCGCCAAACTTGACATGCATGTGCATAGTCTTCATCGGAAACGGTACTGCGTGTTAGTTTAGAGTAAAATTTCTCTTGTGGTGGGAGTTTTCTTTGCTTTAACACGTCCCAGCTGTTGCAGAAATCATACGGGAATATACCTTTCCGAATGCACAATTGAAATTGCTCAGGATCATTAAAATGCATTCTAGTATTTTTTAATTCCTCCTCATTCAAGCCATTCACAAGGCTGTCTAGCGAGGACGCCATAAACTTAAAGGAATCCAAAAATCGAATGCTAAAGTCGCCCAACCTCCATGTCAGGGCTGTAAAACGCTCATGGTTTTGGGGAATAATGGTAAACGAGCCTTTGTTGACATGGCCCAATTCACGAATCAAAAACTGAATGTCATAATTCGCCAGATTGTGGAAAAAGACACTAATGAAACGAGGAGCTGGAAAGTTCAAGTTGCATTTACTATGCGCAGCTCCACGAAACTCCCCCGTAAAATGCGAGTGGTCTCTGACTTTTTCCTCTCTATTTAAAATAGGCTTTTCGCAAATATGGCATGTCGTGGCATGCTCATACTGCTGCTGCTGTTCTGGAGATAGGCTCATGGGTACTGGGTGGTCCAGTAATTCCTGTACATCATGAGCCAACTTGACAAGTTCATCCAAGAACCATTTGGCACAATCTGGCCCCTCGCGGTATTTGTAAACGGATTGTGTGGGGTCATGGGCACACACCATATTAAATCCAATGGCAAAGGGTTCATGTTTTTGAATGGGTGTGGTTGAGCTGATGGTGGGATCTGGTTCACATCCCGCCATGGGTGTGGTGAGAGCTTCGAAATCTGCGTATACCACATAGGGAACAGTGTCACGCTTGTGAATGTCCTTAAACTTTAACACAGCCTTGTCCCCTTGTGGCAATATCAGTCTCACTGCTTCCTGAGAAACACAATCTACCTTATGACGTTCCAAAAGCGTAGGGGTTGTAAAATATTGCAAGCAACGGTCACAAATATGTTTTTTACATTTATATTTAGACATTTGACTGCTTAGCAATCTACTCAGGCTTTTAATGAGGCAATAGTGATTCACCTCTCCTACAGATAAATATAAAAGATGAATGTGATGTCGTTTCGGTTCTTTTGTGGCATAAAGAGGACCCATAATCTCATCACCGTCAAGGCCATACACCATGAACGAAAAGTCCTGGTTATCTTGTTCAAACCTATGGATCTCGGTTAAGTCCATAGGGAACGATACTCGAGTTAAATTTAAAGTATGTTTCAATTCGACAAACTTGGCCTTGTACATTCCTGGTCTGTAACAATGCTGCTGTACTGGCTTCAAAAACGCAGCCACAGACCACAGAAAGCAATCATTGTCATGGTTCTCAATATTCACCACTGCCTTTTTCGAAACTATTGCTGGTGGTGTTTTAATATAGCTAGACCCTGCATTCAACGGGTTGAATTGACAAATGTTGATTTGTAGATGATAAATTTTGTCTAAGGCTAAACCACTGGGTCCTTGTTGCAGTTTATCAAATTTTGATAGCAAGGCATTCACCACATGGCTTTGATACCACTCGTTCAGATTATCGGCTATCAAAAGCTCTTGCATTTTACTGCAAATATAAAATGTCTCTTTATGCTCTACGTCCTTCTTTTTATATATGAAATCACACACCAGTTCTGTATTCACCTTTAAAGCCGTATGCAACCTTTGCGCTGTACAAATTTCAATTTTAAAAATTTCAAAACAAGATTCTAAAAATTCTTTGGGAATCAAACTTTTTCTAACATTCACTACGCGGCCAGAGCACACACGTGATTTGAAACAAGACTCAAGGGGCTCCCAAGTTAACGTATCCGCAGCAGTAAAAGACATTATTTTGAAAGAACACTCTCACCTGAGTTTTCAGCTGTAGACTGCTTGACAATGGTTCCACTCTAAAGCCACTTGGTTTTCAACTGTATAGCAGTGAACCCTTTTTTTTTCTTCCAAATATCTAAAAAGAAATAAAATAAACCACCATAAGTATATCCATTCCATATAGTTTATGCCTTTCATAAACAAAACAAAATCAAACAGGTTATATATATATATATATATATAAAACAAATCTCACCTTGACGTGTAATGCTTTGCTATATTCCCGTCTCGTGGGCTAGTGTGGAAATGGTTTCCCCTTCTATCGGTCTGTCTTTCTCTTTCTTTAATATATATTTCCCACAGACACACGACAGGTAGGCTATACACGTTATCTGCAAACAAATAAATAAATAAAAATCATTAATTACCTAATCAATAAATAATTGCATGTATTTATATAAAAATCAATAAATATATAAATAAATAAATATATACCTACCTCACAACAAGGATAAGTATTTTCCGCCAACACCAAAACTGATAAACAAGACTAGGGGTTTCTTGCAACGCAGTGTGTTCAAAGGTAGTCACCTAAGTGAGTGTGGAAATGATAACGACATGTCTTTATATATGCTACGTTGCATGTATAATCTTTTTTTTCTTTCCACGCTTTGAACATTCTCTTATCGTGCACGTGGACAGCTAACGTCCCAGGCGAACACCTGCGGTAGATCAAATTTCACATGAACTTGCATTTTGTCACGTACAAAGCAAACAGGATGTCACTTGTTAACAGTTATCATGCACGTGGACAGATAACGTCCCAAGCGAACACCTGCGGTAGATCAAATTTCACATGGACTTGCATTTTGTCACGTACGAAGCAAGACAGGATGTCACTGGTTTAGCGTGGCTGTGGTTTCACACATGTGTGTGCATGCCTTTCACACTCCCCTGCCAGCACAATGGTCAGATTATTTCACCTTCAAGCGTCACCTGTTGTCAAGTCAGATCAATGCCTTCCAATAAGCTCAAATGACCTTCACCTCCTGCTCGTTTGTTTTCGATACTCGCTTCGACCAACATAGAATCAAGTTCTCATCACCGTTTACACGTTAAAGGTAAAATATCAGGAAAAACGCACGCTCGCTCTGTCATACACCGATCCGTCGAAATATCAATTGATCTATTGAACACGGCCACCGTGGTCAGCGACAGGTTCATTGAAACACACACACCCAGCCGTATCGTCTCTCTCAACCACCACGCTTCATAAACATTATAAACAGGTAACGGTAAAGAATTTTTTTTCAACATGTACGGCGTTAGGCCCTTTGTGAATTATTTTTTGGAAAAAAATATCTACCACATTTGAAAGGGGGGCGTTAGCCCGAGTCCTAGGACACCTCGTACACGCCTCTAGCGTTATTGCTTCGTGAGATATTGGCAAAATCACAAAAAACACGTGTTTACCCCAAAATCAAGTTTCCCAAATTTTTTAAAATTACAATGAGTGGTCCATAGCAAAGAGGACGTCAGCCCGAGTCCTTGGACCCCTCGTTCATGCCTCTAGCATGATTGGTTCGCGAGATATCGGCAAAATCACAAAAACACGTGTTTACCCCAAAATCGAGTTTTCCAATTTTATTAAAAATTATAACGAGTGGTCTATAGCAAAGAGGACGTCAGCCCGAGTCTTTGGACCTGTCGAACACACCTCTAGCATGATTGGTTCGCGAGATATTAAAAGCACATGACCTTTTAGTTTTGGTCGTTTAATTAAATAAAGAGGCTATAGGAAAGTAGGGGGCGTCACTACGAGTGCTAGGACACCCTGTATGTTCAAATCCGACCATTGGTTAGCGAGATATCAGGTTCGGGGCAAATACGAGGGTGGCTCAATAAGAAGTGGCGCAGCTCCCCCCTCATCCCACTACTACAGGTTTTCATCCTAGAGAATTGACATTTATTTGGGGGGTAGAGGGCATAGGGACCTTTCATTTATGTCAAACAATTTTTTTGTAGAGTTCCTAGTTTCCAAAATATAGGATTTTCAAAATTCGAGTGTTTTCAAAAAAACATAAAAAGTAAAAAAGTTTCATTATAGAAAATAAAGGTCATAAAGACCATTCGTTTGGGCCATGGCATAACGTTCTATCATCTTTGGTTTTCAAACTATCACCAACTTTTGAAAACAAAAATTTTCCAAAAAAAATTCAAAAATATAACGAGTAGTCCGCAGCAAAGAGGACGTCAGCCCGAGTCCAACGACACCTCATTTGTTAAAATCCGACCATGGGTTCGAGAAATATTTAACATGACTGAGGCTTAGTAGTGGTAATAACGGGGTTCTAGAGCGGCCTAGAACCCCTATTACCCCCCTACTCCCTCACGAGACTGAGTGAACCCCGTTCCAGCCCTCAGACCAGAATTACATTTCTGGTAGAATCGGGTATCGAACCCTGAACCTTTGCTACTGGAGTTCCAATGCGAAGTCTGAGTCCAATCAGGGCGGCTCAGATTTAACCTATGGGTGTGCGTGATCTAACCGCCGAGAGTAGCCTACCTTCAAAATGAATGGGTGGACCCAGATAACGCCACGAAAACATTCTTCAAATCAGTTTGCTACCGCCATCGCCA